>CM038669.1:49937738-51137738 GCA_021605145.1 Aegilops bicornis
TGTTCGCACTAATCGCCTCTAAGCCCGAAACTCGCCGTTTTACCACATTCTGCTTCCTCCTCTCCTCCGGCCTGTCAACTCACAGTGCATTCACGATCTCAGAACCTCCACTCTCTCACGGCCGCATCTATCAAAGCGGTTTAATAGGGCCTAAGTGTCTCTATCGCTTCATTACCTTAAGCTTCATGCGTGATGTAAATTGACCCATCAGTTCTTAGCGATTCACATGATGCTCGTTGCCACACAAATGTCCAAGCTTTACATTTTCACCACTATAGTCATTCCTAAAGTGTTTATCGCTTCCCATTATGCATCTGACTTAGAGAGCATGTCCAAGCACTCATCCGTGAAAGTATAAGATCCGTGCTATTGAACTCATCCCGAAAGTCCTCAAATCTTGTCAAGACTATTTTGAATTCAGCATAGATGCATTATGTCCATGTTGCAATTCACCAAATCTATGCCACCAAGTTACTTTGGTCCTGGATAAAACTGTCCACTTGATGACCTCCGAGCACCGCGGCTCACGGTATCCTATGCCTCCAATTTGTTGCTGCACTTGTTTTTCCCCCGACACAGGTTCAAAAAATCCATATGACGAATAACGCTAATTATAGGCCGCAAGGGTGTTAGAGGTCTCAGAGTGGATCTTCTCAAACCCAATGCTGAAATGGACGAGAGGAGGAACAAAAGGTCTTAAATCAAGATTTCAATTTAAGCTCACCCCTTCTACATCATTTTTTCAAAGTGTGTTATTCAGACCATTTAGTGTCCAAGATGGGCGAATAAGGGTCGCGTAACTACCATCGACGCATTGATCCCATGCATCGCCATATGCGCTCGTCTCCTAAAGGGAAGATAAATATCCCTGAGTTTATGCGGGTATGAGATCCGTCACCGCTTGTTTTTCAACATTTCGCCAAGTTGTAGCCTTTCCTCATGCCCCCTTTCTTCAGGCATTTATCGAGGAGTGTTGCTCTCCGTTCCTCTATCGCCGCACTCACTTGTACATGAACGGTGGATATTCCATCTCACATGGCGGGTGATTGGAGTTCTCAAGGACTTGTTGCTCCCCGCTTCGTACCCTGCCAGTGTTCCTTCTTCCGCCACTTCGCCTACTTCTTCAGCGCTCCGCATTTTTGGTCGATCTCTACCGCTTTTCTTGGGAAGGCTCACTCGCTATGATGAAGATGTTTACCTTTCATTGCACCCAAAATCACACCGTTGTCCTGCACGCTTGGTCACTTCCCAAGAATGCTCGAAGGCTCGTTCATGCGAAGACTTCCGGAGTTCTGATGGCGTAAGTGACGGCGAAACTGGCGTCTTCCCGATGCTCCACCTTCCGATTGGTTTCCTTCCGGGTCCAGTGTGGGGTGACTTTCTTGATGAGGCTGGTGGTAGTGGTGCTCGTGGCAAAGATGATGATGATGCTCTTTTGATGCTGCTCACATTCTCCTTTTTGGTTATTTGGTCGCCAAGGGGAGTAGGCACTTATTTATGTTAGGCACCTATTTATGTAATGTGATGATTATCGAACTCATGCTAAAAGTTAGTAGTAGCCTACCTGTTATCTATGTTATATGCTATGAGTGTTGAAGGAGTTGATTCTCCTTTGGGTATTGAGTTTTAGATGTTTGAGTCTCGGTGGTGTTGGTATCATATTAAGGAGGAGCCCTCTCATGCTTATCTTTTAGTTATTGCACATAATGAGGGGGAGCTCCACATCATATTCTTCGATACTAAATGTTTTACTTCTTCTCGATATTCAAAGGCTATTGAAAAAAAAGTGCATGTATGTGTCATCAACTACCAAAAAGGGGGGGAGATTGAAAGTGCAATCATGCCCTCTTTAATCTTATTTTTGATGTTGATGACAACATGCATTTTGGAACTAATCATGTTATCACTTAAGTATATCGTGATTATGTTTCAAGCAAGCTATGTGTGGATCATGACTACAAGCAAAGAGGTATATATTACTCAAGAGCGGAGAATACAAGACAAATGGCCTTGGCCCTTTTTTCAATTTGTTCTTCTTGGTATAGGGATCCCGCACTATTAAGAGGACCAGCTTTGGAGTAACGTGAAGACTTGCTCAAAATACACAAAAACACTTTCTTCTATCATCTTTTTGTTTTCATCATGTGTGCAAAAAACGGGCCTATATTTGTGCTTGTGAAACCTCCACGACTAGCCTTCATTAATCGATCCAGGACTTCCGGTGGACTGACGTCCTGACATCTTCACTGTACAGATTTTATTAGCGGACTTCCTGGTTTCCCGGACGTCCGCTACATCCAAGTACATGTAACACATATTAACGGATTTTCGGTCTCATCGGACGTCCGGCCGTGATGCGGCGCTACTCTCCTGGACGTCCGCTGCACTCTGCTGTCACGTTCACTATTGATTTACTACTCCGGTGACGAGCGGACGATCGGTTCGCCTTACGACGTCCGGTCCGATCTATGTCACGGTGATCCGGTCATTCTACCCACTGGCGCCCTCCGGCAGCTCCACAGCCTTTATAAGTGGCCAAACGGCTAAGCTTTTCACCAACAATATATAGCCTTTCTTTCCCCAGATAATGGTTGACCATTCACTTTGAACAAACCCTAGAACACTTCTCACACTCTCTCTCATTTGCTCCACACCAAATCTTAGATCCCCCAAAGTGATTTGAGCTTTGAAAGAAGTTGTCCGATCAAGTGATAGATCCACTTCTCCTCTCTCCTTCTTTGCACCCAAGGAATTCGTGATTTGAGCAAGTCTTGAAGCAAATCCCCATCGATGTTGTTACTCTTGGAGGTTGGAGACTCTCCTAGGCAGTAGGAGTCTTTCGGAGAGGAATCGACCTTTGTGATTACCCCAGATAAGTTTGTGGAGGGTTGGAAACCACCCCAAGGTCTTACCACTAGTGGTTGAGAAACGCCTGGTGGTGTTGTCTCAAAGGGAGAATAGGTGAGCCATTTTGCGTTGGTGTGGCCTTCGGTGGTAGCATCCACCTCTCTAACGGTGACAGATTAGCTTTCCTCCAAGGAAGTGAACATCCGGCATACATCCCTGCGCTCTCTCTGAGGCCATCGCGGTTATTCCTAACCCTAACTCTATACTTGTGGTTACTTGTTTTGTTTGCAATTACTATACATCATATTGTGCTTGCTCACTTACATGCTTGTGTTACATTTGCCTAGTATTTCAATACTTACTAGCAATTGTTAGGCTCACCTTCATATTCCACTATTGCTCTAAAATTGCTAAGTAATAATTAAATTGGTAGAATTGTACCTATTCACCCCCCCTAAACCAGAATTCAGTCCATCTCGATCCTTTCACCTGATTCGCCTTTGCAAGTCTACACCCAATGCCGCACCCTCCTTAGGAAAGAAATCCTTCTTCTCCATCTCATCTCTTTCCGGCGTTTCGTAAAAGTGCGGGCGATGATAGTTGTGCTGACCATGAAAATATGACTAATATATCTCCGTTATCCCCTGAAGTTTACTTTGTCCGAAGCAGAGTCAGCCCGAAGAAAATGGACGCGAGAAAATGGTGCATCAGTGGGAGCTCCAGCGTGCATCCAGGCGATCCGGTGGAATCACTTCGGGATCAACCCGGCTGGACGTGTCCGATCCGACCGTGATCCCTCGGGATTGCCATCGAGTCACCGCCAAGCCCGGGGCCCTCCACCATCTCCCGCCCGCCGCCTCTCTTCAGAGAGCGTGTCGCCTGCCTCCATACAGGCTCCGCCCGGCGGCGCCCGCGCTCAATCAAGAACGAGGAGCCACCCGATCACATGCTGTACGCGCCGGGTCCCGAAGACGCACTCAGCGCGCCTCCGCAGGCGTACACGCGCTTTGTCTCTTTGCGCCAGCGCTGGCCCAGACGGGTCATTGATCCGGCCGGATCCGATGATGATCTGGTTCGCCCACCTCGGATCTTCTTCGCGGCCTCGCCTGGCCTTCTCTCTTCTGGGCCTGCCGTTACGGGCCACAGCCCGAGATCCGGGCGGGGTCTGAAATCTTTCGCCCCGATCTTCAGCTTTGGATCCTCTCGGCTACACCACCGCTCGTCTCCATCGCTTCCTCAGACATCGCGTCTTCGTGACGGCACCATACAACGGTCAATCTACAAAACTAAGTATGGCCTAGTTTCTCTCTGTTCCCACAGTGAACCTCAGTATTTGATAATGAGGCTTTAGCTGATCCTAAGTGGCGGATGGCAATGGAAGAGGAGTTTCATGCCCTCCGGAAAAATCATACATGGCATCTTGTTCCTCCTCGCCCGTGTCGTGAATATCATTGATTGCAAATGGGAATTGTACAGAGATAAAACGCAGGTCCGATGGTACAATTGATCGGTATAAAAGCTAGACTCGTTGCCAAGGGTTCAAGCAGAGGTATGGACTTTGACCACGAGGACAACATTTGTCCTATTACGTCAAAGCTGCCACCATCCGCCTTTGTTTTGTCTATTGTTGTGCCCAGAGGATGGAGCCTTCGCCAGCCTTAAGATGTCGCGAGCAACGCTGTTCCTTCATGGTGTTACGGAAGAGGAAGTGTATATGAAGCAACCTCCCGGGTTTGAGGATAAACATAAACCATCTCACATTTGGCAGGCTTGACAAAATCTCTTTATGGACTCAAGCAAGCTCCATGTGCCTCGGTATTCTTTCCGGTTGAGTTCTAAGTTGCACACCCTTGGTTTTACTCCTCTAAAGTCTGATACATCCCCTCGTTTATTTACCATAAGTCCAGATAGCTATCTTTGTACTCATTTATGTGGATGATATCATTGTCACCAGCTGCGTCCAATGAGGCAATTATAGCTCTTTTGAAGGATTTGAACTCGTAGTTTGCTCTTAAGGATCTTGTGAGATCTTCATTATTTCCTTGGTATTGAGGTAAAAAGGAATGCACAAGGTGGTCTTCATCTCTCTCAAGAAAAATATGCATCCGATCTTTTGAACAAGGCTGGAGTTGGCAGTGGCTGCAAACCATTTCCAACACCACTTCTCCAGTTCTGAAAGACCTGCCTCTTGTCCGAAGGGGTTTCCTCTCGAGTTCAGAGGATGGCACCAAATACAGAGTTTGGTAGGTGCACTCGATTACTTGACACTCACCAGCCCTGATATTTCTTTTGCGATCAATAAAGTGTGTCAGCTTTCTTCATGCACCTTCTTCAGCCCATTGAAATTTAGCCAAAGCGCATCTTGAGATATGTAAAGCACACCTTGGTGTTGGCCTCTCACTTTTAGCAAGTCACCCTCAACACTTGTTAGTGCATTTTACGATTCTCGATTGGCGGTGGATGTCCTGGATGATGTAAGGTCCACAGGTGGGTTTGCGATTTTCTTTGGACCCAATCTCATCTCATGGTGTGCCAAGAAACAGGCAACCTGTCTCTAGGTCAAGTAATCGAGGCGTAATATAGGCGTTAGCCAATGCAACTGACCCGAAATTATATGGGTCAGATCTATGCTTATGGAGCTTGGAATATATCATATACAAACTCCATGTCTTTGGTGTGACAATCTTGGTGCCACATATCTTTCAGCTAATCCGGTCTTCCATGCAAGAACTAAGCACATTGAGATTTACTATCATTTTGTTCGTGTAAGGGTTGCAAACAAGGAGTTGGAGATCCGGGTTTGTCCCTTCAAAAGATCAAGTTGCGTATGGCTTCACAAAGGCTTTGGCTACGGGCCGCTTGAAGAGTTCAGCCGTAATCTAAACTTGAGAAGCTTAGATTAAGAGAGGGTGTTAAACATGAGATATTGTAGGGATATAGATGGCAGCAGAAGGAGTTGTCTTGCGCCATAGATAGAGTTATTTTCGCATTTAACTTTCTATCCCCATCTCTCTCTCTGTAATATCTCCGGTTGGTTGAATCCCAACCGAATCCTTTGTACCTCTCATGAGACTCCCCTCGCTCGATCAATATAACCTGCGGGCTCTCGCTGTTGGAGAGTTGAGACGCTTCCACATCTTCCTACACATATGATATATTTCTGAATGGAAGAAATATCTGTCATTTTCATTTGTGAGGTTGCATTGTATGCACTATCACCTAAGTTAAGCTCCCTTGATTTTGAGGCTCCTGGTGCACCGTGGTATTTAGAGTCGGTTGTGGGCTCGGTTTTGAGGCTGTGTTTTGGTCGTTAGCTGTATATGGGTCTACTCGGTGGTGAGTCGTGGCGGTTTGTACGAGCCTTTTGCCCTATGTGTCAGGTGCGTGTGTCTGCTCTCTCGCTGCTTTATTGGTTTTGTGGGTGGTGGCTGCTGGGCGGGTGTGTTCTTTGTTGGTTCACAGAGGTTCCCAGAGAGGGCAGCGCTGTTCTCTATGTTCAGTTCTACCTGTTGTGTTCTCGGGCATGGGGAGCTGGTTCTCGTCACTGGGTGCTCTGCTCTTTGCATAGGTCTTCTCCTGGTCCTCTAGGTGGGGCGGGGGTGTTGACGGTGAAATGGGCTGTGTCAGGGGCTTCATCGGGCTATTTGTGTTCCTGCGCTGCATCTGAGGGTTTGATTTTGTTCCTCTCCATTTTTGTTTTCTTATGTCTTGATTGTTGCGTTGATTGTGTAATGTTGTATCCGTGCTGTCCTTGGTCGGGGGCGTGCTTCTTTGTTTCTGGTGACTTGGTCCCATGATGAATATTCCCGATGGGGTTTGTTACAGACTATCTTGAATGTAGTAGCCTTGTGGTATTTCAAGCTTTAATTACATGCTTAAGTTACCAAACTGCTCGATGTGCATTCATATTCTGTATATTATTTGTTTAGCCTGCAAGAAAGTACCTGGTACTTAACAAACAGATGCTAGAATATGTAGGTTCCAGAAAAGGTTAACTGTTTTTCAGTCTTTAAATGAATGGAAAACAAGTCATGAACAAATAGCAAGATGTTGTTGTACTGCCGTATCAAGTGCATCTGGAGCCCATAGAAGGTGGAGCTTCAAGAAGACCAGAAAGCAATCTCAGTGTAGCATTTGGAGTACCAAATAATCTCAGTGTAGCATCTGACAGGAGAATAATGGATGTATTAGCCTATGGCTGTTCTTTTCTGTAACAAACGTGTTGTGCGGTGTAGTGCTTGATAAATTTTGCCTCAAGCGACAAGACTTAAATTAGTTATGTGTTCTGCAGGAAATATCCATGTATAAGTGAGGATTTTCCTCAAGTTATGTGTCATGAGTAGGTTATCCAAGACTTCCAAGTATTTGATTACCAAATAGGCTTGACTGTTTTCATATTTTTCTAATTTTTGAATGGGATGTAGAATTTTCATTCTCATTCTATCATATTTCTAATTAGAAGATGGATAGTTTCTACATAATTCGAAGGTTGTTTATTTGCAAGTTAAGAAAGATGGGCTAATAATGTTTGAGGTAAGGTAGGATAGATGTGGCTGTAGTTCTGCATTTATCTACAAGGTAAGAAACATGAGGAAATCGATTAAACTTGGGATTATGGCTCATCTTCTGTAAGAATTCGAATGGGGAAAAAATGTTTCTCTTCCCCTTCTAAATGCAGGTGATTCCACTTATTCAACAGAAGTAGAAGTAGAGTAATTAATTTGCCCTATACACCAATATTTTTCATGCAGCGATATATTTTATCCTGCCCCTTCTCTGAACTAATATATTGTTGGTATAAAAAAACTGATTGGTAAGCGACATGGATGAGGCAGAATTGGTTCTTTTCGGATAATTGGGTTACAATATTTCTTGAGCCAGGCACAGTTCCAGAGCAGTTGCCTAACACTTTTTGCAAGGTGAGGAGAATGTTCATGTTTCAGCACCTCTTTAATCATCATAAGAGATTTTTTTCTCCCTATGAAAGCTTATTGTCTCCAATTGATTTGGTTAGGCCTTCCAGTACCTAGAAACTGTGAGCCCAAGGTTGGATTGGTCTTTGTAATCTTTCTTTCTTACATGATGTTTGCTTTGTTGTAGCTCATGATTTTTCATTTGCTAATGACGCAGGTACAAAATATCAGTTCTGGCTGCTAGAGAAGGTTCTGTTGTTGAAATATCTTCTTTAGTGATGTAGCTCATCGGTTAGTTGGTAAACCTGCTTATGTTTTGGCATCTGAAAAATATGCTTTGGTCTCTACCGTGCCTATAGAAACTCTGGTTTGATTGGGAGGAGTTATGTTGTGGATGTCGTTGTATCATGGTATTCTTCCGTGGCAATGACAATAGCTTTCAGGTCCTAAATTTTATCCTAAAGGCAGCAGTGTATTTGTTGGACTTGAGGCTGGTTGCTCCAATGCCATCAACACAGTGAATAAGCTGCTTCCACTGGGTGCTGAAGCTGCTGGAGAGCCCAGTAAAAATGGTGGGACTCCTGTTATAGCCTTCAATGGATGTTTCTCTATCTGGTTCTTTTCTCTAATATGTTGTTGTTTTATAGAAAAGGGCCCAACAAACTGCTGATGGAGAAGGCCTGGCGGTTAAGGCTGGCACGGTCCTTCATCTAGAGGCAGAAGCTACATTGCCGGTTGGCATGGTGAATTGTTGTTCTATCTGTATTTGATGGCTGTCCTAGTGGATGTTTGTTTCAGGGGACTTCCATTAAGGAGGGTTCTGTTAAATTACTTGTGGCCCTTGCAGCACTTGAATAAGAACCGCAAGCTACGCCGCCTCCTACTGTTCTGGTTAGTTTTGCCTTGTGCTCTGCTTGTATTTAGCAGTTCTTATAGTACATCTTTGCTTCAGGAAAGTCCTCACGAAGAAGATTCTGCTAATGAGGGCAAGACTGGAAGCATCTAATGATGAACTACCGCTTACTATGGCCAGCATTCACGGAAAAGGTAAGTCTGGGAAAAGACATATATTTGTTTGCTGTGTACCATCTATCCATCGATGTTTTACGTGCACTTTCTTGGTTACAAGGGCCTCCACCGAAGCAGTTGTTCAGCCAGTGTTTTGGTTGTCATAGCATGAAAGTACCTTACTTTGTTGGAAGGGCCTATCTGTGCGCATAGATTCATTAGGACATATGATGATGAACACTCATTCAGATTTGTTCCTATAGGGAAAGATGATACATACTGCTGCAGTTTCTCCCCTGATATTAATTGCTGATTGATGGGTGTTATGGTTTGTTAGTCTCCCCTGATGCACCCTCGGTCTGCATCGAGAGGGTGCCCGTCACCTGTTCAACGGATTGCCTTACTCAGATCGTCTCCATCACCAGCGTCGACGAGGTCCACGACACCGCCACAGCCGCCAACCCCGAAACGTTGGACGACCTCATCCACTGTGAGGTCGCCTCCGAGATCGTCCACCCTAGTGGCAACCACCACCGAGAGCTTCGACCCCAAGACCCGGCGTGAGCTGAACCACTCACCACTACCCTCCATCAACAACTCCACCCAAGTAGTGAGCGAGGCGGGCCACATCATGGTTCTACTTGTTCCCAGCAAATTGGCTGCACCAGCGCCATCCAAGTGCTTGGCAGAATGCTCTGCCTATGTGGGCCACGGGGTGAAGCCTCTGACCGCCACCATCAACAGCGCCGGCGAGACACATGACACTGCCATCATTGAACGTCTGCACCCGCCTTCCTTCAAACATCAACCATGGCCACCACTTGTACGAGTGCAGATCAGAGTACACAAGGGAAGCATGTCCAGACCATGCCCATGCCCGTCGTTTGGTTGCTTTCATGAAAGCGCGCAACTGAGGTACACATGGCCGAAAATTGCTTCTAGGATACATCATTCTACTGGTTCTCTGCATTCTCTGACAGAATCCTTGAGATGTCGCCAAAGGATGCACCTGAAACTACTGTGTTCATCATTCTCAAGCAACTGCCAAGCAGTACAGTTATGGCCGGAGCTGCAGACAGTGGAATTTCAGTTTTGTGCTCATGGTCCTACTGATCCAAAAATCACGAGAGAAACCTGGTGGTGCTTGCTGAAAATTACTTATAAGACCAGTCAATTGGATCATCTATTCAGACCAAGATGTGGTGGTCGCTGAAATTTGATTCGATTGTCGGCTATATCGAGGAGCCATCTTCAGTACACATCACCAACCTCATGAAGTTTTGTGGTTCAAGATGTTGAGCTAGTACCATTACCATTCAGTGATGTGAGTTCTCCTCAAGTTCCTTTTCGTCAATTCGAATTCCATGGAGCGAGTCTTTACATTGTTTGCGGGTGCAAAGCTGCGATTAAGTGCCGGATCATGCAACAGCTTGGGAATATCATTCAAATGTCATCAGACGCATCGAGGATCACCACGGGGGACACTTGTTCAGGCCTAGACAGTGGCCCTCTTTCAAAAATCATTCAAATACAAGCTGTACCAAGGGGTCAAGTTCAAGTGCGCCACTGCCATCCGATGATACACAAAGTCGACATTTATCTCGGTTACATTTTCATGCTTATCAAAACGGTAGCTCTTCCCGAATGTCTTGGGACCGAGAATCACATAATATCAAATCTGGAGAAGCCGTTCAGTTGTATCCAAGGTTCACAGTTGCAGTCTCGACACACACTTGATCGGACAAAATCTGGTGCTATAAAGTCAAGACGAGAAGAAGCGATACACCGGGAGCAAGTACACTACAAGGACCTGCAGTTTTACCCATACAGTTTAGAACAGTCGCTGGAAGGTGATGAATATTTTATCCCTTGTCAGTCTGCCTATGGATTCGATTTGGATACGAGTGAACTAGTGAGTAACATGTGAAAATCAGACCGTGGTTGGGCAGCTCGCTTGTATATTGTACAACAGAAATACATGCTTCTTGGTGGTCTGTGTAGTAATCCTAGCTACGCATTTCACCTGAGCATTAAGTGTTGGTTTGAGCAACAAAATGAAAGGTCCTATAGCTTGCTCGTAGCTGTTAAACTACCACTTCACCCCATGCATATGAGCATGCTACAGACCATGGTAATGTTCAAGGAGCTACTAAGTGCAGTTACAATCGAGAACAAGAGTTCAGATAATTCACTTGTGTATCCAGGCGATGAGCAATGGCATTCGGAGTGTTCTCGGTTGGGGGAGAAACAGTTACCATTCCCTGTTTCAGCCATGTCCGTTAAACAGCTGCTATGTCATATGAAGACTATTACTGAATTTGTGGCTATGCTGAAGATTTATTCAAATTTGCTTCAAGTTTGGATTGCCCCTTTGCTTGGCAGTGAGTTAACTAGAACCTGTCACATCTTGAGTAGCTCTGGGATCCAGGCGGCAACAGTTTGTCAGTTTGGATTTCTCACTCATCGGAAGAAACTGCTCACTGTCGAGGAATGTCGAGTGGTGACCAGAATTCGGTGGATGTCAAACTGTTGGTATATTCTGCTGGGCAGCTAATTGGCATGGTTCAGAAGTGGAGCACCCAATACCATGCAAAGAAGAGCCACAATCTCACTCATAACTGCTGCATAGGCTTTGGCATCCCACTGGCAGAGAATGGGCTCCTTGAGTTGGAACTATTTACTCCACAACCAGGAGAACACTTACCCTTGTTGCAACCCAAGCCCCCATGGTCACCTCTTGCCCCACCAACAATTACTACAGAATTCAGCAGCAAAATGCGAACTAATTCAAAGTTTACGCACCTCATTTGGAGTTCTTCGAGAATTTACTCAACTTTGGGCCTATGTTCATCATGCTAGTACCTTGTCCAACTATTGGTGGTGCTTCTCTTGGGAACCAGATGCAGGTCTCATCACTACTCTGTTTTGCTTGACCCATATCAATGCCGAAAAATTACACCTAACGGATGCCATGTGTTTTCTCGAGAGCTCTACTACCGTGGTGGCTTGCACGCATAATGAGATCAATGCTCGGAGATTATCCCACAACTTTTATCGTGGAGGTGGCAATTCATACGATCAGTTCAACCGGCAACTTCTTGTGTGCATTGGGATCCAGGAGGATTTGATTTTGCAGAACTACCGGAGAATGGGCACCGGCTTGGGGGCAAGCCGGTGGTTAAGGAGGAGGGGATGTCAGCGACCCAAAATACTACCACGGGCAGCAAGCCCACCAAGCCAGTTGTACATGGGCCGGACCTGAAGATGTGCCATGCCAAGCGAGGCCGACTACAAAGTACCAAGACCTTTGGAAGCAACAGACATCCCATCCGGGCTTGGATCGAGCAAAGGCAACGGCGGCTCTTCCCTTCCCCTACCTCCTGTTCTTCCTCCTCCCTCCTTCCTCCTCTCTCAAATCCTTGTATCTGAACTCAAATACCCTGTAATGGAGTAATTCGTGAGTGGGTACCTAACATTCCTGCTAAGAGAATGACGATCGGCTTGGTACTTGACAATGTGGGCACTAATTTAAGGAACCGTGATGTATGCGCGTGGAAGGAACATGTAGATCTGCCTGTTTCAGCGTCATCGCCACTGTGTTCCCTTGATGGTCTAATTTTTGAGAGTTCCTGTGATTGTTCGGTTCGAAAGTGTGGCATTGGTGTTTAATCAAGTGGCAACTGAAGGGAAAGTAATATGGTTAAACAGTACGTCCTCTGAGTTAGGCCTGAGTGCAAAAAAAGAATGGTAGTAGCATTGGCATAAACCTGAAAGTGCTGGATTCCCTACTGCAAGGAAGCCACATTTGACAGAAGAAACAAGTGATAGATTAGCACGGTAAATAACCACAGAGCGCATCTGAATACAACAATATACCCATTATAAAACTGGAGGCTCTCTGCCCGATCCAGGTTAGTACCGCGATCCAATCTGGTGACATAACCCAAGCCAAAAATGCCGACAGGAGTATATCCAGCCCATATTTCCCGGCGAAGCGCGTGTGTTCCTCTAGTTCTTAGTATACCTGCTTGATTGGTTTTAATAGCATACTGTGTCCTTTTTCCTCGTGTTTCAATGCAGGTGCAGGTTGATGAGCTTCCAGGGTATATTTATGTTGAACTCGACTGATATGAAGTCTAATTGTTACTATATCTTCAACTTGCCTGATTTTCTTCGGGGCTCCTTCCAAATGTTTCCATTCCTCCTCCTGGACTCCCTTGTGTGCAAGACTGCTGCTCCTGGATTGCGCCACGACGCCGACAGTGCTATTCAGGGATACGTGGCATGTGTCAAGTACGCCAAGCATCTTTGTTTGACTCCCAAGGTGCCATGAGCCTGCCATAATTAAGGTAAGTGCTCATCATTTCCCTCTTTGCGCAGGTAAGAGGTAGCTTTGTTGATTAAGGTGAACATGATTACCATGCTAACTGAGAGTGCAATCTACAACAATAGCACTCAAGTAGCACCACAATGCAAGTAGATATACAGCCAATCGCTAGAACCATGGAGAGCACTGTCCTTGTTAACCCAGCGTCTCCGAGTTCAGTAGCCTTTTTTTTCCCCACTGTTCTGTTCTCTTATTTTCTTGCAATACCCTTATAAAAGCATGCCTGAATCCAGAGAAGTTCTGGCGAAGGTTTATCTCATTGCCGAAAACCTATTGTCATGGTAGTTGTTAGTACTGATAGGAGATGCTCCCCTGCAAAAAAAAAAAATTGTACTGACAGAAGATGCTAATCTAGCTGCATCACAAGCTGAACCAGACATCATCATTGGTCATAATCACAGAATCTCTATTGCATTAGCTGGTAATTGACTGCAAGTACTTTTTCTCGTGAGTTTTGCATTTATTATATACTAATAAAAGAGCCCGTGCGTTGCAACGGGAGAGAAAACATAACACACACTCTTAACCCAACAACCATCACTCAAGACCACAATAGGTCCATCTCCTTTATTTTTGCGAGGCATCATATTTGTGTTGCCGCTTATCCTCCTTCTCACCCTCACCGGTGATAGCCTCGGTGTTCACACACAAAAAAACGTGTTTGAATATGTTTAATCCTAAGGCGTCTCTATCTCCTCTCTCCCTCCTCTCCCTCCTCCCTCTCTCTCTCTCTCTCTCTCTCTCGTTTTCTCTCACTCTCGCTTTCTCTCACTCTCGCGATGAGAAATCTGTTGTTTTCCCCTGCGACATTTTTCAGAGGTATGCATGTGTAGTTATCGATTTTTTTTTTCCTATATTGTTATAGTGGGGTGTTTATTTGCAATCCGGGTCGCCGCCGGTACAAAAGAAAAACGGATCTTACACTATAAATTATAAGTTTGCTCCCAAAACAATATTTTAAAAATATTAAACAGGTAAAATTAACATCATATTTAGATCCACATATTTTTCTAAAAAAAATTCATATATAACATCTTAAAATCGAAGTTACGGTTTAAAAGATACGAATAATTTAGAAAATCATTTGTTTGACTTAAATATATTCCAAAATAATATTTAGAAATACTTAAGAGGTGAAAATAATCTCATATTCATATTCTACATATTTTTCTAATCAAATTTCATATATAACATGTTCAAATCGGAGTTACGGTTTAAAAGATATGGATGATTTTAAAAAACATTGTTTGACTTAAATATGATCCGCGGATGAATTACCTAAAACATCGGGGGGGTTTCAGAAAAGGTAAAATAACGGTTCGGGTGTGGCTTAAATCCGGATTGTGAGTTGATTCCAACAAAACACAGGGACTTTTGTTTAAAATATGAAAAAACGATTCGTTTTAACTTAAACAGGACTGCAGGTTGAATTCTCTGAAATAGAGAGACTTTTTTGAAAAATGTCATGACGGACGAAAGAAACCCAATTTGCTTTATTGTTAGGTAAAGATTTAGTTTTCGCAGTCATGTGCTATACCCGTGGTTAGTTGTGAAATATCAAATAACATAGCTGGCTCTATTTTGCTTTAGCTGGTACTCCTTCTATAAATAAATATAAGAGCGTTTAGATCACTAGTATTTGGCAAAAATAGCATGCCTGCACGGACTGAGATTGATGCTTCATTTGCCATCCAGGCGATATGTCCAAACGCAAACCATCGCCGAATCTTTGTCTTCAGGCCAACAGGCCATCAGGACCTGAAGTACCTCTACATGATACAAAAATGCTCGCTTGGGTGTTGCCCACGGATTGGCCCGTCCTGCTATAGTGGATTGTCAAGAGGCATCTTTGCAGCTTAAGATCTAGCGAGGCGTGGTGTGGCGTAGTACTTGAAATTTCATGACGGTGCTGGGCATCTACTACTCCAGATGATGAGATCTATGCTCTCCAAAAGCAACTTTTACTGCACACGCTTTAAGGAGGCAACCGAAAGAGAGATGCATTTAGTAATTTGCTCCACATTCGGATACCACGTAAGCACACGCTACATCCAGAGTGCGACCCAATCCTAGCCGCCGTCCACCCAAACCTAAGACCATCTTCAACACTGACCCCGCAAATTTTCTCCAGCAGAACAGTCCACTGCATACATTTCATGCCAGGTTTCAATAGACCGCACGGCATTCATGCAATCCCAACGGAATTCATCAAAGTTCGGATAGAAAATAACACAAATCATCCATACATAGCATGCAAATAAGTCTAGTAACAATGGTTCAAACTCAACGAGAAATGGTTCAAATTCAACTAGATTAACCGGATGTTCAACAAGTTTTGCATGGATTGATCAAGTTGCCCCACAAATACCGCCCTTTGAGCTTCACCCAATAATGTGTGTGCGTGAGCAGTCTGCCCTCTGAGCTGTGGTATATCACGGCAGCATGAGCAGGTTGTAGAGCAAAATTGAGTGAATGAATGAATCAATCAACGCGTAGAGCAAGAAGAAACAAAACTTAAGATCATTCAATAGATGTGTAGAGCAAGAAGAAACAAAACTTAGGATCTCCTTAGCTGTCGCGCGCAATGGTCACATTGCCTCCAGTCGTACCATTGATACGATAACGACTTTGTTGGAAATATGCCCTAGAGGCAATAATAAAAGGATTATTATTATATTTCCTTGTTCATGATAATTGTCTTTTATTCATGCTATAATTGTATTATCCGGAAATCGTAATACACGTGTGAATACATAGACCACAATATGTCCCTAGTGAGCCTCTAGTTGACTAGCTCGTTGATCAACAGATAGTCATGGTTTCCTCGATTATGGACATTGGATGTCATTGATAACGGGATCACATCATTAGGAGAATGATGTGATGGACAAGACCCAATCCTAAGCATAGCACAAGATCGTGTAGTTCGCTTTTGCTAGAGCTTTTCCAATGTCAAGTATCTTTTCCTTAGACCATGAGATCGTGTAACTCCCGGACACCGTAGGAGTGCTTTGGGTGTACCAAACGTCACAACGTAATCGGGTGACTATAAAGGTGCACTACGGTATCTCGAAAGTGTCTGTTGGGTTGACACGGATCGAGATCGGGATTTGTCACTCCGCATTACACGGAGAGGTATCATCAGGCCCACTCGGTAATGCATCATCATTATGAGCTCAAAGTGACCAAGTGTTTGGTCACGGGATCATGCATTACTGAGACGAGTAAAGTGACTTGTCGATGAACGAGATTGAACGAGGTATTGGGATACCAACAATCGAATCTCGGGCAAGTAATATACCGATTGACAAAGGGAATTGTATACAGGGTTGCTTAAATCCTCGACATCGTGGTTCGACCGATGAGATCATCGAGGAGCATGTGGGAGCCAACATGGGTATCCAGATCCCGCTGTTGGTTATTGACCGGAGAGCCGTCTCGGTCATGTCTGCAGATGTCTCCGAACGTAGGGTCTACACACTTAAGGTTCGGTGGCCTTTAGGGTTGTATGAATATGAGTATGCAGCAAACCGAAAGTTGTTGAGTCCGGATGAGATCCCGGACGTCACGAGGAGTTCCGAATGGTCGGAGGTAAAGAATTATATATAGGAAGTCTTTGTTTCGGCCATCGGGAGAGTTTCGGGGTCACCGGTATTGTACCGAGACCACCGGAAGGGTCGAGGTTCCACCGGTGGGGCCACCTATCCGGAGGGCCCCATGGGCTGAAGTGGGAGGAACCAGCCTGGTGGGCTGGTGCGCCTGCCCCCTCATGCGCCTAGGGTTGGGAACCCTGGGGAGGCGCCCACCTGCCTTGGGGGCACTCCACTTGGCGCGCCGCCCCTAGGAGATCCCATCTCCCTAGGGCAGGCCTAACTGGGCTCCCTATATAAAGAGGGGGGTGGAGGGCAGCCGCACCCAACACAGTGCCTCCCTCCCTCTGCTACACCTCTCCCTCCCGTGGTTGCTTGGCGAAGCCTGGGAACCACTGTTGCATCCACCACCACGCCCGTCGTCTGCTGGATCTTCATCAACCTCTCCTCCCCTTGCTGGATCAAGAAGGAGGAGACGCCACGCCGATCAGACTTATTGCGTGTGTTGAACACGGAGGCGCCGTCCGTTCGGCGCGAGGATCTCCGGTGATTTGGATCACGACGAGAACGACTCCCTCAATCCCGTTCTCTTGAACGCTTCCGCTCGCGATCTACAAAGGTATGTAGATGCACTGTTATCACTCGTTGCTAGATGAACTCATAGATGGATCTTGGTGAAACCGTAGGAAAAATTTTATTTTCTGCAACGTTCCCCAACAGACTTCACATTGTGTTCATTGATGATGTGCATGTCGTAGAGCGCAATGTGTTTTCGCGCGTGATATGAATCATGCACGCGCTGCCAAAAGAGCCCCCTTCTGCTCCTGCCTTGAAATCCACGGATACGGCCAACCACGCATTGCACAACAACTCGTCCTTCATGGTCGAGAACCTCGTCATCCTTCGTGCTCTAATAAATGACATGGCGTTCGAAAATAGGCTTAATGGCATTTGAATGAACACCTGTCGGGCGTGGTGTCTGCCATGGACGTCGTCGACAGCGGGCGGAGTGTACCTAGATGTGGACGGGACTTAGGTGGATGTCACTGTCTTAGAAGGCGAGCAGGCGCGTCGGTGCTGGTTGCAGAAGTCCGGCAATGCCTGCGCGACGGCCAGAGAGGTACAACGATGGCGTCGGAGGAAGAGGGTGCAGATGCAAAGTAAGGGGGGGAAGGGGTGGATTGGAAGAGAATGAGACTGGGAGTATAGTGGACCGAGGGTGTCGGAGTCCTACGTGGCTCTCCCGTCCAACTTTGCTTCCAACTTACGGGAAAAAGTGTGTCCCGACCGGTCGGCGAACCGATAGAGGCCCGCGTTGGATGGCACAACATGTCCTGACCGCATGGTCCGGATGTATGCGGGCGGTTTGAGGGTCAGCGATGGAGATGCCCTAAGTTGTCACCTCCTACCTCACTGTTCCCTTCCCCTTGTCGCTGCTAAAGACTAGTGTCCAAGCTAAGCCTTGGCCATGCTCGATGAGAGCGGAAGCGGGAGATCTTAGCTCCCGCAGCCTTCAACGGTGAGATGCGATCTATGTGCAACGGCTTGAGGCGGAGAGGATGGTTGTACAGCATGTAGTTGATTTTCTTTTCGGGCCCACGATCTCTAATGTTGAGACGCCAATGTTCACGATCCCGTCTGCAGGTACGCAAGCGACAAATATGGCCTGCTGCCGGGCCTGGTCGATGAGAGTGGTGGTGGGGAGATATTTGCTCGGGTAGCCTTCGGCGGAGAGATGTGACGGCTTGAGGCAAAGGGGGTATATTGGTCGGGTCGATGATCTCTAGTGTTGAGACGCCAATGTTCACGATCCATCTACAGGTACGCGGGTGACGACGGCCTGTTGCGTCCTAATTTGGCAGTCCTCTGCTTGGGCACACATGTGATGTTGTGGCCCTATGCTACTCGATTTCCGTGCTGGAGGATCTTGGATCTTCGGATCTGGCGACAATGACGAGTATGTTTTGCCGACTAGTTATGCCGCCATGGATGAGGACGATGGATCATGAGGACCCTGCAGGATTGTAGGAGCGCCCCGAATTTGGATTTTGGAGGTGGCGATGACCTTCCTCCCTCGTCAACCTCCGCCGCATGTGCGACGACGACATTTGCTATTAGGAGCCTTTGGTGGCGACCGCCTCTTGCCGCAGCTTGACTGCCTGCTTGTGCAAGCCTGATCTTCACTTGTGTGGTATCTCACGTCGAGACTATGCGTGCAGCGGGTGGGATCATGAAAAGTGATGGTGACAACACATGATGATTTTGATTTAGTGGTGCTTCTCAAGTACCGATAGCAACCTCTGATATGAAAACCTGAGGTCTAAATCTAATTTGTTTATATCTGGCAATGACAACTTGATTTTCAAGGTGAAACCCCAAGATCTGACATTTGGTGGTTGGATTTGGCAACGACAACGCTTGAGCGTCATTCTTTTCTTGAAAACGTTGCTTCAAGGATCGTTCTCGTCTATCTAAGATTATTGGTGTGGATATGGTCATTGGTGTAACTTATTGATCATTGTTTTGATTGCTTTGAATATTTTTTCCTTTTTACTGCGCCTAGGCATATCTTCGGCCTTGTGTAACTTTGCTATTTGTCAGTGTGAATTTATCTGCGTTGATGTTAGATGTGTACATCTTAATTATGCAGAAGCTGAATATATGCTCATCGTGTTTGTATCCCATTGCTCATTTTGAATTAATGAAATCACCGTTTACAAAATAAAAAACACGCTCTACATGCAGATACAAAGCTTTCTTCTCTCTCTTTTTTTTTTGCGAGTTACAAAGCTTTCTTCTCGACCAGTAATAAAACTGCGATTAACAAAGGGAAGTTGGAGGCGTTGCTTCATGCCTACAACTACAGTACTAACTTTGCAGTTGATGTGGATCCACACATATTATTCCGATCTCCGACAAAGTATTCTTGTTCGGTTACACGAACGTGGCCCCCAAACAAACGCCCGGCGCTCCCATCGATCCGGCCGCGAGATACGTTGCCGCGAAATATTTTCCATCAGCTCGACGAGATAGATTTGTTAATGCGGTACCGACACGCATGGATGTACTACTCCTCCCGTGAAAAGGTTCATGAATTGAATTATGGGCGATGGAAGGAATCGCCTGCCAGAGGGGAAGCAGCAAGCCGTCCGTCCCGTCCGGCCAGCCCGGCAACACACGCGTGGGAGGGTTGAAGAAACCAAGCTGGAACCATCAATTCCCGCCGACGTACGCCCCCCTCTGATCGCCGTACGTACCCAGCGCACGGCGCTTGCAAGCGACGATCTACGGTCACGGACTCTGGGTGAGGAGTAACTCCGTGTTTGGCTGTACTAGTACTGTACTGGCAGTTAACCCTAGCATCCGTAGCACCGTAAAGCACCGGAAAAATAACTCTAGCGCCCGTAGCACTGTAAAATAACTCTATCACCCGTAGCACCGCAAAGAAGAAGCAGAATGCACCGTTCCCGTGGCACGGTAAACAAATGGAATAATCTCGTCTACAAATCTACAACCGGTGACTGAGGACGACGTCCACCCAACAGCTGGTGGTGCGTTTCTGTGGGATTCCAGGCCGGCTGAAGATGAGATGGGAATAGAAACAATTCCAGATTTCCGTCCGGTCTAAGTAGGCGACAGACCACGCGCAGCTGGATGTCAAAGAGGCTTTGCCGATTAGTGTCGGTGATCGCGACGGCGCATCTGCGCTGCGGCCTGCGGGGACACCTGGACGCGCCGCTCACCGTCGGCCACGCGCGCGTCGGTTTCGGACTTTCGGTTGGTCGCGCGGGCGTAGTGGGCCGAACGAAAGCCCGTCGTCGCGCACGACGACTAGCTCTAAGCTGTAGCTGAGCGAGTAGTGAGTACAAGTAGTGGTGATCTATGATCTATCCGTGCCTTCTTAACCAACTCTATGATTGGCACGCGATGGAGACTTGGAATCCACGGCTGTTTGCCGCTCCAGCTTTTGGACATTACTCATGCCAACCCATCATAATATACTCCTATGTGGCTGGACAAAAGATATGAAATTGTCATGTATGTTGCTGTGAACTAACTACCATTTTTTTAAAAAAAAAGCAATGAACTAACTATATCATACTAGCATGGATGGACTCATCGACACACGCTAAGGAGCAGAGGGAAATAAACATATCGGGGGAGGATCGGAACAAGAGCGTGCGGTCTGCATTCAACTAATCAGGCAATAACCACTGGGGACCCGCAGCTAATGTTAACGACATAACATGTCCGTCAAGACACACGCTCTTTTAGTTTGACATGAAAATGAGACACGGTCTTGAACAAACTCTGGCTACAATATGGTTAGTGGCAGAATGTGGAGGTCATCGTGTTCTTTGCGACTTCACCGGCTGATTGATGGCAGGTAGCTTTCATTTGGTTAGCTGCCACGAACTTTTTTAAATATGAAGTTACACAACATTCACGTAACGGATTGTACAATATTTGAGATTATGATAACCACAACTTGTCATATTTTACCACAACTCAAATTAGGCAAGTTTGACAAAGTTAAATGTGTGTTTGGTTCTTGCCACAATCAAGATAAGATCTTTTTTATTAGCAGTAAGCCCCACATGTCATAGATATGAATGTTTGACAAGATTCCCTAAGGTAAACCTAAGAATTTGAGCAACCCACGTGAGGCATGTTGGCAAAAGATAGTCACAACCCAAACACGCCTATCTAACCCCGCCCCCCCCTCCCTTCCCAATTGTAGTGTTTAGGCCCTTCCCAGTGTTTCAAGGTGTACCGGTGCTAAGAGGGTGCTTGGATCCAAGGGACTTATTTTAGTCTGACTAAAAATAGTCTCTTTAAGAGACTAAAGTTCCAAGCACCCCTGACTTAAGAGGGGCTAAAACAATTTTTTTAGTCAGAGGTACCCCTACTAAAATGTGGATTAGTTCTCTCTCCTCATTTAACTCCTCTCCTTTAACACATGTGAGTTCTGAATTGAAGGGTTTGGAGGATAATAAATGCTCATTAACTTGATTTTAGTCTCTTTAGGCTAGCCATAGTGGGAGTAACTTAGGTAGTAACATAGCACATCCCAAGACATATATGCTTATGTGGCATGGAGTTAATGAGGAGAGAAGTGCTTGTGGTAACATAATATGTTACCATAACATAACGCACCCCAATGCAAAATGAGTCTACAAAGATAATAAATGAAGGCTTGCATGACACTACACTTATGTTACTATCCACTATGATGGTAGTAACATAGACTAGTAACATATGCATGTTACTAGTCTAAGTTAGTATGCACTATGACTAGCCTTAGTATTTGGATCCAAACATGGGTGAGGCTAGCAAGTTTTAATCCCACTACTTTTAGTCATGAGACTAAAACGTATCCAAGCACCCTCTAAGGGTGCCACATAGGTAAAAAAGTGATGTGGCAGGTCAATTAAAGAGGAGAGAGAGCATTATGATGACCCTGGAGAAAACGATGCTAAGCATGTGGACCTATGCAAAATGACAATCAACAATGCATGAAGGTGTTTTGGTGTTAAAATATTAAATGAGGGAGGCTTAGCTACAAAAGTTAAGCACCAATGCATTAGGGAGAGTAGTTGCTAAGCTTTTTAATGCATTTAGCACCCTACCTTAGCACCAATGCATTGGAAGAGGTTTACTCGCACACGTTTATGTATCTTGGACTTCCGTGCTCATGATTTGGTATGCATTTGCATGGTGGTGTACCGACTTGTACGCAAGAGACGATATTCTTTTTAATCTAAAGGTGTACCTTTTTTTGTTTTCACATTTCTTACCACTAAAATGTCAGTTCTCCCATGTTTTTCCTTCTAGAAGAACTTACTTTTTTATATTTTTGTTTTGTTTTGGCTCAAAGCTAATGCAACATCTTCCAAAGTCCAATTTGCTTTGCGAATGGAGTACTCAACTGTTCTTATACATTTCACATGAGTTTTGTGTAGCGTATACCACACGGCCATTTATATTATGTAATTATAATTTGAATCCGAATGGGATGGGTGATGAAACTTAAACATACATCTTAAATTCATTTGTGTGTGACTCCAAATGTATATGTTTGCCTATCATAATGTGGTGTGTTGATATCTGTAACACTTAACTCTCATGTGCAAGGCACGTGTAACTTACTAGTGTGAAATTAGAGCATCTACAAGCGAGGCTCTCAAATTCTTCTCATATATCTGGGTAGCCTGCCACGTCGGACCAGGTTCGTCCTGGACAATCATATGCGTGTCCAGGTAGCAGTTGTGTGCTTGGACAAATAGGGATTTGAAACAATTTGAGGTAGCAGTTGTGTGCTTGGACAAATAGGGATTTGAAGCGGACACGTCTAAACACTGTCAGTTGTCTTAACGGTATAGGGTTATTTTTGGAGTACCATGTTTTGCTCCTGCTAGTTTCTTTCTCGAGAGAACTAGGCATGGGCATTATTGTGTAGCGGTGGAAAATACCCAAATTGTGTTAGTGGCATTTCGGCGGCCATCGTGTTAGAAAGAGCACGTCCTAGAAAGGTAAAATTCCCATTTCCGTTGCGGTGTCACTGGTCCAGGTCTAGTTCCAGGTCCAGATTATATGCAAGCCCCGTACACATCGAACCAAATCTGGCCAGCACAGCACAGGACGGGACACACCCACAACAAACAGTGCACGCGCGCATGATGAAAGAGACGGATCTATGATTAAACAATGATGGAATAATACAATGAGGGGTAGTAATAAAAATATAAATCAAATCTCATAAATTTGGTACACAGGAAGAAAGAATCCGAGGCGGACGTGCGTGAGTGGGACTACACAGGAAGGAGGAGGAGGAGATGCCGGCCCGTCCAGCCAGTTAGAAAAAATAGACACGAGATACAGCGCAAAATGTGGTGGCATGCACAGACACGGACACAGACAGCTCGTCGAAAGGCGCGGCGCAGTGGCCGCCGCATGATTGCGTGTTCTCGTGGCGGGTCTCGACGGGGCCGGCTGGCCTCCCGCGTTCACCGGCTTTGCTCGTCTAGGCGAGGAGGGCGACGAGGCCCAGTGCCAAAGCGCACGCCGACATGATGCTTCCTGCCATGCTCTGGATCGCGCCCTGCAGAACGAACGAGGCAAATTTTAATCAGCAATTTCAAGTGGCAGTAAAAATAATCTGTGATTAGTAGTCGGAGCAGTTTCCGTGTCGTGGATGCTTCCGGAATGCATAATTTTACGGGCGCACTACACGCTCCGAGTTGTATATAACACTAGTAGTGGCAGTGACTGGCAGAAGCTTGACTTTGTAATGTTTACTGATTCTTTTACTACGTATTTTCCATTAACTGCTCTGTCCGTAGCAACGGCATGATGCACATGCGTGCCTGGCCAACATGTCGGGACGGGCCAAATGCGAACGCATCTACCACCGCCACTGTTCTAACTCATCAGTCACTTCCCTTTCCCTAGTCACATGTTTGGTGGCGCCAAACAAAGCTATGGTCACTACTAATGAGCAACCCATTATGGCACTAATTACTAAACTAGCCATCTAAGCACTCATAGATGTAATACTAAACTCAGTAGCCACTGTAAGTAAGAGCATTGTTAATTATTTTACTACTAACAGCGGGCAAAGTTCGGCGTCGTGTCCAACTATAGTACTACGTTGATGAGATTTGATACACAGGAAGGAGCAGTTCTTTGCCAAAAGAAAAGAAACTATGCAGTATCAAGTTGCGCCGTCGGTTGTGCGTACTGCGTAGAGCAGTTGTGAAACTTCGACGGGTACTGTCGGTTCAGATGGCGTAGTATAGAGGGCGGAGATTGAGACGTACCGCGGTGTCGTCGGCGGCAGCATCGAGTGCGGGGCCGGGGGCTTCGGAGTCGTCGGAGGCCGCGGGGGCCTTGGCCTTCTTGGACTTGGTGGGGGCCTCGGCGGCGACGGGAGCGGGGGCCGGGGCCTTGCTCTTCTTCTTCTTGGAGGATGACTTCTTCTTCTTCTTGGCCGGGGCGGGCGCGGGGGCGTCGGGCTGGGTGGGGTTGGGGGCGGGTGCCTCGGCGACGGGAGCGGGAGGGGCGGCGACGGGAGCCTCGACCGGGGGAGTGCTGGCCTTGGGCGCCGGGGCAGGGGGCGAGGCGGCGGCCTGGTGGGCGGCGCCGCGGCGGGAGCTTTGGCTGGTGCGGGCGTGGCCTTGGTGGGTGGCGCCGCGGCGGGGGCGGGGGTTGCGGGTGTGGTGGAAGCTGCTGCGGTGGGTGGGGGGGCGGCGACGGGCGTGGTGGTGGTCGGCGCCGCGGCGGGCGCGGGCGTCTTCTTGGCGGGAGCCGCCGGCGTGGGGGTGGTGGTGGTGGGCGCGGCGGCCGGGGCCGCGGCCTTCTGGGCGACGGCGGAGTGCGCCGCGAGGAGGCAGAGCAGCGCGAGGCAGAGAGCGCCGGCGCGCGCCATTGCGGCTGTGTGTGTGTGCGTTCGCTCGCTCTCTGGGGCGAAGGCGAAGGCTCGGCTCTGCTCTGACTGCCTCTCTTTCTCTCTGTGGCTTTTCGATGGGAGTGGCACACGCAGCGAGGGCGGTGATAAATAGCGCAGAAAAAGGAGGGAGGGAGGGGAGAAGCGGCGGGGAGGGGGAGGAGGTGTGGGTGCGGGTGCGGCGCCACAACTGGCAGTGGGCCAGCGGGGCCATGTGGGGGTTGGTGTCGCCAGTTGGTCGGACGCGTTCACGTGGCTCCGTAGGGGTGGGCTACCTCCGAGCGCTGCATTGTTGTGTCTGTCTGTACAGAGCGGAGAGAGAGCCGTTGGGGCTCTGTACGCATGCGCGCAGAACGGCCCAGAACCCGGAGAGAGAAGCGGAGAATATGGGCTGGTTGCCGTGGTTGCCGCGCGCCCGCTAGCCGTTATGTGACGTTTTTACAGTTTTACCTCGACTAGACTCATTGATAAAAATGAGTTAATACCAGTATTTTTGTTGCACCAAATAACCTTTATTGCATGGTGATCATCGTTACAAGATGCTACTTCCTCTATAGAGAAATATCTTACGTCTAGCCAAACTGATAATTTCATTAGGGATCTTTCATCCACATACTGCATACCTTACGTCTAGCCAAACTGACTAAGAGGGTGTTTGTTTTCAGGGACTTTTTGATGTAGGAACTACAAAAAGTTTCTTTTAGAGACTTTTTAACCAAACAAGAGGGACTATTAGAGATTAAAAGTTGGTTTTTGACTAAATGAAGAAGACTCGCAAGAAGAGTCTTTTTTGAGACTTTTCCAACGATGCCTCTCCCTGCATCCATTGCCCCGCCGCCCATGGTGTTGGTTGGTTGTTATTTTTCTATATACTAGGTATAACATGATTTTTTACATGTCATTTAATAACCTCTAAGGAAGGACTAGAGACTTTTTAGTCCCTGGAAACAAACATGGAGACCTCGCAAAAACAAAAGGAAATAAACATGGAGGGACTTTTTAGGGACTAGGGACTTTTTAGTTATGACTAGAAAAAGTCCTAGGACTTATGAACCAAACAGGGCCGACCTCATTAGCTACACAATTCACCTCTTTAGAAATGTGCTTAATATTTACACGTGGGACTTTACATGCAATGTGATAGCTATCATGAAAAATTGAAGTAGCAGCTCCAAAGGAATGTCCACGGTTGTTCATCGTTTCAAGGACTTCAATATTTTTCGACTACACTTCTATAAAGTTACACCCTAAAGATTAATTTGTGTGTGTACGACTTCAATATTTTCCGACTACACTTCTATAAAGTTACACCCTAAAGATTAATTTGTGTGTGTACGTGTCGGATTTCGGGTTCCGGCAGACCCTTTAGGTTCGAACACTGGGGTGCGTGCGGAGATTTCGTCCCCTGCCTACTTGCATCTCGCCGCCACGCTAGGATCTAAGCTATGAAAAGAACTGCGCAAGAGACACATGGTTTATACTAGTTCGGACCACCATTGTGGTGCAATACCCTACTCTATTTTGTGGTGTGGTGGATTGCCTCTTGGGCTGATGGTGATGAACAATACAAGGAAGAACAACCTCGCGAGGGTCTGTTCTTAGCTGGTGCGATGAACTGCTAGGGGAAGTTCTGTCGCTTCTCTCTCTCTCTCTCCGATCAAATCAAATCAGATCACCCCCCTCTTGTCCATGGGTGGCTAGTCCTATTTATAGGCAAAGGCCCTGGGCCTCTTCCCAAATATTGAGCGGGAAGGGCGCCAACAATTGGCCATTTTAAAGGGGAACATTTGGTACGCTTATCCTGACTAAAGTTGGTCCTCGCTTTGTCAAAGGCTCTGGTGGTGGCCTTTGCTTGGGCTTCACAATGACCTCCTTCCTGCCGTTCGACGTGGTCTTGGTCTTGTTGCAAAATGGATGCCTTTGCTTGATGCTCTCGCTGCGCTTGCTCCTTTGCACCAAAGAGGAAAGGAGGACCTTTCGCAGACTGGCGCTCGCCTACGCCCTCGGTCGTCATGGCTTGCGCTATGGGCACCTCGTGAGGTACCCGCCTTGATCTTTCCGCCTCCTCGCGAGCCCGCCTGACGAGGTTGTGCTCGAGGAAGCTTCTGTCGTCCTTCATCAGCCCCTCGCGAGGTTCTTGAGCTTGTGTTGATGAAGATGGGCCGTCTTGGGCCTCCCTTGAGCCACACCGCAGGCGCGAGCAGTGCAAGTCTCGGGGACCCCGTTCCCGAGCAGCCGACAAGACGAGCAGCCCCGTCGATGGAGGGGGCCAAGGTGGGCGACTGACCAGGGCCCCCAAAAATTTGGGGCCCCAAATTACCAGGTATTAGGCTTACATGATTTAATCCAACAGCGGCTAACCAACCAAAGGCCTAGGAAAAGCGTATAGAGAGCCCACTCAGCAGCAAAGCCAGCCCACGGGTCCTCCTTGTACATCTATCGACCAGGCATGTTTCCATCATCGATCGCTAACCCTAGACACAAAACGCCGATCGGCTTGCTTCCATAATCGCCCAGACGCCTTGCTAATCGCCTTCCACAGATCGGCGGGGCGCGTCGTCTGCACGCCTTCCCCTCCATGGCTGCCCGAGTCCTCCACTACTAGTCTACTAGGTATAAATGTCTCATCTTCTTAAGCCCATCCCTCTCTTTGATTACTAGTACTTGATTAAGCTTGATCTCCACGATGCTAAGTTAGGAGTAGATGAGTAGGCTAATATTATTTGTCCACAGGGCTAGGTATTGGTACTCGGTGGCACTAAATTAAATTAGTGAGGGACGAATTAGGATGAAATTGAGATTGTCCATGGAATCTTCGTCATGAATTTATTTGTCAACAAAGCCAAGTTAGGAGTAGTATGGAATTAAGTTTGTTCTTGATCAGTGGTAATAAAGTGAGAATATGTTTTAGTTATATTAGTTCTTCTATCGTATGAAAAATTTGAAATAATTTTAGGCCCTATTTTGATTTTCGCCCCGGGGCCCCGAATTTCTGGAGACGGCCCTATGTACGAGCACTTGACTAGTCTGAAGATTAATTTTTAAAAAGGGAGGTAAAAATTGTTTTGGTTGGGCAAAACCAAAAAGGAAGGATTATGCCTAGATTTTTACTTGTGCTATTGGGGACTTTCCTTTTGGTTATCTGGATCTTCCTTTGCATTATAAGAGCCTTGGTAATAAGGACTGAAAAGCTGGAAAGGAGACATTTGAAAGAAAAACAGGTACATCGCAGAGGAGCTTGCTTCCTATGTGTTGGAGATATATGTCCTAGAAGCAATCATGTATGATAATATTTCCCATGTGTTTATGAATAAAGATAGTCCTTAGATATTATCAATGATGTGTATCAACAAGTACGTGATTTGTTTGTGGGACTATGCATTGTATGATGACTATCCTAAAAGGTTCCTAGTCAAAAGGGTTGTGTGGACGCGCAACCGACTAGACTAGCATATGACACGGTGGTTGGCTAGGTCTCACTGGCCATGGAGCATTGGATGCCAGTCGGATAATGTGGACTCGGAAGGATCTGGTCGGATTCGACATAGTCAGATCCGAGTCTAGATAAGGTCTGAGTCGGACAGACCCGACTATGAGACGCAACCATAGGTCATCTGTGAGTCTCTAGTACAACATACGTTCTATATGTTCTAAGACCTAAGCTGGCACATGTACTCGGAATGGTGACAGACTTGCTTTGGACTAACCAAACGCTACTCCTTAACTAGGTGGTTATAAAGGTAGGTTTCGGCCTTGTCCAGACCCATGTTGTGAGGCATGGTCGGGCAAGATGAGATTTGCCCCTCCGATCAGGAGAGATATACTCTGGGCCCCTCGTGTGATCCAACTAAGATAAGCATGGCCATGCGACAAGGATTATGAGATAATCTGGTTTGTGGTCGGCATCACTGGAACGAGAAAGAGGTCGGGCTAGCACAAGGATGACAGACTCACCTTGAGCCCGACAACATATATCGTGTGACAAGGGAACATAAGTGTGGTATGTTGTCAATGTTTGTCAAACGACTTTACGGACACATGCGAGTTGGCACGTTCTGCTAGGAGCCGCTACCAACTATCGATTCAGGTCGTGTCCATGTGTACGCGAACTTATAGGGTCACACACTTAAGAGCTGCATCACATTCGGATTGGATTTGAGTGGAAAATGGATGTAGACTCCTAGTTGTCTCAGGCGAGCCGACTTCGGAGGTCTATATAAATAAGGGGAGTGGGCTCACCACTTAGGGTTGATATTTTTCCTCCTGAGACAGCCGCCATCACTCCCCATGCACCATGTTGCGTGACCGGACCTAGCAGTCTGCGGCTCGACGCTGCTCCCCGTATGTGTGGATACCTTGAAGGCATCGCATCTGCGGTGCTAGGACAAACCGTTTGAGCGAACCACAAGGAGTCGTTCGAGGGATCCGCGAGGAGCTGTTCGTGGGACTTCTTCGTTCGCGGGAGATCACCATTCACGGGACATCGTTGTTTGAGGGAGATCGGCCGGATGACTACACGCGACACCAACTCTACATCCTCTGCGGTGACTGCATGTCTAGTGGTAACGATCCGTGCTCCATCTCTTGTATCATTTTCCTCGTTGTTCTACGCGTTGGGAAAAATTATATTGCAGCCGATGCACCTAGCGTATAACCCAACACTATGTGGGGTAGGCTAATCCTTGTAGCAACTTGCATGAGTAACATTCCTAGCCACATGTTCTTTTTTTAGATTACCTAATGGCGTAGGTAAAAGATTTGATTTTTCTCCCGGGCTCGGTTGATCTGGCAAGAAAAAGTAATTTTGATATTAAGAATATAAGTATTTTGTGCAAATGGTTTTGGAGACTAGAAAATGAGGAGGGAGATTGGCAGAGGATGGTTAGAGCGAAGTATCTAAAAGAGAAAAGTTTGACTCAATGTGAACCTTCTCCTCGCAACTCCCATTTCTAGAATGGCTTGACGAAAGTTAAAGATATATTTTATAGATGTTATCACAAAGCTGCTCGTGATGGTTGCAAAACTAGATTTTAGGAGGGTGCGAGGTGACAGAGCTAAATCTAGCAGATCTTAGGTAGGGGGTCCCGAACTAAAGGTCTTGAGGCAATGGTAAAAGGACATGAGTTTTTACCCAGGTTCGGGCTCTCCATGGAGATAAAACCCTACGTCATGCTTGTGTTTTATTGCTTTGTGATGGAGTACAAAGTACAGTTGATCTACTCAAAGGTTGTTGTGTGTCGTCTACGTGCACTACCCTTGGTTTATATAGGTACCGGGGGCCTGGGAACACATCCTAGTTGGTTACGTGCAACGAGAACATGTTGTATAAGACTTTTAATATCTTGGGTGTACATCAAGCCTTCGAGAATCACCCTTTCATTCTTCATGGGCCTCGTCGACATGGCCCACTGGTGAACCGACATGGGGGTCCTCGTACAGGCCCACCAGTCCGAGAGACGACGCGTTGAGAGACCCCCCCCCCCCCCACAGCCAAGACACCTTCAGTAGCCCTTGAACCGGTCTTCAAGTCTGGATGCGCCTCGGTTCTTTTGAGTTTTCTTCCTCTCGGGTCGCCAATCTTCAAAGAGCCACTACAAAAAAAATACACTTAGTGATGATACGTGTTTGTCACGATGGGTCGCGTTTTTGTCATGCATGTACATCCATGACAAATTTATGATGTAATCAAGATAGTCATACCTCTGGCCGTAAGAGAAGTGTTCCATGACATTACCAAAATTATCATCACGGAAGTGTCCACTTCCATGGCCCGATAAATCATGGCGTCACGAAGTGCTTTTGTCAAGGGTGACCAAACCACGTGGCATCCACGATGTGAACACCGATTAAGCTATCGGGTCGGATTTTGGATCCGATAACCCGTTAACGACCCACGACCAATACCGATTTTCCACGTGTAAAATTCTCATTGGCCTTTAAATTTGGGCGGCCCATTATGGTCTGCGAGAATCTTGTGGGCCTTTAATTTGGACCGGCCCAAAAGTGGCCCACAAAATTTAAATGGGATGGCCCAATCAAAGGCCCATAAGATTTAGCGGACCATAATGGGCGGCCCGACTAAAGGCCCACAAAATTTAGCGGACCATAATGGGCGGCCCGACTAAAGGCCCACAAGATTTTACCCGGACAATAATGGTACCCAGCTAAAGGCCCACAAGATTACGCAGACCATAATGGGCTTACCCGGCTAAAGGCCCAACATTCTCTGTCAAATCGGCCCGTCAACTGGTCTAAACTTGTCATCAATGCGGCCTATGGTCACCGGCCCATTAACGATCTGCTAAGTAATTGGGCGAATTACGGCCGGTGTATTCCTACTGTTAAAGGTCACGGCTTCATTTGGGCCCATTTACAGGCCATCAAAACTTTCGGCCCATAAGCGCACCGTGAAGGATTTGGGTCATATTCGCCATATACGTCATTCGACTGTTAGAGGCCCACTAAAGATTTAGGCCACTTCGGCTGTTGTCATTTTTGGCACTGTTAACGCCAGGCGTAAACCATGGGCCATATGTGGCTAGCGTCATATCGGGCCATTAACGGCCCATATAAAAATGATGATAATCTAGCCCGAATAGAAGTTCCGGTCTGTTAAAGGCCCGTGTATTAGGTCGGCGCATTTACTGACCAATCAATTTCTACTGTCAAATATCTGCATCGTAAATGGGCCACCATTTAGGCTGCTAAGTCCAAAGGGTTATTTGGCACAATCAGGCCCAATCTCACTTTCGGTCTATTAAAGGCCCATGTTTTTTATGGGCTCGAGATATTTACACCTATTTTCTTGAGGGCCCAAATTATGTTTAGGCACATTAAAGGCCCACTATGGGCACAAGCCTACGAGAAAATTTTGAAAGCTTATGCTAATTTAAGCCGGAGATATTTTAGTAGGCTACATGCCAATTTCTACCATGTCGTTTTTAGCCCAATTGGAATGGGCCCGAAGCGAATGTTGGCATGTTGGGCTCCTCTGAAGCTTTCGGCCGAATACATTACTAAGATAAACCTACATTATACAAAAATAGCGTCGTCAGACTATCGCGACTGTGGCGGCATCATAAATGTTGTATCACAACAAAATAAATTCCAATCATATAACAAAAGGCCTGTTGGCATAAAGTTCTGATCCTTCAGGATAAAAGCACCATCGGATGTATAGAAGCACGCAGATCATTTGACACAGAGTGCTAATGTTTCAGCTGTAGAATCGATGGAAGCGTACGATCTCCACCTTTTTCCGCCATTGCTCTTCAACAACGAAGCGAATATACGATAGATGCAGTTTCAAAACCATTCATATCTTGACGACATTTCTCGACCACTATTCTTGTTTAGAAACAACGTCCATTAGGGATTGGACTTGTATGCGGAGCAGAATATATCACTTTCTGTCTAGTAGGAAGATTTTGTTCAAGATGGCGATTTGGGCGAGGTTACCTTGACAACCAACCCGAATTACGCAGGAAGGTGCTTTTACCTTTGTTAGTGGAGAGATCTTGGCCTTGCTGCAGAAGAGGTGACATTGTGCTGTAGTAGCCTCGTCACCTTCGGTGGTTGTGGCTGTTCAATCATTTGTTCCATAGCTTCACGAAAGTTTGAACTTGTAGATTAGTGTACGAGATAAGTTACTAATGAGACAAAAACAAACAAAAGTAGGTTAAACGTTTATACATAACTTATTTTGGTGAACTACTTGTAATACATTAGCATGTATTGTAGTGCCAACTACATAATAAAATCACTTCGGAACATATGTCCATGTAGCATGCCTCTTGTATTGTCTATTTCCTCACATTCGTTGACATCTAAGGATAAAGAGACATGGTTTAAAGTAGGATGAACATAGTATGACATCATTCATATCATGGGCAAGACGGATATAAAACAAAGCAGCTATTTTATCATTGTGTGCATGCGTGAACATAACAACTAGATTACGATCAAGACCAAAAGAATATCCTTCATCTCTTTTTAAACCATGTAAGGTGAAATGATACGTTAAGACAATTGTGTATAAAAGTGAACAGAGTAATCGACATTGGGCGCAAACCAAGTAGTTAAATGAACACATCACAGTACCAATCAGTTCAAGGCGGGAGGAGTAAGGACTTACAACAGCGGCTTGAACTGTGTGCTCATGCCCTTCATGTTCTTTGGTGTGGCAATCCTTGAAGATTTGCATTGGTTCAGGTTCTTTTTGGTCCACACGGGCTTTCCTCGTATTTGGAACAAGTCAATATAGATACGATAATATGGCACAAAAAAGAAGGAAGTAGCAGCTATTTACATAAGCCTCGCGATGTGCAATATAGCTACGAGATCTGTTATGCATTGGAATTTCACTTTAGAACAGTTGGTTTTGTTCTTCAAACAGTTAGCCTAGAAGAAGATACACTTGTAAGGCACATACATAAATACAAGTTCAATATGTGGTACGATCAAATACATATAGCCTACGATACTTTGGACGGACCGGTGTTTAACGAGGTTGTCGATCCTTCATCTGTAATATATTCCACTGGAGATGTTTAGGCGATTTCATTGTTAGCCTTGCCTTCAAAGTGAGATTTTCTAAGGTGGTACTGATATCTTGTCATGGAAGCGGTAGAAAAACATGAGTGCGTGCTTGTTTAGTTGCATCATCTTTGGATCAACTTGAACCTCATACATTGAAAAAGAATGTGAGTCTTATTAGGAGGAAGCTAGAAAGTATGGGAATGAGCAAGACAATATTACTAATTGCGATGAATAACATTACTTACGGATAAATGGTCAAGGAAGGTGTTAAGCGGGTATTGTCTTTCTCGATCCTGATCTTGGATCCACGTTAGGAGGATACGCAAGATGACACCTAACGGCAGCGGCTGCCTCTGATACTAATTTGGTGACTCAGCAGCATCACGTGGCCTTTCTAAACCTGCCTCAAAATGGATCTCCATTCTTCCTCCTTTAGATTTTGTTAATCTGTCCAAGCATTATCCACGATGTCGGTTTCCGCTTGGCGCCCGTGGTGCTAGTTCAAGAACGAATATGGAAAGTGTTAGTGTACATCAAGCTGTGAGACTACATATAAAGGAGCATGCAAGCGCAACTTGACTCGGTCCAGTACCGTCTTGGTGTTGGTGCTCATGAGGTTCATCTCGATCTTGCCAAGTCTGTTGTGTCGTGATGCTTAGGAAGTAGTGTTAGGTGTGAAGGCAGCTTGGGAACCGCCGGCCCGAGCAAACGAATGAGTAACCGGTTGAGATCTTTGAGTACAGTTGAAGCGGATCTTTGCAGCTGGTGGAGCGAGGTAATACTGTGTTTGTAGATTTAGCCGGTGGACTTGGACCTTCTCTGCACTATAAGTACCAGTGAGAATCTCGTGGCCCAGAACCTTTTCCGTTTCACAGTAACAAATGTGACCTCCCTACTATATTATTTTCCTTGCTCTTTTTGACTTTTGCCATGTCAAGTCTGTACCCACAACACAAAAGAATAAAAATCACTCTTGAGAACTCATTGATGCATGATCTGAGACAAGCAATACTTTGATGTAAGACAACCGTATGAGGATAGAATATGTAAGAAAAACAGAATGACATGACATATTCCACAGCTACGATGTGCAAACTAAGCAGAAGGATTTTCAAGAAAATAGAAGTAATGCAAGCTAGACACCATATGAAAGAGGCAACCAATATTACTCTGCCAAGTTAAAAGTGTCTTGTCATAAGTGGCAATTCAAAAAATTAGAAGCAATACAACGTAGAAATCAATGCAAGATACAACCACTATCAAACGGCCATGTTAAAAGCGTCCAATCATGAGTTACTGATGCGGGATACACAACAGCAGTACTTTGATGTAAGAACATGGTATGATAGATAGATGCAGTGTATTCTAGAGACAGAAAGCCATGTCATATGCACATGTATAACGTATAAACTCAGCGGGTGCAATTTAATCAAAATAGAAGAAATACAGGCTAGACAACATATGCAACATGAAACCAATTATCACCTTTGTCAACTTAGAGCAAGCACTGCGATGGTGGAGTCGCGGAGATGAACTCATCATGTAGACTTGGGACTTCAACTTCATTAGCGGTAGAAGTGGCAAATCTAGAGAGTCTCACGCTTTGCGCCGGGTCATGAGAATACCACCAACATCCCCTAACTTACTCTTTTCCTTCCTATTTTACGATATTGCCTTATGAAGTCAAAACCACAAGAAGATGAATAAAATTAGCTCTTGCGCATAGCTGGTTGATGCATGATACTGAGGCGAACACTACTTTGATGTAAGGCAAGCGCAGGATAGGAGGATGGAATATATACAAAAAAAGACAACGTTTCATATTCACATGTACGATAGGAGGATGGAATATGTATGAAAAAACAGTAAGCGGAAGGCATTTCAACAAAATTAGAAGAAATGAAAGCTAGGCACCATATGAACATGCAACCAATATCACTCTATCGTGTAAAAAAGTGTCTGCGTCGTAAGTGCCATTTCAAGAAATTAGAAGCAGTTACAAGCTAGAAGACAATGCAAGATGCAACCTAAATCACAGTCCCAAGTTAAATGTGTCTTATGGGTAAGTGATGCGTTGCAGGTATAAGTTGTAAGCTACGCAGATGCAATTCTACATAATCGGAAGCAATACAAACTAGACATCATACGGAAAACGCAACCACATTATAATGAGTTCCAAGTAAGAGCAAGCACACATGATGGTGGAGTAGGGGAGATGTGCTCATCATGTACACGTATGTTCTAGAAAGCAGGAACACGTGTCATATTCACAGAGCATTATGTGTAAAGTAAGCGAGATGCAATTCAAGTTAGAAGCAATACAAGCTAGACATCATACGCAACATGCAACCACATATAATAGTGTCAAGTTAGAGCAAGCACCTGTGATGGTGGAGTAGGGGAGATGTGCTCATCATCTACACAGCTCGTTGACCGGCCCAACCTTGTGTTGTCTTGCGAATCTTGTTGGGAGGATGGAGGAGTAGAATGCTAGAGACCCCTGTTTGAGTTGCTCAGAAGGACCACCATCATCCTTCTAGGGACTAATTTCCTTCAAATTTGTAATGATTTTGCATTGTGAAGTCAAACCGATAAGAGAAAGGAATAAAATTAAGCTCTTGAACTCATTCATGCATGATAATCTTGACGAACACTACTCGAATGAAAGGCAAACACATGATGCGAGGATGGAATATGTATGAAAAAAGCAGGATGGTGTGACATATTCACACCTATGATGTGGTAATTAAGCGAGAAGACATTTCAACAAATTAGAAGCACGCAAGCTAGACACCATATGAAAGATGCAACCAATATCACTCACGCCAAGTTCAAAGCGTATGGCGTTTTCAACAAATTAGAAGCGATTATATGCTAGAAATCATATGCAAGACACAACCAATATCACAAAGTGGCGACTTAAAGTTGCCTTATCATAAGTGAATCTGGCGGGATATGCAAGAATAGTAGTCGATGTAGAAACAGGAACACATGTCATATTCACGGGCATTATGTGTAAAGTAAGCGAGATGTAATTCAACAAAGTTGGAAGCAATACAAGCTAGACATCATACGCAACATGCAACCACATATAATAGTGCCAAGTTAGAGCAAGCACTGTGATGGTGGAGTAGGAGATGTGCTCATCATCTACACAACTCACGTTATTTGTCTAGCCTTGCGTTGTCTTGGAATCTTGTTGGGAGGATGGCGGAGTAGAATCATGAGAACCTCCATTTGATTGCTCAAAGGACCACCATCATCCAATGCCTTGCCAATTTCCTTGACTTTATTGATTTTGCATTGTGAGGTCATACCGACAAGAAAAAGGAATATCATTCGCTCTTGAACTCATTCATGCGCCATGATCTTGACGAACACTACTACGATGAAAGGCAAAGTCATGATACGAGGATGGAATATGTAACGAAAAAATGGGCTGACTTGACATATTCACACCTATGATGTGGTAACTAAGCGAGAAGGCACTTCAACAAATTAGAAACATCGCAAGACACCATATGGAAGGTGCAATCAATATCACTCTGCCAAGTTAAAAATGTCTCGTCATAGGTGGCGTTCATCAAACTAGAAGCAATACATGCTAGAAATCATATTCAAGAGCGCAAACCAATATCACACTTCGCCAACTTAAAGGTGTCCAATCATAAGTGACTGATGCAGGATACACAAGAAGAGTAGTTTCATGTAAGAACATGGTGTGATAGATGATATAGTAAGTACCAAAAGCAGGAAAGCGTGTCATATTCACATGTATGTATCATGTGTAAGCTAAGCAGATCTGATTTACACTAATTAGGGAGCAATACGAGCTAGACACCATATACAACATGCAACCCGGATATCCTGCTTGCCAAGTTAGAGCAAGCACCTTGGATGGTGGAGTAGGGAGGCGGAGACTTGGACCATGTAATGCACTATCGCGACAAGGAGAATCGATGCAGGATGCTCAGATTTTACGTTCTTCTGCAGAGAACCACCATCATCGCCTTCCTTACTCTTTTCCTTCCTCTTTCTTGATTTTGCCTTGTCAAGTCAAACCCACAAGAATAAGGAATAAAATTTGCTCTTCAGGACTTATTGATGCATGATACTGACGAACACTACTTTCATGTAACGCAGCCGCATGATAGGAGGATGGAATACGTATGAAAAACAGGACGGCGTGACATATTGACATGTATGATGTATATAGTGTAAACTAAGCACAAGGTGCTTGAACTTGTTAGAATCGATGCAAGCTAGAAATCATATGAAAGATGAAACCAATATCACTCTGCCAAATTAAAAGGGTACCCTAACAAATGTATTTGACCAAATTAGAAGCAATACATGGCAGCAAAGGCTAGAAATAATATGCAATATACAGCGAATAAAGGTGACTCATCGTAAGTGATTGATGCGAGGATGCGTAAAATAGGTAGTTTTATGTAAGAACAAGGTTAACACATAGATGTAGTGTGTACCAAAAATAGGAAGGCATGTCATATTCACGGTATAGTGTGTAAACTAAGCAGATGCAATTTACCCTAATTAGAAGCATTACAAGCCCAGGACACCGTGTGCAACATGCAACCACATATCCTGCTTGAAGTTGGAGCAAGCACACGTGATGGTGGTGTAGGGGAAATCTTGTCTTCAGTCTGAGCAACGTTCAATATCTTCATTTAGGCTTGATGTTTCTTGAGAATCATGTGGAGAGGATGAAATTGCATTCTTTATAAGAGTATTGCGTCTCATATTAACCCAGCGTAATTTGTCTCATCATAAGCGATAGACGCAGGATACACAAGAACAATAGTTTGATGTAAGAACATGGTGTGATAGGCAGAGGTAGTATGTACAAAAACAGGAAGGCGTGTCATATTCACATGTATAATGTGTAAGCTAAGGAGATGCAATTTAACAAATTAGGAGCATTGATGAGGGATACACAAGAAAAGTAGTTTGATGTAAGAACATGGTTAATAGAAAGACATAGTATGTACCAAAAGCAGGAAGGCATGTCATATTCACGGGTATAATGTGTTAACTAAGCGAGATGCAATTTACCTAATTAGAAGCATTACAAGGTAGACACCATATGCAACATGCAACCACATATCACCTTTGCCAAGTAAGAGCAAGCACACTGCGATGGTGGTGTGGGGGAATTGGCGGTGATCAACTAGAGAGCTACGTTGACTAGCTTCATTTAGCCTTGCTTGTTTCTTGAGAATCATGTGGGAGGATGACACCGCACTCTTTAAGCAGGTAGTAGGGCGTCTCACGGTTAACCCACCTGGGTATTTGTCTCATCATAAGTGATTGATTTAGGGATACAAAAGAGCATTAGTTTGATGTAAGAACATGGTTAATAGACATATGTAGTATGTATCAAAAGCAGGAAGGCATGTCATTATCAAAGGTATAATGTGTAAAGTGGCGAGATGCAATTTAACCAAATTGGAAGCAATACAAGCTAGACACCATATGCAACATGCAACCACATTTGACAGTGAAGTTAAAGCAAGCACACAGGATGGTTGTGTGTGGCAATTGAGATCATCAACTGCAGAGCCTCGTTCTTGTCTCCAGCTAGCGACCTTTGCACCCATTAAATGACTGAAAGCGCTTATTGCTTATCTTGAATTACCTGGGCGACTTACATCTTTTCTTTTACGCATTCATCAACAACTGCGTCGTAGTCTGAAATACCCATGCATAAAAACAATAGTGTGAGTATGGGTGAAGTGTGTACACAATTAATGCAGTGTAAAGGTAGCGAGATGGCAGTCGGTGAGAAATAAATGACGGAGACATATGATAGCTCTACAACATGCATGGCACACTCAATTACTACAGGATTCTATGAAAATAACAATGATTTGAAAGCAAATAAATTGATCCATTTTTTACGCACCGTCAGATTTACAAAAGCGGGTAGATCGCCTTCATCTACCTCCAGCCAATCGGTGTTGACGATCTCCCTCGAAGCGCCCGGCGACCAGCGATATTCCTCCACCTGCGCCCTCCCCTCGACCTCACCCGCCGTGCTTGGCACCGCCCTTGACCATCCATTCAAGCCCGCGACCTCGGATCGGGTGCAAGCAGCTCCTGCGCCCCACACCCCTATGATAGACACCGTCGCGCCGCTTCCTCGAGAACAAAGCGGACTAGGTGCTCCGTAGCGCCCCTAAGCGGGTGTTGTTTCTTTTAATTGCTTGACGGTTCGGTGACCACTGAATTGAAATCGGTAGACTACTGACCTCTAGCAATGGTGAAATAGTAAAGGAGGAAACCTTGTGCATTTAGTATCACGAAGAAGATGCGATGAAAGCACTCAACTAGTTTCTTTAGTGGGATGAATACGGTGTGGCCGGAGATGTAAGATTTGCACGAATAAGGGAAGAGGAGTACCTCTTCTGCTTTGGCGATCTTGTGTCCTCATACATTTTTCCGACGATCTTGTTGTTCACGGAAACCGGAAGTTGTGGAGGACAGTGCAGACCTGGACGAACCCATGGCCAAGTTGTTGAGTGTGGTGCGGTGGCGATGCAGCCGGCAGCGGGGAAGCAGAGATCCGAGGCGGCGAGCAGCGGCGTGTGAGGAACAACTCCGGTCTGTGGCATGACCAGTGTCGACAGTGGAGCCGCGGTGAAGCAGCGAGACGGCGTGGTGGAGTGGTTACGATGCAGGCGCCGCGTCGGCGTCGGCGTCGTGGAAAGCGGCTACTGCCTCGGCAGTACTAAGTCCTTGAGGCGTTGCGGTTGCGGTTGCGTTGAGCGACAGCGTCCGAAGTACGGCTCGGCGTGATGTAGGAAGCGGCGGTGGATTGGCCGCTATGGGGTGGAGGACGGAGGAGGCTGGGAGTTGTTTGGTGGAGAGGCGTTTCGCGCCATGGGTATGAATGGGGAAAGCAGAGGGAGGCGGGGAACTAAGGGAACAATGTTTCGGTTTTGAGGCCAACTTGTTTGAAATTTGGGAAAGTTACAAACTACGCCCCCATCTAAAATTTCGGACATATTATGGGTTGGGGTAGGACAGTCATGTCAAGTGTCCCAAATAATAGGCGGGGGTAGATTTGACGGCGCGCATGGGTGTTTAGGCGCCCTGACATTATGAATGCTTCTTGGAGGCGGTTGGAGGCTGGCGTCTTGGTGAGAGTTACAAACCTACCCGGTTTAGACCTTTGGACATCGCCGGGTAGATAGGCTACCACGGGCAGACAGTCAGACGGTAATTTCCTACCACCAAAACATTAGTCTCGTGCGGTTTTGGGGTGACCAGAGGCCTATTTGGCGCTTCGTTCAATATTTGGGAGCGAAGCATTAACGTTTTCGGTTCTCTTGAATTGAACTTTCAGGATTTGTCAAACTTCCACAAAGCTTTACTCTTGAAAATCCTAAAGCTACGATTATTTTGGAATGGAGGGTACATTTTAATATACATTGTACTGCAGTATATATTAAAAAATATGCAACTTACCTCAGTTCATGCATGGTTCGAGTATAATCTCCTTGGTTGCCAAAAAAAGTTAGATATGCGTATGAATATATATAGCATGTTAAAACTCACAACAAAGATTGATGCCCCTTTACATCTGATTTACAAATGCCATTATCTAGGGTTCAAATAGATGAAAGCACTTCCTATGAATTGAATCTTGAAACCGCTTTATGTTGAATTGACATGTATTTTATTTCGTAGCTAGCAATTTGGAATGTATCCATGCAAGTGACAAATGTATAAAGTGCTTCATACTAACATGGAGTGCACTAACTAATGTTTATATATGAATTGCAAAAGCATCCATTGCCTGTATTCAAACTGCTCTCACTCTATGGATCGATAATATGAAATAAACACATGCACATGCTAGAATTCAATAGAGTATGGGTGTCTGATAGACCGATTTTAGATCCATACGCAATTTTGCAAAATTCATGATCTCATCCAAAAATAATAATGCCATTTATATTTTAATTTAATGCGAGAACCGCCTTTTACATGTAGATGCACTATGCCTCGCCCGTTCTCACAAACGCGTTATATATCTCTATCTAAAGCATAAGTGCACACACTTTATATGCCTGACATTTCTCTTTCACACATGCTCTACAATCTCTCTCTGGTGTTGGGGTGTACGCACATGCTCTCTCTGTTTCTCTCTCTCTCTCTCTTTCGACTACTATGTACCACTCTTTTCACCGATCTGGGTTGGAAAACACTATTTCTCTCACATGCATATATACACATGCATGGTCTCTACTAGCCCTCTATACGCACATATATGTGCCTACGTGTCTCCATACGCACATTATCTTTAGGCCTCTCGTGACACATTGCCCTTAAAACACCTCTCTAATAATAGTTTGCAGATATGATTTCATCATATCATTAGGTAGAGATATCCACTGGCTGTTAAATTTGGATGGTATCTGAGGCAAAGTTTTACCCTAGTTCGGATCGGACCCTTGCGATTGAAGAAAGAGCCTACTCACATCTTGTATATTAGTGATAGGGGTGTGTACAAAGTACACGTGAATACCCGAGCATTGTGCGTGTGTGTATACTATCGACGAACTAGCCCCAAAGCTTGTATAACATACTAAGGGCCTAGGGTTACAAATCATATATAGTCGGCTTATCACCGATGGGGATATAGTCCTCCGCAACTCTGGTAGCCCGTGTTGTATGCATGAGTCCTCCACATGGGTCTCAGATAACACGTCTTGGTCCAACCTATATGGTAGCGGATGGAACCGACCCATGAGTCTTCATGTTGACCCACCACAACTAGAAATGATGTGCCCACCACACCACACATGCAATTGGCCACTAAGAAAATAAGCATATACAATAGTACAACGGTATCTAGCTCACTGATGCGTCTCCATATTTTGTTGATGACACCGACGGACTTTTGCATTTGATGCGTGCTCCGTATTTTGTTGGCGACACTTCACCGGTCATTGTATTTGAGGCGAAAGCGTACGATATGGTCCTTTGGACTTGAGAATAAGCTCATCACGGTCACCACATACATTTTGTTGTGCTAACCAACATGTGGTTGGATGGTTAGAGGACGGTGGTTTCTCAAGCCCACCAAGGTTAAAGTCCCGGTGCTCGCATTTTATCTTTTGTTAATTTCAGTATTTTCGTGATGTACGTTGATTGGGAGGAGACATTCCACTTTCGACTCTGCAGGCACCTATGGTGACCGTAAAATCTCAAGATCATGTAGCTGAAAAAGCCACGATTCGGTGACGTGTAGCCTCACCCTTGCGTACACATGTACCGCCGCTTTTTTTACGCATGTAGGCGTGCAACCTTCTTCGACGATACACATAATGTACACACGCACTTGCGCATCTTTGGCGTGCAACAACTTGTACGATACATGCACTCACGAACACTTTGCGCCGCGTCACCCATGCATGCAAGCACTGAAAGCGCACCTTGCACGCACGCAACACTCGCACGCTGCATGCACACAGCACACGACGCAAAGACACACGCTCAACCTATACGTGCATGCACCCTTTGTTGGACATGGATTGTTACGGGTATTAATCAATCTTATCCGTGATAAGCGGAACATTGATGTTTGCATCGGTCTTTATGAATCCTAGCAACGACGAACGGCAGACTATCAACATAGTAGGCAACTACATGAAAAGATGATGTCACACTCAATGAACAATCGCCAGTTTTATCAAAATGCCCGCTTGACCACCTAGCCCACAAAGAGTTCCTCTGCTTTGTCTTGTTACTGCGTTAGGTCCTTGACATGCGGGCCATGCACCCAAAACCCTGCGTTAGTGGAAGAACGGCCTTGTGTCCTAGGTCGAGTCGAGGCGCCACTTCAGCAACACGCCCGTGAATATGCCTTCATGCCGCATTCAAGCTAACCTCCATGAAACCGCCCATGTGGGCCGAGAAATCCCTCACGGACACGTCCCGTTCATGACCGGGCCAGCGTTAAGCATAATGCCGGCGAGCTCCTCCCATCCGCCGTATATTTAATCTCCTATTTAAATGAGGCCAAAACGCCCGGCGAATCGCACACCTCGGCGCTTCCCCTATCTCCTCCACCATTTTGTCCACTCTTACAATGGCTTCTGAAGAGTAGTTATTCCGCATCAAGCCGGGCTGGGTAGCCCGCAGGATACGAGCTATGCAGCTCGGGATCCACCTCCCTCCCTTGCCCGAACCCGGAGCGATTTGCCGCCCCAAGCGGTAGCAGCGGTTCAACTTCGCCGCTCGAGCCAGCTCGACGAGGAAGCGGCGACGGGCGTCGTTGCCGTCCACGCCGCCGCCTCACTCTGCGTCTCCCGTTTACGTGGCCGAGACTCCCCCATAGATGCCGTGGCCAGCGCCATGGCGGCAGCGGACGAAGCGGGTGCCGCAGAGCGGCAATCGGTGGCCAAGCGCCTCGCGTCGCCACCATCATCGAGGAAAGTAGAACGGAGGCCGTTACCACTTGGGTCCCATGAAGGCCACAGCGGAGGGTGGCGCCGACATACACAACGGGTGTCTTGCGGATCCTTTTGTTGCGAGGACCTTCGTCGACCCGCATGGGCTCCACGGAAGAGGAATGTTAGGATGAACTCGAGTCGGTGCGGCCATGGCGGTAGTGGCGGTGATTAACTTCGAGCGGTGCGGCCACCATCATCTTCGGCACCAGCCAATGATATCGGTTAGGCGATGGGGAAGCGAGCCATCCTTTGCGCTAAAGCATATACCTCCGGGGCTCCCAACGATCCGGTGATCGTCGCTGCCGACATGAGGAACACAAATCGATCGGCGGGCGACCATTTAGGCCAGGTATTATATACATGTGTTGTCGAGAACCAGCACGCGTAGTTCATTTTGAATGTGATGAAATCACGTCATGTTTGTATGAAAATCCGGTATTTTATATGATTTCCGTCGTTGTTTATATGAAATATCGGGTTTGTCTACGTGTTTGCGTGAATTTAAATCGGTTGGTTGAGTTCTTTGTCATAATGTAATGCGGCTACGGTTGGATGGCGTAATTCTTGGGTGCCCGTCGGTCTGCTTGGCGGCTCGAAGGCGGTGTTAATGGGACAAAAAAACCAGCTAAATGCGAGCTTCGTCTCAACGATACCTGTTGGAGGATGCATGACGGCATGAGCACTCGAGCCATTCCTCGTTCATCGGTGGCAAAGGCACGGTGGACAAAAGGGTCTCAATATTTGGCTACCCGGGCAAGATCCAACTGACCCCTCCCAACAGATTCAAATCCCTCGTTCGCCATGGAATTTTTGCCATGTGTTGTTTTCATGGACTAGCAAGATGCCCGTGCATTGCCACGGAACATCAAGATGCATTTTTACAAACTCCCGCATGCATGCAAGGGATAATTATTGTCCTCCTTTGCTAGTACCATGAGGCAAACACCATTAATATTGCATCGATTAGTGTTAGTGGCCTTGTATATCTGCCAAATTGTAATTTTGATAGTGGCCTTGTATATAAAAATGGAGGAGAAATATGAGAGATAAGGTGAGGAGGTGGGGCGGTGGTGGTGGTGGTGGTGGTCTGATTGGGCGGAGGCATGGGGATGGGCGGCGCATTATGTCTAGGGTTTGTATCTCTCTCACACACACCCACGTGGGTGGGGGACGATACCTGAAGAGAAGAGGTGCATGCACGCGGCACGCGTACTCCGTCTCTTTCCCAACCACACCCATGTGGTACACGGTGGAGCTCATTTACGTATGAAAAAAGGCAGCCCACGTGGTAATTTGGCATGTGTCTTGGTTGTCCACTTGGTGGAGGGAGGATCGTCTACCACGGGTGAACAAACAAATTGCGACTTGACGCGTTATGTTAAATTAAAAAAGAGGCAAACCATGTGGTGCCTACCTTAGAGGCAAGGCTCTATACACTTTGGAGTACTTTTGATGTGTCCCGTCAACTCGCATGAACAAGGAGAAAGCTTGCTTAGTACGCCGTCTCCCATGCAGGCGCGGTGGCTTGCAGGATGAGGTGAAGCTTGCTTACGAGTAGTAGTACTACTACTACTACTCTTGCATGCGCCTTCACGCCCGCTCCCTCGCCTGTGTGTGATGGCTCATGACGGGAGAAAATTTTACTACTCCCTCAGTTACTCCTTGTCCCTACTAGTTACTACTTTGGTTAGTACTCCTCTATTTACTTATACAAGGCCACTATAAGAAAATACATTTTGCATCTATAAAAGGCCACAAATAGTAATCGAGACAAAGTTACTACTCCCTCCTTTCCGGTTTATGGCTCAATTTCAAAATCTCTCCAACTAAGGTAGGCGGTGAGTGGTCGAATTAATTTAGTAGTTTGCACAAGTAATTAGTACGCTTTCGTTTTTCTCAAGAAGTTATGTTTACCGAGGCATTAATTAGAAACGAATGCATGAATGACCACTAAATTTCCATGAACTTGTACATGCATTGGTTAGTTTCCTCTTGACCTTTGCTTGCGTCCGGGTGATCTAACGCACCTCGAAATCCAACATACAATGGTACTACTACTAGTATAGTAGAATTGAGACTTATCAAATGGAAAAGCGAATGTTTGTTAGATGAGCCCTATAAACCCTAGTGGGTACGCATTCGTAAAAATAGATTTTTCCAAAACTAAGTCGCTCCTTTAATGAATTATGTAGTATACTCCTCCGCCGACGCCTCCCTTTCATGAATTTATGTACTTCCTGTCACCGACATGTGGGACATATAGCAACTGGGTCGACGTGTCAAGCACCAAATAACAAGCGAGAACAGCGGGGAGGCGCACCCCACTCGTGCAAATGCCCGAGTAGTAATGAGCAATGAGACGTCAAATCACAATGCCACACCTTCCCAGATGGACGAAGCAACCATTATTTCACACTTCGGTTCACCATCATCTCAAACCGCGTAGTATTGCTTCTGCCTCAAGAGGGACACGCACATCGCCTTGGTATATCATGACACGTGGGACCGCATGACAGGCCATGCTCACCCGATCGCTCGGTAAAATCACCTCATTTTACTATACTTCCTAAATTATCGGTTTACTACATGGCATGCCACGTCGTTCTAGGTTGAGAATTTAGCGGCTATATATGTGATGAACAGTACTCTAGCCTTTTAAAAATGTATACTTTTATGCAGTAGTACTATGCTCGATGGATTGCGCCATGGAGCAAAAATTGAAATTAAAAAAAGGTGGTACATATAGAGGCGCTAAATGGCCAAATTATGCATATAGTACTATTAAAAAAGCTAGTACGTGCTTAATTGGAGTGCTAAATTCTATTAAATAAATACTAGTAGTTAAAGTAACGAGAAGAAACATAACATAGTTCTGCTGGGGGCTCAGCACAACACACCCCTCAAATTAAACTAAGCACACCTGAAATTAAACTATGCAACTAATCTGGTGAACCTGCATTAGAAGTTTAGAACCACCATGAGCAACGACACTGCCACCTTACTCGGAGTCCTCATCCACGTCCTCGACTTAGTCCTTGTCCCTCTTCCTCTTAGCCGATACTTCTTTGCTTGAACCGCCAACTTGGTTGTTGCTGCTTCATCCAACCCTTGTAGATATTGAAACAAAGGTAGCCATCCATTGCGGCGTAGTGGATGTGGTCTCTATCTAGTACATTCCGCTGCCATGCATGAGGATGAAAGCGTGTAATGAGGTTTCTCCGGTTCTGAGTGACGAAGGATGAACCATGGCTCCTGCTAGAATTGACATTGAAGGCTGACGAGAGGGCACCGGCCGATTCTTACGGAGGTCGAAGGGGTTGCCTACTAGCGAGGCATATCGACCGGAGACTTCTTTATGCGTTCTTAAAGTCTGATAGCAATTTCACTGTTTTGTCCTTGAGGAAGTTCTTAAAATCCTGGCACTCAACGTCGGCATGGCATATGTGGTAGACCAAGCAAGCGTTATGTACGCATAACCTGGATCACGGTGGGCTTCTTCCTCTCTTCGTCCTTTAGATCCTTCTCTCGTCCCAGGATTGTGGTGTACTCAACATCTAGCCCAATGACCCACTCATCATCTGAGTTTTGAACATGCGTCTGAAGCGAAAGGCATCCTTTCACCGTCGCGGAAGAACGGGTGTAGATGACATGTCGAACTCATCGCCCGGTGATGGTTCTAACCTTGTACTCACCGCCCGATCATGGAGATTTGGGGCGCCATGGATTTGGGAGGAGGTTAGGATTAGTGGAACTGCCGTAATATGAATGGACAAGGCGACTAGGAAGCGAACCGTAGTAGTATTGAAGGACATGCGGGGATGAGTAGGGAAGCGAGCGCGGCGTGCGAGCAGCGGGGTAGTGGCTTTCCATTCTCCCATGATACAAGCTTCAAGAGCCCTTGGATCTGAGATCGAGCGGTTTGCATGGCGTGATTCTAGACCTATGGGTGAATATCCTATCACGGAGGGTTATTCTGCAAATTTTCAGCAACTTAGCATGCGTGGTTTGATCTCAGATCCAAGGGCTGCTGACAGCCCGTATCATGGTCGGCGCCTACCACGGGCCGTCGCATCGCTCTTTCATGCGGTCGCGCCCTTGGAGATTTAGCACGGTGCGTTAGGCTATCTGATGTTGGCATGTCATACATAGTCATCACTTAGTCACTCATACTACAACAAGGTTGGCTATAAGTGTATTTTTTTACTCCTCTCTATCTCTTTCACAAAAACGTTCTTATATTATGGGACACAGGGAGTACTAGTATTTATTGCATTTGCCAAGGAGTGACCTCTTGCAATGAAATGGTGTTGCTAAGTTTGCTTCATTTAATTAGCTATAGACTCAAAATTGTCTTTTCACCTAGGTACACGCGCTTAGCACCGTTTCTTCCTTGGGTCACCAAACTAGTCTCTCTCTTCTTGATTAACTTGTCACATCAGAATTTATGCCTATGTGGCAAGCTTAGCACCTGTAGGAGCTAGTAAAAGTAAGTACAATAGTGCGCTTTACATGGCATTTTTGCATATGTGGAGGAAAGAGAGGCAAGGAAAAAGTGGAGAAGTGGGCTCTCATGCAAGAGCCAAATTTCTCTACTACATGGTGGAGCATTGGGAGAGGCACCTGTATGGAGGTGGTCAGGAATCGGAGACTCACGCCCGGTCGTGGCACCATGATTAAAATGATAATGGCAATTCAAATCACGGGGCCTCGCACATCCGGCGATAACTTCATTTGTCAAATCACACTGACCCTACGTTTGAGCAGCCTACTCCCTCGTCTTCTCGCGTCTCTGTCGAACCCGACTAGGCGGAACTGCCCGCCTTACCTACCACGCAGGAAAAACCCCGCCCTCGACTTTTAAATACAACTACATCCGCTTAAGAATCCAATGATATACTTTTGTGACATAGTAACTCATATTTAGTTAGTCAAATGGATGACCTAGAACTACGTGCAGTCCCTATAAACCGAGACGCCTAAAATTAAAAAACCGAGACGGAGAGGGTAGTTCAGCACGTATCTTTTTAGATCAATATAGTCGGGATTCACCAAGGAGCAAAACCAAGTGGTAGGTTGCTCCTGTCGTGTTGGCGTAGCAACTCAAGTAGGGTCGATCCACACGAAATGGCGACACATACTTGAGGACCCCTTTGGCGAGACATGTGGCTCATCCACCGTCTTGTTCCACGTGCGATGCACCAAATTACACGATTCGGAACAGCGGTTGGAATTGGAGGCACCGGTCGTAGCGCCGCTTGATGCTAGAAAATGAGCGATGAGGGGTCAAATCACAAAGCCCCACCTTTCCGCATTAATTTGGAGTCTTTGGGCCAGACGAAGCAACCATCATTTCACTCTAGGGCACAAGAGCATAAAGAAAAGAGAAAACAATGATGCGTGCGGCAGCTACCTAGGGCACCCTAGGGTAGGGGTTTCCACTCTGAGATCCTTTTTTAAAAGCGCCTCCACTACAAATCGGCTTCTCCCTCGTCCTCTGGAAGAAAACCGATGATGAGTGCTGCGGTAGGGTTTGTAGGACTACTACGGCGTGCGGGGCCACGTCGTAGTAAGCGGAGTTCGAGTCGGCGCCTTAAATATGTGTGGGCCGCTTGGTATTACGGGAACGAGGCAGCATTTTGGGTTCGGGGGACGGTGGAGATATAATGCGCACAAAAATTGTGGACGTAGGTTCGTAGAAAAGGCAATGATGCATGGGCCTGCATTTTGATATACGGGGCAGTGTGAAATTTGCTACTCTACTCAAAACTAGTAAAGGTACACATGTATTGAATGCATGAGATTTGAGACCAAATTATTAATAAATACACACTATAGCATGTAAAGCTTTGAGTCATATATGCATGATGTAGATGTTCGTTTAGTTCTTATAGTTCATCTCATTCAAAATCAATTAGTTTAATAAAAATGTTACGATTCATGGGGTTGTGCATTGTAAATCATAAAGTAAAAAATAAATAATGGCAATTCATTTAGAAAAAATAATCAATTATGATACAGAAGATTCTAGAACAAAGGAGAAATGCTTGTGTTTTGAGGTTTGTGCATTATGCTTAAGTTCAAACATGGAGTCTTCTAAATTGTACATGTGGCAGATCTGGTGGAATGTTGATGATATCCAATAGCCAGTAGTGCTCGGATTTGCCTATCTCTGCACTGTCGGGTTAGCTTCATCCAGCGACCATCTTTCAAAGTTATTGGCACACTATATAGTTCTTGTGCCATAGTTGCATGTTTTGGAAAAAGCTACTAGTGGGTTGTACTATCTATTTAGGAATAGAAGATGTATACATGGAAGTTGTAGGGAAAGAGATGACATGGAGCATATCAATTCCTATGAGTAGGGATTGGAAAAGAGATGTCATTTGGTTCACATCATAGGAGCTTTTCCATTGAATCTAGAGATGACATGTATCTCAATTCCTATGAGGAGGGATTAGAAAAAGAGATGTAATTTGGTTCATATCATAGGAACTTTTCTATTGAATATATGCTAATGTTTATTTTCCTTTGAAATTAAGGGAGTATAGGAATCCATTCATATGAACCAAGTGGCTCTAAAGCTATAGAAATGATATCATGTTTATTTCCTTTGAAATGTGGAGTATATGAATCTATTCCTATGAACCAATTGGCTCTAAAGGAAAAAATCCTATAAAAATCATATCATATAGAGTTCCTATGATATTCCTCGACACTAAAGGATGCTTGAAATTGCTGCGGGTGATACGATGGTCTTTCTTTGTAGACTCCTCACCCATCTTTATAGTTACCTCTTGAAGATGAATGAAATGATATATACAGGGTATTCTACATGTGCAATTTGGTACACGAAAACCCTCGGTGAAAAGTTTGTGAGGTCCAATTTCAATAAAGCTATATGCAATCGTGCATTTCGGAACCGAGGGAGCATAATGGCAGCTTGCTAACACTCACGTGGAAAGATTTTGTGTAGGAGGAGTGGTTGTTCTATTAAATGACATGGCAAAAGCGACCTTTGTCGGATGCCGATCTACTTGAGTTCTTCTGGCGTCCGCCGGAAAAAGGCTTGTGTGAACGTTTGTCGGATAATGATTTACGGACACATGCATTGCATTGATCGTGCCCCCTCTCTCTCACGCACACGCACCCTCACGAGTCACGACTCTCCCGAGTCCTCTCGCAGACTCAAGACATCGCACCCACCGTCTATCTGCGGTAGACGCGTCACGCACATATGTGCTCTTCACACCCTACCCTTAGAACTTCTAAAAAACAAAAGGCCAGCGCACATTTTATTTTAGCTCACACGTCACACACTTATACTATTACTCTTGCGTAACGTTCTTTGGGCATAGTATATTGTCTTTATCACGAAGAGAAGCGGTGCACGCACACACTAATTCTCTCACACCCACTTGCGGGTACATGTAGGAGCGCATTTTTTTTGAAGCTAGTACAAAAAAATCACTCCACTATATATAAAAGCAGGAGCCTTAGCGCTTGCTTGACTAGGGTTCCTCTCGTTCACTCTTTCATGCTCTCCAGATCTAAGCAAGACATAGGTGGCCACACTCTCTCTCAGCTCACGGCTGGTCACAAATCCGGCCGGACAACCTCGATCGGGGCAGGGGTGTAGGTGCATCGTTCACGCTGTCGTCGGCGGCGAGGGAGGAGACCAACGGCTACTCAGCAAGGTCCTTCCGACCGGCGGCCGCGGCTGCCTTCTCCGAGAGAGCACCCCACGGGAGGGCCTCCCGACCCTTCTTCCTCCTAACGGTATTGTGGCCATGATGAGGCCTCCGGCGCCGTCTTTGCCACATGCCGGCGACCCTCGGTATATATTCCTTCGAAACCTGCCTTGCTCTATCGCTGACTCCCTTCGTGTGGATCCTTTTCTACTTTCGTCCGCTGTTCCAAAAGCCACCTAGACTTCTACTATTATTAGAAGTAAAGCTAGTTCATCTGATCGACTCAAAGCGTTGGTTCAAGCAGGGAAGAAAGTGGGAAAGTTGTAGCATGAATCTAGGACTTGGTTCTAAGAGGAAAGCGGGGAAAGTAGTAATATTTGTCATCCTTGTTTAAATAACCTTATTTCGTATTTGCAAAGCAGGGATGTCTGTCTCCATATCGTATTGGGATATACGTCTCTGTATACGTTTCTATCCGGCATAATCAAAAGCACACACCTCAGTTTTAGTACAACTGCGCAAAATGAGATGGCTATCCCTCGTTGTCGTCGTCTAACCTCCCTTCTTAAAGGTATCCCTACATTGGTAGTAACTAAGGTAGAATGACCAACGCAATCTAAAAGAAGCTGATTCTTACGTTTTACTTCCTGATTGCAGTGTAGGGACAAGCGAAAACAACTGCATCCAAGTCCGGAACGCACTTTCTACCAGTTCATCCATGGACCGAGGACTAGCCGGCACGGTACCACGGGCGGTTTTTGGACAGGTGCACGGACAAGAGGCATTGTGATCTGCTTATTTCTGCAAATAAGCGGTGCTTAAATTTAGTGGAATGCACAAGAATTTCACTGGTCGATTACCTTTGCATGGTTCGATTCAGCATTCCAATTTGAGACCACAATTATAACTGGTTATTACGGAATGAGAGAACCTAACCTGGATGGTGGCAACAAGAAAAACCAGAGTGAACTCCGGAAATTTAAGCCTGCGAGGAGGCCCTTTGCTTTCGGAGAGAAGCCTTTTGATTGTTTTTCCTGATTTGTAAACCTTCTCACAACTTTTGTCTTTTGCTGTGAACTAGTATATGTTTGTTATGTTCTATGAATCATTGAGATGTATAAAATTGCTTAACTTATGCTTTTCAAGTTTTTTATGAAGGCGAGTTTAATGTGAGTGTTCCACATGATGACTTGGACTAGCGTGTGAATGTTTGGAATTTATTACATTGTGGCCTCAATTAACTGCATGAACCCTTTGTAACAAGATACATAGTTGCCTATATTTGAGGCAATGATTGTTGATTGTTAGCTGGTCGATAGCCTAGTGTTGAAGCGATTTGAGCCAATGTGCCGTGTTTTTTACTGGCTTGCTTACAAGTGGGGTAGCACCAACAGTGTTTACAATTACTTATGTATACGTCGGTAGCACGGTTCTCGAATAGTGCTCTATTTCATCAAAACACACCTTTGCTTTCGTATGATAAGCTGTGACAACTTATGTCTTACCATGCCATATTCATGAAAAACTAGTGAGGGCGCATATCTGTTTTGGCAACAATTATGATGGTTCTCACATGATTCACGAGCACACAAAAGTAGCAGCGGTTCCCATAGACGGATTCAAGCAGTACTAGCCCTAGAGGTCGATATGAGGCAAGGTTAGGATAATTAGACACAATCCAAACTACTATTAAACACTAGCTCGAGGCAACTATTTCATGCCTCGATCTAATTTGGGCTGGACACAAGGCGGACCTTGCCATGAACATCATCGAGGGGCGTCGCGGCAGCTCAATCCTGTGAACCTTCGTGAAGACAACCTTGTGGCCTTGCCCTTTGATAAACTTGTTTGTGGCGGCATGCCACGTCATCTTCTGTGTAAGCTTGACAAGAACGGTATGCCTCACAAGCGAAGGAGTAGCTTTGAACTTCTTGTGCTTCAGTACACCTGGACAACACGCTGACAACGGTGAGGCTGGAATACAACTCTTCATTGGTATAACCGCAAATGGCTTCGAGGATCCAACAGCCTAAGAACTCTGTTTTCCCGGTCGTATATTCAGGTCGTCCGCCTCATAGCGAGTGACATGTACAACCACACGATCCTTATGCGCATCGGGCTCTAATTGAAACAGAAACAAATTCTGAATTACTTTTCAGTATAAGAAACACAAGTTACTTAAACCATTATGTATAGCATGGTATCGAAGCTAATAAAATTTTGCATTATTAATCACCACATACTTCCTTTTCTAAAAAAATCACCACATACTTAGATGAAAAACCACAATCGAGATCGGCAAAGAAGGAAATCACCTTGGGCAGCTCGGCGGGGGGAGACATCCTCGAAGGGGAAAACTGCTCCTGCAGTGCCACGGGGCTGTAACCTCAAGCAGGGTGTTGACCATCTCGATGAGTGGTCGTGAGTGTATCTGGGGGTCGGCTCGGTGGTTGCCTCCATCTTCTTGGAGCTCTCTGTCTCGTGGGGATCAGCCTCCAGCGTCTGCTCCAATATCGGCGAGATCATTGCACAGTTCTCCTTGGTCCATCATGGGCCCGGCGAATACTAGGACACCTGAAAGGAAAACACAATTGCAATGACAATGAAACAAAAAGAGAGTGAGGATCGATTCTTGCTGCGAAAGTTCTTTTTTTCTACGAACAAAATATACCAACATCACGGATCCGCTTACCTTCCCTTCGTTCGGAGAGAAGAAACGGTGGTAGATCACAGTGTTGCCTTTCTTGAAGGCGGTGAGGAGAAGGGGATTCAATGAAGAGTGAAATGATGGTTGCTTCGTCCATCAAACTTAGGCTAGCGGGGAGGTGGGGTTTTTGATCTGACGGCTTATTCTTGCCGGCGCTTCTGACCGGTGACTCTCCACCTGCATACTGCCTTCTAATTTGGTGGATGGTATTTGGGCCTTGCATTTGCATGGCCCGCATGTCGGTGAACAAAAGTATAACGGCATTCGATGAGGGAGGCGTTTCAATGACCTAGGAGGAGCGAAGCGGTAGAGTGTCTCCTTGTACTAGTAGTAATTGTTTTTACGGGTAGGCTGTAGAGTGTCTCCACTTTGTACTAGTAGTAATTGTTTCTCTGGGCCCAAGGCAAAACAGCGATCCACACTAGTAAATAGTAAAATCAAATCAAGAGCCCATATATTTCTTGAATGAGAGGCGCTACCCACACTGACACACCGCTTGGCGCCCCCCCCAAAAAAAAAACCTGGTGCTCTTCTTCCTCCTCGCTCCCACCCACCTCACGCCAGCTCACTCCACTCGTACCCCCAACTTCCTCACCTCACTCCTCTGAAAACCCAGCTCCTTCTTCCTCACTCCTCTGAAAACCCCAGCTCCCCTTCTTCTTTGCTACTTTTCTACAACTAGGCTCGTCATTCGTTACTCTGCTCAAATCCATGAGCGACGCGACGCCCTCGAGGAAAAATGGAGTCAATGACCCCATTAAGAAGATGAGGCTCCCTTGTTGGCGACATTTACAGATCCCTGCGCACTTGGCCTTGGGAGAAGCGGCGACCCGCCCCCATCGGATCCCGGGGAACCGTAGAATCTCGGGTGGACCGCATCAGCGATCTCCGGGACGCCGTCCTTGGGGAGATCATCTCGCTTCTCCCACCAAGGATTGCTGCACTTTTAAGTTCTCTCAATTCGGTGGCGCCCTCTATGGCGCGTCGTGCTTATAATCTCGGCTGTCGTCGGCTATCTCTCTTCAATGATTTTGAAATCCCCGTGAGCCATCATCTCCTCCCACGAGGGCTCCGTTCAAAGCCTACGCATCCCGTCATGCTACACGAGCAAGCATACCATGCCTGCACACGGTGGATGCTGGCTGAAATCCACAATTCCACAGAACTACAGCTGCTTGAGTTCTACTATTCCCCTGGAAATCACATACCATATACCGAACGCCATGAACTTGTGCCCTCAACACCGATGTCCATCTTGCGGTTTTCCTCCGCTCTCCACACCGCCACCTTTGTGCTGTGCTACCTACCAGACAATCTGGTACTAAACCTTCGACTCCCATTTCTCAAGAAACTTTCACTTGTGCGGGTTCGTATATCGGAGGCCTCATTGCATAGCATCATCCACTCCAGTTGCCCTGCGCTGGAGTGCTTGGTGCTTGTTTTCACAGTTAGAATCGGTTGTCTCCAAATAAAGTCACCTAACCTTGTAAAAATTGGAATTTCTTTTGACGGAAGGCAGCTCATCATCCAAGATGCCCCTTCACTTCAAAGGTTGATCCTTGATTCTAGTTATTCACCGTTGCAAATAACCGTCCTCTCTGCGCCTAAGCTGGAGACCTTGGGTGTAATACATGATCTCTGTGCTCATTTCAATATGGTGTTTGGCTCCACAGTTCTTCAGGTACTTTATATTATCATCTACACTTGTAACCATAAGCTGCATTTTAAATTTCTGCGCATAATTTATATATCATCTTGGAGTACATATTTTGTACTAATATTATGTTCTATGCTCAATGAAGAGTTTCTCCATGGATGGCCTATCAATGGTCTTTGGATTCTGTCAAGATCTTATATATCCAAATGAATAGTTTTGATCACGAACAAGATTATTGGCTTGCTGCAATGCTTTCCATGTGCGGAGAAGTTGTATATAAAGGTGATAATTTCACGCACATTGGAAGCCCGCATATAGTGTACTAGAATTAACCGTTCAGCTGTTCCTCTTCGACACTCTTCTTTTAGACCTTAAGCATTTTCAATCTTCATGTCTATTTAGGCAGCAGGGGCGGGGTAAGAAAGTTATAACCAATCGGTGGGTTCATAAGCAACGGGATTTTCTCACTTCTCATGAGATTCGATTGAAGAGAATAACGCTAGAATGATATGTAGCCAACCGTGCAAACACAAGATTTGTCACATTCTTCCTGCTGAATGCGAGGTTACTATTGTCCATCAGGCTTAAGTTTATCAGCAGCATGGTTTTGACGGATGGGTATGTCAAAAGAGCAAAAAGGAGTTTGGTGGGCAAAAGAGCTTACGATGTGCGGGCTTCTATTTACAACATAGTCTGATCATAATCCAGTAAATTTTACGACCCAGGATGTTCATTCTATGGACCTGACCGATCCATTTGACTGTGACTACCAAAAATAGTGCTGGAGTTAGATGTTGTTGCCCTTTTCAATTTGGAATTTTTTGTAAACCTGATGAACAATTAACCCTCGTGCATTTGTACAGTTTGTAAGCTGGAGTTAGATGTACCTGCCCTTTTCAACTCGGCTGTGACTGTCATATTTTTTTTGAAACAAGGAAAATGGCTTGCCATTCGTTTAATTTAGAGTGAAATATTGTAACAAATCCCAACCAAGGGAAATAACATCACTCTCGCCGGCTGCTTGAGCTCACTTGTGCATTCTGAAGCCAAGTGATTAGCCCCACCGGCACCCACAAACTTATTTCGAACTAGCACATCAAATGGGCTGTAAATGATCATAGGAAAGGCTTCATGACCGTGACAGATTTGAATTCTGACATTTGGGACCAGCGAGGAAATAGCCTATCCAAGGTGGTGTCGACTTACTAGCCAGTCAACAAGCGATTACGCCTACCGACCATTGGATTGACATCCAACATCTGTCGTGTATCTTCTATCTCTTGTCTTCTTCTTCCTCCGACCGCCAAACCAAACCACCCCCTCGGCTCCACTTTGCTCCGGCCTCCCATGGCTGGTTGCGCCTCCCGCCCTCTGTATGTACCCACCAACATTGGCCAGTCCTCCCTCTATTCCCCCACATGTCCTGTTATTCTCCGGCGACGTCATTGCACGCACCAGCGCCCGAACTAATCAACCCTCGTACTCCCCTCCGCTGCGACGGGACGGCGCATCTTCAACGGCTCTGTTACCGTTCCGTGCGAGGCCTCGTGCGTCGTCCTCCGCCTTTGCGGCCTTGGTTCGCTCCCCATGCACGGTCTTGTAGCTCCCTCTTGCATTATCAGCGTCGTCAACAACCGAGAGGAACAAGGAGATGACTGTGCGTGGAGAGGATGGCGATGAGGGACCCACCGGCGTCATGGCGATGGCAAGCAAGTGCCTCTATAGTACAAGCCCAAAAATATGGTTCCTCCTAATGGTTGGACATCCGGGATCACGCCATTGTCAGCGTAGTCAATAAGCGAGAGAATTACACTACGGCGGTGACACGGGGACCCGACAAGTCGCGCAGTTTTTTGAGGAACAAGCGGTTGTTATTTATACTAGTTTTAGTGACGGATCGAGGGTAACAACGGGGCTGTCTTGAGTGTGGCCCGTCTAGCCAAGGTTTTATTTATGTTTACCACATCATGAGCCAGTTGTGTTTTTTCTTCTTGAAAATGGCTAGCCAGTTCTATTTTTAAAAAGAAATACCCAAACAAGGCCTACTTGCTTTATCGACCTATGGGCTGCAAATCTTTCAAGGCGAGGAGAGTTTCATTCGGTTTGCTTGAAATGGGCTGTACATTTTAAAACACATCAAACCGGAATTAGTTTCAATTTTTTTCATTACAAGATCCTAAATTCCATTGATTTTATGCATGGACAATTATTTGGATTTTATATTTATATAAATTATTTTTCAAAATAGTTTGAATGTGAATCGATATTTACGGATTAAAACAGTTGACCGCTTTTGAAATATTCAAAATTTCGTATACTTTTTAACCATGGCCACAATATGGGGTGTAATGCTAACAAAAGAAGATGGGCTCCAAAAATTCTTAAGAATTAGCAAATGGGTTGTACATTATTAGAAATAATGGCAGATGGGATGTATGTTGTTTTCCACAGATTTGAGGCTGACTTGTGCGCTGATAACCCACAAGTATAGGGGATCACAACAGTTTTTGAGGGTAGAGTATTCAACCCAAATTTATTAATTTGACACAAGGGGAGCCAAAGAATATTCTCAAGTATTAGCGGTGAGTTGTCAATTCAACCACACACGAAACTTAGTATCTGCAGCAAAGTGTTTAGTAGCAAAGTAATATGATAGTGGCAGTAACGGTAACAAAAGTAAAGACAGCAAAAATAATGTTTTTGGTATTTTGTAGTGATTATAACAGATGAAAGCGGAAGAAGTAAATAAGCGTAAACCAGTATATGGAAAGCTCGTAGGCACCGGATCAGTGATGGATAATTATGCCGGATGTGGTTCGTCATGTAATAGTCATAACATAGGGTGACATCGAACTAGCTCCAGTTCATGAATGTAATGTAGGCATGTATTCCGAATATAGTCATACGTGCTTATGGAAAAGAACTTGCATGACATCTTTTGTCCTACCCTCCGTAAGGCGGCGAAGGTCCTATTGGAAACTAAGGGATATTAAGGCCTCCTTTTAATAGAGAAGGAACTAAGCATTAGCACATAGTGAATACATGAACTCCTCAAACTATGGTCATCATAGAAGTATCCCGATTATTGTCACTTGGGGTTGTCGGATCGTAACACATAATAGGTGACTATAGACTTGCAAGATAGGATCAAGAACTCACATATATTCATGAAAACATAATAGGTTCAGATCTGAAATCATGGCACTCGGGCCCTCTTGACAAGCATTAAGCATAGCAAAGTCATAGCAACATCAATCTCGAACATAGTGGATACTAGGGGTCAAACCCTAACAAAACTAACTCAATTACATGATAAATCTCATCCAACCCATCACCGTCCAGCAAGCCTACGATGGAATTACTCACGCATGGCGGTGAGCATCATGAAATTGGTGATAGAGGATGGTTGATGATGACGACGGCGTGAATCCCTCTCCGGAGCCCGAGCGGACTCAGATCAGCCCTCCCGAGAGAGATTAGGGCTTGGCGGCGGCTCTGTATCGTAAAACGCGACGGAAATTTCTCTCTGATTTTTTTCTCCCCGAAAGCCAATATATGGAGTTGGAGTTGGCGTCGGAGGGGCTCCAGGGGGCCCACGAGGTAGGGGGGCGCCGCCCACCCTCGTGGACAGGGTGTGGGCCCCCTGGTCTTCATCTTTGGCGAGGATTTTTTATTATTTTTTATAAGACATCCCGTGGAGTTTCGAGTCATTCGAGAACTTTTGTTTTACGGACATAAAACAACATCATGGGAATTCTCTGGAAACAAATCGATCCGGGTTAGTTCCATTCAAATCATACAAGTTAGAGTCCAAAACAAGGGCAAAAGTGTTTGGAAAAGTAGATCTGACGGAGACGTATCAACTCCCCTAAGCTTAAACCCTTGCTTGTCCTCAAGCCATTCAGGTTGACAAACCTGAAAGAGAAAAGAAAAAACTTTACAAACTCTGTTTGCTCTTGTTGTTGTACTTATGTCAAGCCAAACATTCAAGTTTTCAAAGACAGATCATAACTAACCACATATGCAATAATTCTCGTGTCTCATGTTTACTCATATCAATAGCATAATCAGCTAGCAAGTCATAATAATATATCTCGGATGACAACACTTTCTCAAAACAATCATAATATGATATAACAAGATGGTATCTCGCTAGCCCTTTTCTCGAGACCAAGAAACATAAATGCAGAGCACCTTCAAAGATCAAGGACTGACTAGACATTGTAATTCATGGTAAAAGAGATCCAATCATAGTCATACCCGATATAAATTAACAATAATGAATGCAAATGACACCAGTTGTGCTCTCCGACTAGTGCTTTTAATAAGAGGGTGATGACTCAACATAAAAGTAAATAGATAGGCCCTTCGCAGAGGGAAGCGAGGATTTGTAGAGGTGCGAGCTCGATTTTTGAAATAGAGATTAATTATATTTTGAGCGGCATACTTTCATTGTCAACATAACAACTAAGAGATGACGATATCTTCCATGCTAAAAAATTATAGGCGGTTCCCAAACAGAATGGTAAAGTTTATACTCCCCTCCTCCACAAGCATCAATCCATGGCTCGCTTTCGAAACAACGAGTGCCTTCAACATTCAACGGGTCCCGGGGGGAGTTTTATTTGCAATTATTTTGATTTAGTTTGCATAAAGCATGGGACTGGGTATCCGGTGACCAGCCATTTTCTCGTGGATCGAGGAGCGGAGTCCACTCCTCTTGAGAATAACCCGCCTAACACGGAAGATAAGGGCAGCACTAGTTGATATATGAGCTATTAGAGCATGCAAAACAGAATGTTCATTTGAAGGTTTAGAGCTTGGCACATACAAATTTACTTGGAGCGGTAGATACATATAGGAAGGTATAGTGGACTCATATGGAATAACTTTGGGGTTTAAGGGATTGGATGCACAAGAAGTATTCCGCTTAGTACAAGTGAAGGCTAGCAAAAAGGCTGGGAAGCGACCAACTAGAGAGCGACAACAGTCATGAACATGCATTAGAATTAATAAACATTGAATACAAGCATGAGTAGGATATAATCCACCATGAACATAAATATCGTGAAGGCTATGTTGATTTGTTTCAACTACATGCGTGAACATTTGTCAAGTCAAGTCACTTAAATCATTCAAAGGAGGATACCAACCCATCATACCACATCACAACCATTCTAATAGCATGTTGGCACGCAAGGTAAACCATTATGACTCATAGCTAATCAAGCATGGCACAAGCAAACGTGATCTCTAATTGTCATTGCAAGCATGCTTATTCATAATAAGCTGAATCAGGAACGATGGGCTCATCATATTTACAAAAACAAAAGAGGTCGAGTTCATACCAGCTTTTCCATCTCAATACCCATCATATATGTCATCATAATTGCCTTTACTTGCAACGACCCGAAAGATGTGAATAATAATAAGAGTGCATGTGCATTGGACTAAGCTGGAATCTGCGAGCATTCAATAAGCAGGGGAAGACATGGCAATATGGGCTCTTGGTTAAATCAACAATGATGCATATAAGAGCCACTTCAACAATTAAATCATGGTCTTCTCCTACTGACCCCCAAAGAAAAGAGAAGGAAATAAAAATTATTTACACGGGAAAACTCCCAACAAGCAAAAGAAGAACGGGAAATATTTTTGGGTTTTATTTTTAATTATTGCTACTACTGCAGGAAAAATAAACTACTACTAATTTTTTTTGGTTTTTTTTCTAAGGTTATTAAACACACAAGAAGAAAGCAGGAAAAAGGAAAATAAACTAGCATGGATATTACAGTGAAAGAGTATGAGCACCAACATCTAGCAATGAGTGTGTGTGAACATGAATGTAATGTCGATGAGAAATACGTACTCCCACAAGCTTAGGCTTTTGGCCTAAGTTGGCCTATTGCCAGGGATAGCCTGGCGGATACCCGTAGTTGTAGCTGGGGTCGTACTGCGATGAAGAATAGTTGGGATCATAATGTGATGATGAGGACTCTGACTGCCATCTGCCGCAACCTCCTCTGGATCCCAAGAATAAGCAGATAGTCGTGGGGGCTCATCTTGTGGCTCCAGGTTCGGGGCTGGTGCAGGATTCCGATAGGCTTGAGCGGCCATTACGGAACAATTGAAGGACCAGAGACAAGTTAAACAAAGAGGAAGCAGGCAAAGTAATAGTCTCAGGGTGATGTTTATCAAAGTACAATTTATATTTGAGCTCCCCTTAAGTGACTCTTAACAAGAAAATCATGCGCTAGCATACTCTTATAATCTAAATAAGCACGGGGCAATGATGTTTCTTCTTTCTCCTCATGCCTAATAGGTATTTCAAAATATTCAGCTAGGCGTGAAGCATAAATGCCTACAAAGATGGGCCCCTTAGTACGGTTCGGACTTAACTGCCTAGCAACAATTCCACCCATACTAACAGAGTTATTGCGGTATAAACCATGGAACAAAATGATAATATCCCGGGAATGCTAAGGTTTCCACAGTTCGCGACCAATCAAGCAACGACTAGCAAATAAGGCAAAGTAGCGCAGAGCAGGAAATGTATGCTAGTAATTCTTGCATCGAAACCTTCCTGGTTTCTCCCACAAAGTGATAGTGTTAATAAAAGCTTCTACTTCATTACGGTGTGGTTCATCTAAGGTGCCCTCAAAGGGTATTTTGCAAACCTCGCAAAATTCAGCTAATGTCATCTCCTTAACAACGTCATATAAATGGAACTCTCTTGTTGGAGGTGATTTCTTAGGGAAAAAGTAGAAGTTCTTGCAGTATTTGTGAGTAAGAGATACCGATGGCGTTGGTCGCGGAGGAAGTCGGTGAGGCCGGCGTTCTCAATTAATAGATAGAAATCCTCATAAATCGGCTCTCCTCAAGAAGTCATCGGAAGGCCATTCACACGGCGGACCTCCAGCGATGCGAGGCAAATTAAATTTGGGCTTCTGCTCTTCTTCCTTTTGTTTTTCCTCGAGCTTGGCTCGACGAGCCCTCAAAAGTCTCTTCATTATTTCTGAAATAATCTGAAATTTTTAGTAACTTCAAACAAAAAGTGAACCAACTTCAATAAAAGCGATAGCAACTACTCATACAAGTGCCTAGAGCATAAATCAAGCATTAGAACTACTTGGAACCATATAAATTTGACATGCAAGATCAAGAACATGGTCACCTATGCAGCACAAATTTGCAATGAATAAAGCACTAGAACAAAAACTAATTGGACCAATGGAGGAGTCACATACCAAGGAACAATCTCCCCAAGCAGTTTTGCGAGAGGTGCTTTGAGCAAGGAGATCGAAAATCACAAAAGAAAAGGGGCCGGAACACGAGCTTGAGTTGGTTTTCGGGTTTGTGTGAGACAGAGGAAGAAGATGGGTGCAGGGATAAGTGGAGGAGGGCCACCGTGGGCCCATGAGGCAGGGGGCGCGCCCAGGGGTAGGGCGCGCCCTCCACCCTCGTGGCAAGGTGGCAGCTCCCCCCGCGGTAATTTTTGCACTAAAAATCCTCAAATATTCCGAAAAAATCGTATTAAATTGGCATGGCATTCTGAGGACTTATATTTTCGGGATATTTTTATATTGCAGGATAAATCAGGAAGCAGACAGAAAAATACTATTTTACTTTATTTCTACTAAGTAACAGAAAATATAAAGAGGGCATGTAAGGTTGTGCTTCTAGTTTCATCCATCTCATGCTCATCAAAAGAATCCACTAACAAGGTTGATCAAGTCTTGTTAACAAACTCATTCCGATAATCATGGAACCGGAGAAATTTGAATAACACTATGTTACCTCAACGGGATATGGACATCCCCAATAATAAGTATATCATATTTCTTCTTGACAAGAGGGAGAGGAAATTCAAAACCTCCAAATATAATCGATGGAATTTTTCCAATAGAGTTGATACTATGAACTTGAGGTTGTTTCCTCGGGAAAGTGTACCGTATGCTCATTACCATTAACATGAAAAGTGACATTGCCTTTGTTGCAATCAATAACATCCCTCGCAGTATTAAGGAAAGGTCTTCCAAGAATAATAGACATACTATCGTCCTCGGAATATCAAGAATTACAAAGTCCGTTAAAATAGTAACGTTTACAACCACAGCAGTAGCATCCTCACAAATACCGAATGTGTATAGCAGTTGATTTATCAGCCATTTGCAAAGATATTTCAGTAGGTGTCAACTTATTCAAGTCAAGTCTACGATATAAAGAGAGGCATAACACTAACACCGCTCCAAGATCACATAAAGCGGTTTTAACATAATTTCTCTTAATGGAGCACGGTATAGTAGGTACTCCTGGATCTCCAAGTTTCTTTTGGTATTCCACCTTAAAAGTATAATTAGCAAGCATGGTGGAAATTTCAGCTTACGGTATCTTTCTTTTATTTGTAACAATATCTTTCATATATTTAGCATAAGGATTCATTTTGAGCATATCACCAATCGCATACATAAAAAAGATAGGTCTAATCATTTTAGCAAAGCGCTCAAAATCCTCATCATCCTTTTCTTGGATGGTTTGGGAGGAAAAGGCATGGGTTTCTAAACCCATGGTTCTCTTTCTTTACCATGTTTCCTAGCAGCGAGTCTCTTTTATCATAACGTTGATTCTTTGATTGTGGGTTATCAAGATCAACAGGTTCAACTTCTACATCATTATCATTACTAGGTTGAGCATCATCATGAACATTATCATTAACATTTTCACTAGGTTCATCTTCATTACCAGATTGTGTTTCAAAGCATCGGACATAGAGATATCATTTGGATTATCGGTGGTTCAAATAGCAGTTCACTAGAAGTTTGCATGCTTCTATCATTTTTCTTTTCTTCCTTTTAGAAGAACTAGGCATATCAATATTATTTCTCCGTGAATCTTGCTCGATTCTCTTAGGGTGGCCTTGAGGATACAAAGGTTCTGAGTCATTCTACCAGTTCTAGTAGCCACTCTAACAGCATAATCATTTTTCTTACTATTCATTTCATCAAGCACTTCTTTCTGAGCTTTAAGTACTTGTTCTACTTGAGTGGTAACCATAGAAGCATGTTTGCTAACAATTTTAAGTTCACCTCTAATATTTGCCATATAATCACTCAAGCGTTTAATCATAAAGGTATTCTGTTTCAATTGTCTACCAAAATAAGCATTAAAGTTTTCTTGTTTGACAATAAAATTATCAAACTCATCGAAGCATTGCCTAGCAGACTTGTAATGAGGAATATCACCTTCATCAAATCTATAGAGAGAATTTACCTTTACTACGTAGCCGGGATATCGATATCGGGGAGGTTCTTTAATAAATAATGGATCAAGATCATATGTTTCTTCAACAGCGGTATATTAAGACCATGTATTTCTACAATAGGAGGTAAATTCTTAACATCTTCAGCTTTAATACCTTTTTTCTTTCATAGATTTATTTGCCTCTTGCATATCTTGGGGACCGAGAAATAGAACACCTCTCTTCTTCGGAGTTGGTTTAGGAATAGGCTCAAGAATTGGCTCAGAGCTGGCTCGGAGTTGGCTCAGAGGTGCCCAATTATTTTCATTTGTCAACATATTATTCAATAAGATTTCAGCTTCATCCGGTGTTCTTTCCACGAAAAGAGAACCAACACAACTATCCGTGTAATCTCCGGAAGCATCGGTTAGTCCATTATAAAAGATATCAAGTATTTCAGGTTTCTTAAGAGGATGATCAGCCAAAGCATTAAGTAACTTGAGAAGCCTCCCCAAGCTTGTGGGAGACTCTCTTCTTCAATTTGCACAAAATTATATATATCCCTCAAAGCAGCTTGTTTCTTATGAGCAAGGAAATATTTAGCGAGAAATAATAAATCATATCACGGGGACTACGACACAACCAGGATCAAGAGAATTACACCATATCTTAGCATCACCCTTTAATGAGAACGGAAATATTTTGAGTATATAAAAGTAGCGCGATCTCTCATCATTAGTAAACAGGGCAGCTATATCGTTTAACTTAGTAAGATGTGCCACCACAGTTTCAGATTCATAGCCATAAAAAGGATCAGATTCAACCAGAGTAATTATATCAGGTTCAACAGAGAATTCATAATAATCCTTATCAGGAACACAGATAGGTGAAGTAGCAAAAGCAGGGACGGGTCTCATCCTATCTCTAAGAGATTCTTTACTCCATTTAACTAGCAGCCTCTTAAGTTCATATCTATCCTTACAAGCAAAAATAGTTGCGTAAGATTGACATCAAAAGATAACCCTCGTGAATAGCAGGGCATATTTTCATCGTCACTTTCATCATTGTATTCAGTTTCAATAGTTTCTCTTTCTCTAGACCTAGAAATTTGTTCATCTAGAAATTCACCAAGGGCACGATAGTATCGAGCATAGAAGTAGTTTCATCATAAGTATCATGCATGGCGAAGTGGCATCATCAATAACATGTGACATATCGGAACGAATAGCGTAAGCGAGTTTAGGTGTAGCTAGCTTACTCATAACAAAAGGTGAATCAAGTGCAGAGCTAGATGGCAGTTCCTTACCTCCCCTCGTAGTTGAGGGATAAATTGTTGTCTTAGCGTCTTTCAAGTTCTTCATAGTGTCCAGCAGATATAAATCCCAAGTGACTCAAAGAATAGAGCTATGCTCACACTGTGGCCTTGGAAAAAAAGGTCTTGATAACCCACAAGTATAGGGGATCGCAATAGTTTTCGAGGGTAGAGTATTCAACCCAAATTTATTGATTCGACACAAGGGGAGCCAAAGAATATTCTCAAGTATTAGCAGCTGAGTTGTCAATTCAACCACACCGAAACTTAGTATCTGCAGCAAAGTGTTTAGTAGCAAAGTAATATGATAGTGGTGATAACGGTAACAAAAAGAAAAGACAAAGAAAATTAATGTTTTTGGTATTTTGTAGTGATTGTAACAAAGAGCAATGGAAAAGTAAATAAGCGTAAAAACAAGATATGGAAAGCTCAGAGGCACCGTATCGATGATGGATAATTATACGGATGTGGTTCGTCATGTATGATCATAACATAGAGTGACACAAAACTAGCTCCAGTTCATCAATGTAATGTAGGCATGTATTCGAATATAGTCATACATGCATATGGAAAAAGAACTTGCATGACATCTTTTGTCCTACCCTCCCGTGGCAGCGGGTCCTATTGGAAACTAAGGGATATTAAGGCCTCCTTTTAATAGAGAACGGAACTAAGCATTAGCACATAGTGAATACATGAACTCCTCAAACGGTCATCACCGAGAAGTATCCCGATTATTGTCACTTCGGGTTGTCGGATCATAACACATAATAGGTGACTATAGACTTGCAAGATAGGATCAAGAACTCACATATATTCATGAAAACATAATAGGTTCAGATCTGAAATCATGGCACTCGGGCCCTAGTGACAAGCATTAAGCATAGCAAAGTCATAGCAACATCAATCTCGTAACATAGTGGATACTAGGGATCAAACCCTAACAAAACTAACTCGATTACATGATAAATCTCATCCAACCCATCACCGTCAGCAAGTTTACGATGGAATTACTCACGCATGGCGGTGAGCATCAAGAAATTGGTGATGGAGGATGGTTGATGATGACGACGGCGACGAATCCCCTCTCCGGAGCCCCGAACGGACTCGAGATCAGCCTCCCGAGAGAGATTAGGGCTTGGCGGCGGCTCCAGATCGTAAAACGCGATGAAACTTTCTCTTTGATTTTTTCTCCCGAAAGCCAATATATGGAGTTGGAGTTGGCGTCGGAGGGGCTCGAGGGGCCCACGAGGTAGGGGGCACACCCTTGGGGGGCGCCCCCACCACTGTAGGGCGCGCCCCACCCTCGTGGACAGGGTGTGGGCCCGGTCTTCATCTTTGGCGAGGATTTTTATTATTTTTATAAAACATCCCGTGGAGTTTCAGTCATTCCGAGAACTTTTGTTTTCTCGCACATAAAACAACATCATGGCAATTTCGCTAAAAAATAGCGCCAATCCGTTAGTTCCATTCAAATCATACAAGTTAGAGTCCAAAACAAGGGCAAAAGTGTTTGGAAAAGTAGATACGACGGAGACGTATCATGCGCCTACTACAGGTTGACGCGTATACTTTCATAAAAAAAAGGTTGACGCACACGCAACGCCTCACAATCTCATCGAACACACAAGAGCAAAGGATCGTTGGATGTCCATCCAACGGCCGTGCAGCTTCTTCAATCTCTGCTCTTCATGCTCCGGCCGGCTCAAACAAGCGCCATGAGATCGCTGCTTCCTCCTCCCGTGCGGCTTCTTTGCCGCCACAGCCTCACGGCCCCACCGTACTCCCATCGCCGGCCTAACCATCCCTCTACTCACCCACACATGCTGTTATTCTCCGGCGATGGCAGATGAACCAGTAAACCCTCATACTCCTCTGCGTGGGAAACAACTGCCGAGTATTCCTTGGCTCCGTGTCGTTCCCTTCCTAGGCCTCACCGTCGTCCACTGCCCTGGTGGTCTCGGCGCAGCCTGGTCAACGTGGTCAATGAGCGACATCCATCGGAAGTGGATCAGACGTGGAGAGGTCGACACCTGGGTCCACGGCCACACGCAAGGAAATGCCTCCTTATTACGTGCAAAATAATGATTCCTCCACCGACAGCCTAGGGACCCATGTGAAGGGCCTCTATATTCCATTTAAAAAACGTTCCCCCGGCCGATGTGGTCGGACCCACCAGCTATATCTTCGCACGCAAGGAAGTGCTGCCTCCTTATTACGCCCAAAAATGAATACCCTCGCTAGCCGGACCCACCATATTGTTGGGCTGACTTGTGGGCCTACTAAGTTGACGGGACGGAGGGCTTTGTCAACTTAGTCAATACTCGATGACCGTATGATATCCATCCAACGGCCATAGTGCTTCTTCAACTCTCTCGTCTTCTTGCTCCGTACCGCCCAAAACAGCACGCTTCCGTGTCAGCCGGTCCTTCCTCCCGTGGCGGGTTTGTGCTACCGAGGAGGCCTCACCACCCCATACTACTCCCACCATCGCCGTGCCATCCCTCCACTCACCCACACCCCCTCGTTATTCTGGCGGCTGACGGCAGCCTCACACCGCAACCGAACCAAGTGAACGCTCATACTCATCTCCGCGTGGGCATCCACCGTCGCTCGCGTCTTGCCCGGCTCGCGTCGTTCCTTCCTAGGCCTTTCGCCGTTGTCCACCACCGTGGTGCTCTCATGGCGGGCGTGGTCAATGTGGTCAACGACCGACTTCCATCGGAAGAGTCTTTGTGACGTGGAGAGGCCGTGGGTCCACGGCAGCCGCAAGGAAGTGCCTCCTTATTACGCGGAAAATAATTATTCCTCCACCTGACAGCGGGGACCCACCGGACGGGCCACCAGTATTTTTCGAAAAAAATCGTTTCCCTTGACTGTTGTGACACACTGGACGGGCCATCGTATTTCGTGAAAAAACGTTCCCCATTGTCGGCTTCGGACCCACCGGAAGTGCCTCCTTATTACGCACAAAAAATGAATACTCCCCGACTTAGTCAGGACCCACCTTTGGTGGGAGGCTGACTTAATGGGCCTACTAAGTTGAAGGGGACGAAGGGCTTTGTCAACTTAGTCAATATGAACGGTTCTAGCTCTAGTGACTGTACGATGTCCATCCAACAGCCGTAGTGCTTCTTCAACCTCTGGTCTTCTTGCTCCAGCCGCCCAATGCAGCGCCGGTCGCCGCATGCTCCCCGCCTCCGTGGCCGGTTGTGCTGCCACAGAGGCCTCATCGCCCCTACTATTCCCCTTGCTGGCGGGCCCCTGCGGCTGACGGCAGCCTCACACCGCAGCCGAACGGTGAACCCTCGTACTCCTCTCCGTCACGGGCTTCCTTGTCGCGTCTTCCCTCGGCTCCGCATCGTCCCCTTCTAGGCCTCGCCGTGCGTCCACCCCGCCGTGGTGCTTCAAGGCCAAGGCTGGCGTGGTCAACGTGGTCGGAAGCGACTTCCATCGGAAGAGTACTGTACATGGAGAGGCTGACAGCTGGGTCCACGGCCACAGCCCAGTTTTTTTGTGATTTACCAAGTAAGTCGCTTTGTCAGGCATGTTGGGCTGCAAATCTTTCAAGGCAAGGAGAGCTTTCATTCAGCTGGCCGAGAAAATGGCCCATCAGTAATGAGAAATGGGCTGTACATTTTTAAAACACATCAAACCAGCAATTAGTTTCAAATATCTTTTTTTTCATTTCAAGATTTTAAATTACATTAATTTTTATGCGTGGAGGATTTGTTGGAATTTATATTGATATACATTTATTCGGGATTAAAAACAGTTCGGACCGCACCGAAATATGCAAAATTTCGTATAATTTTTTAACCGTGGCCACAATATGTGCTGTAATGCTAACAAAAGAATATGGGCTCCAAAAAACCTTAAGAATTAGCAAATGGGCTGTAAATTATTAGAAATAATGGCAGATGGGTTGTATGTTGTTTTCATCGATTTGAGGCTTTCCTAAAAAAGGTTGACGATTAAGCAAAGGATCGTTGGATGTCCATCCAACTACCGTCAGGTTTCTTCAATCTCGGCTCTTCTGCTCGGCCAAACAAGCTACCAAGGATTGCTCGCTTCCCTCCTCCCCGGTATCGGTCAGGCTGCCAAGCAGTGCCTCATCGCCCCACCGTACTCCCATCGCTGGCCTAGCCATCCCTCTACTCACCCACACATGTTGTTATTCTCCCATGACGGCAGACGAAACCAAGAACCCTCGTCAGTAGATTACTCTCCCTCGGCGTGGGAAACAATTGCCGAGTCTTCCCCGCCCGTGTCGTCCCTTCCTAGGCCTCGCCGTCGTCCACCGCCGTGGTGCTCTCGGGCGGCGTGGTCAATGTGGTCAACAACCGACTTCCATCGGAAGAGTATCAGGCGTGGAGACGCCGATACCGGGTCCACGGCCGCATTCAAGGAAGTGCCTCCTTATTACGCCGCAAATAATTATTCCTCCACCGACAACGGGGACCCACGGACGGGCCACCGATTTCGTGAAAAAACGTTTCCCGATCGCTGGGACCCACATGACTACACCTTCGCACGCAAGGAAGTGCGTCCGGGCAAAAAAAACAAAACAATCCCCCCCTGACTGCTGGGACCCACCAGCTACATCTTCGCACGCAAGGAAGTGCGTCCGGGCAAAAAAAACGAGTCGCCACCCTGATTGCTGGGACCCACAAGATACATCTTCACACGCAAGGAAGTGCCTGATAGTCGGGACCCACCTGGTCGAAGCGTACGTAGCGTTGTCATTCTGGTCGCGAACGTGTACGTACATATATATTGGTCGATGTAGAGGCGCACATGTGTCGTAGTAGAGGCGCGTAAATGTCGTAGTAGAGGCGCGCATGTAGCATGTACACGTACGTACAGCGGCCAGGGTGCAAGAAAGAAAATACGGCCACGTATGTGTACATACGGGCGGGTCTCGAACGCCTACTTTCGGCGCGCTCACGCACAGCGAGGGCTCGTGTACATGGCTGGAACGAGAGAAATAGCGTCGTCATCGTGTTCATGGGGAGGCAACGGAATGCGTCGTGTTCATCGGGAGGCAACAGAACGCGTGGGAGCCAACCGGCTGGGTTGGAACGGAATGCATGGTCGTGTTCATCGGGAGGGCTTGGACGGAACAGGCGATGGAAACGAGGCCTAGCGTACCGTAGAACGGAGGAAACGGACCTCCTATAGTCGAAACGGGGGTCCTGTTGATCGGGTGGGGTGTGGCGTACCGCAAAACGGACGAAATGGACCTCCTACGGTCAAAACGGGGGTCCTGTTGATCGGGAGGGGTGTGGCGTACCGCAAAACGGACGAAACGGACCTCCTACGGTCAAAACGGGGATCCTGTTGATCGGGAGGGGTGTGGCGTACCGCAAAACGGACAAAACGGACTTGTGTTGGAACGCTACGGTCGAAACGGGGGTCCTGTTCATCGGGAGGGGTGTGGCGTACCGCAAAACGGGACTTCACGGGATATTGTTCATCTCCACCGTCGACCTCCTCCAGCCTCCACGGGCTCCTGTTCATCCAGCCTCCACCGCCGCTACTCCACCGCCATCGCTCAACCACTGCCGGTGTCAAACCGGCGGATCTCGGGTAGGGGTCCCGATCCGCAAGCGTCAAGGCTGATGGTAACAGGAAGCAAGGGACACAGATGTTTACCTGTGTTCGGGGCCCTCTCGATGGAGGTAAAACCCTACTTCCCGCTTGATTAATATTGATGATATGGGTAATACAAGAGTAGATCTACCACGAGATCAGAGAGGCTAAAACCCTAAGAGCTAGCCTATGATGGTATGATTGTAATTGTGATTGGCCTTCTAAGGACCAACCTTCTCCGGTTTATATAGACACCGGAGAGGGCTAGGGTTTACATGGAGTCGGTTGCAAGGAAGGAAACACAATATCCGGATCGCCATGCTTGCCTTCCACACCAAGGAGAGTTCCATCCGAACACGGGCTGAAGTCTTGAGTCTTGTATCTTCACGCTTCAATAGTCCGGATGTTGTACACAGGCTACCGTCCGGATATTCCCCTAATCCAGACTCCTCAAGAGCCCCTGAACCAGGCTTCAATGACGATGAGTCCGTGGCAGCATTATCTTCGGCATTGCAAGGCAGGTTCCTTCTTGAATACTCCAAAGTACACATTACGGCATTTAATAATGTCCGGCCTCCAATCAATGTTGTGCTCCTCGACTTCAGTGCCTCAATAATGACCACCTCCACGTGTCGAGCGAATGCAAGGAGCCGAGGCGCTTTTACATTTGACACCCTCGATCCTCCAGGCTGACCGCCTATTTGAAGGGACTGGGATTCTCATATCCAAACCTCACTCTCCTCCCTTGAGCTAGCATCCACTAGAGCGCTCCGCGAAAAACCATTCCAACCTGGCCAGTCGCCGCAGCTCTTCTGCTTGCCCTCCTCGCTCTAAGTCGGGGGATTGGGGAGAGTGTTCAGTTCCTCACGGCCGTTTGATAAAGTTACAAACCCAAGGGTTTCTCCCACCGGCGTTCATGGTCTCTGTTCGAGCCGGGATAGCCACTTATGATGGAGGGGAACAAGCGGAGGGATCTCCAAGCCCATCTCCAGAGGAGCGCGTATGCCTCATCCCACATCTGCTAAGGGGCGTCGGGTTTCCTATTCACCCGCTTTTCTTGGGCTCCTCGGAGTTCTACCTCCACCGCACAATCTTACCCCGCCTCTATTCTCGCACATAGCGGGGTATGTCGACTTTTATGTAGCTGTTTCTAGGCTGCGAACCTCACTTCGGATTATGGAGGAAGCTATTTTGCCTTGTTCCCCGCACCCAGGGAGAGTCCCTATATCAAGTGGGCGACGCCGAAGTATGGCGCATTTCCGAAACCGGATACCTATCCGGCACTCCCAAGAAGGCACTAGAAGACTGGCCTTCAGAGTGGTTTTATATTGATGACGTTCCCCTTCCGGATCCAGTCCGGACAGGCCTCCCCAAGTTCAGCAAAGCCCCGCCGAGGGCATGCCTAAGTTGGCGCCCCCGCGGCCCTCAAGAAGAGGATGCAAGGGAAATACACTTCCTGATGAGCAGGATAAAGTTGCTGGCCAAATCCGGACTAACAACAGTCGAGGTTATGGCGATATGCATAAGGCGGGGAGTGCAACCGCTTCAATATCGGAGGAAGCCCATGTGGCACTTCAACAGGGAAGACGACGCCACCCGTTGCGGCCGTAAGGGTCCAGACTCCACCACCGCTTTAGCAAGGGTATTGTCTGATTTGTACAAAGGGGAAGAGGAGGAGTTCCTCCGTATTAAAACGCGGGACGGATTCTCCATGTACAACCCTCCAGAGTGGGTAAGTTGCCATTCTTTTCCCTGCTTCACTTACTTTAGCATCCTTCTGCTAAGATCACCTTCATCGATGTTTCCGAGCAGGAACTAAGGAGGGTCGTAGAAGGAATCTTCAGCCCCTCCCCGCAGCCAGAGGACCCCGGAAGGGCCCTAGATCCGGGACTCAAAGAAGATCCGAATATTACCGTGGAGCTTGTCAACGGGGTATTTTATCAAGCGAGCTGGGACGGCGCCCCGGTTGCCATTACGACCGACTATCCCGGACTGCTCCCTGTGTTGAGTGTAAGCCGAACTTAAAACCCTATCCTCCAAGGAGGATTCCCCTTCGAATTATGATTTACCCTTGAGGCGTCGTGCTGTTTGCAGAGATGACGGTCGGAGCGCGGGGCCGAGCCCTTAGGGACTCGTCAACCACGGGCATCCGGATCGGGCAGGCTCAAGAGGAAGGCTGTGAGGGCGGACACTCCACTGTAGAGGTAAAGTAATAACCTGTCCTGCGGTTCTAAATTTGAAGTATGACAGCGCCCTTCATGTCTGGCAGGAAGAGGAGCAGCCGGACTATATCCAGGGGTCCCTCCAATCACGGCTCCACTAGCCAGGTTCCAGAACCGGCTTTGAGGGCGGAGGCGGACACGGGGCCAGAACCACGCAGTTCTTTGACAGAGGACGCGGATATGTGTTCGGCCACGAACTCCGAGGTGGAGAGCGCCATGAATCACCGGCGCCGGAGGGAAGTGCTTCGGAACAACATCTTTTCCGAGGAGGCCTTTAATGCCTTCAATTCGGCAGACGCATACGTCTGAGCTGCTCGAGGCGGGCTGGCCTAGGCGACGAACCAGTACACCAAAGATATACGGGTAAGAAATTTTGACAAGTATATATAGCAGTAGCCCCTGAGACTTGAAATATTTGGGACAACTATTTGAAGGATCAATTTATGTACAGGTCCTCGTGGACAAGAATGAACAATTGGCTCGGGAGCTGGAGGCATGTAAGGCCTAGCTGATTGACGCGGTTGCCAAGTTAGAGGAATCCCAGAAGGCCCCCTCTGGTAATATTTATCTTAATTATGCGCCGATGTACCAATTAGTAAATGGCTGGTCTGGTTAGTCTAATAGAAAATTCTGTAGACAATCGCTGGGTGAATCCGGAAGGTGTAACGGATGACGACTCTCATCTCAAAAGACAGCTAAAGGCTGGCGAGCACATCCTTACGCAAGTGACGCAAGAGAAGAACAAGCTACAAGATGCCAATATTCGGTTGGACGTGGAATTGAAGGACGTCCGCGCTCAACTGGCGGACTCTGTGAAGGAGAACAAAAGGCTTTGACGCGGCATTTATGGTGAGTGCTCAAACGAACTGTATGATAGTTCGGCGAGGAAGTATTTTGAAAGAATTTTGCTTGCAGGAATGTTAACGGGTTGCCCTGAAGAGGAGATGCCCTCATCTGCAAGTGATTTGCTGCAAGAATCGCCGCAGCTTGCACGAAGCGTGTTTCTACCGGTGATGCATAGTGTTGCTCAGGCCTTGTGGCTGTCAAGCCTCCTGCCGAATGGCATGGGGGAGCTTGCGGACCTGCTTCAAGGAGCCCAGCGGCGCTTTCGTTTGTGGTAGTTATAAGCATGCCGGCAAGGAGCAATAGAAGCCTGGTCAATGGTGAAGACGTGATACACCAAGCTGGAACCGAACCATATGGTCAAGTAGGATCAAGGGCCCGATGAGCAAGAAATTCCCGTAAGTCTGGTATATTACCAGGTAGCGTTAGCCGCTAAGTATTCTCAACAGGATTGTAAGCTAGATAGCCTGTTAGATGGTATAGAGGAGGAATATAGTCAGTCCAAGTGACTGTGTAATTTAATGGGCATAAGTAGCCCCTAGCCGGATTAAAATCATTTGTCATGGCGGACCTTTTCGCTTCAGCCCCCGGATCCTACAGTCCGGGGTGTGTCCGAATACCCGCTCAGTTATACGAAACCGGGGTATGCGTGGAGACCAGGCGTAGGGGTCCTAAGTGCTTGAACAGACAAGTACCCAACTAGTTATGTTATATTACATGGATAGTAAGAAACATCTTCTAGGGAGAATAGTTCCGTTAGGGGTTCCTTTCCCTGGGTATGCATGCGTCAATGCACATGTCCGGACTGCGAACGATGGCGCAGTATGCAAGACTTCTGGGGATTTTTGTTGTAACCAACGAATACATCCTTTGTTCACAGATCGAATATTCTCTTAAGGAAACTTGCTTTCGGCTTCACCCAGTCTGAGGTACACATCCGCTAAACCGACAAGTAATAATCGCAGAGGTGCTCCCCTTATGCCCTAGCCGAGTTAACGGAACGAGGGGCATAAACACAAGAGCCGTGCAACCCAGCTTGGCCACATCTTAAGTCATATCGATGCATATAATGGTGAAGAAAAGGCACGTATGGAAAAAGAACGCATATGTGATGGGCAAAAAGCCAATTTAAAGTAATTATGTTTAGCTTCCGAATAGGAAGCCCCCAGGTATTTCTTACACACATAATGCGGCCGGAGTAATCCGGGGGTCCGCATTATAAAGTACTTTGTGTGAAGAGAGAAAGAGAAAAAGGAAAAGGGGGGTCGAGAAAGGAAAAGTGGGGTGGAGCGTAAGTAAAAAAGGGGAGTAAGCGAGACGAACATTGAGTTCGGGCGTTAGGCGAGAATCTCCGGAGTCCGCCGCTGCTCCATGGGTTCGGCTCGAGTCTGTTATCCGATGCATTACGTAAGCGGTACACTCCTCCGGTGAGAACTTTGTCAATGATGAAGGGACCTTCCCACTTGGGTTTGAGTTTGTCCTTCTTCTCTGGTAGGCGTAGAACGAGCTCACCAATATTGTAAGTTTTGGCCCGCACTTCTCTGCTTTGATATCGTCGAGCCTGTCACGATAGAATGCGGAACGGGCTTTTGCGACATCAAGGCCTCCTCCTAGGGCATCCAAGTTATCCCGCCGATCTAACTTGGCTTCCTTCTCTTCAGACATGCGTACGCTGCGTGGCGTAATCATGTATTATGTTGCGGTAGTATCGCCTTCGCACCGCATACACCATAAAAAATGGTGTATATCTCGTGGTGCGATTCGGTGTGGTCCGCAGCCCCGAGTACGGAGTCGAGCTCCTCCACCCAAAGGCGATCTCGATTCTATTAAAGATCGCACTAGTCTGGGTTTTATGCCGCTCATGATGAGACCATTTGCCCGTTCGACCTGGCCGTTTGTTTGGGGGTGGTAGACGGAAGCGTAGTCGAGCTTAATGACCATTTTTCCGCACCAAGTTTTCACCTCATCGGCTATGAAATTTGAGCCATTATCAATGATGATGCTGTGGGGACACCGTATCGGTGTACCACCCCGGATATGAAGTCTATTACTGGTCCGGATTCGGCCGTTTTAACTAGTTTGGCTTCTATCCATTTGGTGAACTTGTCCACCATGACCAATAAGTATTTTTTCTTGTGGCATCCCCCTTTAAGGGGTCCGACCATATCTAGCCCCCAGACCGCAAAGGGCCAAGTTATGGGGATTGTTTGGAGAGCGGTAGGGGGCATATGACTGACGATTGGAAGAGCCGGCAACCGACGCAATGTTGGACAAGGTCATGTGCGTCGCTCGGGCCGTCGGCCAATAGAAGCTCAGACGGAAGGCTTTGGCTGACTAGTGCTCGTGCCGTGGCGTGGCGTCCGCCCAGTCCGTGTGGATTTCAGCCAAGAGTTGCCGCCCTTCCTCTTCGGAGATGCACCTTTGGAGCGCTCCAGTCGCGCTTTTCTTGTAGAGTTCCCATTCGTGGACTTTGTAAGCTTTAGAACGTCGGACTATGCAGCGTGCTTCGTTTTGGTCTTCGGGAGCTCTTGCCTATTTAGGTAGGCCAAGAAAGGCTCGATCCACGGGCAATTACGGCCATGATTTCGTGGGTCAAGATGTTATTTCGGTGGCGAGAGCCTCCGATTGTGTCCGCTGGTTCGAACTGGGGTGTGTTCGGATCCATGCTGGTATTGCCGGACTCCTTCCCATACCACGGATGGCTTGAACAGCCTTTCCAGAATATGTTAGGTGGGACAGGTCGCGTTTGGGCGCCCGATCTTGAAGCGAGAACGTCCGCCGCTTGATTGTTTTCTCGAGCCACATGGTGGAATTCGAGCCCCTCGAACCGAGCTGACATTTTGAGGATAGCATTACGGTAGGCCGCCATTTTCGGATCCTTGGCATCAAAGTCTTCGTTTATTTGTGATATTGCGAGGTTCGAATCCCCGTGCACTTCTAAGCGTTGGATGCCCATAGAGACCGCCATCCGAAGATCGTGCAACAGCACCTCGTATTCGGCCGCGTTGTTGGAGTCTGTATATAATATTTGAAGGACGATCGACCGTGTCTCCGGTGGAAGACGCCGTGACTACCTCGCTTCCCACTCCGGCTAGCATTTTAGAGCCGTCGAAGTGCATGATCCAGTTGGAGAACGCGTTGTACTCTTTAGGGAGTTCGGCTTCTGTCCATTCGGCGACAAAGTCAGCCAGTACTTGTGACTTAATGGCTCACCGTGGTTTGTATATTATGTCGAACGGAAGGAGCTCGCTAGCCCATTTAGCAATCCGTCCCGTAGCGTCGCAGTTATTAATTATGTCATTGAGTGGTACTTTGGAGGCGACGGTAATCGAACACTCTTGAAAGTATTGTCTTAGCTTCCGGATGCCATGAAGACCAAGGTGATGCTATTTTTTGATAGTGTGGGTATCAGGATTTGCATGGGGTGAGGACCGTGGATACGTAATAAACCGGCTTTTGAAGCGGGAATTTGTATCCGTCCACCTCTCGTTCGACGACGAGCACTGCGCTTACCACTTGATGTGTTGCAGCTATGTATAATAGCATGGGTTCGCCGATGTTTGGTGCTATTAGGACTGGATTACTGGCCAATAAGGTCTTTATCTCATCGAGTCCGGCCACGGCTGCATCCGTCCATACGAAGTGTTTGGTGTGCCGAAGGAGGTGGTAAAGAGGCAATGCCTTTTCTCCTAGCCTGGATATAAAGTGGCTCAAAGCGGCCACGCATCCAGCTAGCTTCTGGATGTGCTTGAGGTCTGTTGGTATAGCCAACTGTGACAGAGCTCGGATTTTTGCCGGATTCGCTTCGATTCCTCTATTGGAAACAATGAAGCCCAACAGCTTCCCCGAGGGGACACCGTAAACGCATTTTTCCATATTCAACTTGATGTCATATGTCCGGAGGTTATCGAATGTAAGCCTCAAGTCATCTATTAGGGTTTCGACGTGTCTCGTTTTTATGACCACGCTGTCCACATATGCCTCCACTGTTTTGCGGATTTGTTTTTCCAGGCATGTTTGAATCATGCATTGATAGGTTGCGTCGGCATTCTTAAGCCCGAAAGGCATAGTGTTGAAGCAAAAAGGGTCAGATATGCGTTATGAAAGCTATTGTCATTGGTCGACTCTGCCATCTTTATTTGATGGTATCCAGAGTATCGTCGAGAAAACACAAATGAAGTCGTGGTTCAAATTGTGGCATCGATAATCCGATCGATGCGAGGGAGGGAAAGGGATCCTTGGGCCAAGCCTTGTTGAGGTCTTTGAAGTCGACGATAGGCGCTGTGGATTTGTCCTTTTTTGGTACCATTACCAAATTTGCCAGCCAATCCGGATGTTTAATATCTCCGATGAATCCGGCCTCAAGTAGCTTGGCTAGCTCTTCCCCCATGGCTTGTCGTTTGGGTTCTGAAAACCGCCTTAGAGTCTATTTGGCCGGTTTGTATCCCTTTAGTATATTAAGGCTATGTTCGTCCAACCGGCGTGGGATGCCTGGCATGTCCGAAGGGTGCCAGGCAAAAATGTCCCAATTCTCGCGTAAGAAATCTGCAGTGCGGCGTCCATCGTGGGGCTCAACTGTGTCCCGATGGATGCTGTCTTCGTGGGGTTCGTTGGATGGACTTGGAATTTGACTAACTCATATGCATGTTTAAATGAGGTGGACTTGGGTCGCTTGTCGAGTATCACGTCATCCCGGTCCACGGTGGCCCGCAGTGTTGTTAACTCTTCGGCTGCTAGGGCTTCGGATAATGCTTCCAGGGCTAGTGTTGCGGTTTTGTTTTCAAGGGCGCGACGTCCGGATCATCGGCTAGAGTGATGATTCCGCTGGGTCCGGCATTTTAAGCTCCATGTGCCCGTAATGGGGTGCAGCTTGAAAGCTTGTAAACGCGTCCCGCCCTAGAAGGGTGTGGTATCCGCTACTAAAGGGAGCCACTTGGAATGTGATTTCTTCAGACCTATAATTCTCCGGGGTGCCGAATACCACATCGAGTGTGATCTTTCCCGCACACCGCGCTTCCCGAGTAGGGATGATTCCCCTGAAGGTGGTGCCGCTTTGCTCAATGCGGCCTTTATCAATTTCCCATCTTGTTGAGCATTTCCTCATAGATCAAGTTTAATCCGCTCCCGTCGTCCATGAGTACTTTGGTGAGCCGAAAGCCGTCCACGATTGGGCTAAGGACCAGAGCGGTCGGTGCCCGGAGAGTCTGGAATCGAGGTTCATCACTGGCATTGAAAGTTGTAGCAGTGTCGTTCCAGGGGTTCATCTTTGCCACATGGCAAATTTCCGCGGAGATTCGACGAGCCCGTTTTCACCTGTTGTTTGAGGCAAAAGTCTCAAAGACTGTTAATACCGTATTGTGTTCGCTGGCAGGATGTTGTTCCGTTTTATGGCCTACAAGAAGATCCTCGCCACTTTTTGCCACTTGCCGGAGTATCCAACATGCCCTAAGGCTATGAGTTGGTATTGTATTCGGAGTACTGTGAAGCTTACATGGCCCGTCGAGCCATTCTTCCAATACGGATCCCCGCCCTGGGGTGGGCTTTGGTTTCTTGGGGATTGGATCAGACGACTTATGAGAGTTTGTCCGTTTAGTTCGAACAAAGGTCTTGGTGAGAGCAGTACTATCCCAAAATTTTGTTTGGGTTTTCCAAGCGCTCTCCATCGCACAGTACTTCCGTACAATGATTGCCAAGTCCGCGAAGCGTACTATGTCGCGGCGGCTTATAGCATTAAGGAGTCCTTAATCCGTGCAGTTTTTGCAGAAGAGTGAGACCATGTTCTCCTCGCGGCAGTCCCTGACCTTGTTAAGCGCAAGGAGGAATCTGGCCCAGTAGTGATGTACGGTTTCCTGGGGCTCTTGCCTGATGCGGGAGAGAAAGTTTAAGTCCAGGTAGGTGCTGTTAGCAGAATCTGGATTTTGATCCGATCTAACGCCCAAAGCGGGCTGGGCGTTCCGAGCTTAACAGCTCGTAATCCGAGTGCTGCCCAATTTCTTCGCCCAACGCCCGATTCTAAGTCCGGGACCTGGGTCATGTTTTCCTTTGAGCAGGTCTTCGGCTCAAGGAGTTCGGTGATCCAAACACAATTCGTCCTCAAAGTTGAGGGACAATTCGCGTGTGGTTCCTCCACTATCGATATCTCATGGGTGGCCGGCGGGGACCTGATGTCCCTTCGGTCGGGTTTAAGCCCTATCTGGTCATAGTCCGTAGCGACTCCTAGAGCGGCGATGAGATCCAAGAGTTCATTAAGGGAGGAGAGCTCCATTGGATCCATCTGTTCGGCAAGTTCCGAACTAACGCGAAGGTCATGATTGTTGACCCGATAGGCCATCGTCGGTGCTACCGCCGATGGGGCGGCCATGATAAAGCCGCCGAGTCAGAGCGTCTGGCCTACAACCAGAGCTCCCTCCGAGATAATGTCGTCCTTGACGATGAGACGAGCCATCGAGCCTTGCGGCGACGTCACAGAGGAACTCTCAATGAAAGCACCAATGTCGGTGTCAAAACCGGTGGATCTCGGGTATAGGGGGTCCCGATCTGCAAGGTCAAGGCCGATGGTAACAGGAAGCAAGGGACACAGATGTTTACCTGTGTTCGGGCCCTCTCGATGGAGGTAAAACCCTACTTCCTGCTTGATTAATATTGATGTTATGGGTAATACAAGAGTAGATCTACCACGAGATCATAGAGGCTAAACCCTAAGAGCTAGCCTATGATGGTATGGTTGTAATTGTGATTGGCCTTCTAAGGACCAACCTCTCCGGTTTATATAGACACCGGAGAGGGCTAGGGTTTACATGGAGTCAGTTACAAGGAAGGAAACACAATATCCGGATCGCCAAGCTTGCCTTCCACACCAAGGAGAGTCCCATCCGGACACAGGCGAAGTCTTGAGTCTTGTATCTTCACGCTTCAATAGTCCGGACATTGTACAAAGTCCGGCTGTCCGGATACCCCCTAATCCAGGACTCCTCACCACCCTCCACCGCTTCATCTGTTAATCCAGCCCTCCACACCACGGGTCCCTGCTCAACCACCCTCCACGGGCACCCCTCCACCGCCCATCGCTCATCCAGCCCTCCACACCACAGTGGTCCTGTTCATCCAGAGGCAACGCCACCCAACACCTCGCCGGGTTCGATTAGAGCTAACGCGACACGCCTGCTGCTGCATACATGTCTGAGAGAAACATGCATAGCTCGCCCCGACCTCCCACCATAACCGGAACTCCCAAATTTTCCTCCCTCGCTTCTACCACGGTTTTTTCCGTCATGGACGGCCCAAAGAATGTCATGCAGCTGCCTCCGCCCGCCTGTGACGAAAAGCCCATTTTCTGTCATGATTTTTGTCATAGAAGTAGGAGCCCACCACATCTATGATGATACCGGTTTTGTCACAATTATCGTCATAGAAGTGTCATATGTATGATGAAAAAAATTGCTCGCCCAAAATGTCACCGATGTGTCTTTTTTTTGTAGTGCTATGATTCAAGACATTACTTTTGGGATGACCCACATCTTTATAAAGAAGGAGTAGATGGTATTATTAGACGTTGTGTACCTGAGCATGAACAGGGAAAATCCTATAGAAATGTCACTCCGAGGCTTATGGAGGGCATCATGCTGGAGATAGAACTGCTCACAAGGTATTGCAATCTGGATTTTATTGGCCTGCTCTCTTCAAGGATGCGCATAAGTTTGTCTCATCTTGTGATGAATGCCAAAGAATAGGTAATATTGGTAAGCGTCAGGAAATGCCTATGAATTGTTCACTTGTTGTTGAACCATTTGATGTTTGGGGATTTGATTACATGGGATCTTTTCCTTCCTCTAATGGGTATACACATATTTTGGTTGCTATTGATTATGTTACTAAAAGGGTAGAAGCTATCCCAACTAGTAGTGCTGATCACAACACCTCTATTAAAATGCTTAAGGAAGTTATTTTCCCAAGGTTTGGAGTCCCTAGATAGTTAATGACTGATGGTGGTTCTCACTTTATTCATGGTGCTTTTCGTAAAATGCTTGCCAAGTATGATGTTAACCATAGAATTGCATCACCTTATCATCCTTAGTCTAGTGGTCAAGTTGAACTTAGCAATAGGGAAATAAAATTAATTTTGCAAAAGACTATCAACAGGTCCGGTGAAGAATTGATCTAAGAAATTAGATGATGCACTTTAGGCTTATAGAACAGCATATAAAACTCCTATGGGTATGTCTCCTTATAAAATGGTTTATGGAAAAGCTTGTCATTTGCCTCTTGAGTTAGAACATAAAGCATACTGGGCAGTTAAAGAACTCAACTATGATTTCAAACTTGCTGGTGAAAACAGGTTATTTGTTACTTTTGGAATATTTTAGAATTTTGGAAATAAAGAAACTCCCATGAAACGTCCCCTGGTGGGCATAAGACATGGCGCGCCCAGGTGGGTTGTACCCACCTGGGGCACCTTCCGGACTCTGTTTTTCTTCTATATACTTGTCCTACAAGATAAAAAAATTATACATACTTCCCGAATCGGTTAACCACTATATCGCGAAGAAATCCTCTGTTCTCTTTTCTTGTTGTTCCTGGTCGAATTTATCAAGCCAGGCATCACGTCTTCCTGCTCCTCCAACAACATGGAAGAAGACGCCTGGCTAATTGCTACCTGATAACCCACAAGTGTAGGGGATAATTGTAGCCTCTTTCGATAAGTAAGAGTGTCGAACCCAACGAGGAGCTAAAGGTAGAACAAATATTCTCTCAAGTCCTATCTGCCACTGATACGACTCTACGCACGCTTAGTGTTCACTTTACCTAGAACAAGTATGAAACTAGAAGTACTTTGTAGGTGTTGTTGGATAGGTTTGCAAGATAATAAAGAGCACGTAAATAAAAGCTAGGGGGTGTTTAGATAAAGAGGCAATAAAGTAAATATAGCGAGTGTGGAAAAGTGGTGGTAGGAGTTGTGAAATTGTCCCTAAGCAAATGACTACTTTACTAGACCGATAGCAAGTTTTATGTGGGAGATGCATAAGCTAACATACTTTCTCTTCTTGGATCATATGCACTTGATTGGAACTCTAGCAAGCATCCACAACTACTAAAGATCATTAAGGTAAAGCCCAACCATAGCATTAAAGCATCAAGTCCCCTTTATCCCATACGCCACAACCCCCTTACTCGGGTTTATGCTTCTGTCACTCAAGCAACCCACTATAAGAGAATCATGAACGTATTGCAACACCCTACAGCGGGAATCCCTCACGCTTGCGCGACACGGAGGGCACAATAGGATAGCAACATGACCACAAGCAAATTAAACCAATCATAGCAATTCATCAATCACCGGTAGGACAACGAAAATCTACTCAGACATCATAGGATGGCAACACATCATTGGATAATAATATGAAGCATAAAGCACCATGTTCAAGTAGAGGGTACAACCGGTTGCGGGAAAGTGGACCGTTGAATATATATGGGGGAAGGTGATGGAGATGTTGGTGAAGATGGTGGAGGTGTTGATGTAGATCGCGATGATGATGATGGCCCCTTGCCATGCTCCTACGGCCACCGAAGAGGGGGAGAGAGCCCCCCTTCTTCTTCGTTTTCTTCTTCCTTGACCTTCTCCCTAGATGGGAGAAGGGTTTCCCCTCTGGTCCTTGGCTCCCATGGCGTGGGAGGGGCGAGAGCCCCTCCGAGATTGGATCTGTCTCTCTGTCTCTCTTTGTTTATGCGTTCTCAAATTCTGCCCTGGCACCGTTTTTTTATATCCGGAGATTCGTAACTCCGATTGGATTGAAACCTTCGCCCAGATATTTTTTCAAAAATTAGCTTTCTTACAGCCAAAGAAGAGCAGCAACCGCCTTACGAGGGGCCCACGAGGGTCAGGGGCGCGCCTAGTATAAGTGGGCGTGTGGTCCACCCTCGTGGGCACCTCGGGCACCGTCTCGTGTTAATTCAACTTCCAAAAAATCATAAATATTCCAAAATAATTCTCCGTCCGTTTTTATCCCGTTTGGACTCCGTTTGATATGGGGTTTCAAGAAACATAAAACATGCAATGATAGGAACCGCAATCGGGCATCGGATCAATATGTTAGTCCCAAAAATAGTATAAAAAGTTGCCAAAAGTATATGAAAGTTGAATAATATCGGCATGGAACAATCAAAAATTATAGATACGACGGAGACGACAAGATCCCCAAGTTTAATTCCTGCTCGTCCTAGTAGGTAAATGATAAAAAGATAATTTTTATGTGGAATGCTACCTAGCATAATCTTGATCATATGTCTAATCATGGCATGAATATTAAGACACGAGTGATTCAAAGCAATAGTCTATCATTTGACATAAAAACAATAATACTTAGGGAATCCAACCAAACAATCATGTCTTTCAAAATATCAATGCTTCCAGAACGTTATCCCTACAAAATCATATAGTGTTGTATGCTCCCTTTTCTTAACACAAGGTACCCCTCATGCCTATCCCGGTGTCAGCCAAGCAATTGCTTCATACTTTAGTATTCTCAAACCTTTTCAACTTTCACGCAATACATGAGTGTGAGCCATGGATATAGCACTATAGGTGGAATAGAATATGATGGTGGAGGTTATGTGGAGAAGACAAAAAGGGAGAAAGTCTCACATCGACACGGCTAATCAACGGGCTATGGATATGCCCATCAATTGATGTCAATGCGAGGAGTAGGGATTGCCATGCAACGGATGCACTAGAGATATAAGTGTATGAAAACTCAAACTGAAAACTAAGTGGGTGTGCATCCAACTTGCTTGCTCATGAAGACCTAGGGCATTTGAGGAAGCCCATCGTTGGAATATACAAGCCAAGTTTTATAATTAAAATTCCCACTAGTATATGGAAGTGATAACTCAAGAGACTCTCTATATGAAGAACATGGTGCTACTTTGAAGCACAAGTGTGGTAAAAGGATAGTAACATTGCCCCTTTTCTTCTTTTTTTCTTTTTTTGGGCGGGCTTCTTGGCCCCCTTTTTTTATTTAGGCTTCTTTGGCCTCTCTTTTTTTATGGGGCAATGCTCTATAATGATGATCACCACACTTTATTTACTTACAACTCAATATTACAACTCGATACTAGAACAAAGATATGACTCTATATGAATGCCTCCATGGATCGGATGTCACGATGATCTAGCATAGCAATGACATCAAAAAACAGACAAGCCATGAAAACATCATGCTAGCTATCTTACGATCATGCAATGCAATATGACAATGAATGCTCAAGTCATGTATATGATGATGATGGAAGTTGCATGGCAATATATCTCGGAATGGCTATGGAAATGCCATGATAGGTAGGTATGGTGGCTGTTTTGAGGAAGATATAATGAGGCTTATGTGTGATAGAGTGTATCAGATCATGGGGTTTGGATGCACCGCAAAGTTTGCACCAACTCTCGAGGTGAGAAAGGGCAATGCACTGCATCAAGAGGCTAGCAATGATGGAAGGGCGAGAGTGTGTATAATCCATGGACTCAACATTAGTCATAAAGAACTCACATACTTATTGCAAAAATTTATTAGCCATCGAAACAAAGTACTACACGCATGCTCCTAGGGGGGAGGTTGGTAGGAGTTAACCATAACGCACCCCCGACCTTCACGCAAAGATAAACAATCAAAATACAATGCGCGCCAATTTGGTTACATAGTTAGTAGACCATATGTGCATGCTTCGGGAATCACAAACCTTAACACCAATATCCTTACTAAACACAACCATCTACTAGTACCTCCCACATATTATCATCTCTATATCGCAAAACTATTGGAAAGAATCAAACATATCATATTCAGTGATCCACAAGTTTTATGTAGGATTTTATGACTAACCATGTGAATGACCAATTCCTGTCATCTCTCTAAATCTCTACCTAATATTAAAGGGAGTCCTGTTTCTCCACCTTTTTTGGTCCAATCAATTTCTACGTACGTCGTCCAGCCAGCAGTTTTTTTTCCTCTGTACGTGCCCGCCAATTCGAAAAAAAAAATAACATGCTTCAGGTGGGACTCGAACCCAACACACAGGGAAAGAGTCCACCCGCACTAACCAGCCCACCTACCTACAATGTTGTTTGTGCAAAATGAGGAAGATGTCATTTTATATGGGTTAAATTAATTTTGTTAAAAAAATTAATGAAGGAAACAAGTTAAATGGAGGAGTCAGTTCCGCTGTCATGACCATGGAAGGAAGGCACAAAAAAAGAAGGAATAAATTCCATCCTTATAATGATGCAGAAAGGGAAGGAATTAAAGGAAAGAATAAGAGATGAAATAAATTCTATCCTTTATGATAAGGCGGGAAGGGAAGGAATTAAAGGAAAGAATGAAAGAACGAATGAATAAATTTCCCTATTATATACGAGGTATGAAGAAAAGAATTAAATAAGAAATAAATTTCACAAGGAAAGAATAAAAGAAAGAATATTTTTTACTAATTATATGAGGCATGAAGAGAGGGAATTAAAGTGGAAATAAAATTCGCTGGGAACAAAAATTAGAAATAAAAATTTCACTGTTAAGGAATTAACAGAACAAAATAAATTCCATTGTGGTCTGATTAAATATATCATCGGTTGTGCATGCATAAAAAAAGTTCCATGGTGCCTCTACCTAGGAATATATGGGCCACGCTAATACATCAAAAAAAGACCCGTGGAGGAGCTTGTCAAAAGTGACCATATTACTTTTGAATCTCCTCATGATGTTGTTTTTTTTTTAATCTCATGTGATGTAGGAGTACGTGAAGATATGCATCGCCTGGTACATTAAGACATGATTGGTGTTCAACCACATGAACATGTATATGCGTTGCAAAGACACAAGGAATTACAAGCCGGTGCAAATAGGGGCTTGAGAAATCGGCATGTTGAGTATGATGTCCAATATCAACACCTTGGGACTGATCACAGTGGATGAAATAGGTGGGCAAGTGGCCATCATGGAAGATGATGACGAGGAGAAATGACAACACAGATGACTCGCTATGGGTGTGTGAGAGTTTGTTTCTTCCGTTTACGCATACGGGCATTTATGCTAGTAGATATAAGTGAAGCAAGAGAGTTTAATTCTTTCTACAACAAATATGCCATGCTCTAACAAATATAAGTGAAGCAAAAGAGCACTCTATAAATGGCGGTTTTCTATGTGAAGAGAAACAGGCAATCCAAACTTCAAATGATATAAGTGAAGCACATGAAGCATTCTATAAAGCCATACTCAAAAGATTTAAGTGAGGTGAAATGAGAATTCTATAAATAAACCAAGGACTATCTCATACCAGCATGGTGCATAAAAGAAAAAGTGAAAACTAAATGCAAAAGACGCTCCAAGACTTGCACATATCGTGATAAACGTAAACGAATCCGAAAACATACCGATACTTGTCAAGAAAGAGGATGCCTTCCGGGGAATCCCCAAGCTTAGATGCTTGAGTCTCCTTGAATATTTACTTGGGGTGCCTTGGGCATCCCCAAGATTGAGCTCTTGCCTCTCTTCCTTTTCCTCATATCAAGACCTCCTCGATCAAACACTTTATCCACACAAAACTTCAACAGAAAACTCGGTAAGATCCATTAGTATAATAAAGCAAATCACTACTCTAGGTACTGTTGCAAACCAATTCATATTTTGTTTTTTCATTGTGTCTACTGTAATATACTTCTTCCATGTCTTAATCCACTGATAGAAATTGATAGTTTCATCAAAACAAGCAAACTATGCATCAAAAACAGAATCTGTCAAAAACAGAACAGTCTGTAGAAATATGAACATTCACGATACTTATGGTACCCAAATAATTCTACCAAAATTATGACAAATAAACAATTTGTATAGAAAGACATTTCAAAAAGAATCAGAACCGTTTGACGTTCCAATAAAAAATGTAAAATCACGCACTACAGCCAAAGTTTCTGTCCTGCACCGTACAAACCAACAAGCATTGTAAACATCCTAAAGGCAAACCTTGGCACATTATTTTTATAATACAATGGAATTGTACAAGGGGATAATTATTTTTGATGAAATGTTTCTGTAATTAAGATTCACAAAGTTTCCGTGAGCATGAACAAAGTTCAAGGAGCTCTCCCAGTTCAACAATGCTTGTCTTTCTCACTTTCACTTTCCTTTTTGAAAAGTTTTGGGTTCCCCTCTTTATTTTTTTATTTTTAAACTATATAAAAGAACTCACCAGAAATAAAAGACTCTCTAAAACTTCCGGGTTGTCTCCCTCGCAGCACTTTCTTTAAAGCCATTAAGCTAGGCATATAGTGCTCAAGTAATGAATCCACCTGGATCCCAAGGTATATCAAAGCCAATTTTAATTAACAATGGTTTGTAATTTAGTAGTGAGCACAAAGTAACATATACCAAGCAACAACGAAGTCTAACTCTCTTCCTATGCATCGGCATGTCATAAAAGAACCATTCATGCACACCAAGTAAAGGCCAATGCATAGTATAAACAGTTTCTTGCAATTCTATCGTGTTGGAAACATAGAGAGGTGGAGATATAGTTCCTCCCTCATAATAATTGCAAGTAGGAGCAACAAGCACATGCATATTATATCTATCAAAATCATCATGTGTAGCGGTAAAATTCAACCCATCAATATAATCCTTAATAAGCACAAACTTCTCAGATATAGTATAGTTTGGAGAATTCAAAAAGATAATAGGACTATCATGCGTGGGTGCAATAGCGACAATTTCATGTTTAACATAGGGAACTATAGCAAGTTCATCTCCATAAACATAATTCATATCGGCATCTTGGCCACAAGCATAGCAAGCATCATCAAAAAGGGATATTTCAAGAGAATCAATGGGATCATAGCAATCATCCTTCGGTAAGCACGAAGGGGAATTAAAAAATATATGAGTTGAAGAGTTACTCTCATTATAAGGTGGGAACGGGTAGCTAATCCGCTCTTCCTCCTTTTGTTCTTCGCTCTCCTCATCATCTTTTTCATCCAATGAGCTCACAGTTTCATCAATTTCTTCTTCCATAGACTCCTGCAAAATATTAGTCTCTTCTTGGACAGCGGAGACTTTCTCAATAAATGCATCAATATCGGAGTTGTATTCATAATTTTCATAGCAATATTTAAGTATAGCAAAAAATTTAGGTCTATAAACTGAATCATCAAGATCTACAAACTCTTTAAACATAATTCAATCTCATAAGCACCCATAAAAAGCAATGAATTCTTCTATTTGTTCCACATCATAGTAATCATATATACCATTAGCATAAGAAGCTAAGGTTTTATTATCATTAAATTTGCATGAAAAGGGAAGGTGTGGAGCCTTCATCCTAGAGCAATAAGTATAATCATATCTCAAGCATAGTTGCCTAGCATACCAATACAAGATATAAATTTGATCCCATAATAGTTTCCCTTTTTGTGTCAAGCGATAATCCCTAAAGTATTCATGTTGATCCAACGTGTCTCCCATAACATAATTGAATGGGGTTTTCTCAGGATTATCAAAGTAGTACATAATTTCTTTCACATAACAACCATCGAGGGTTTTAGGAGGTTCCCCGTCTCCATGAGTAGCATGTACACCTAATTTTTTTTGGTATTTCGTGTTCCATATCCATAACTAAAGATAGAGAACAACTTAGAACAACAAATAAAAATTACTTAGTGATAAAGCAAACAAGCACACACGAGAATATTCACCCCACGCTATGACTCCCCGGCGACGGCGCCAGAAAAAGTTCTTGATAACCCACAAGTGTAGGGGATAATTGTAGCCTCTTTCGATAAGTAAGAGTGTCGAACCCAACGAGGAGCTAAAGGTAGAACAAATATTCTCTCAAGTCCTATCTGCCATCGAAATTTCGACTTAACGCTTAGTGTTCGCTTTACCTAGAACAAGTATGAAACTAGAAGTACTTTGTAGGTGTTGTTGGATAGGTTTGCAAGATAATAAAGAGCACGTAAATAAAAGCCAGGGGCTGTTTAGATAAAGAGGCAATAAAGTAAATATAGCGAGTGTGGAAAAGTGGTGGTAGGAGTTGTGAAATTGTCCCTAAGCAAATGACTACTTTACTAGACCGATAGCAAGTTTTATGTGGGAGAGGCATAAGCTAACATACTTTCTCTTCTTGGATCATATGCACTTATGATTGGAACTCTAGCAAGCATCCGCAACTACTAAAGATCATTAAGGTAAAACCCAACCATAGCATTAAAGCATCAAGTCCCCTTTATCCCATACGCCACAACCCCCTTACTCGGGTTTATGCTTGTCACTCAAGCAACCCACTATAAGCGAATCATGAACGTATTGCAACACCCTACAGTGGGAATCCCTCACGCTTGCGCGACACGGAGGGCACAATAGGACATCAACATAACCACAAGCAAATTAAACCAATCATAGCAATTCATCAATCACCGGTAGGAAAACTAAAATCTACTCAGACATCATAGGATGGCAACACATCATTGGATAATAATATGAAGCATAAAGCACCATGTTCAACTAGAGGGTACAACGGGTTGCGGGAGAGTGGACCGCTGAATATAGATGGGGGAGGGTGATGGAGATGTTGGTGAAGATGGCGGAGGTGTTGGTGTAGATCGCGGTGATGATGATGGCCCCCGGCGGCGTTCCGGTGCCACCGGAAGCAAGGGGGAGACCGGGAGAGATCCCCCCTTCTTCTTCTTCTTCTTGCTAGACCTTCTCCCTAGATGGGAGAAGGGTTTCCCCTCTGGTCCTTGGCTCCCATGGCGTGGGAGGGACGAGAGCCCCTCCGACATTGGATCTGCCTCTCTGTCTCTCTCTGTTACATGTTCTCAGATTACGCCTACAGCACCGTTTCTTTTATATCCGGAGATCCGTAACTCGATTGGATTGAAACCTTCGCCCAGATATTTTTCCAAAATTAGCTTTCTTGCGGCCAAAGAAGAGCGACAATCGCCTTACGAGGGGCCCACGATGGTCAGGGGCGCGCTCAGTATAAGTGGGCGTGTGGGCCACCCTCGTGGGAACCTCGGGCACCGTCTCGCGTTGATTCTACTTCCCGAAAAGCATAAATATTCCAAAATAATTCTCCGTCCATTTTTATCCCGATTGGACTCCGTTTGATATGGGGTTTCTGCGAAACATAAAACATGCAATGCAGGGAACTAGCACCGGCACCTTTGGATCAATATGTTAGTCCCAAAAATAGTATAAAAAGTTGCCAAAAGTATATGAAAGTTGAATAATATTGGCATGGAACAATCAAAAATTATAGATACGACAGAGACGTATCACTACCTCTTGAGCATGCGTTGGTTTTCCCTTGAAGAGGAAAGGGTGATGCAGCAAAGTAGCGTAAGTATTTCCCTCAGTTTTTGAGAACCAAGGTATCAATCCATTAGGAGGCTACACTCAAATCCCTCGTACCTGCACAAACAAATAAGAACCTTGCAACCAACGCGATAAAGGGGTTGTCAATCCCTTCATGGCGACTTGCAAAATTGAGATCTGATAGAGATAATAAGATAAATATTTTTGGTATTTTTATGATATAGATTGGAAAGTAAAGATTGCACAATAAAATAGATCGAAAACTTAAATGATGGAAAATAGACCCAAGGGCCATAGGTTTCACTAGTGGCTTCTCTCAAGATAGCATTAGTATTACGGTGGGTGAACAAATTACTGTCGAGCAATTGATAGAAAAGTGCATAGTTATGAGAATATCTAGGCATGATCATGTATATAGGCATCACGATTCTGCATCTACTACTATTACTCCACACATCGACTGCTATCCAGCATGCATCTAGAGTATTAAGTTCATAAGAACAGAGTAACGCATTAGGCAAGATGACATGATGTAGAGGGATAAACTCAAGCAATATGATATAAACCCCATCTTTTTTATCCTTGATGGCAACAATACAATACGTGCCTCGCTGCCCCTGTTGTCACTGGGAAAGGACACCACAAGATTGAACCCAAAGCTAATCACTTATCCCATTGCAAGAAAGATCAATCTAGTAGGCCAAACCAAACTGATAATTCGAAGAGACTTGCAAAGATAACAAATCATACATAGAAGAATTCAGAGGAGATTCAAATATTGTTCATAGATAATCTTTATCATAAACCCACAATTCATCAGATCTCGACAAACACACCGTAAAAAGAATTACATCGAATAGATCTCTAAGAAGATCGAGGAGAACTTTGTATTGAGAATCAAAGAGAGAGAAGAAGCCATCTAGCTAATAACTATGGACCCGAAGGTCTGAGGTAAACTACTCACACTTCATCGGAGAGGCTATGGTGTTGATGTAGAAGCCCTCCATGATGGATTCCCCCTCGTGAGGCAGGAAAAAGGCCCCAAGATGGGATCTCACGGCATACGAGAAGGTTGCGGCGGTGGAAATAGGGTTACGTGGTGCCCTCAGATGTTGTCAGGGTATATGAGTATATATAGGCGAAAGCAGTCGGTCAGGGGAGCCACGAGGGGCCCACGAGGGTGGGGGAGCGCCTCCCTACCCGTGGCCTCCTCGTTTCTTTCTTGACGTCCACTCCAAGTCTCCTGGATTGCTTTTGTTCCAAAAATAACTCTCCCGAAGGTTTCGTTCCATTTGGACTCCGTTTGATATTCCTTTTCTGCGAAACACTGAAATAGGCAAAAAAAACAACAATTTGGATTGGGCCTCCGGTTAATAGGTTAGTCCTAAAAATAATATAAAAGTGCATAATAAAGCCCATTAAACGTCCAAAACGGATAATATAATAGCATGGAGCAATCAAAAATTATAGATACGTTGGAGACGTATCACTGATGAAGATCGAGACGAAGAGGGAGGAGCTTACGGATGCTGTCAAGGGAGGCAAGGGCAAGGAAGCTACCGTAAATCCATCCCGGTGACAGCAAGCTTAACTGCCGAGGAGTAGGAAGAAGCTACTTCACCACCAAAGGAGAACTGAGTATCGGGTATGGGCACTCCCCTTGGCTTCCACCAAGTTTGGGGGAGGTGCCCCGGTATCGTATCATCCCACTATATTTTTGCTTTTACTTATCTTAGTTCGATCTTTTTGCTTTAGATGAAATAAAGTTAGTTCGATCCTTTTCTTATTTGAGAGTCTGCTTAGTGATCTATCCTCGTAATCGTGTGCAAGTTATATAAGAAAGTTAGTCCGAGTTTTGCTTTCTTTACTTTCATGCTGCAAATAAAGAAAAGAAATAAGGAAAGGAAGAAAAAAAAGAAAGAAAATAAGTCAATAAGATCATATACTAATCCTATGGTAGGTGATAGCACCACATAAGGAAAAGTATAAGTAGGAAATTTTATTAGAGATTGACAAACAGAGCATTAGTCAACGATGCAACTCATGAAAGAATTAATAAGGAAGAGAAGATTCACATATAAATATACTATCCTAGAAATCTTTTGTGATTGTGAGCCCTCATCAAAATATTATATGCCAAAATTGTTGACGATGGACAAGGAAGACAACTTAATGATTTATTTATATTTATATTCACATAGAAGTCATATTGTCATAGATCCTTTAACATGTGATGCTTGCCCCTATCTTTGCTAGCCAAAAACTCCGCACAAAGTAGAGATACTACTTGTGCATCCAAAACCCTTAAACCCAAATCTTTTTCAAGTGTCCACCATACCTACCTATGGGTTGAGCAAGATCCCTCAAGTAAGTTATCATCGGTGCAAAAAGGCAATAAAAATTGCTTCTAAATATGTGAGATCATTCAATGTAAGAGAAAATTGAGCGTTGTACGAACTTGGATGACAAAGAATAAAAGCGACAAACTGCATAATAAAGTTTGTCATCTTAAGGGGCAATACAACAGTTTTCCTTCTATTCCTTTTTATTTTCTCTTTTGGCAAGCATCATGTGGTGAGGAAAGATCTAGGCACATATATCCAGTTGAATATAGATAGCATGAGTTATTATTGTTGACATCACCCTTGAGGTGAGTATGTTGGGAGGCGAAACTATGAGCCCCTATCTTTCTAGGTTTCCGGTTGAAATGTTTTGCTCATGGGTACGAGGTGAGTTTAGCAATCATAGAAGACTGTATGATTGTTGAGTATGTGGACTTGCTAAAAGGCTCTGACACGTGATTCTTCCTGAAAAGATGATGAATTGTAGTTGCAAAGTTGACTGAGAACATAGTTTGTTGGTTTTTAATAGAGTTTTTGCTTTATACTCCGATTATGTGATGGACTGGTACTTATTCATGGGAAGTATATGATGCAAGTTCAATGATAAAATTCCTATGTTCAATTTTGTTGTTGTTATAATAATCAACATGATGCTTCTATGTATGTATTTTTTGTTTTTATCGACACCTCTCTCTCAAAGCATGTGAACATGTTTTTCGATTTTGATTTTTGCTTGAGGACAAGTGAGGTCTAAGCTTGGGGGAGTTGATAGGTCCATTTTGCACCATGTGTTTCTTACTATTATTTATAATGTTTTTATCCATAATAATGCTTTTTGGAGTAACTCTAATGCCTTTTCTCTCATAATTTACAAGGTACACACCAAGAGGGAGAATTCTGGCAGCTGGAAATCTGGACCTGAAAAGGCTATGTCAGGCTACCTATTCTGCACAACTCCAAACAAGATGAACCTTCACGGAGAATTTTTATGGAATATTTAAGAAATATTGGAGCAAATAACTACTAGAGGGGGACCACCAGGTGGGCACAACCCACCTAGGCGCGCCAGGGAGCCCAGGAGCGCCCTGGTGGGTTATGCCCTCCTCGACCCACCTCGAGTGCCCATCTTCTGGTATATAAGTCATTTTGACCTAGAAAAATAAAGGGGGAGACTTTCGGGATGGAGCGCCACTGTCTCGAGGCGGAACTTGGGCAGGAACACTTTTGCTCTCCGGTGGAGCGATTCTGCCGGGGGAACTTCCCTCCCGGAGGGGGAAATCATCGTCATCATCATCACCAACAACTCTCCCATCTTGGGGAGGGCAATCTCCATCAACGTCTTCACCAGCACCATCTCATCTCAAACCCTAGCTCATCTCTTGTGTTCAATCTTTGTACCAAAACTATAAATTATTGGTGCTTGTGGGCGACTAGTAGTGTTGATTACATCTTGTAGTTGATTACTATATGGTTTATTTGGTGGAAGATTATATGTTCAAATCCATTATGCGATTTAATACCCCTCTGATCTTGGGCATGATTATCATTTGTGAGTAGTTACTTTCGTTCTTGTGGTCACGGGAGAAATCGTGTTGCAAGAAATCATGTGAACTTGATATGTGTTCGATATTCTGATGGTATGTATGTTGCCATTCTCTTAGTGGTGTCATGTGAACGTCGACTACATGACACTTCACCATATTTGGGCCTAAGGGAATGCATTGTGGAGTAGTTATTAGATGGTGGGTTGCAAGAGTGACAGAAGCTTAAACGCCAGTTTATGCGCTATTCCGTAAGGGACCGATTGGATCCAAAAGTTTAATGATATGGTTAGAATTTATTCTTAATACTTTTCTCGTAGTTGCGGATGCTTGCGAGAGGGTTAATCATAAGTAGGAGGTTTGTTCAAGTAAGAACAACACCTAAGCACCGGTCCACCCACATATCAAATTATCAAAGTACCGAACACGAATTAAGCCAACATGATGAAAGTGACTAGATGAAATTCCCGTGTACCCTCAAGAACACTTTGCTTATTATAAGAAACCGTTTTGGCCTGTCCTTTGTCTCAAAAGTATTGGCCTACCTTGCTGCACTTTTGTTACTACTATTGTTACTTGCTCGTTATAAACTATCTTGCTACCAAACTACTCCGCTACTTACAATTTTAGCACTTGCAGACATTACCTTCTTTGAAAACCACTTGTCATTTCATACGCTCCTCGATCGGTTCGACACTCTTACTTATCGAAAAGAGCTGCAATTGACCCCATACACTTATGGGTCATCAGTCCTCTACTTTGCTGTTGCAAGTTTTACGTGGCTGCTATGGGTAACTAGCAAGAACCGTTCTTACCTACGCAAAACCACAACGGTGATTATCAAGTTTGCTGTTTTAACCTTCTGCAAAGACCGACTGTAGTCAAATTCGATTCAACTAAAGTGACAGAAATAGACACCCGACAACCACCTTATGCAAAACAAGTTGCATGTTAGTCGGTGGAACCGGTCTCATGTACGTGGACATGTAAGAGGTTGGTCCGGGCCGCTTCATCCCACAATACCGCCGAATCAAAATAAGACGTTGGTGGTAAGTAGTATGACCATCACTGCCCACAACTCCTTTGTGTTCTACTTGTGCATATCATCTACACATAGACCTGGCTCTGATACCACTGTTGGAGAACGTTGCATGAAAATTCTATGCACACGCAAGATCTATCCATGGAGATGGCTACGAGAGGGGGAGAGCATCTTCATACCCTTGAAGATCGCTAAGCGAAAGCGTTTATCAACGCGGTTGATGCAGTCGTACACCTTCATGATCCATCTCGATCAAGCACCGAACGTACGTACGGAACCTCCGCGTTCAGCACACGTTCGGCTCGATGATGTCCTCACCACCTTGTTCCAATGAACGGGCCGAAGTAGTAGATGAGTTCTTGAAGACGGCGATGTGGTGACGGTGGTGGTGAAGAACAATCCCCGCATGGCTTTGCCAAGCACAACAAAAACTAGACAGAGGATAAACTAGAGAGGACAGGGTTGTGGGCACACGGCTTGGTGAATCTTGATGTGTTTCGGGTACTAGCCTTGCCCCTCTATTTATATGTTGAGCCTTGGGGTCGTTTCTTGGAGAAAGAGACTCCTCAAAGTCAGTTTAGCCCGCAAGGCAAGAGTCCTTCTCGGACTCCAGGACCAAACATCAGGGTCCTTGGCGTCTGGCCCCTTGGCCTCCGCAAAACTGCCTTTTGCACCTTCCTAAAGCCTCTTTACCCCTTGGCCCAAATAAAGTGTCCTCGTACCCGAACATTTCAGGAAACATCTGAAACCCCTTCCGGTGAATTCCGGAAACCTTCCGGAGACCAAATACTATTATCTCATATATCAATCTTTACCTTTGGAATATTCCGGAGCTCCTCGTCATATCCGTGATCTCATCCAGGACTCCGAACAACATTCAGTCAGCAACATACATAACTCATATAGTACTATATCGTCAACGAACGTTAAGCGTGCGGACCCTACGGGTTCGAGAATGATGTAGACATGACCGAGACACTTCTCCGGTCAATAACCAACAGCGGGACCTGTATGCCCATATTGGTTCCTACATATTCCATGAAGATCTTTATCGGTCAAACATTTATGACAACATACGTAGTTCCCTTTGTCTGTCGTATGTTACTTGCCCAAGATTCGATCGTCGGTATCTCCATATATACCTAGTTCAATCTCGATTCACGGCAAGTCTCTTTACTCGTTCCGTAGTACATCATCCCATAACTAACTCCTTAGTCACTTTGCTTGCAAGCTTCTTGTGATGTTGTGTTATCGAGAGGGCCCAGAGATACCTCTCCGTCATACGGAGTGACAAATCCCAGTCTTGATCCATGCCAACTCAACAGACACCTTTGGAGATACCTGTAGAGCACCTTTATGATCACCCAGTTACGTTGTGACATTTGATGGCATACAAGGCGTTCCTTCAGAGTCCGAGAGTTGCATGATCTCATGGTCGAAGAAACATGTATTTGAATTAAGAAAGCAGTAGCAATAAACTGAACGATCATATGCTATGCTAACGGTTGGGTCTTTTCCATCACATCATTCTTCTAATGATGTGATCATGTTATCAAATGACAACTCATGTCTATGGTTAGGAAACCTTAACCATCTTTGATCAACGAGCTAGTATAGTAGAGGCTCACTAGGGACATGGTATTTGTTTATGTATCCACACATGTATTTAAGTTTCGGTCAATACAATTCTAGCATGAATAATAAACCTTTATCATGATTAAGGAAATATAATAATAACCATTTTATTATTGCCTCTAGGGCATATTTCCATCAGCGGCCCGCCTCCTTTGTCGCACGCGTCAGGTGGTTGCGCAGATCGCCCACTTCCGCCCTGAGTTCCTCCACGGGTTGCTCGATCACGGGCTTTCAACCTTGCAGATCGAGGCGGTGGTGAATCTAAATCGATCTTGGTCGATAGAGCCGAGATGACCGCCGTCAGCTCCGCCAGCGCCTTGGTTTGCTCCTCCATGGTCGCGGGCTTACCCCTCCATGTTTGCATGATTGACGAGAAATGGCCCGCCAGATCGCAGAAACTAGCGGCGGATTGGGGAAGAAAAGAGGCTCTGAATACCACTTGTTACGCTCTTGATCAAATCACTTAGTGCCTAGGTACGATACAAAATTTGGGTACATGAATTGGGGGTCCAGGAGTACAGAGAAAGGCGACCAGGGAGGGTGAGGCGCCCCAGGTTACAAGTTCATCGATGCCCTGTTCCAGGGGAAACCCTTGCCTACTTAATGAAGCCACTAGTGTCCCAAGTGTGGGCAGGGAAGAGGGTGACGGGCCTCCAAAGACGCTGGGCCCGCTTTGGCCCTGGGGTCGCTGCTGCCCTGGCCTGTCTAGGTGGTACTTGGGGTCGTAACACTCACTGTCGATCCAGAGTGAAAAATTGATTGATGTGGCTTTGGGTGAAGGTGGGAGGAGTGGATAAGGGAGAGGAGAGAGATGGGCGGTGGGGAGGAAGAAACGTTCATACAGGAAAAAGAATCACCGAGCAATTTCCGTTGTTGGCGTGTCAAGTTCTGCAGAGTTTCGTACATCGTGGTGAACGATAATGAAAGCATTTGGGACGAGATGGTTAAAATCTGACGTTCATGCGTTATGATTTCCGAATTTTATTCTTTTAGTGTTCGTATACTGTCATGATTGAAGATGAACAGTTCAGAAGTTTCCTCGCAAAGAAAGCATGATCATTTATTAGCTTTCCTTGTATAAGTTGACTGATATTTCAAGAACAGAATAAGAACAGATCGATCGGTATTCATTAGGTGCCCAATCCTACTACAATTATATTTGCAACTGATTTGTTCCTGAAATTTTGCTAGTAAGAGAAATCGAACCACTAGTCACAGCCGCCGTCTCCCCCCAAGACTAGGGTTTTCACGCCTCATTGTAAATGCCGCCAGGTCCGCCTCATCTCCTGTGGCCTTAGGGCCATGGGGGCGAAGTGGATCCCGACCCTTACTGGCGGGAGTGCTCCGTTTTTAGACATTTCTTTAAGTTTTGTTAGGGTTTGTGCCCTACTTAGGAACGTGAGATGGCGGCGGCTCCCTGAAGATGGAATAAGGTTCTCCTCGCTTGGCCCTCGTTCCGATGATGCGTCTGGCATCATCGGTGGGCGTGTGGAGGCGTGTCTCTGGTGGATCTGCCGTTGGTTGATTTGCTTGGATCTAGTCGTTGTGTCGTCTATGTTCGTGTGCCTTCAGGTTGGGTCCTTCCGATCTACGATGCTCTTCATCGGCGACGGTTGATGTTCTGGTGCATTGGTCCTATGAGGCCTTAGCACGACGACTCTCGGCTGTTTACTACAATAAGTTTTGTCCGGCTCCGCTGAGGGAGGAGCGATGACAGCGGCACGCCTTTGGCCCGCTTCAGTGCTTGCAGTCGCGCCTGGCGGTTTATGGATCTGGATGTAGTTTTATTATTTCTGGTGTTCGTTGTACTGCAATGGCTGAAGAAGATGAATAGATCGGAAGTTTTTCAAAAAAAGAGTAGGGTTGTTTATTAGCTTTCTTTCCATGAGTTGATTGATATTTCGAGAAGGGAGTTATTTGTCGGAATAAGAACATAGAAATTGAACTAGTAGTAGGATAAAGCATGCTAGTAGAGTGGCATGCTAAAGATGGACACCATGATCTGAGCAAGATGAGATCAAGTCATCAGCCATGGCCAAAATATTCCTTTTGGGCACGACGATCCAAACATATTTGGCTGGCTGGTTCGGCCCTCGTGCCTCGCCAGTCCCCCCACCCCCACCACCCGCCTGCGCTATTCTTGCTTGCGCTCGCGTCTCCCCTCGTGTCCTCCTCCCACCCCCTCCCCTCCACCGCCCGCGACGGGAAGTCCTCGGCGAGCCGGCCCAGATCCGCCGGAGCAGCGGGCTCGCATCCGCCACCCGCATCGCCCCGCCACAAGATGGAGAGAGGAAGAGCGTGAGATCGACCGCGCGCGCCCCCGATCGGACCGGACCCCGCCGAGGAGCCGCGGGCGGGCGAGCGAGCTCGATCCGACCGCGGGAGCGCCGCGCCCACCAGATCGGGGTTGTCAGCCGGGGGATCCGAGCCGGGGAGGAGACCGGTGGTGGTGATTGGTCGGTCTCTGTTTCTTCTTCCCGCGCGCGTGCGGACCCTCCATGGAATCGGCGCGTGCCGGATCGGAGAGGGCCGGTGAGTGCCTTGCCTTTGCCGGAATTGTTTATCTATCCTGTGCTCGATGGCCGGTGAGATTTGGTTGGATCCCGTAGTTTGTTTGAGGCTCGGCCTGCTGATCTAGGCTGCTGTGGTGTTGATGCAATTGCTAGTGGTTGATGCTGCGTGGCTTATGATGTCACGGCGAATACCTTTGTTAGGGGATGCCTGCTGATCTAGGATGCTGTGGTGTTAGACGCACTTGCTAATGGTTGTTGACTTGTTGCTGCTTCATTTAGGACGTTGTGGCGATTCCCTTAGATCTTCGCTGCAAAATGAGTTGATGCCCGAGATCTCGGCCCGAGTAGTCGCTTTGTTACAGCCTTACAGGCGAACTAGTTCTTGCGTAATCATGCCATAGCTCTTGTTAGCACTTAAGGAATCAAGGACATTAGTTGTCACCAATTGGATTTGATAACCAGCCAAGGCGTTCAAGGACTCGCCTTAGCTCCAACCTCATGCATTCGTGCACTGGTGTTGAGTCTAGACTATTCTGGTTCGCGTGTCTGCGTACTAATAAGCACCTCATTGGTCGGGTACTATGCTGCTATCATATGGAAATCATGTGACATGTTCATGGTTTGTGTTTAGTCTGCACTTAATTAGGGTGGGCCAGGCATGGTTTGTGTTCATCCACTTGAATGAGATGCATAGTTAAGATCATGTACACATCTTGTGAATAGTTGGTGCAGGCTGGACTAGAGCAGGGGGTAATGGTAGGACGTCTGTGTCATAGCAGAAACCTGGTGATCTAGTGTGAGGCCCAGTTGCCTGGGGAGGCCTCAATTGCGATATAATGCTGTTTGATCAAACAAAAATAGAACGGCAGTGAATGATGAACATGACAGCCTTTATTATGCATGATTGTTGCTATTAACCTCATGATAAATCAGGCTACAATAAGTGTCCGAATTAGCAACTAAGTACACCAAGTTGGAGTGCTGTGTTCCCATAACCACTGTGTTTATATTCATCTGTGGTGCATGTGACTCATTGATTGACAGGATTCTATGGTAGTTGGATGCAACTATGCTGTGAGGTAGCTATCCTTATTTGCAACTTTGGGCTGTTTACGCAAGCTTCGCTTCACTTTAGCATAGTTTTGTTGTGATTGAGCCTTTTGTTTAAAATGGCAGGTCCAGTAAAAGGCACGCACAAAACATTAGCTGTGAATTGATCTTCCATAATATTTTTGGCACTCTACAGAGTGCAATGCTATTTTACAGTGTTATCTTTTATGTTACATAGGATATAACTAATTTACCATTATTGAGACTTAAGCTAATTCATTGAATCTTCCTGCTTTAGGCACTATGGATTCACCGGAGCCAAGAATCGAGGTGGAACAGAAACCTGTTCTTGCTAGTAACACTAAAGAGCAGGTCATTATTTGATTTATTATAAATATATTCTATACAAGTTTTTCACCCTTTTCTGATTGTTGCAAATACCTTCTTCTACCTCAGACCATTCCTGGGAAGGATGAGAAAACTGTTAAACCCACTATTTCACTTGATTCAAGTGTTATCAATCTACCAAGTGATGTACAAGCCCAGGCTGGCACATCCAACATAAGCGGGGAACATAATGTTGTGTATCCACAACACATGTATTCCTCTCAGGCACAGCCATTCTATTACCAAGGTGAGTTAAATTTTGTGCTGCACATACGAAGTTATATCTTCTGGCTGCATGGTTGTCATTTATTATGAAATTGCCTGTGACCTGTAAAGATTCATATGCATTCTGCAGTGAACAAATAATGAAATAATAAGAACTTAGGCTCAGTTTGATATTTTTATCATATATAGTGTTGGACTATATTACTATTTTTATTTTGGAGAGAGCATATTTGTTGCCATCATGATTTTAATGTCTTCTGAATTTTGGAACTTTTCTTTTGAGTTGGTGAATGATATTATTGGGTCTGTGGGCATGAGCAGGTCCAGGATATGAGAATCCTCCAAATGAATGGGATGTATATCCTCCTTATGCGGAAGGATTGGAAGCGGGTCCAGCGGTAAGTTGATTTGCTTAGTTGTCAAGTATTTCTGTGATGTTTTCTTTTTCTCAGTTTTCAGTTGTTTTTTGAAGGTTGTGTACAATGAGGATCCTTCAATGATGTACCATGGTGGCTATGGCTATGACCCTTATGCTCATTATTCTCCTATCTCGACGCCGGTACCGGCTGGTGTTAGTGGAGATGGTCAGCTCTACTCTCCTCAGCAGTTCTCCTTCTCGGCTCCTTACTACCAGCAACCAGTACAACCTGGCATGCCGTATTTAAGCTCTCCTACTCCAATATCACAGGGTGAGACAATGATGCCAATTGACCCAACACAAGGAGCTTTTATGGCTGACACTCTGAGTCCAAACAGCTTCCTTTTTGGACCAAGACCGGGTTATTATCTATCTCATGCTTTGTTTAAAATATGTTCATTTAAGCCCCATGCTTAGGTGCGATTATAACTGTGTTCCTTGAACTGCTATTTTGCAGAATGGTTTAGATCGTCAGAAGGAACTGGTTCATTTCCATCACCTGCAGCTTCACCTCAACCATTTGGTGGTGTTTCAGGGCCGTTTGGACAAAGCAACTTTCCTATGGCTTCTGGGATGGTATTCTTTTCACATTACATCTCTTGTCATATATAAGAATAATAACAATTTAGATATTTCAATAGTAACTTTTTTTATCTGCATTTATTTTTAAGAAACATAGTCCCAAGAAAACTAATACTCCATCTGATGTGTCTCTTATAGTCTTATAACGCGACTTTTAAACCCCTAGTTCGCTCATTCATGCTTCTCACATTTACTATAAAACTCAAAGTTCAAACTCCTCTACCTAAACATTTTCATTGGAGAGTTTGGACGCAATGACTTCCGATATGCTATATCATGATGACAAAACGACAAAAACATGGCCAAATCCTGTAATAGATTAGCCTGACACTGTCTAGTTGCAATTTGGGCTGAAGCTCTGCTTCCAGATGCAATCAGATGTACACACGAGCTTATATTAGAATGATGACCTGTTCTTTCTGTGCTGATGTATATGATAATTTGACAACAACACTATTAGTGATTATAACAAGACAGGATTTAAATCGTTAGTACTTGGATCTAAACTTGGCTTTCCCCAATTTCAGATGTCCCCTCAGCAGAAGTCTTTCTTTGGTTTTGGAACCCTGGTGACTCATTATGGAAGAGGCTTCTCTCAGAGTGGTGGTTTCCCACAGGCCACTAACTACGGGGGTCCTTTCCCTGGCTATGGCATGAATGGCAGAAGTTTTATTCCAATTGATAAAGGGCGTAGGAGAGGAAGGGGTAATTCTTTGTTATGCAGCTGTGGCGGTCAACTTGATTTCCTCAATGAGCAAAGCCGGGGTCCACGTGCCACCAGGCCTAAGAAGCAACCAGATGATGATAGTAAAGATGAGAAGCCTTCTGTTGGACTTAACCAGGAGACATACAACAGGGCTGACTTTGTTACCGAGTACAAAAATTCTAGGTTTTTTATCATAAAATCATACAGCGAAGATAATGTGCACAAGAGCATCAAGTATGGTGTTTGGGCTAGCACTACAAATGGAAACAAGAAACTAGACGCAGCCTATCGTGAAGTGAAGGACAAGGAAGAACATTGTCCCATTTTTCTGTTGTTTTCGGTAATAAAAAAACTTTATCCTGTTTCCCTGTCAGTGTTTTCAGGGGCTCTCTTTTTGTTACCTTGCATATGTTATTCCTCACTGAGAATTGGAAACTGGACCAATATGTGCAGGTGAATGCTAGTGCACAGTTCTGCGGTGTTGCAGAGATGACCGGCCCAGTGAATTTCGAGAAGAGTGTGGACTACTGGCAGCAAGATAAGTGGACTGGCCAGTTCCTGTTAAGTGGCACATAGTGAAGGATGTTCCAAATAATCTCTTCCGCCATATAATTCTTGAGAACAATGAGAACAAGCCTGTAACCAACAGCCGGGACACACAGGAGGTACAATGCTTTCGAATAGCATTTTCCTTTGTTACTTGGTTTGCACATTTGTTGTCTTATAATTACTCTTATTTATTTCATAGTGATATCACTCGTCAAATTGGTAGGATACAGCATACATGGTTTCATGGGAGCAACTGACAAGTGCTAATGTTGGTAATGCTCTGTTTTCAACTAGTTGATGTTAAAAAACTGAGCTTATTGTAGGTGAAACTGGAACAAGGACTGGAGATGCTGGAAATCTTCAAGGACCATGAGGATGTTGTGTCAATCCTTGATGACTTTGACTTTTACGAGGAACGTGAGAAGGCTCTGCTGGAGAATAAGGCGAGGCTGCATCAGCAACAACAGATATCCAGCTCCAGCATTTCTGAGTCCAAGAAGCCGTCGACTGTGCCCACTGACCTGGTGGGTCATATCACAAATAGTCCTAGCGCTGTTGAGCCCAAGAAGCCCGCTAATGTACCCACTGACCCGGTTGGCCATATCACCAAGACCTTTGCATGAGGTTGCGGCTTGGCGAGGCCAAGAGTGTGAGCCCTTCCGCCGATAAAGTCCCCGCTGGAGATTCATCTGCTGCTGCGAAGCCTGTTGAAGTGAAAGAGAGCAGTTGAAGTGCGATTTGGCTGTGGTTGAAATTTAATCCATGTGCTTCCTCACCAGAAAGCTGGGTGCATAAAGACATCTGGTGCTGTCAAAATGTGAAGGCGTGGGCGAAGATGATGGATGATGGCGTCCTGCGCTTCTGGTGAAGCATGATGTACACTAGGAAGATACATAGGGCATGCCCTTTGCCAACCTTGGATGGAAGCTTAGTGGAGTAGTTTCTTACATAGTTCCTCTTGCTTTCATTCTCTTCTGTACTTTTCTTCTTCTGTCTCAATTTCCTTTTGCGTTTAATATATATGGGTATGTTTATTCCTCGGTGGGCAGTAGGTTAAGGTGGAGAGCTGCAGTTTTTGTGCAAGCCCTTCGTAAGTTCAATGTTGGGTCGCATCGCAGATGAATAAAGCTATTCTGTTTAATTTTCCTCTTTTTTTCTTGAGGTGTAATTTTGCTTTCTTCTGGTACTTATTGATGGCGCAGTTGTGAACAAGATACATCTATATGTGCATCATTGCATGTACTAATAAGCAATACAGACGAAGCCCATTCCAACGTGCTAAAATAGTCCTCTTTTTGTACTTTCATAATCTTGCGAATTTCATATACGTGGATGGTTTTTTGAAATGTTGCCAAATTATTTACTCATTTCTTCTTAGATGGATAATCCCCAACAACATTATCTCATCTGCAGGCTCACGGCTCCAAATCTCACCGAATTTTTCCACCCACCCACCCACCTCCGCCAGCTCTAAAGGAGGAGGAGGCGGCGGCGGCGGCGGGTGAGGTCGCGCCCTAGCCCAATCGATCGATCCCAGCTCCACGAGGGGAGGGAGCAGCCATGGCGGGGGACGGCGACGAGGAGCGGCCGGCGACGGGCGGCGACAAGCTGATCCTGCGGGGGCTGCAGTTCCACGGCTTCCACGGCGTGAAGCAGGAGGAGAAGAAGCTGGGCCAGAAGTTCACCGTCGACGTGGACGCCTGGATGGACCTCGCCGCCGCCGGGGACTCGGACGACATCGCCCACACCGTCAGCTACACCGACATCTACAGGTCACGCACTACTCCCCATCTCGTGCAGAAGTACAGCTTCAGCTTCAGCTTCCTGACACCAGAGTCTGTAATGTCGCTGTGCAGGATAGCCAAGGGCGTGGTGGAAGGCCCGTCGCGCAACCTCTTGGAGTCGGTGGCTCAGTCGATCGCCGGCACCACGCTGCTCGAGTTCCCCCAGATCTCCGCCGTCCGGGTGAAGGTCGGGAAGCCCCACGTCGCGGTCCAGGGCGTCGTCGACTACCTCGGGGTGGAGATACTGAGAAGGCGCAGAGAGGCATGAGCACAAGAACCGAACAGAATTCATCTCAGTTGAGCCGATCGATCTCTGTCTCTTACACCTATGTGTGAATGAACATATGTTGATTGCGCTCATGGAATCACGAACAGAATAATTTCTGAAATGGGGATCATGTTCTTGCCTGCATATGGTTTCTGAACATTTTTGTAGAAGAAAAGGCCACAGGTCCCTGCTCAGTAGAGAGCAAAATTACCAGTTTGTGAGTGTATAAGTGCAGGAGAGAGCATCATAAACCAACCAGATCTCAACCCACAGAGTCCTCCTGGTCATGATGCTGCATCACCTGCATGTGTTTGGATGGATCTACGACGAGGGAGGGTCAGGTCACTCCCCGGTTTCGTAAGCTCAAGGTTAGTAAAGTAATCAACCACACACGTCGTGCAGGAAACTAAGAGAAGCATGCCAATGACATTGAGTTGTCAGAATCCACAAACAATGAGCCATTGCTAGCTTCGACGCCACCCCGAGTCAGCACCTGCAACTACCGAAAGGATTTGTCTGAGTGTCGGAGAGCTTTGCCTTCAACGGCCAAAGCCACGGCATGTCTTCAGGTGGAACATCGACAAAATTACATGGACGACCTACGCATGCCTCTGGCTATGACAGTGGGACGTACAGGTCGTCCAAACTCTGCCCGGGAACTGATATGATGCCCATACCCTTAAACTCTTGGCCCTTTCCACTGCCCATGTAGGATATTTGTTTCTCTCCAACATCCCATACTTGATTAAGAATAAAAGAGATGGTTTGGCGACATGTTATTGAGCTATCGATCTTTAGCTTGGCTAGCTTCACCATTTATACTGGGAATTTGCAGCTAGATCATACAATTATGGCCACGTGGTCATGCATATATCATTTGGGCATCTACATCTCGTGTTGTGATATTTTTTCCTTTCACCTAACTGGCACGAAGGGTCTTCTGTCTTACTTGAAGTAATAAGCATGTAAAAATGATGTGGGTGGCGCTTTCTAGGTTCGGGCTCCGCACGGACTATGATCTGTCAAAGCTCTGTCAAAACAGATCCCTACTTGTGCTAGCTGCCGTTGCCTTGTCCGGTTGGCCCTGGTGGGACGTACTGTATGTTCCAGTTCATAGCAGATTAAAATAGAACATCACACTATATCCCAACAAAGAAACTTGTTATAACGTAGGGCACAAAACTTATTCATTTTTCATGAAGAAACCATATAAGAGACATTGCCGGTGGAAGTGAGGAAGAAGGTTGATAGTTTGCGGCGCGCCTACCTATGGGCGGGATGTGACAACAAGGTGACTGGTGGAAAATGCAAGGTCAACTAGGAACTTGTCTGTAAGCCCAAGATCTTTCGGTGGTTTGGGCATCCTCAACCTGGAGAAGTTTACTACTGCCCTTTGATTGCGATGGCTTTGGTATGAATGGGCTGACCCACCCAAGAGTAGGGTTGGGATGGGAACGCCATGCAATGACAATGATAGGGACATTTTTGCGGCGGCTACCACGGTTCACATTGGAGATGGTGGTAAGGCGAAGTTCTGGGAATCATCCTCGCTCCAAGGTATGAGACCCAAAGATACTGCTCCTAGGATCTTTGACCTCTCAAAAAAGAAATCTTGCTCAGTCCAAACTGCTCTCCTCAATAATTTTTGGGTTAATCAAATTGATACCCATCATGGGATCACCCTTGAGCATCTACAGGAGTTCACCACACTTTGGGAGAAACTATCCTCTGTTACTCTCAACAACAGTGTGCAAGATACTATCCACTGGAAGTTCACCTCTCAAGGAGAATACCCGACGTCGACTGCCTATATGGCGCAGTTTATGGGACACACGACTAGCATCATGCCTGCTGCTGTTTGGAAGGTTTGGGCCCCTCCGAAATGCAAGTTTTTTGCTTGGTTGATAATTCAAAACAGAGTATGGACGGCCGATCGATTGCTCCGCCGTGGCTGGCCGAACTGCAACCTTTGCCCGCTTTGCAAGCAAATCCAGGAAATGGCGGCGCATCATCTCTTCCAGTGTAGGTTCTCCCAATGTGTTTGGGTTGAGGTTGCTGCGTGGATTGGCCTACATGGTGATGTGGTGAGGAGCTGGAGAGTTGAGGCTTCAGTTCGAGATTGGTGGATTAAAAATGCGATTGAGCGCGCGGAAACCAAAGAAAGGCGATCGCCTCCTTGTTCATGCTTATGTCTTGGGAGATTTGGAAAGAGCGTAACGCAAGGGTCTTTTCATAACACTGCCGCTTCAACGATGATGGTAAATGGCGAAGATCAAAGAGGCGGCCCATCTTTGGGCTATGGCAGGTGCCACCCACTTGAGTATTTTAATGCCGCAAGAGTAGTTCTTTGTTCCCCGCTTTGCTGCTATTTGTCTAAAACCTTCTTCCTTAATCAATGCTTTTGCCTTGTTTCAAAAAAAAATGTCTGAAACATAGGAATATTATTGAAAATAATTGAAACTTTGAAATAATTTACATGTTTCTGAAACTATTTCCAAAACAGTGTAAAATCTCTACTTTGTGAGGTCTACAGTACAGGAGAGAGCATCATAAACCGACCAGATCTGAACTCAGAGGGTCCTGGTCATGCTGTTGCGTCACCTGGATGTGTTTGGATGGATCTATGTGGAGTATCAAAACCGGTGTGGATCTCGGCTTCTACTGACCCATTACGACGCGCGCGGGGGGGAGGGGGGGTTGTTAGGCTCCTTCTCGATTTCTTAAGCTCAAGGTTAGCAAAGTAATCAACCACACACGTGCCACGTGCCACGTGGTGCAGGAACCTAAGAGAGAAGCATGCCAATGAACATTGAGTTGCCAGGGTCCAGATTACGACTGAATTCTTAGCATGCTCCTCTGATTTTAGGTGTTCGGATCAATTTGACAACCAAATCTGGAACGAACTTATAATGGGAGGAATGTTGCATCTATGGAAAATTTCTCACGAAGTGTATTCACGAAATGAGGCAGAGGCTCACGGTGAAAATCAGTGGGAGTACAAGATCCTTCGGCGTGAAAGAACCGTTTTACGTTGGCGACGCATTCTTACTATCGTCCCTTCTTTTTTGGTAAATAAAGGAAGAGCTTTATATTTCATTTTCAGCAGGAGTACAATCATTACACAAGGCCTGCTGGGCCGTCAACCGTATCACCCAAATAGAGATCACACCATAACACTCCAGCATGTGCACCAGCAAGTTGAAGGGCAACCTGATTGCCCTCTCTTCTGACCAAGCTAGGCGTGCAGGCTTCAAAACTGTTCACGAGGTCATGTATATCTGCATAAACTGCAAGGAGCTTATATCGGTTTATATTTCCGGAATTGAGGTCCTCAAAGAAAGTAGTACTTTCACTTTCGAGGATCAGAGGTCCCTGATATCGGGCGGCAAGCAGCTTCAAAGCGAATGCCATTACACACAAAGCTTTTTTCAGTGGTGACGGTATGTAGAGGCAAGAAATCCACCCCTCGTGTGGACACAGAGATTCCCCAATTGAATATAGATCAATACGTCCTGAAAACTTTCTGACTTGTACCAGCTTGCCTATTAAGTGCCTGGATATTCAATTACACTTTGAAAAACTCTACAGAAATGATATTCAACTTTTAGTTCATAAAATCCTGAAAAGGATTGCAGGATGGAGTGGCAAGCAGCTTTCCTGTGCTGCTAGACCGTCTATGATTAACACTTGTCTAGCCAGTATTCATATTTATCTTTTCTCTTTTTAAAAATTCCCCAATCGAACAGTGGATTTGAATAATATTCATATGGCTAATTGCCTTTCGAATGATTTTGAAGGTCATAATGGAATCTATCTAACAAACTAGCCATTAGTCTCCATGAAAACAAAGGTTGGTGGTTTAGGCATCCCAAACATACATGATCTAAACATTTGCCTCTTAGGTGCTTGATTAAGAGGTACATATGCTTAGTGAAGGGGAAAATTGGAAGAATATAGTAGATACTAAACATAGGCCCCAATATCTTTTAAATTCAAAATTCGATGGCTTCTACCTTTTGGGGAGGTGTTTTCTTAAGGAAGGTGTGGTTTGGTCTTCCAAAGCTGTCAATTTTGGATACATATTGTCTTTAGTGAATGGCACTAAAATTAGGCTATGAGAAAATTGTTGGTTTGGCTTCTCCCAAAGGCTATGAGAACATGGTAGAACTATCAGTCAAGTCTGGGATGGAGAGACCTTGAAACATTTGGTTTCATCTTGAAGCCATTACCAAAAGCATCACCTATAATGGAGATACTAACTCGTTGGTTTGGCAATAAAATGTATGAGGAACCTACTCCACTAGTTTATTATATGCAATCTTCAATTATAGAGGTGTGTTCCCTGTTTTCATCCCTCTGTTTGGAAGCTTGTGGTCGCCTGTCGCCCTGCCATCTGGCTTAACACTCTACCAAATGTTCTTTTTTCATTAGTTTTGTATTTGTACTGTAAAAGCTTGTTGTCTTGTTCCTGCGGTAAGATAACTGGGAGGTCGTTCTTGTTTCTCTTTCATTTTGTACAAGTACTATAGGTGCTTTTGAGCTCTCTTGGAGTCTAGTTTTAAATTCGAACACCTGTACTAGTCTTGGTGTATCAGGCTTCTTTCGCAGTAATGGAGTCGGGGACGTCCCTCCCTGTTGATATAAAAAAATGGAGGAACATGTGTGGGCCCTGCGGGCCACATGGCATCCTGAGGAGGCGGCTGATCGGCTTCCTGATTGCAAACACTTCCCTTTTCTATTTGGGCGCAAGTGCAACAAACACTGCTAGTTGATCCATGACTTTTACTCGAAGCAAACAATCAGACTTGACTTGGACTCGGAGCACATTCACGGTTTGTCTCATAACCGGATCGAAGAGGAGTACTTAACCCTCACGTATACCACTATAAAAAGGGAAATAGCAATTATGTGATGCGGCATGAGCCATCTGACGGCGATCTCGCTAGTTATCCTCGTCCTGCTCTTCATGCCGTGTGTACTGGCAGTTCGCCGTTGCCAACTTCGATGCCACCTAGAGTCAGCACCAGCCATGGTTGGAAGGATTTGCTTGAGTGTCCGCCTTCAATGGCCAAGCCCACGACCCTTACAACAGCATCTCCGATGTCCGTGTCCTCAAGTGGAACATCGAATAAATCGGTTGGACGACCTACGTCTACAACCCTGGCTACGACAATGAGATGTAGATGTGCAGGGCGTCCAAACTCTGCCCAAAAACTGACACGATGCACATGTACTTGAAACTCTTGGCCCTTCCCACTGCCCATGTAGGGTATTTGTTTCACTCCAACATCCTATACTTGATTAAGAATAAAAGAATGACGGCATGTTACTGAGCTATCGATCTTTAGCTAGCTAGCTTCACCATTTATAGTCGGAGTTCGCAGCTAGATCATACCATTTTGGCCATTGGTCATGCATATATCATCTGGGCATGTACATCTTGTTTTGTGATATTTTTTCCTTTCACCTAACAGGCACGAATGGCCTTCCACCTTACGTGAAGTAACCATGTTAAAAAGGTGTGGGTGGCACTTTCTACGTTGGGGCTCCGAACGGAATATGATCCGTCGAAACAGATCCCTACTTGTGCCCGCTGCGGTTGCCTTGGCCGGCTAGCCCTGGTGGCACGTACTCCAGTTTCAGTTCAGAGCTGAGTAAAATAGAGCATCACACTATCACCCAACAAAAATAACTTGTTATAACGTAGGGCAGAAAACTTTGGAAAACTTAATCTTTTTTTATGAAGAAAGCACATGAGACATTGATTGCGTTTATGAAATATGACTGAGATATTGGAATATTATTGAAAAGTAGTTGAATGTTTCTGAAACTATATCCAAAACGGTATAAAATTTGGTAAAATTTCAACCGATTTGAAAATCACAGTTTTCAATCATCCTGTCGTATTATCACTCTGGCCGTTGGATCTGATTTGGATTGCCTAGCGAGCCACCGGCAGGTACCAACACCGCTAGAAAAAACTATTTCCGCCACGACACCCGCTTCAGCTGCATCGGATTAGTGCAGTTCAAGGGTTGCTTCCCTTTACAGTATATGTTGTCCACTCGTACACCTGACAAGTCTGTCCAGTAGCTTTTTAGAGAGGTGGCTGAAGCAGTGATGGATGCATTGCCAGAACTGTGTACGGCGTCATTTAGCAGGCACCAAGGACACCACGGGATCACATGTTTTCTTGCATGGCAATACTCAATGCAGCCAGCCAGTCCTACTGCCCAGTGGGATTTGCAGCCAGTCAGAGTTACCCTATTTGTTTCATCTTTGTTCGATTCGAATCACATGTGGATTCACTTTAGTGGCAAAGCTGATTCACAGTGATATAAAGCCTTGTTTGTTTCAGCTTTGATTGGATTTGAATCACACATGGATTTGCTTCAGTGGCAAAGCTGATTGGCAAAATCATCTTCATCGCCGAAGTACACTTTGAGGTGCTTCAAAAATTGCACCGAAAATGGCCCAAATCCAGATTTAGCTTCACTAGCAAAGCTCATTCGAAATAGCTATTTATTTTAGATTCGAGATTCAACTTTACTGGCAAAACTGATTCAAACTAGTTGTTTGTTTTAGATATCAAATTCAGCTTTACTGGCAAAGCTAAACCTGGCCCTTGAAGCTCAAAGAAATAGGTTAGTACGTCTGAACATAGATTTCATTGGGATTCCGCATAGTGCAAGTGAGCATTGCATCAAATGCGTCCCTTTCCGCACAACAAAATATGTTGCATGTACCATCAATCTCGAGAGTTTGCTTCTTCTTGTTCACCCAGTTGGCCAAAGTTTCATTGACCACTCTCTAGCGAAAAGAACCCAGGTCTCCTCGATGATAATACTTGGACGTTAGGATTTAGGTGCACAAACTATGTAGTCTCTGGATTGGTCCCCAAGCCCATCGAGTGTAATACCTAGTTGAACAAATGCATGTCATGAAAACCTATGCCGCCGGCAAGAATTTGGGTGTCGTTTTGCAGATTTTACCGCCGTTGAACGAAATGGACGAATTTCAGAATTTCGGATTTATTTCGGAGAATCTCGGACAAAAATAAGAATCAAAAACTTGAATTTCCGAATGAAAAATAACAAAATTTGAATGAGAATTGACTGGAATTTGACAAAAGACCTTGAAATCAAGAAAATGGAGAGCAGATCTAGCAATGTCGAGGTTATTCGAGCACACAAAGAACGACGCCCCCAAAAAAAATCCCGCGCATCGGGCACATCTGCCTGTGCGCCGCGCAACAACCGCTCAAGTTGTGACGGTCTGTGGGTTGCGGACATGATGATCACGGAAGGGAAAGACGAATGCTTGCGCATGAGATTCATGTAGGAGAACATAAAGCTAGGGTATCTGGAAGGAGAGCTCCTGTACGACGCCTTTTGCGCCCTGGAACGAATTGGTGCTCACGCGCGCCCGAGTGGGCCACAGCCCAGAAATACACCTTTCTTCCTCCGCTGGTTCCAGTTGCACGCCCGCTCGCTTGGCCACATGTTTTTTTTCGTTGCAGTTGGCCCGGTTGAGAAAAAACGGCCGGTTTTTTAATGCTTATGGAAAAAATTGTGAAATCAGAAAAGTTCATCCATTTGGAGAAAAAAATGTTATCATGGAATTTGAAAAAAAAGTTAAAACCTGGGAAAAGTTCATCAAAATTGGAAAAACAGTTCATCAATTTTGAAAAGAAAAACAATTTTTTTGAAAAAGTTCGATTTTTGAAAAATAGTTCATTAATTCTGAAAAAAGTTCACAAATTTTGAAAGTTCATCAATTTTAAAAAAAGTTCACCAAAAATTGAAGAAAGTTCATTTATTTTGAAAAAAAGTTCACTGATTTAGGAAAAGTTAACGAATTGGAATTAATGTTCATCAATTTTGAAAAAAGTTCACAAAATTTCAAAAAGTTCACAAATCCGAAAAAAGGTCGTCAATATTAAAAAAAGTTCACTGATTTAAAAAATTCACGAATTGAAGAAAGGTAAAGGAAAATGAAAGCGAAAAAAGGTTAAGGAAAGAAAAATGAAAAAAAATAAAATAAAGAAAGGAAAAAAAGGTAGAAAAGGGAGTACTCATCACAAAAGAGCGTTGTGGTCGGGTGGTTAGCGGAGTTTGTCGAGGACAAGATGTCCCTGGTTCGGCTCATCACGCACGTGTTTTTGCTGATTTCACAGTTTTAAACGGAAAAAGAGACAAAACGGGCCGGCCCAGCTCGGAGAAGGGGTGTGCGCCAGTTTGCGATTAACACAGTAACGGGCGCAGCGTGCGCCGAATAGGAAGCTATGGTTCAGAATTTTATACCAGGTGTGCGACTCGTGGGCTACAATAAATCGGGCTGGGCCAGAAATTTAAAGTAGGCTGAAATTTTTGGCCGGTATATAGTTTTACCGGGCCTGAGCAAAAAGGATGAATTTCGCCGGGAACGTGAGAGTTTCGGACGAAATCAAAATCCATGACCGCCCGGCCCTTGGAAAAAAGGTTATAGCCTTCAAATTGTTTCCTCTTGGTCTTCTTTCGTATCTGTTTATGCTTGTCTTATCTATTTTCCAGCCTTTTCATGTTATCCTAGGCCATCTAGTGGACTCTATGGTATCCATCTTCATCGCCCCATCAAAAATCATGGATTCTCCTTTCTTTCTTTTTTGTCACAAGACCCAATGAATCTTCTACATATCTAAATAGGAGCTCCCGCTACCATATTTTTCTGGCTTCTCGTGAAGCCACGTCATCGTTTCTCCTCGCGTTGATCGACATGCCTTCCTGGGCTGAACGAAGCCAACAACGCGGGCACCTTTTTCAACGTTCCAAGGCCCATGGGTTGCATCACAGGAAAAAGGAAGCCTTAAAAAGAGCCCAAACTATTGCTGCTCTAACTCGCTCACAGTTTTACGCCAAAAGTAAAGCTCGCTCATTTCTCAAAAAAAAAAAAGAAGAAGTAAAGCTCGCTCACGGTTCATCTTCCCAACTGCAATTCTTATCTCCCCGCTCTCTCTTCTGCCGCCGGGACCGATGCTCTCCCGGGCCTCGGCAACAAATGCAACCACGAAGGTACAGCAAACGGCAACCTTCATTGCCATCACTAAATCGTCCTCCATTACCTCCAACGCCCCCTCATTACCTCCCACTCCATTACCTGCAATGTCTTTGTGCTTAAAAGGATCTCTGGCGGCGTCTCCCATCGTCGGTCGCCGCTCCTACGGCAGTACGCCACCACGGCAGGAAATCATGTGTGCAGGTCACCTCAACTCGGCAGCAAATCGTGTGTGAAGGTCAACCCCAACAGCAAGCGCAGTCGTGCTTCAGTCTCTTGCACAATCGAAGATCGACAGGTACTTACTACTAATACACCATACCCTCAACACCACCGCTAGCTAGCTTGCTGGATTTCTTTAATAGATTTCTGATCTATTCTGTTAGATCGCTGGACTTGATGGATTTATGCATTCACTGCCTTCTTCTTTTCTGTCCCAAACCGTAAGTGCTGTGGTTAATTAGGGTCAATCAATCTACATGGTAATCGACATAAGTGAAGCTATAATCGATGTGGATGTCTAATATGCTGATGAAATTTATCCAATTGCAGGCAAGTTCATGGATTTCTTTGTGCCTACAATTGTTTGTCAAGTCCAGGATCCTCATGTTTCATTGTGTTGTTTCTTCAGAGGACGTTCTTCTTCAGATAAGTCAGTGTGTGTGACAATTATTGACTACTTCCTGCTATGCGACCTAATCCTACTTCTCGAACTGCCATACAACAATGCTGCAGCTTTGTACATACTACCTTTTAACAATTTTTTGATTTTTATTTCAACATGCACCTTTGCATTTGATTCCGGTAGCAAATTAAAGCATTTCATCTCCTACTGTGTTACATAGCCTATGTGTAAATATTTGCGGTAGCCATATGAACATCCTTAACTATTGGATTTATTTTTTCAAGGAAAAAAACACATAGGTTATTTGACGTCACATAGCAATACGCTTTTGGTCGACTGTTTTAATAGTCCCACTATTTCCATTGTAGGGGACATGCATGGGTCCGTTGAAACACAATTGATTTCTTTAATTGAGGTAACATAGCAAACATGCACGTGTGTTTCAACGGGAAAAAAATAATATTACATGCCCTTACCAAAAAAAAGTCATGGCTCAAGACTACCCCATAACACCGCCTCCACACAAACAGGTCCACATACTCAACATGGCGTCCCAACCGTGTCACCACTTATGCTGCTTCTCATCCACATCGCCGGGGTCGCGGGGTCCATCTGATCATTATGTGTCCAACCTCGGCCAATACCAAAGCTATGTGCTTGGCGTGAGGCAACCAAGGACCATGGATGCATGCCCTCCTGTGTGCGGCTTGCAAGAAACGAACACCTAACAAATATTCATGGCACGCGTATAGTGTGGTTCTTTGGCCGACTATTATACGAAAACCATAAACTTTAGAGCTTATCTCATCTTAATTCTCTGTTATCTTGCTCTTTGTCCTATATGCGCTACCCATGTCTTGATCTTATTTGCCAATAATCTATTTTGCACAATTTTTTATCCGCGACACAAATATTTCTTTTTCCATCATTCAATGATTAGCAGATAGATAGACAATAAGTGGCGGAGCTTTTGAAGATTTTTCTTATATGCCAAAAAAACATGAATTACATGGCAGATTGCGGAGCCAGTTACATTGATTATTCTAAACTTAATACTCCCTCCGTCCCATAATGTAAGACGTTTTTTGACACTACACTAGTGTCAAAAAACGTCTTACATTATGGGACGGAGGGAGTAGTACTTCAGTTTCTTAGATAAGATAGTGTTATCCCTATGGTTGGTCAAAAGTCATTGTTAGCCACTGAATCAAACAATTAATAGATGAGAAAATAAAAATCATTGGTTGATAACCTAAAGCTCCAAGCATTTTATTTTTAGAACACAGGAAGACTGAATCATTACAATTTAGTATAAATGCTTTAAATATTAATCATAATTAAGACATGTCTTAGAAGTATATAATAACAATTATACATAAGATCGAGATTGGGAATGGCCCGACTCCCGTGGCAGGGGCTGCCGGACTCACCGGAGGGGACAGCGTGTCAGTTCCTCAGAAGGCCTCAACGTGATGAAGCCGGGAGACACCGCGCCGGCGGCTACTTGAGCTCAACCTCCCCTCGCGAGGTGTCCCCATCTTCTTGGCTTCTGCGGGGCCACAGTTATCGAAAATCGCGCGCCAACACACCCTTCATGGGATCACACCTTGAAGCTGAGACCCTTTGCCCTCGCTTCAACAGGCGGTGAACTACCTCGCCCAGGAACTCTACTCCTAGAGATCCCGCCTGAAGCTGTTCGAGTGTCACCAGTGCAATCCCGATTTACCCAATATTATTTCGGGTTTCCAAAACTGCTACCCGAGAAGCTTCTCGGGATTTTCGGGTTTGGGTGATTTGGGTTCGGGATCGGGTTATTCGGATTTCGGGTTCGGGAATCGGGAAATATGCCCACCGTGACTTGTTTGGATGCAAGGGATACATGATGAAGTGATCTGCCTGGACGATCAGAAATGCTACGACTTGTAGCTCATAAGCAGTTGCTGCCACACTAGCTACTTGTTGGTCGGTCCTTCACTGGTGTGTGACTGGCTCTGCTATTTCCCAAGAGCTAGCTCCATTTCCCAAGAGCTAGCTGCCGTGACGCTGCTTTCGCTGGAGCCACCAGCCAGCACATCTTCCTTGCGAACCGTGTCGTTACGCCTATTCTACACCCCTACGAACCATGTCGTTATGCCTATTCTACGCCCCTACGAACCATGTCGTCCCATCATCTCTCCAACCAAGGTAGTAAATGGAGCCAACAGTCAGCACATCTTCTTGATAAGGTTATTTTTTTGAACCGGACTGTTGCCCCTTTCCATTACTCACATAACGGAAATACAGGGTTCAAGTGAGAGGGGAGAGGGAAAGAGCGGAATAGTACAGGTGTCACGCCCAATATGCGACCCTATCCAAAAGAAACTCGACGGTCCCACCAAGGATAGACCCGCATATTGAAACGCTTTTGCAAGGTGGATATCATTACATCAACATTACATAATAGATGGGGATACATACATAAGTCACAAATGCCACAAGAATACATCAACATCATATACAAGAGATCAACATCCTACTACGGATGAAACATAAACAGAAACTCAAAAGACATCCACCCTGCTAGCCCAGGCTGCCGACCTGGAACCTATCCCCTGATCGAAGAAGAAGCAGAAGAAGAACTCCAACACAAGCAAACATCGCTCTCACGTCATGATCATCGCATAACCTATACCTGCAACTGGCGGTGTAGTAATCTGTGAGCCACGAGGACTCAGCAATCCCATTACCGTGGGTATCAAGACTAGCAAAGCTAAATGGGAAAGGAAGGGGTAAAGTGGTGAGGTTGCAGCAGCGGCTAAGCATATATGGTGGCTAACATACGCAAATGAGAGCGAGAAGAGAAACAAAGGAACGGTCGTCAACTAGTAATGATCAAGAAGTGATCACGAACTCCTACTTACGCCGACATAACCCGAAAACCGTGTTCTCCTCTCGATCAACCCGAAAAGAGACACTCACGATTACGCACACGGTTGGTGTATTTTAGAAGAGTTTGCTTCAAGTTTACTACAACCGGACATTAACAAATTCCCATCCGCCACATAACCGCGGGCACGGCTCTCGAAAGTTTATACCTGCAGGGTGTCCCAACTTAGCCCATGATAAGCTCTCGCGATCAACGAAGGATATTCCTTCTCCCGGAAGACCCGATCAGTCTCGAATCCCGGCTACAAGACATTTCGACAAAGAATAAAACAAAACCAGCAAAGCCGCCGGATGTGCCGACAAATCCCGATAGGAGTCGCACGCACCTCGTTCTCGTGGGCACACCGGATAAGTCAAGCTACGAGTAAAACCAAGCCTCGAGTTTCCCGTGGTGGCCCCAAGAAGTCTGCCGGTTCGGACCAACACTTTCGAAGGAGCACCGGCCCGGGGGCTAAAATAAAGATGACCCTTGGGCTCCGGAAACCCAAGGAAAAAGGGCATAGGTGAGGCAAATGGTAAAACCAATGTTGGGCCTTCTTTGGAGGAGTCTTATTCAAAGCGAACTGTCAAGGGGTCCCATAAATCACCCGACCGCGTTAGGGGACGCAAAATTGGGAACATAATACCGATATGACGGAAACTAGGGCGGCAAGAGTGCAACAAAACACTGTGCATAAGGCCGAGCCTTCCACCCTTTACCAAGTATATGGATGCATTAAAAATATAAGATATATTGTGATATCCCAACAAGTAAACATGTTCCAACAAGGAACAACATCTCCATGTTCCAACAAGGAACAAACTTCATCTTCACCTGCAACTAACAACGCTATAAGAGGGGCTGAGCAAAGCGGTAACATAGCCAAACAATGGTTTGCTAGGAAGGGTGCAAAAGGGTTAGAGGTTCATGGCAATTTGGGATGGCTTGATAAACAGGTAATAGGTAGCGCAGCATAGCGATAGAACGAAGCAACTAGCATAGCAATGATAGTAGTGAGATCCAGGGTGACGGTCATCTTGCCTGAAATCCCGCAAGGAAGAAGAATGAGACCATGAAGAATACGAACGGATGAAGTTTAACCAAGCGTGAAGCGAACGAATCCTCACGATCGCAACGCAACAGAACTAACAAGAAGAAGCACACAACATAGTAAACACACCACACATGAACAAGACATGATGCACAACCAAGCATGATGCATGACAAGACTACATGAAGCTACTCATGGCAAGAGATGATGCATACAAGACCAACACATCAAAGCAAGTTTAGATGAGGCCGGGAACAACATATAACAATTCCGGTAAGTCCTTATATGCAAATTTCGAAATTGGTCCAGATCTGAATAAACTTTATGTTCAAGTTGTTAAACAGCAAGTTAAGATGCACCACGATGACCTACACGAAATTCTAATCAAGTTACATATAAAGTTCATTAGATTCGGAGCAACGGCCTAGAAGATATGAGCAAAACAAGATGAACATGGCATTGATGCAAAATGCATACAAACATCAAGCAAACACCTCAAAACATGGATGCAACATGATAATATGAAGCTACATGCAAAAACAAGCAAGTTCCATATAGAGCACACTCAAAACGGAGCAACGGTTCAACACATACACACTATACAAGTTATAGCAACAATCTGTCCAAAACAGCAACTAGGCATATTGCAAGCATCAAAAAAATAAGCTACATCACCACAATATAAAAACAAAAGGCATGGGCATGATGTACAGGTAAAGCATTACAAAACATGAACACTGATCTATCTCCAGAAATCACTAGAACATGCTCAAAAACACATGGCAAGATTGCAAATAATAACAGTTTCAGACTTAGCAGAAAATAACATCAGGTTGCAATGTTTAGAGCTATCAAACAACATGTTACAGGAACTTAACATGGCAACCAAAGGCATGGCATGAATCTACTAAATACATAGAACAAAAGTCCCTTACTGACCATAAGCCAAAAAGGATCAGAAGATATGATGGCACCCATGTAAACATGGCAAGTTATATTACAGATTTAAACATGGCAGGAACAACAATAAGTAGGCATGTTGGTGAGCTTGAACCACTCACCACAGAGCAATACATGGCATGGCAAGGCAACCAAAAGCAAGAAGACATGGCATAGAAGCTATACATGGCAAGAACAACATCATAGCATACACGGATCAACTACAACAACCTTTGCAAAATTGAATAACATGTAAACAACCTGCCAGGAAACATTTTATAGCAAAAGTAGATCTCGATTGACTCAAGCTATGGCACTCCATAGTTGCCAACAAGGGCATGGATGGATAGCGCATAACCATATGTTCAAAACATCCTTACTGAAGTATCTCAAAATATGCATGGAACTCTCTGTAGCATCAAGTTAACATGGCATAAAAATATCAGCAAAACAGGTGCTGAAATCAGCAACATCATGAAGCCCAGTTTGCATGCTTGTGCTAGTCATCACAGAGATCACAAAAATACATGACATACACCCCTGTAAAGATGGCATGGCATATTACAAAACACATGTAGGACTCAAGTTCATAGGGTGCACACATCAATAATGGCAAAATGACAAAAGTGCATGTTCTGATAAGAATCTGGGACTAACATCACATAGCCCTCTTCTAACAGCATTTCGGGCATCAAGATGAGCTCAAATGAAAATGATGCAATGAGATGAAATGATGTACTCGTCGAGGCGAACAATTTGACATATTACACACACGAAACAGGGCAACAGGTGCAAAGTTATGATGCAATGAAAATGCATGATAATATGCAAAACACTCGGGACTTAGAGAAATTTCGGAGGGGGAAAGAAAGTCAACCGAGGCGCGCGGATCGAGGTGGGCAGCGGCTCGCCGGAGATGGCGACGCGACGGCCGGAGAAGGCTCGGGAGGTCGCCGGTCGGGCCGGCCGGAGAGGATGCGGAGAGGGCCGGCGAGGAGGCGCCACGGCCGGCGAGTGGAAGTGGGCGGTGGCGGCGGCGACGGGCGGCTGACGCATCGCCCGGGCGGGCGGGAGGCGGCTGGGCGGCGGAGGGCGGAGGGCGGCGGGCGGCGGAGGCGGCAGGCGGGCGGCGAGGAAGCGGCGCGCCGCCCGGACGCGGCCGCGGCGGCGGCAGCCTCCCGCATGGTTCGACTGGGCCCCACGGGCGGCGGAGGAGAGAGAGGGGGGCGGGCGGGACAGGTGGCGCGACGGGGTTGGAGCGTGAGGCGGCGCGATGGCGTGGCGACTTGTGGTTGGTCGGAGCGACGTGTCCGGCGGACATGTCCGGCGCGGGCGGACGTGTCCGGCGGCGCGAGGAGTAAGACGCTAGGGTTTCGGGTGAAATGATCCGAATTTCGAGGGGAGGTGTATTTATAGGTAGAGGGAGCTAGGAGAGTCCAAATGAGGTGCGGTTTTCGCCACGCGATCGTGATCGAACGACCGAGAGCATGGAGGGGAGTTTGGTGGGTTTTGGGCCACTTTGGAAGGGTGTTGGGCTGCAAAGAGAATGAGGCTTTAACGGTTACCCGGTTAACCGTTGGAGTATCAAACGACCTCCAAATGGCACGAAACTTGACAGGCGGTCTACCGGTGCTATACCAAGGCCGCTTGGCAAACCTCGGGCCATTCCGAGAAAGTTTAACACCCGCACATGAAAAGAGGTAAAAGGGGGCGCCGGGAGACATAGGAGTGCCGGATGGCAAAACGGACAACGGGGAAAATGCTCGGATGCATGAGACGAACATGTATGCAAAATGAAATGCACATGATGACATGATATGAAAAGCAGATGATGACATGGCAAAGAGAGACACGCAAGCACATGACATGGCAACGACGGCGAATAACTGGCAGACACCTGGCGCGTCGAATCCGGGGCGTTACAACACTCCTCCACTAACAAGAGATCTCATCCCGAGATCTTAGGACAGAGACGGAAGGGAAAAGGATGAGGTGAAACAAGAACTCATGAGAAGAAGCAAAGAATCGAGAGCACTAGAGAAGGCGAGGGGAACGACGAGAATGACGAGAATCGAAAGCTCACAGAATCAGATAGACTATGAAAGCACTCGTTCTAACCGGAGTGGTTAGAATGAGAAAAGAAACGAATAAGGCTGAAGGATTTAGGCAGCACTCTGACTGAACATTGAAAGAATAGAACATGAACTTCACAAGATGGAATGACACTTGACGACATAAGCAACGCAATACCTCCGAAAGAATTGAAAGAGAATTGAATGAAAAGAACTTAGAAGGAAAGGTTGAACGGAGTTGTTGAGAAAATCAACAACGAAAGAATAAGCTTGATGTGGACTTATGGAAAACATCTCAGAAATTATGAGGTGATAACCAGCCGCAAACGGAAATGATTGAATAGCTGAGAAGAACGAAGGAATGCAAAACTCCACTTTCCAAGAAAATGAAGAATTATTTGCTCTTCAAGACGGGAGAAGAAAAGATACTGGAACTCCTCCAACAAAATCTTGATGAACTCTTGAAGAAAAGATTAAATCATGAAGAACCACCATGAAGAACTTCGGTAACAAAAGGATGATGAGATAGAATGAAGGTTGAAAGAATAAGATTAAATCTTACGATGATTTAGATGGAGGTTTCCGACGAAAAGGCTGAGGAAATTGAACTCCGGAAAAGAAGAGATGAAAACACTTGGAAGTAGAATTTATTCCTCAAGAACAAACTCCGAAGGAAGGGATTAATCACTTCGAGGAAATAAGAATAAGATTTATTGTATGCTTATCCTTCATCAAGTTAAATTGATGACAACCAATGGATCTTGCATCCTACTTATTCTTCTTGAAAAAGAATTGAGAAGTGACATATCGCAAACTTGAGAAGGTCTTCATGAACCACCGGTAGGATTAAAAGAACGAATGAATTGAATATGATGAAAAACCGAAAAGAAATCTTCAACGAACCACCGTGAAAATGAAAATGAACAAAGAGAAGAGAACGGATCGCCGGAAAGAATTAGAAAAGCACGAAGATACTTGAGGGAATTTAGAGAAAAGAGATCGAAGAGATCGCGAACTGATTAACGAATGCTTGAACGCAGCACCGGAAGAATATTGAGACGAACAAAGGGGCACGGATATAGAATAATTGGAAAAACGACTTTGAAAACTTGCAACGAAGAAATCTTCCGAAAAGATGGCCTCTGGATGATTGAGACGGAAAGTAACTCCTGAAATACTCCGGATGGATGAAAAGAATTGCACGACTGGAAACAATTAGATAGGATAACATCGAGCTAGCACCGCGAATCTCCAGGGGAACGGGCAAGATTTAAGAGAAACTCTACTTCGGTCTTGAAATGACGACGAGGAACGCCACCAAAATTGTTTAGATACTCCGGTAGAATGAAAAGCAAAGTGGTTGAGCCAACAATGAAATGATTTGAAATCGATCTTGGAAAAGCATCTGACTGATGGGATCCATTCTTACGTCACACTTTGAAAGGAATTTGGGAATAGCTCCGGAATAATAGAAGAGTCAGGTAAGATCCTAGGAAAAAACCTGTGGGTTAAGGCCCACTAAAAGAAAACACCGTTGGAAAAGATTGTTGAACAGATAGATGATGCACCGGAACAATTGAAATATTTGAATGAGGTGACAACCTCGAATTAATTCAAACACAGACGAGTCTCCTGAGATGACTTGAACATTCCGGAAGGATAAACTGGCGAGAGGCGAACGAGCAGGGAAAACACTTCGAAGGAAAAGAATATGATTAACCAGAAAAACTTGATTTGAGTGCACCGGAAAAAGAAAGAGATGAAGAATGACGAACTAGACGAGAAACCATCGGTTGAAATGATTGATGGAAGACTGAAGAGGCTCCACACGAATGGAATTGATGGTCGGAAGAAACTCGAACTGCGGGAATAATAGGGTGGGAGGGCGGGAAAACAGAGGCAACTTGGAAGGGGAAATTGATGAATATCTTGAAGAGACAACACCGGTTGAAAACAATGAGGATAGAAAGCAAAGGCTTCGCACGAGTAGGATGAATACTCGATTACGGACTCCGGTTCCAATAAGAAGAAGGGTGGGCGGGTGGGAAAAACAAGGACAACCGGACAAGGAAAAACAACGACGTCGGAGGAAGAACCGAGGATTGAACTTGGCAAAGATGAAGATGGTCGAGTCGTCTTGACGAGAAATGCACCGGACAAAGAGGATGGACAACTCACGACACTAACCACGTGATCCTAAAGAAAAATTTGAATGGGAAGAGGAGTAATGCAAAACACCCACGTCAAGATTCCTTACAGAAGCTGAATGAAATTTGAGGAGTAAAAGGAATTCCTACTCTCCGATATAACTAAACTCCGAAATCAGTTTTTTCTAGACTCAACAACGGCCAAACTACACGATCAATCAAGGGGCTCCTAGGGTCGGTCGAGGCTCGATACCAACTTGTCTCGCCTAATATGCGACCCTATCCAAAGGAACTCGACGGTCCCATCAAGGATAGACCCGATATTGAAACGCTTTTGCAAGGTGGATATCATTACAGCAACATTACATAATAGATGGGGATACATACATAAGTCACAAATGCCACAAGAATACATCAACATCATATACAAGAGATCAACATCCGACTACGGATGAAACATAAACAGAAACTTAAAAGACATCCACCCTGCTAGCCCAGGCTGCCGACCTGGAACCTATCCCCTGATCGAAGAAGAAGCAGAAGAAGAACTCCAACACAAGCAAACATCGCTCTCACGTCATGATCATCGCATAACTTGTACCTGCAACTGGTGGTGTAGTAATTTGTGAGCCACGAGGACTCAGCAATCCCATTACCATGGGTATCAAGACTAGCAAAGCTAAATGGGAAAGGAAGGGGTAAAGTGGTGAGGTTGCAGCAGCGGCTAAGCATATATGGTGGCTAACATACGCAAATGAGAGCGAGAAGAGAAACAAAGGAACTGTAAATCAACTAGTAATGATCAAGAAGTGATCCTGAACTCCTACTTACGCCAGACATAACCCGAAACCGTGTTCTCCTCTCGATCAACCCGAAAAGAGACACTCACGGTTACGCATTACGGTTGGTGTATTTTAGAAGAGTTTGCTTCAAGTTTACTACAACCGGACATTAACAAATTCCCATCTCGCCACATAACCGCTGCACGGCTCTCGAAAGTTTATACCCTGCAGGGTGTCCCAACTTAGCCCATGATAAGCTCTCGCGATCAACGAAGGATATTCCTTCTCCGGAAGACCCGATCAGTCTCGGAATCCCGGCTACAAGACATTTCGACAAAGAATAAAACAAGACCAAAGAAAGCCGCCGGATGTGCCGACAAATCCCGATAGGAGTCACGTACCTCGTTCTCGTGGCACACCGGATAAGTCAAGCTACGAGTAAAACCAAGTCTCGAAGTTTCCCGTGGTGGCCCCAAGAAGTTGCCGGTTCGGACCAACACTCGAAGGAGCAACGCCCGGGGCTAAAATAAAGATGACCCTTGGGCTCAAAACCCAAGGGAAAAAGGGCATAGGTGAGGCAAATGGTAAAATCAATGTTGGGCCTTCTTTGGAGGAGACTTATTCAAAGCGAAATGTCAAGGGGTTCCCAAAAATCACCCGACCGCGTTAGTGACGCAAAATCCGGGAACATAATACCGATATGACGGAAACTAGGGCGGCAAGAGTGGAACAAAACACCAGGCATAAGGCCGAGCCTTCCACCCTTTACCAAGTATATGGATGCATTAAAAATATAAGATATATTGTGATATCCCAACAAGTAAACATGTTCCAACAAGGAACAACATCTCCATGTTCCAACAAGGAACAAACTTCATCTTCACCGCAACTAACAACGCTATAAGAGGGGCTGAGCAAAGCGGTAACATAGCCAAACAACGGTTTGCTAGGAAGGGTGCAAAACGGTTAGAGGTTCATGGCAATTTGGGATGGCTTGATAAACAGGTAATAGGTAGCGCAGCATAGCGATAGAACGAAGCAACTAGCATAGCAATGATAGTAGTGAGATCCAGGGTGACGGTCATCTTGCCTGAAATCCCGCAAGGAAGAAGAACGAGACCATGAAGAATACGAACGGATGAAGCCGAACCAAGCGTAGACGAACGAATCCTCACGATCGCAACGCAACAGGAACTAACAAGAAGAAGCACACAACATAGTAAACACACCACACATGAACAAGACATGATGCACAACCAAGCATGATGCATGACAAGACTACATGAAGCTACTCATGGCAAGAGATGATGCATACAAGACCAACACATCAAAGCAAGTTTAGATGAGGCCGAACAACATATAACAATTCAGAAGTCCTTATATGCAAATTTCGAAATTGGTCCAGATCTGAATAAACTTTATGTTCAAGTTGTTAAACAGCAAGTTAAGATGCACCATGATGACCTACACGAAATTCTAGTCAAGTTACATATAAAGTTCATTAGATTCGGAGCTACGGCCTAGAAGATATGAGCAAAACAAGATGAACATGGCATTGATGCAAAATGCATACAAACATCAAGCAAACACCTCAAAACATGGATGCAACATGATAATATGAAGCTACATGCAAAAACAAGCAAGTTCCATATAGAGCACACTCAAAACGGAGCAACGGTTCAACACATACACCCTATACAAGTTATAGCAACAATCTTTCCAAAACAGCAACTAGGAATATTGCAAGCATCAAAACAATAAGCTACATCACCACAATATAAAAACAAAAGGCATGGGCATGATGTACAGGTAAAGCATTACAAAACATGAACACTGATCTATCTCCAGAAATCACTAGAACATGCTCAAAAACACATGGCAAGATTGCAAATAATAACAGTTTCAGACTTAGCAGAAAATAAAATTAGGTTGCAATGTTTAGAGCTATCAAACAACATGTTACAGGAACTTAACATGGCAACCAAAGGCATGGAATGAATCTACTAAATACATAGAACAAAAGTCCCTTACTGACCATAAGCCAAAAAGGATCAGAAGATATGATGGCACCCATGTAAACATGGCAAGTTATATTACAGATTTAAACATGGCAGGAACAACAATAAGTAGGCATGTTGGTGAGCTTGAACCACTCACCACAGAGCAATACATGGCATGGCAAGGCAACCAACAGCAAGAAGACATGACATAGAAGCTATACATGGCAAGAACAACATCATAGCATACACGGATCAACTACAACAACCTTGGCAAAATTGAATAACATGTAAACAACCTGCCAGGAAATATTTTATAGCAAAAGTAGATCTCGATTGACTCAAGCTATGGCACTCCATAGTTTCCAACAAGGGCATGGATGGATAGCGCATAACCATATGTTCAAAACATCCTTACTGAAGTATCTCAAAATATGCATGGAACTCTCTGTAGCATCAAGTTAACATGGCATAAAAATATCAGCAAAACAGGGGCTGAAATCAGCAACATCATGAAGCCCAGTTTGCATGCTTGTGCTAGTCACCACAGAGATCACAAAAATACATGACATACACCCCTGTAAAGATGGCATGGCATATTACAAAACACATGTAGGACTCAAGTTCATAGGGTGCACACATCAATCATGGCAAAAATGACAAAAGTGCATGTTCTGATAAGAATCTGGGACTAACATCACATAGCCCTCTTCTAACAGCATTTCGGGCATCAAGATGAGCTCAAATGAAAATGATGCAATGAGATGAAATGATGTACTCGTCAAGGCGAACAATTTGACATATTACACACACGAAACGGGGTAACGGGTGCAAAATTATGATGCAATGAAAATGCATGATAATATGCAAAACACTCGGGACTTAGAGAAATTTCGGAGGGGGAAAGAAAGTCAACCGAGGCGCGCGGATCGAGGTGGGCAGCGGCTCTCGCCGGAGATGGCGCACGCGACGGCCGGAGAAGGCTCGGGAGGTCGCCGGGTCGGGCCGCCGAGAGGATGCCGGAGAGGCCGGCGAGGGAGGCGCGCCGGGCGGCAGTGGAGCAAGTGTACGGCTACCGGCCGCGGGCCGGCGACGGCGGGCGACGCATCGCCCGGGCGGCAGTATGGAGGGCGGCCGGGCGGCGGAGGGCGGAGGGCGGCAGGCGGCGGAGGCGGCCGGGCGAGGGGCCGGGCGACGAGTTGCTGGGCGGCGCGCCCGGGACGCTGGCCGGGCTGCATGGGCGGCGGCTTGGCCCCGCTGGTTCGACTCGGCCTCAAGGGCCCCGTGGCGGAGGAGAGAGAGAGGGGCCGCGGCGGGACAGGTGGCGCGACGGGTTGGAGCGTGAGGCGGCGGCGATGACGTGGCGATTTGTGGTTGGTCGGAGCGACGTGTCCGGCGGACATGTCCCAAGGCCATGACAGACGTGTACGGGCGCGAGGAGTAAGACGCTAGGGTTTCGGGGTGAAATGATCCGGAATTTCGGAGGGGGAGGTGTATTTATAGGTAGAGGGAGCTAGGAGAGTCCAAATGAGGTGCGGTTTTCGGCCACGCGATCGTGATCGAACGACCGAGAGCATGGAGGGGAGTTTGGTGGGTTTTGGGCCACTTTGGAAGGGTGTTGGGCTGCAAAGAGAATGAGGCTTTAACGGTTACCCGGTTAACCGTTGGAGTATCAAACGACCTCCAAATGGCACGAAACTTGACAGGCGGTCTACGGTGCTATACCAAGGCCGCTGGCAAACCTCGCCATTCCGAGAAAGTTTAACACCCGCACATGAAAAGAGGTAAAAGGGGCGCCGGAGACATAGGAGTGCGGATGGCAAAAGCGGACAACGGGAAAAAATGCTCGGATGCATGAGACGAACACGTATGCAAAATGAAATGCACATGACGACATGATATGAAAAGCAGATGATGACATGGCAAAGAGAGACACGCAAGCACATGACATGGCAACGACGGCGAATAACTGGCAGACACCTGGCGCGTCGAATCCGGGGCGTTACTACAGGTTCGAGATCAGTGGGAAACCCACCCACAGAGGCTCGAAGTCGAAACCTCTGCCGTGGGGCAAAAACCCACCGTCCCTTCTACCAAAGTTCACTGGCACATGCCACCACCAAGACCACAACAAGTCTAAACTTTAAGCCTCACACATGAGGGAACGATAGAGAATAAGACTACCAATCATAAACTAGAAGCTATCCAACCTGACAACCAAAAGCTTCACAACCGCAAATCTTCATTTCTTGTTGTTCATGTCCTAGCCGACGGTCCCTCCTGCATGGTGTTGCAGATCCTGAGGAGCTTCGAAGCGTTCTCCTTAAGCAGGTCCGCCCCCTTCGTCAGCAGTTCTCCATCTCCACCTTTAAGTAGACCTGCCCATGATTTGTGAAAGACCACAACCATATAAACAATATCTCTCTCGCCCCCTTCGGAATTCTTTAAACCAGAGGATCAAAGTAGGGTAGTTATTAACTTTGGCAGAAATGACCAAAGTCTTATTTTTCTAATCTTTTTCTTTTGCTTTGCTTTTATTGGTTCTAGGACATGTGTAAAAGTGTTTAGCATGTGTTTCTTCTTTTATATGCAAGAAAACATGGCATAACTTTAGTAAAAGTGCAGTTAATTGGTACAGATACATTTTGGCAGCAATTTGTCTGTGTATTTACTTTGAAATATGGCAAAAGTTGGGCAGCATTTTGCTTGCCTTTTGCACGATTTTCCCTGCAGTTGACATGCAAACAAAACACTGTCGAATGCAGTATGAAATCATAGGTACATTGAGCAGTACAAGTTCATGAATAATGACAGCAAATAGTTCACAACTTCACATAATACAAACTCAGTTCAGAAATTAACATGATCATGCGACCATGCCTCAAATTCTCCAACGTCCAGCAATCCAGATTACGAAGTACATATTACAATAAAACGGACTTATGACAGTAAGGTCTACCACAAATTACACAGCTCAAAGTACTAAATATCCTTACAACACAAGCACTAAGCATTCCTTTTCGATTTAACAAATTGAAAGTAAGCTTACAACACAAGCACTAATCCTCATCTTTTGACGAAAGTTGTTTCAGAACGCGTCATCTTGGCGGGAACGCCAGCGTAGAGGTGAAACAGAGACGTAGACCCTTTGTTCCTCAGCAGTGCCCTTCTGTACCTATTAATCTTCTTGGGGTGGACCCCCCAACTAATCAGCAGCTCAGCTATCTCTTCAACTGTCATTTCAGCTTGATTCATGTCTTTAAAGTGCACTGAAGAGGAACTTTCGGGTTCAGCATCGGCAAGTTCTTCAGCGATTGTCTGAGAATGCTTCTCAAGCAGCGACACGGGGATTGACTGGGAGACTGACCGGGAAAACTGAATACCCTTCCTTTTGCGGTCCCATTGTTTATGAACTACAGAAAACCTTGACCTGATCCTGTCTTTAGTGAATTCTACCTTCGGTTTGAATCTGGTATTCATGTCCCTTGAAACCTTTTTACCAAAATTCGTTTTGCATGCCTGAAAAATGCTCACTTTCTCCTTTATTTGCTGCAACAGATAATCTGTCTCTTGAGGCGTCCAATCATGTGTCTCTCTCTCCTTGCTTGTTCCTTCCGTGCTAGCTCCTGATATGGTGTCTGATGGAGCCACCTATATATCAAAAGTATAGTCGATGCATACATGCTAAATGAAAATATAATGGAACATGCTACTTCTGCTACAAAAATTGATATTGGAGGCCAGGAAATTAAGATATTAAGGTATGTCTGTTACTTTTTGAGTTAATATTTGTATATAAACTTACTTGATAGTTGAGTGCAAAAGGATCACAAGTCTAGAGATGAGAAGGGTGTTTTCTTCCTAGCTAAGATATGTCAACAAATTCAACTATTGGACGCTTTTCTTGGGTTTTCTGTTGGTACTGCAAAGCTTTCATCCATGTCTATGTTCAAGGAGATGACACCGGAGCTGTATCACTCCATGTTAGTTTTGTCGTACTTCAGGCCCATTGTGCTCCGAGGAACACGGAGCAACTCGAAGAGTATTACACTGCACTTTGATATGATATTACAATAGTAAAACTATAGAATACTATGTGTTTGTAATTTCTTGTCACTATGGGGCTCCCTTTGGGTTATAGATAAATAATAACATTTGCTTCATAACATGATGTTTTGGCGAAGATAATCAAGATATTTGATTTTATGTGCTTTGGAGAGTATTTCATCATTACATTAGTCGATAACAAATGTACTTGCTGAAGGTTCCTTCCATGCTTCCAATGGTATGACCGTATTGAGTTAAAATAGCTAATGTTTTCAACAGTTCAATGACTCATTCTTTGTGCAAAGTATACTAAGTAAAATAAATCTGCTCTCTTGCAAACAAACTTTCCTGTTAAAGTTCATGTAAGTGTCCTGCAGCAATTTTCATCGGCATATGATCCTCCACCATTTCAAATGTTCAAATGTGCTACCTTAATGCAGGGGAGACAAATTACAGGGTGAGAAGAGTTTCAAAGGAGGAGAGTGTTGGAAATATGCTCTAGAGGCAATAATAAAAGTATTATTATTATATTTCCTTGTTCATGATAATTGTCTTTTATTCATGCTATAATTGTATTATCTGGAAATCGTAATACACGTGTGAATACATAGACCACAATATGTCGCTAGTGAGCCTCTAGTTGACTAGCTCGTTGATCAACTGATATTCATGGTTTCCTGATTATGGACATTGGATGTCGTTGATAACGGGATCACATCATTAGGAGAATGATGTGATCGACAAGACCCAATCCTAAGCATAGCACAAGATCGTGTAGTTCGTTTTGCTAGAGCTTTTCCAATGTCAAGTATCTTTTCCTTAGGCCATGAGAGTATGTAACTCCCGGAGACCGTAAGAGTGCTTTGGGTGTACCAAAGCGTCACAACGTAATCGGGTGACTATAAAGGTGCACTGGTATCTCCGAAAGTATCTGTTGGGTTGACACGGATCGAGACTGGATTTGTCACTCCGTATGACGGAGAGGTATCTCTGGGCCCACTCGGTAATGCATCATCATAATGAGCTCAAGGTGACCAAGTGTGCAGTCACGGGATCATGCATTCTGATGCGAGTAAAGTGACTTGCCGGTAACGAGATTGAACGAGGTATTGGGATACCGATGATCGAATCTCGGCAAGTAACATACCGATTGACAAAGGGAAATGTATACGGGTTGTTTGAATCCTCGACATCGTGGTTCATCCGATGATATCATCGAGGAGCATGTGGGAGCCAACATGGGTATCCAGATCCCGCTGTTGGTTATTGCCCGAGAGCCGTCTCGGTCATGTCTACATGTCTCCCGAACCCGTAGGGTCTACACACTTAAGGTTCGGTGACGCTAGGGTTGTATGAATATGAGTATGCAGCAAACCGAATGTTGTTCGAGTCCGGATGAGATCCCGGACGTCACGAGGAGTTCGGAATGGTCCGGAGGTAAAGATTTATATATAGGAAGTCTTATTACAGTGGCGGAAAAAGTTTAAATGCGTTATCGGTATTGTATCAGGAGTGCCGAAAGGGGTCCGGGGGTCCACCTGCCCCGGGGGGCCACATGGGCTGTAGGGGGTGCGCCTTGGCCTATATGGGCCAAGGGCACCAGCCCCAAGAGGCCCATGCGCCAAGATATAAGAAAAGGGGGAGAGTCCTAAAGGGGGAAGGCACCTCCGAGGTGCCTTGGGGAGGATGGACTCCTCCCCCCCTCTTGGCCGCACCCCTTCCTTGGAGGAAGGGGCAAGGCTGCGCCCCCCCTCTCTTGCACCTATATAAAGGGAGGGGAGGGAGGGGTGGCCGTCCCCATAAGCCCGGGCGCCTGCCTCCTCCCCGCAACACCTCCTCCTCCTCCCGTAGTTGCTTAGCCAAGCCCCGCCGAGTTCTCGGGCCGCATCCACCACCACGCCCGTCGTGCTGCCGGATCATCATCAACCTCTCCTTTCCCCTTGCTGGATCAAGAAGGAGGAGACGCCATCCGCTCCGCACGTGTGTTGAACGCAGAGGTGCTGTCAGTCTGCTCAGCACTAGGTCATCGGTGATCTGAATCACGGCGAGTGCGACTCCATCATCCCTGCTCCATTGAACGCTTCCTTGTGCGATCTACAAGTGGTATGTAGATGCAATCACTCTCCCATGACTCGTTGCTTAGATGAACTCATAGATGGATCTTGGTGAAACCGTAGGAAAAATTTTAATTTTACGCAACGTTCCCCAACAGAGAGGGGGAGCTGGGGAGGGGGGGGGGGTGGTCCTTGGAAGATTGGCCGAGTTCAGACTCTGACTCCACCATTGTTACCTAACCATTTTGTGTTTTTACATGACACTATGAAAGTACGAACATACTGAATTAATGAGATGATCTGTTGTCACCCTTATGGCCAATGAAGTTACATTGTTGTGCAAGCTATTTGGATTTGCATGATGGCATGCTCATATATATATTGTTGGAACAAATATCCAATCATCCCTGGGAGGCCGACGTCGTAGGAGCGGCGCACGTCGGAGTTCACGTCGAAGACGAGCTCCTTGGGCGAGAGGCTCACGGCGGCGCGGAGCAGCATAGAGACACGGGCCGCGCTTGGTACGGTGGAGGATCCCGGCGTCGCGTGGATGCCCACGTCGAGGCGGGACACGGGCACGGCGAGAGGGCGAGTGGCGTGGGCGTCGAGCGCGGACTAGAGAGCGGCATGGTGGACGCCGCCGATGGTCACGTCGAGACGCTGGGCCCATAGCCCGTCCCAGTCCGATGTCGTAGGAGCGGCGCACGTCGGAGTTCACGTCGAAGACGAGCTCCTTGGGCGAGGGGCTCACGGCGGCGCAGAGCAACATAGAGACACGAGCCGCGCTCGGTTCGGCGGAGGATCCCGGCGTCGCGTGGATGCCCACGTCGAGGCGGGACACAGGCACGGCTAGAGGGCGAGTGGCGCGAGCCTCGAGCGCGGACTAGAGAGCGGCATGGTGGATGCCGCAGATGGTCACGTCGGGAAGCTGGGCCCATGGCCATGGAACTCTAGCAGAGCCACGAGTGGGAAATTCGAGATTCAAGCTCCGCCTAGCCAGCCTTCTGTCAAGTACTCCTCCTCCTAGCCACGAGTAGTGCTAGACCGATGGGCGGAGACCAAGGAGAAGCGGGCAGCAGCGAGGATCTTCCCTGCTGATGTTCAGTGTCCAGTCCCCCCGCCCCCTAAGGGCCGCCGGCGAGGTGGTGGACAATGATAGGGAGCTCCGCCGCGAGAACAAGGTTGCCACGCGGAAACGAGGCAAGGCCAAGCCGTGCGAGACGGCGAGCGCGAGGAAGAAGAGGGAGGAGCAGGAGCGGCTCGACGCAGAGGAGGCCGCCGACTACCAACGTGTCTGGGACTTAGGTTTGGCCTACACCACTTTACTTCCTCTTCTACTTTCTTATCTCGATTGATTTGATTTGATTTGCCAAAAAAGAGTTCATCGATGCAAGAAAATAGTGAAGTATTCCACGACATGGCGCCCTGTGACGCTGAGTCATGTCATCGGACCTTGACCCGATGAGGCAAAGGCACAACTCTATGAAAAATGTTCAGATTTTTTTTAAATCGTAGGCCCACGATCTGCCATAGGCGTTTCATGATGTCCCGCACAAGGCTTGGGATGGAAACCGTTCTTGGAGGCGAAGAAATGGCCTTCGGGGCTTGGCTTTCAACTTGTAGCATTGCATGGTCTGCCAGAGGAGACAGCTGCCGGGTTGTACTATCACTATCAGTGTGCAACCTGGCAAGGCTCCCATGGCTATACAAAGGCACCCGACGGGCAGGGCTGCTCACAAAGGTGGATTGGCGATGGCAGAGTGCCAACTAGGGCAGATGGCCCTCATGTCCATGTACAATAGCATCCTAAGAAATCCACGACGAGTTATAACAAAGTACTCCACTAGGGCATGCCCCAGGTTCACAAAGTATCATAACAACGTATCAGAACAAAGTACAAACAACCACCAAAGTATCAGAACAAAGCACAACCAAAGACAGTGAAGACAACGATCACATGGTCCTCGCGTCCAATCAAGCGGCCTAGCCTCCCCTTGTTCTGCTATGAAGGATATCTCCTGGTATTCAAATGATTCCCCAATGATAATTAGAAAATTGCAGAACTTCACAAATGATTCATATATGGGTTAGCTGTAACTGTACCTTGATTCAAAGCCTGGAGCTCTCTCCCTCGACCTCTCCCTCCTCTCCCTTGACCTCTCCCTCCAGCTGCCGCGGTATTTTCTGCTGGAACTTCCGTCTCAGGCGCTGCTGCCAAAAACAACGGTTTCTCGGTCAAAAATATTTACCCAAAAGCCACATTTGGATGGTTTCAAACCCTCTCCCTCGACCTCTCCCAGATAGGTTAGCTGTATTTGCACCTCTCCCTCGAGCTGCCGCGGTATCTTCTTCTGGATCTTCCATCTCAGGTGCTGCTGCCAAAAACAACGGTTTCTCGGTAAAAAAAAATTACCCAAAAGCCACATTTGGATGGTTTCAAACTTAAATATAGGTGGGATCCCAACCTGATCTACGCAAAATATTGTTTTGGTTAAGTCCATGTTCGAGGAGATTCACAGATAGACTCACTCTATAATGGGACACCTTTTCCTGCATTTGTGAGGCATAAATCATTTGTTCTAGGATTTAAATAGACCAAAACTTAAAAAGCACAAGGCTCAATGTTTACCGAGCAACTTTGGCTGTTATATATAGAAGAACCATCACCATTGATGAGCTCTGCCATAAGCAGCAGTACATGAAATGGGCTATCGTATCTGCAAGAATTGCAATTGATTACCACATAATAATTTGATAAACACAGAATTGCAATTGTTGCATCCACTTACTTGTGGTCTTGAATCGGAACAAATGGAGATGTCGTCTCAAACTCAGAGATGGTCTTGCCGTGCTCAGAGATGCTGCTCAAATATGACTGCAGATTATGTAACACAGTATTTGCCTGAGTAAGATTTGTCTGTGCACCCCTAACTACACCCGAGTCAAGGATAAAGTTCTTCTTCTGCTTGGCCGAAACAGCAACCAGGGACCAGTGAAAAGAAACAACAATAGGAGCAAATATCTGAAAAAAGAAACTATTGTCAAACTCCTGAACCCAGTAACAATGTCTCACAATGCACAACACTGGTCCTCAAATATTGGTCAGCTACTCGCATCAGGGCCATCAATAATCTAAACTTTGTATATGTCTAGAGTCTAGATGCAACGGCAGCGAACGCCACTACGTGGCCGGTCTAGAGCAAAGGGATAACAGCCCCACTCAAAGGAACCTCAGAGGGGGCTCTGTCTTGGTCGCCGCCGCTGCCGGTAAGAGCCAATCTGGAGCGCCCCGTTGTGCAGCGATCACCACCGCTGGGCTGGGCACGACGCTGGAGGCATCGGCAGGGGAGGCCTCAACATGGTCGTGCGTTGGCAGAGGCATACCAGCCACACTCAAAGGAGGTGCAGCGAGGGCTCTGTCCTGATCGCCGCCGCTGCCGGTAAGAGCAAGTCTAGAGCGTCCCGTTGTGCAGCAATCACCACTGCTGGCGTGGGCACGACGCCGGACGCATCGGCAGCAGAGGCCTCAACATGGCCCTACGTGGGCAGAGGGATACCAGCCCCACTCAAAGGAAGCGCAACGGCCAGCGGGTGCTTTGTCCTGGTCGCCACCACCGGCGGTAAGAGCTGTCCTAGAGCGCCCCGATGTTGGCGTCCTCGATTTGGAGGCAGGGATGATGGGTGCCGCTGCCAAGTTGGCCGGCCCGATGAGGATGAGGATGACGGCGGTGCAGAGTATGGAAGGACTCGTTTATGGGTTTCACAATGGCAATGGCCGGTAGATGGGTATGCCTGGCTGCCGGTATAATTGGTTCTACACGTTGGTCCTGGCCGGGGCATGTTAGACGTAGTTGAATCAAAAGAATCCCTCCCGGTTTTGACTTGGACTTTGGTCTGTATTGCAGCTCGGTCGATGCACAAAGAAACGCTCGATTCACTTACCGGTGGTCCCGGTGGTAATATGTCGTTTGGCTGGAGGGTAAATTAGTCTAAAAATATATTGGACCGGAAGAAATCTTAGTGCTTTTATTATTAGGTATAGATTAAGCAAAGTCAGAGCTTAGTTATCTATTTGGTCCTTCCGATTAACATTTGTGAGAACTGCCTGACGTGAATGGTTAACTTTTTGGATAAATACCAAAGTTAAAAGGCCAAATTAGATCTGGTAAAATAATACACAAACCTGATGCGCTGTATCCACCTTCTCTTTTGTAAGTTCCTTTTCCAGAGCTTCAGTTCCATGTCCTTCCAGCAATTCATCCTGCAATAATAGACAAAAATTGTAGGTACAGAATAGCAAAATTAAAAAATCCGGATAAGTTTTTTTTTGTAGGTACAGAATACCAAAGTTGTTTTTTGGATAAGTACTTACAACAGCAGATAGAGTGAGGATGATTGTATCAGGGTGCTCGAGTGAGAGCAGGTAGCAGCATAACTCAAATATGTTAAGGGGCATAAAACCCTTTGGTTCTCGTTTAAAGCACTCTATAAAAGCATGCTCAGGTATCTCAAAGTCATCAAGCTTAAATACAATTTTCTCGCGCTGTCTTTGCTCAATACACATCTTGTAAACACTATTTTCCCTCAAAAGAAGAGGTACCTTAAGAAGGCTTCCATAGCAGCTATTATGCCACATAATCAACTGAAAAGAACATAAAGAAATCATTACAGAATGGTAACACATGATTTGCAAATTTGTAGTCATATTAATATATGGTTTGTACTTACAGGAATATTCTCTATCGGTCCCAAATTGCCGGCCGCCGTCCTCCCCAACGCCCGGCCGCCGCCCTCCCTCTAGCTACCAGGAGCAGCCTAGGATCCCTGGTCCGCCCCTCGTACACCTCCTCCCGGTGTGCTCCTCCATCAGCCACAAGCTGCGCCTCACGTCCCAGAGGAGACGCGGCGGCTCGAGGAACGGACGTCTTGGTCAACGCCGGCGACCATAGATGCAGGATGAGCAGGGGCCTAATTGCAATCTTATTCTATTTTTTGGGGTGGTTTATGCTAATGTAAGGGACCAGAGCGAGAAGCTGCCCAGCCGAACGGATTGCCAACTCCTGGCGATTTGGAGAGAAGCTAGCGCTGGTTACAGGCGACGGAGTTCAGGAGTTTCCGGCGCCAGAGGGCTACCGAACACGCCCTAAGTATGTTCGTATTTTCATAGTGTCATGTAAAAACACAAAATGGTTAGGTAACAATGGTGGAGTCAGAGTCTGAACTCGTCCAATCTTCCAAGGACCACCCCCTCCCCAGATCCCCTCTCCTCCTTTGAAACTCTTCTCACCCTGTAATTTGTCTCCCCTACATTAAGGTAGCACATTTGAACATTTGAAATGGTGGAGGATCATATGCCGATGAAAATTGCTGCAGGACACTTACATGAACTTTAACAGGAAAGTTTGTTTGCAAGAGAGCAGATTTATTTTACTTAGTATACTTTGCACAAAGAATGAGTCATTGAACTGTTGAAAACATTAGCTATTTTAACTCAATACAGTCATACCATTGGAAGCATGGAAGGAACCTTCAGCAAGTACATTTGTTATCAGACTAATGTAATGATGAAATACTCTCCAGCACATAAAATCAAATATCTTGATTATCTTCGGCCAAAACATCATGTTATGAAGCAAATGTTATTATTTATCTATAACCCAAAGGGAGCCCCATAGTGACAAGAAATTACAAACACATAGTATTCTACAGTTTTACTATTGTAATATCATATCAAAGTGCAGTGTAATACTCTTCGAGTTGCTCCGTGTTCCTCGGAGCACAATGGGCCTGAAGTACGACAAAACTAACATGGAGTGATACAGCTCCGGTGTCATCTCCTTGAACATAGACATGGATGAAAGCTTTGCAGTACCAACAGAAAACCCAAGAAAAGCGTCCAATAGTTGAATTTGTTGACATATAGGAAGAAAACACCCTTCTCATCTCTAGACTTGTGATCCTTTTGCACTCAACTATCAAGTAAGTTTATATACAAATATTAACTCAAAAAGTAACAGACATACATTAATATCTTAATTTCCTGGCCTCCAATATCAATTTTTGTAGCAGAAGTAGCATGTTCCATTAAATTTTCATTTAGCATGTATGCATTGACTATACTTTTGATATATAGGTGGCTCCATCAGACACCACATCAGGAGCTAGCACGGAAGGAACAAGCAAGGAGAGAGAGACACATGATTGGACGCCTCAAGAGACAGATTATCTGTTGCAGCAAATAAAGGAGAAAGTGAGCATTTTTCAGGCATGCAAAACGAATTTTGGTAAAAAGGTTTCAAGGGACATGAATACCAGATTCAAACTGAAGGTAGAATTCACTAAAGACAGGATCAGGTCAAGGTTGTCTGTAGTTAGTAAACAATGGGACCCCAAAAGGAAGGGTCTTCAGGTTTCCCGGTCAGTCTCCCAGTCAATCCCCGTGTCGCTGCTTGAGAAGCATTCTCAGACAATCGCTGAAGAACTTGCCGATGCTGAACCCGAAAGTTCCTCTTCAGTGCATTTTAAAGACATGAATCAAGCTGAAATGACAGTTGAAGAGATAGCTGAGCTGCTGATTAGTTGGGGGGTCCACCCCAAGAAGATTAATAGGTACAGAAGGGCACTTCTGAGGAACAAAGGGTCTGCATCTCTGTTTCACCTCTACGCTGGTGTTCCCGCCAAGATGACGTTCCTGAAACAACTTTCGTCAAAAGATGAGGATTAGTGCTTGTGTTGTAAGCTTACTTTCGAATTTGTTCGTCGAAAAGGAATGCTTAGTGCTTGTGTTGTAAGGATATTTAGTACTTTGAGCTGTGTAATTTGTGGTAGACCTTATTGTCATAAGTCCGTTTTATTGTAATATGTACTTCGTAATATGGATTGCTGGACGTTGGAGCCTTTGAGGCATGGTCGCATGATCATGTTAATTTCTGAACGGAGTTTCTATTATGTGAAGTTGTGAACTATTTGCTGTCATTATTCATGAACTTGTACTGCTCAATGTACCTATGATTTCATACTGCATTCGACAGTGTTTTGTTTGAATGTCAACTAGGGGAAAATCGTGCAAAAGGCAAGCAAAATGCTGCCCAACTTTTGCCATATTTCAAAGTAAATACACAGACAAATTGCTGCCAAAATGTATCTGTACCAATTAACTGCACTTTTACTAAAGTTATGCCATGTTTGTTTGCATACAAAATAAGAAACACATGCTAAACACTTTTACACATGTCCTAGAACCAATGAAAGCAAAGCAAAAGAAAAAGATTAGAAAATAAGACTTTGGTCATTTCTGCCAAAGTTAATAACTACCCTACTTTGATCCTCTGGTTTAAAGAATTCAAGGGGCGAAAGAGATATTGTTTATATGGTTGTGGTCTTTCACAAATCATGGGCAGGTCTACTTAAAGGTGGAGATGGAGAACTGCTGACAAAGGGGGCGGACATGCTTAAGGAGAACGCTTCGAAGCTCCTCAGGATCTGCAACACCGTGCAGGAGGGACTGTCGGCTAGGACCTGAACAACAAGAAATGAAGATCTGCGGGTCCTTAATAGGATGGTACTGACTTTCATACAGGTGCTGCATGGCTGTCGTCAGCTCGTGTCGTGAGATGTTTGGTCAAGTCCTATAACGAGCGAAACCCTCGTTTTGTGTGAAGCTTTTGGTTGTCGGGTTGGATAGCTTCTAGTTTATGATTGGTAGTCTTATTCTCTGTCGTTCCCTCATGTGTGAGGCTTAAAGTTTAGACTTGTTGTGGTCTTGGTGGTGGCATGTGCCAGTGAACTTTGGTAGATGGGACGGTGGGTTTTTGCCCCACGGCAGAGGTTTCGACTTCGAGCCTCTGTGGGTGGGTTTCCCACTGATCTCGAACCTGTACTATTCCGCTCTTTCCCTCTCCCCTCTCACTGGAACCCTGTATTTCCGTTATGTGAGTAATGGAAAGGGGCAATAGTCCGGTTCAAAAAAATAACCTTATCAGGAAGATGTGCCGTTGTTGGCTCCATTCTTGCCTTGGTTGGAGAGATGATGGGACGACATGGTTCGTAGGGGCGTAGAATAGGCATAACGACATGGTTCGTAGGGGTGTAGAATAGGCGTAACGACACGGTTCGCAAGGAAGATGTGCTGGCTGGTGGCTCCAGCGAAAGCAGCGTCACGGAGGATGACGAAACTAGCTGGTAGCCCATTCCCGTCGATGATGGGGAGCGACGGCTGCCGGCGGCGATGCTCGGCCATGAACTCCGACATGGATGTGGCGCTGTGCCACGATGTGCGAACCATGTGGCAACGCCCGACGACCCTGTTGGGACGGATGAGGATTCGATGACTAGCGGGATCTTTTTTGTTGAAAAAAATGATCTCAAGGTTTGGATGAAATTGGTGCTGGTTTCCAGGTTGGTTTCGGGTGTTTTGACTATATTCGTCAAGATACTCACTTAAAAGCAGTAATCCATTTCCTCTAAAGTATCTCAAGGTTGGCGATCTGGTGTGCTTAGGATTGGTGCCTGAACTTGCTGCTGGATTTGGATCTCCTACTGTCTGGAAGTCATCTGAGGCCTGCTTAGCCTATCTTGATGATTTAGTATCTAAAACTGTTGTAGAACTTGCTATATTTCCTTTCCCATTTCCTTTTGGTTTATGCGTAAACCTGGTGCTGAGCCTGTTGAGCCGTTGTGCTACATGTTTAAGTAATCGACTTTCTGCTAAAGCTACAAGGGCATACCATCAGCATGTGGAGGGAGCAGCAAAGATCTGAAGGATGAAATTGATGGTTGAAATAACACTCTAGTTATGCCTTGTGTATGCCTTTCTCGACATCTATGATTTCTTCATTCGGTATGTTTGTAACCTGGATTTGTTAGCATTCCAGCAAACTTAGGTTCAATACATCATGTTGAGTGAAACTTCTGAAAAGTAAGCTAGGGTTTATGTGCAGGGTTACATAAACCCAGGTTAATGTGCTTGCACAAACATATATCAACATTTTTTAGCAATCCAGAATATTTTTTTTGGAAAAGGAGGCTTGCCCCCGGCCTCTGCATCGGAACGATGCATGCAGCCATCTTATTAAAAAGTCTCAAAGTACTACAATATCATAAAAGTATTACAGCTTGCAAACGGAGCAAAAGTAAAAGAAAAGTGAATGATCACAATCGCAACTGGTATGACAAAGTAGAGGACAAGCTCCCTAGACTCCTATCCTATTATGTGACCTCCATCCAAACCAGTTGAATATAGGTTTAGGGGTTTAGGGTCTCCGAGATCCCCGGCCGCCACGGCGATAGGAGGAGACGGTGGTAGCCATTGGAGTCGGAGTGGGAGGAGGGGGTTCCCTCTCTTCGTTAAGCCAAGCTCGCGACAAGTGGTGGGTTGGGACGGCTGAACTGGAATCTCACGCCATAAGCCTCTCGATCCGCGCTAGATCCCAGCCCACCGCCGCCGTAGTAGGACGAGGGAACCACAACCCACCTGGCATAGCTCGGAAGGAACTATCACCGGCCCCTATTCTTGCCGGATATGTGCTGCCTCTTCGGTGAGGCTCAGGAGAGGCAACGCCGGTTGCAGATCTCGCTGGGCTCAGTCTTCACCCGCTCGATAAGAAAACAAAACAGCTAAATATCAGCTATTTAAAAATGAGAATGATTTGCAAGGCTAATACTTATCATGGCGTTGTTGTCTTACTCGCGGGACTATGAGCTGACGACTCGCAGGAAGAAATACTTATCACAGTGTTGTTGTCTTGACATGGCTTGTTCCTTTCCATTTGGCTGCGTGGTGACTCCATTGGCATCCCTTTCCCTATGCTAAATGGCTGCGTTTGTATGACCTCAGGATGAAAATGAGAACTTTTCGGGAGACAGGGGCAAAAAAGGGAAAGGCGCGCACATGGCGAAGCGTATCTGAGAAGAAGCGTGTGGGATGGACACGCATCCCGGGCAGGGCAAGGCAAATGAACTGAAGTTGTGGGTTGGTCAGGTGAAATTCTTCCCGAAAGAGCCCTTTCTATGTACTGTAGCTCACTGGACCAGCTTTGGCCGGATGCATCAGTCTTGGACTATGCCAACTGGATCCCTCGCGGGCAGCACAGACGCATGCGGAAGAGGTAAAATTATTTTTTTCTATGAATTGACGAAATTTTATTCAATTCATGAACATTTTTTAATAGACGAATTTTTAATATGACGGCGGAAGCTTTCATTTTTTTCTCGTGGAGCGACAAGGAACCGGAGCGCCTCTTCGCCTCGTCACACTGTGGAGCTTCAAAAACGTGTCCCCAAACCTCGTCGTCTAGGTGATCAAACTGATTATAGACGAATTATTTAAGGCGTCCCTAAGCAAAGCTCCTACTTAGAAGTTCGAATATTCGATCAAAGTTGTTATGAGAAAGAATCATTGAGAGCTCCTCCGCCCATGCCACATGGCAACTAGGCCGAGCTCCTCGTCAGATTCTTCAACTTTGATGAAAGGTGCTTGAGGGTGATGTAGGCTAGGGATGTCAGATTCTTCTACTTTGACGAAAGGCGCTTTAGGGCGATCGGTGGAGGCAGCGAGGGTTTCGTCCTGGGGAAAAGTGCTGGTTCTCGTGGAGGCCATCCCAGCGGTGGACTGCTTCTGACGAACCATCCTGCCTTCAGCAGAGCGACGCGAGCGCAGAAATGGGCTGAGCCCACAAACGAAAACTCTTAGCAAAATGGGCCTCTTCTAGGAGGCCCTCGCCCACTTCAGCATCACCAACAACAACGGGCAGTGCGTGGATGCATTCTGCACTGGATGACCTCTGACCGCTGCTGCCGTACAATATCGGGATGACCTCCATGGGACTCACCGTTTGAATAATCCCTTGAAGAATCGCCCTGACATCGGTGGTGGACTTCGCGTAGCTGTCGAAGACTGCCCGCGTGCAATCGACGACATGTACTAACAGGAACATTTCCATGCTCTGTGGGCCGAAAATTGGGGAATGTTATATCGACGTCGACCTCCCGAGCTTCACCAAGCCCTGTACATCGAGCCGAGGTCGTCCCAGAGCTCCATCCGCCTCCGACTAAGCCCACGGAGAAGCCCGGGGTTAAGAAGGCTGAGTTGCTGAGGGTATAGGAGCAAATTTCTCATATGTAAGCTTGGATCACACAAAACCAAAGCCATGGACAACACCATTGCTCAAGATATCCCCCGATATGCCGATTAATCGGTTGATTTATCGCTTACCGGTGTCTGACCGATAAGATAAAACGTTGGTGATGATTTCCCCCTCCCGGAGGGAAGTTTCCCCGGTAGAACGGCTCTGTCGGAGCTCTATATTGGTTCCGCCTCATGGCGGCGGAGTTTCGTCTCGTAAGCTTGCCCTCGATTTTTTCCAGGATAAAAGCCTTCATATAGCAGAAGATGGACACCGGGGGGCCACCAGGGGGCCCAGAAGGCAAGGGGCGCGCCCAGTAGGGGTGGGCGCGCCCCCACCCTCCTGGACAGGGTGTGGCCCGCCTGGTGTATTTCTTCCGCTCAATAATTCTTATAAATTCCAAAAATAGGTTTCGTGGAGTTTCAGGACTTTTGTTGCAGTGCAGAATAGGTTTCCAATATTTGCTCCTTTTCCAGTCAGAATTCCAGCTGCCGGCATTCCCCCTCTTCATGGTAAACCTTATAAAATAAGAGAGAATAGCCATAAGTATTGAAATATAATAAATAATAACAGCCCATAATGCAATAAATATTAATATAAAAGCATGATGCAAAATGGACGTATCAGCACTCAGTGCGCAAACCGGATGCGTTACCTCAAGGTAGCTAGATCCAAACCATGCACCCCCGCCGGCTAGACTCACGTGGCGCACCACTTACGCAGTAGACCCACACCACTTACACCGGCCCCAAGCCCAAGCATTACCCCCGGGTAGACTCATATGTCGCACACCACAAAATAGAATTAGCACAAGACTTTCACCCCGATTCACCAGGTTACTACCTTGTGCACCCCTAGCCAGCATGATACACTGCATGCACCTAGAGCCACCTGGGCCCACAGCATGCACCACTACACGTACGTGTCCACAAAACGAACTAACCCATAATCAACTTTTTTTGCCAAAACAATTTAGTTATTTTTATAATGGCTTGAAAATAGCAAGATTTCTGTTAAATAATAATTTCCTTAATTACAATAAGGTCCATTTCGTAACCACACAAAATTCCTACCTTCCCTCGAAAAAAGAATTCTTCTCTCACGATCACGATGGCCTCACCCTATAATCTAGGAATCGATCCAATCTCCCCACGGGGGCCAAGTTGCACGCCGTAGATATTTATGGTTGGTTGCAAATTTCTCTCCAAAACCGTTTATTATGATAAAATCACATTATATTTTTTTTAGTTCCAAAGAAATGTGGCGACAAAAGCATGGAACAAAATCGTAGGAGGCATGGTAGGATACATGCACATGCTGTCTTTTTCTACTAGAACTGGACCTGTTGGCAAATTGCATGTGCACGTGTCATGTTTCAAATTATCTTGAAAATTATGTTGTACACATTTACATAGGCGATCGAATTGTTGTTTTCATATGTTAATAATCCCTAAATATTGACCACGTGACACATGTGGTAAGCAATCCAAACAATTCAAAAAAAAATCCCTAAATATTGAATTTAAGCATGCTCCTAGAAATTATCAGTCATAGAACCAACATCTCTTTCGTAGAGATTAAGGTACTTCCACATTAAATCTAATACAATAAATTCAAAGGATCAACTTAATACATTAACATCACATAAGGATGTAGCCCAGGAATCCAACGAGTAGAGAGAAAAGGAGGAACAAAAGCTGGAAGAAGAAGGATCGATCGGCCAAAGCGCCATCAGCCTCCTAGCCTCACAACTCCAGGTCTCCCGCCTTGTGAACTCCAGTTTTTTTCCTGCGAAACACGAATGGCAAAGTTGCTATTGCAGGATAGGACTTAGTGAAAATTACAGTTATGCTGAAACAGTTATAATGACAAACATTGTTGACATAATGGTTACAACAAGCAAACAAAACCAAGCTCACAAGTGCAACTTACTTTTAACATCAAACAATTATATTAACATGGCCAGTTTAGAGCAAGATTTTACCATGCAACATAAACTTGTCATAGCAACAAAAGGCATGGCATGAAAGTATTGAGAACATAATGCAAATAAATTTTAGGAAGCATGGCCATAGAAGTTATATTTTTAGTGGCAACCTTCAAGCAAAGTTGCATAGTTTTATAACAGAAAGGGTTGCTGTTATTGGTAGAGGCACACTAAGGTTGGCTAGCCATCGAGGATTAATAGTGGGCCAGGGGCCACATGACTGGGAGCATTTGTGTGTGCGTGGCTGCCATGGGACCCGGATGTCAGTGGCTTACTTTGAAAACAAAAGGGGGGTTTATAGTTTAGTGGGAACCATCAAGCAAATTCGCAAAGTTTTATAGCTGACAGATTTATACTTGCTGAGATGCACAGAGTAAAATGATGGCATGTTGGAGGCAATAAATAAATATGCTACATGGCTTGTCATGGCATCTAATTGCACAGAATGCTAGTACAAATCATGGAGAACAAGACATACAACATGAGCATCTCCATAAGAGCTGGTAGCTCTACCAAAAAGCTATCAACAACTCAAAAAAGGGTTCAAATATAGTATCAAGCACTTAATAATAGAAAGACACATAACAAATTTTTGGAGTAGAAGTGCAGGTGAACATCAAATACTACCACTACAACAGTACAAATTTAGCCTAGGGTTCATATACATCATAATCCAGCCCCCAAAAGCATGTACTCAATCACTACCACCACAACTGTAAGCATGAGCAGTAGGAAGATTAGGAGTGGGGAAGCTTACTCTAAACAACGGTACCACCGCCGTTCAGACCAGGGGAGCGGCGAGGGAAGCGTAGAGAACGGCGGGGAAGCGATGTCGCGACCACTGTCCTCCTCCTCTTGCGCTTGAGTCATCTCGACTCGGTTGGAGGCTCCACAATCTGCAACGACACCTCGTGCATTGTGGGTTCTGATCCAAAGGATGCTCTACCCTAGATCCGAACGCCCACCACCTGCTACGCGCCCCACGGGCTGGACGAATTGGCTGCTCCATCGCCCACAGTGAGGATCTCGATGTCATGCCTCGCCAGCGGGCGGGGAAAAGCTTTTTTTCTCCCCGGATGTCATTTCCCTCAAAGTGGCCATTGACATCCGCCTAACCGCTTTATGTTGTTAAACCAAGAACGGATCTGCATCAACACGGCCATCTTTACTCGGTCGCCGCGGTGATCTCCATGAAGTCGGCGTTATCGCCGCCGGCGATCTGCTCCTCCATCGAGGTTCTTGCGTGGATGGAAGAAGGGGGTGGGATGTGGAAGAGGAGACGAGCAAAGTTGTGGCCGCAAGAAGGAGGAGAAGGAGAGGGAGGAGATGTCGCGGTTGTAATGGCGATGGGTGAGGGGAAGGACGATGGCGGCGGCAGTTCTGCATTGGATGAGAGGGGCGGCGCGTGATTGTTTTCTTCCTATGACTTTTTTTTGAGACAATTTTTTCCTATGACTAAAATGCCCGAGATTAAAACGGTTCCAAAAAAGCCCAATCACTGTAAAACTTTGTATAATAAATATAGATAATTCAGGCCAACCAAAGCCCACAACATGAATTAATAGTACGCTTACAACTTAAATAACACCAAGACAAATATAGATAGATAGATTTTTTAGTTAAAAAAGATAGATAGATAGATGGTCATCGCTTCTCCACCAGGCTCCTCCTTGCTCCTCCTCCGGGCGCCCCTCACTGCTCCTCCGCGGTGTTGTTGATGGGGTACGGCAGAGTGTGCATGCGCTCGTCGGTGGGGAAGACGTTGTCGTAAATGATCCCGTGAAGATGTTATGGGTGGTGAAAGCTATGAACTCGCAGCCACACCGGAACACGCGGCCGAGGAGGTAGAACACATCAAGGGGTTGGCGAAGTGGGCAGTATAGCAACCACAACCCCGTTGCTGGATGACCTCCTCGACTCGGTACATCCTTGGAGATCCTCGAGGAGGTGCCCGTGAGCCGCCCCAAGGAAGAAGTCGGTGAACCCCTTGCGCCCCTCCACTGGACATCTCCCACACACGGCGGGTGCTCTCGACGACAATCCGGGCGGGTAGAGCATCTCCAGACGGTGGAGGGAAGCGGTAGGTTGGCCCGTGTACTACATGGCTGCGCGGGCTGGTTCTTAGGGCTGTTTGTGGTGAAGAAGAAGAAGGCAGCGCATAAAATGCAGGTGGGAGAGTATGGGAGATGAATGAAGGGTGTGAGAGGAAGAGGAACATGATAGGTGGCTTAAATAGCCACCGTGGCAGTAATGGGGTCAAATGTGAACAAATTTTCCACCCACCGCGGCATCGGGAGTGTACACGCGTGGGAAACTGTAGTGTGAATCAAAATGCAAAGTTTAAGTGCTGCCCTATGTGCCATCGGTCGGGTCAACCGAGGACGGCTCTGCGGCGCGTGCTCCTTGTGTATGTGCACGCCTGCAATGTAGGCTGAAGCGGATGCATGCATGCAACCGCATGCAACGTAGGCTCGCTCGAGCGCATGCAACGGCGACGGACATCGCTCGGTCCAACGGGTGGGCTTCTTTACACAGCCCAGCGACACGATGCATGGCAGCCCACCCTCGAGCGCAGGAAAAAAACAAGCGCAGAAAAAAAACGTAAGTATTATATGATTTATCGACGCGAAAGCCCTAGATAATCCTCACAACGTCAAAAAGCTACGAAACTTGGCAATGATGCTAGTCATGTTGGTACAAGGTTGTTGGTCCACTTCAAGGATGTCGACAAAAAACATGCTTCGAGGCGGACCCTTCCCGTCCCGAAAGGCCTCCCATGAAGCAGGTTCAGAATGACACCGAATTTTGCCAGGATGTAAGTCCAATGAGATCAACACTTGTTCATGTTGGCCAATGTGGGACTAACCATCGCAGGAGATAAAGATTGATACTTGTTCTTGTGGGCCCATATTTTTTTACATTTGGTGTCGATAGAACACAAAAAACAAACATGACTATATGCTTTTAGGTCTTCACCCACCCCAATTTGTTGGCCAACTCAGCAGGTTTTGCCTTAAGATGCCACCTCATTCTGTAAGCTGCAATTGTTGTGGTTTTGGAATGCTGGTTCTCTTTCCTGCAGAACGGGCATTTATAGAGACCGTTACGCCGATACACAATCTTTGCAACCATGAGCCACTTGAAGATTTTCTTTAGAAAGCTTCCCTCACCTGTAGGTAGTTCTCCCATTCTTCCAAATCTGCAATCTGGTATTAGAAGAAAAATCTCATGCCAAATGAATTGTACATTATATCAAACGCAGGCATAAATGGATTGTTTTTTCCTTGTATTGGTTTCCTAAAACTTTGGTTATATGAAAGATGTGGCATAAAATGGAATACAAATGATCCATTCATCTAAATTTGCAAACCCTAGGACTAATAACCGCACGATTAATCAAAAAAGGTGAAGCAAAGACGATTGTCTATCTGAATAGAGAGTAATAACAAGAGAGCAATTTCTAGGGTTAACCTCGAGAAGGCAAATTCTAGGGTTAATATCTGCAGACACTAACCGATTCATCGTCGTTGGTGCTGTGTTGGACCAGCTGCGGCTGCGAATCGGTGGCGACGACGTCCTTGTCGACAAGTTCCTTCATGGGGTCCACATCCGCCGCATGGAGGGCACCAGCCACGCACCCTCCCCCGGCAGGTAGGATCATCATCGCCGACAAGAATGTGGGCTTTTTGGCAGCGTCGAGTAGTGGGCGGCGACGAAGACGTGGGTGGATAGGCAAAGGCGATCGAATGCTGGAGGCAGGAGCGAGATTTGGGGAGTGAAAATTCAATTTGATTGGGAGAGAGAGGTCAAGGCCGCGCACAATTCGTCACTTTTGAAATTTAGGTAGAAACATGCACGATAATGACATCGTGCACACCCAGAGATTTGCCCGAACCAACCAATCAACCAACCAAGTAAAAGAAAAAGTGCACAATGTCGGTCCACAAACGTGGCAACATAAACCGAACACCAAAATAGTGTGTTAAAAAAACAGCAAAATAGGAGGGACGTTTTTTTTTGCACATTACTACTAAATACTAGAAGGGAGAACTACTGAAAAAAAATACTAGAAGGGACAGTTGGCACATTTAATTTCACATGGCATCTACTAGCTTTTTTGTTCATCGCTAGCTATGTTGTACCGATTAGGTAAAATGAATGGATAATTATTAAACCCTAGCTATTGTCAAGGTTTATCGGTGTGTGTCTACGTGGCCAAGTGTGCTTGCACGGTGTGGGTCCAGGTGAGTGTGATGCACGGGACGGGCCTTTGTGGTTAGGGCCCACATGAAGCGGCACCGAATTTTGAGCAAAGTGAAGGGACGAGCCGCACACACCGTCCGTATGCCGGACTTGTTCCCTCCCATTGGCTAGATCCAACATGCGATATGGCCTCGTTTACACTTACCCCGCGTGAGGGTTTATGCATGCCCCTCTCGGTGTTTGACCATACCCTTCATGGGTCATATGATGAGACCACGCCAGGCCCCGTGATGCACCGCCTAGGCACAAACCGGGCGCGTTACCTCTCGGTAGCTAGATCCAAACCATGCACCCCCGCTGTTTAGACCCAAGTGGAGTAGCACCTAGACACATGACCCGCGACACTTGTGCCAGCCCCCGAACCATGCATCCCCACCGTGTAGACTCATATGTGGCCATGTGTGCATGCATGTTGTGGTTCCAGCTGAGTGCGATGCACGGGACGGTCCTTGGTTACTAGGTCTAACATCACACGGCAATGAGATTTGAGGTAAATGAAGGAACGGGCCCCGAACTCCCTTCACAGGACGGACGCATTCCCACTCTGTGGCTTGATCCAGCATGGGATATGGCCCCAGTTGCCCACAGCCTACGTGAGGGCCTACGCATGTCGCTCTCGATGTTTTACCACACCCTCTAGGGGTCGTATGATTACACTTGCGCTAGGTCCCGTGAATTTTTGGCCCCTCGATAATTTGCATGGATTATAACGGCAGGTGATGAGCATCATAGTCTAGAGAACGGTGTCGAGGCCACCCCTCCCTTTGGTAGCATATGGTGCATATATGGACCAAAGAGCTTAACATGGGGCTTTCATCCCAATACTTGCTATGATTTCATGTGGCCGCCGTAGATCTTGAACTTTCGATGTTACAACCCTAGAAATGTGGTAAATGTCCCGAATATGGCAGGGAGGGGGGGGGGGGGGAAAGGCCACAAAATAAACAAGCACAAGAATTTTTTGTTTGTTTTATCTGACAAGACAAACAAGTTTTTTAAAATAAGGATTTTTAGCATGTTTTAATAAGGATTTTATAATTTCACATTATAAGGTGCTTATTTTTTCCTAAAACAAATGTGTTGTAAACGCACAAAGCTCCACATTGAGCCTCTCACCATCACGTTCCCGAAGAACTCACCCTAAAATGAAGGAGAGGTAGATCGAATCTCCCCACGGGGGGCAACCTCCACCTAGTAGCTAAATATGGTTAGTTGAGAATTTCTCCCCAAGTCGTTTTTTGAGGCAAAATCACATTCTTTTTTTTCCTCCAATATTGCGGCGAATACATGGAAGAAAAATCGTGGGAGGCACGGTGGAACGAGTGCACCTGTTTTTCCCCTCCAAAAGTGCACTAGTTGCCATATTGCATGTGAACGTGTCACCTGTACAAACAATTGAATTGTCATTTTTATTTTGTTAACAATTCCTAAATATTGAATTTCAGCATGCACCTACCCCATGTCGATTAGGTCAAATTTGTTTTATCCAAGCTCGGCCAATGGCGACAGCATGATTCTTGTACCATGCACGTCTTTGCTCGGAGCCTCTGGCGTCCGTGCAGACGAGGGAATCTAGATGTGATGCAATACAATTCATGTTGACCCATATCATGCACCCTTAGCCAACCAAGCCGACAACATGCACCGCTAGCCACCTCGATCTAGACCATCCGGTAGTGTCCACGATGGGCAAAGACGCTCAGTTGGACATGTTTGCTGGCACTAGTGCATGATGCCCAATCTCGGTGTGCAAGATGGGTAGCCGTGTGTCGCTTTGACATGCTTGGCTTACGGAGGGAGGGACTGGTTGGAGAACTAATGAACCGAGGTGGGGTCAAGGGTGGATGGATGGTGTGGGTCAACTTGGGTAAAGGGGAACGGTTGGAGGCCATTTGAACAATGTATACCATGGCTATGGTCATGAACTACCTCACTTGCCTTACCACGAAATTTTTCATAAGGGGACCGTGTAAACCTAAAAATTTTGAGTTTTATTTTTGGATATCCTGTTTGTTACATTTATGGCATCATGTACTACAAATTTGGGGTTATTTTAGAGATGGTCAAAAAAATCACTTCATTACAGACGGACCGTTTGGTCTCACTTAAGCGAGTTTTCTAACAAGGTGGCTTTTTCGACCACATCCAAATCACCTGAAATTTTGTACACATGATCTTTTCATAAACATAGACAGAATTTGAAAGTTTTCCAGTTTTTTTAGAATCTTATATAATTTATAGTGGCTCAGTGAAACTCATGTACATACCTCAGACTTTACCCTAAGGGGACAGTGTAAACTTCATTATTGCTGAATTTTCTTTGATAATCATGTTTATTACATGGATGTGACTATGTAAAAAAAATTGGGTGATTTGGAAAAGAAAAAGCCTACCAACTAACAGGAGATATCAAACCCCACGGCCTGCATACGACTAGAAACCCAACCATATGGGCCAGGATGCAGGCCCGTGGGATGTTGATTTCTCCTGCTAGTAGGCCCCACAGGGCATACACATAAGTGGATAGGGAACGTGATGTTTCAGTGAGAGAGGCTCATGCAGTTGGTCTCTCAGCCGCGTATATAAGTAGGTGCGCGCGCGTCTCGCTTGGCCTGATGCGTCTCAGCGTTGGGCAAAATTTTGTTGGGCTGTCCTAGGCAAACCTCACCCGCGTGCTGGACCACGCGTCCCTGTAGATGGTTGGGCTGGCCCATCATGTATGCATATCCTTTTTGTTTTTTGTTTTTCACATATTCTCTTTCATTTATTATTATACAGTTCTAAAACAAAGGTTGTTGTAAATGCACAAAATTCCTTCTTCAGCCCCTCACCATCACGTTCACGTTGAACTCACCCTAAAATCAAGGAGAGGTAGATCGAATCTCCCCACGGGGGACAACCTCCACGGAGTAGCTAAATATGGTTACTTCAGATTTTCTTCCCAAGTCGTTTTTTGAGGGGAAAATACATTTGTCTTTTTTCCTCCAATATTTGTGGCGAAATACATGGAACAAAAATCGCGGGAGGCACAGGCGCTACCTGTTTTTTCCCCTCCAAAAGTGCACTTGTTGCTAAAATGCATGTGAACGTGTCATATTCCACATTTTCCTTAATACATGTTGTACACCTGCACAAACAATTGAATTGTCGTTTTCATTTTGTTATCAATTCCTAAATCTTGAATTTCAGCATGCACCTATCCCATGGTGTCTCATCCAAGCTCCCACATCAACCACGCAGATTCTTCTAACATGCATGTGTGCTGCTCCGGCGTCCGGTACAAGAGAAGGGAATCTTTATCCGATGTGATGCGATTCATGTCTACCCATAGCATGCACCGCTAGGCAACCGGGCCGACAACATGCACTGCTAGCCGCCTCGATCCAGATAATGGGCAAAGATGCTCAGTTGGACATGTTTGTTGGCACTAGTGCATGATGCGCCAATCTTGGTGTGCAAGACGTGTAGCCGTGTGTCGTTTTACCATGCTTGGCATACCGAGGGAAGGGACTCATCGGAGATCCAACGAACCGAGGTGGGGTCAAGGGTGGATGGATGGTGTGGGTCAACTTGGCTAAAGGTTTACGGTGGGTGTCTACGTGGCCAAGTGTGCATGCATGGTGTGAATCTAGCTGTGTGTGATGCCTTTGGGCGGGCCTTTTTGGATAGGGCCCACATGAAGCGGCAACTAATTTTCAGGAAAATGAAGGAACGGGCCTCAAGCCTCTGCATGCCGAACTCGTTCCCTCCATTGGCTAGATCCAGCATGCGATATGGCATGCCTTCCACATAGCTCGCGTTAGGGCTTATGCGTGCCGCTCTCGGTGTTTGACCACACCCTTCATGGGTCATACGACAAGACCACGCCAGGTCCCGTGAAGCACCGCCTAGACACAAACCGGACGCGTTACCTCTTGGTAGCTATATCCAAAGCACATGCAGACCCGCCGTCTAGGCCCACGTGCGGAGCATGACATAGACGTTTAGACTCATACGTGGACATGCATCCTCTTGGTAGACGTTTAGACTCATGCGTTACCTCTTGGTAGCTAGATCCAAACTGGACTCACACCACTTACGCCAGTCCCCGAACCATGCATCCCCACCGTTTAGACTCATACGTGGACATGTGTGCATGCATGTTGTGGAATCCGGGGCTTGAGTGCGTATGCACGAGACATGCCTTGGTTACGAGGTCTAACATCACGTGGCATCGAGATTTGAGGCAAATGAAGGAACGGACCCGAACTCCTTTCACAAAGCCGGACGCATTCTCTCTCGATGGCTTGATCCGACATGCGATATGGTCCCGTTTGCACACAGCCTATGTGAGGGCCAATGCATGCTGCTCTCGCTGTTTTACCACACCCTCTAGGGGTTGTACGATGACACCACACCAGGTCCGGTGAATATTTAGCCCCTCACGAATTTGCATTGGTTATAACGACAACAGACGGGCATCATAGCCGTAGAGAAGGGCTTCGAGGCCACGCCTCCCGTTGGTAGCATATGGCACATATATGGGCCAAAGAGCTTAACATGGGGCACTCATCCCATTCTGATATGATTTCATGGTGGCGCATAAGATCTTGAACTTTCGAGGTTACAACCATAGAAATGCGGTAAATGGCCCGAATATGCGAGGGGGCGAGAAAAGCTGACGCAATTACCTACCCCCATTATTGAAGTTTGTCTTTCTGGAAAGAAACAATTTTTTATAAATAAGGAATTTCAGCACTTATTAATAACGATTTTAAAATTTCACATTGTAAGGTGCATTTTTTTCTCTAAAACAAAGGTGTTGTAAACGCACAAAACTCCTCCTTCAGCTTCTCACCATCACGTTCACGTTGAACTCACCCAAAAAGGATTTCCCTCTTTTTTACGATTTTCCTTTGTTTTTGTTTTTTAGACAAAAGGATTTTGCTTTGTGTTTTTTTATTAGTAACATAGGGTTTTACTTTGTGACTGGTAAGCGGCCTGTGGGCCTGTTTGGTTGTTTCTTTACGAACTAGACCCACGGGGCGTTATTTTCTATGCTTGACACGGATAGGGTCCGTGTCATCACCCCCATCGCCCACACACACCCGCCCCCCTCACCCCCACCCTCCCCACAAACCACCCCGCCGCGACCCCGCTGCCTACTCGCCTGGCCGCTCTCGATGGTTGAGCAGAAGAGCGCGAAGTGAGATTGGGAGGCTGCCAGCAAGCACCTAGCGACTAGCGGCGACTAGGTGAAGTGAGAAACCCTAACTTGTAATCTTCGACTTCCTTGTTCCTTGTTGCGTTGCCGTTTCGGGAGTTGGATATGGTTTTCAAAGTCAGAGATTAGATAGTTAGGATTTTTAAATCGAAGGTTAGGTGGAAGGCGATGCACAGATTGAAGGAAGTTTTCTACATCGGTGGCTAGCTGGGTATTTTTTTTCTAGGGTTTCGGTATTCCAGGGTTTTCATAACAATGAACAAGTGCATATGCGTAACACAATAGCAGCAAATTTCAGCAAACAGTCCTTTAAAAACTTTAAAAAATATTGGCCTTGTGCAAAGGGCTTAATCCGAGGGAAGAAACTAGAGGGTGGGCTCAAAACTTATAAGCTGGGCTAGGGGGTTAAATTCCTTTTTAGGCCGAAATTAGGTTGGGTTTAGTAAGGTAGCCATTAACTTGTAGTCCTAGATTGCAAGTCAACTAAACATTTCTCAGAATAATATTTACTGTAGTGTTTGTTTTGCAGAATATGCAATTTTGATCCAAATATTTGTATCTTTGTAGGGAAATAACAATAAACTCTTAATTCTGTTGCCCAAATTAGTTCATATTTTAAAGATTATAAATGTGAGGCGTACAATATATCAGAGTTTTTAGGAATTATTTTAGTCTTTATTTTGTGTGGTTATGTAGTACCAGGAAAAAGTGAAGTAAGTTCATTTTCTCCAACATGATGTAGAAGTGGCTAATTGAGTTGGTTACCACAGCGATCCTTTGTCCGGCCCGAACAGATTTTCTTTTCTTTTTCAAGGAACATATTGTTGGATGCGGATGTATGTAGATGGGTTGTATGTTGAAGGTGTGCGTGTGTACATTGAATTGGGCGAGTAACAGCAGTAGTAGGATTTATGTTTTCATAGGACTTTTCTCAGAGATTACTACTCAATATTAGACACTACCTCAGTTGTGCTGCAGAGGAGGAGGGGCCAATGCCGCCCGTTGACGCTCGGGGTTAGACCATGCTGCTGGTCGAGGATGAAGAGAAGGACATGTCTGAACAAGCTGTGGTGCGGCAGGCACGCGCTGCATTGCGGGGTTATGAGGAGTGGAGGGCGAGCCACCCGCTCAGTTCAAGTGTATGATTGTTGATTACTGATGCAGTACCTTCGATGATTATACTGTATGATTGTTGCCTAATGTGTTTACATGCATAAGCCCTTTTCATAAATTCTCATCCTTTGATTTTCTTCATTTTATTTTGTTTACAAAGGTGGTGTGCATAACTCCGTCGACAGATCGCAACAGGCCCAATGTCGATGGGTTGACATTTACCATCGTGCTAGATGGGGCCACTTCAGCTCTGGTATAAATAATCATGTCAATTTTTACTTGTATTGTGTTTGTTCCCTCTACTTTGAAGATTAACAATATGTAGGAAATAAATAGCAATTAAATTCTACATCTACAGATCGTGCCATGCTACGCATGAAGGCACCGATTCAGCGCCATCCCGCATGGGCCCATTGCTTTTTTCAAGAGAGAGGGAGCCGCATGTATGATTTTGGCGTGTACAAAGGGAATTCAAGGGCGATCATCATCTGGTGAAAACTGGTGCAGGTTTGTTGAAGACTTCGACCTGCGAGAAGGCGACCTTGTCTCCTTCAATTTGACTGAAGACATTCCTATGGTGTACTGCTGCAACCTGCCAAGGACATGCGATCAAAATGAAGAGCGTAAAGATCTACTAGAATTAGCTGTCATAACGAAGGGAATTTATCTTATGAAGCAAGAGGAGCGTAACCTACATGACCTTTTGGCGATGAATAAAGGTTATATAGGTGCATTTTTTGTCCACCGCTTCACCAAGTCGAACATAGAAGGAAAGACGATGGTATGTTTTTGGTGTACTAGTATTTTCAATTTTGTATGCAATTTTCTTTGTTTTTTCATGGAGAGAAAGTTTAATGATATGCTATTGTAGCTGAAACCAGTGAATACACTGATGTGTGTTTTTGCATATCCTTTTGTTTCCCATAACTGAAGATCCTTATGTAATATATGTAGATGTAGCTAAAGATCCTTTTGTTTACTGCTCCTTCACATATTTGATAATTTTTCTTCCTATGACGGTGCATACAGTGATTACCGGTGAAAGTTGTCGACGCCCTGAAGACCCCAGGAGATGGGGAGATACCGGGAGATGGGCTTGCTGGCATTCGGCTATGCAAGGACAGTTTCATGCCGGTTAAGTACCACAAGTGTGATGATGGCCGCATCATCTTCGGCAAGGGATGGAGTGATTTTGTTGACAATGAAGAGCTTAAGGTTCATAAAGTCGTTCTTTTCTGTTTAAAGACCACCACCCGTGAAGATCTTCAGATCGAGGTGGTTATGAACATGCTGGCCGAGGAGCCACAAATGTAGCACGACAACGCAAGAGTGTCCTTTACACTAGGTATAGTGCGAAAACTATTTTGATAGCAGTTATGCATCTATGGGGTTACGTCTTCATTATGTCTTTGGTGATGATGACTATGAGAGGAGGACATGTTGCAGTTAGAGTAAATGCTAGGATTCGGCCCTATTCAGGACTCAAAATAGGTCTTTCATAGGTGATTGCTTTATTGGCTGTTGTTTCCCTGGCTATAATCATGAACGATGGTAATGCAAATGGAATCGTTAAGGGGGTTTTATTAATATTTTAAATCATCGAGTTAAGATGGTAGAACTACCTATGAGTGTTTGCGTATGAGATGCGGGAAGGGCATCAGTTGTGTTCTTGACTCTTTGGTAATGCAGGAATAATGTGAGATTACAAAATAAATGGTATAGTGATATTATGATTCTTGTTTAGCTAATTTGTTTGTGGATCATGGGATGGTCTATATTGCAGATGAAGGTGGTAAACAAAGAGGTGCTGATGTTGGGAGCAAAGAGGTGTCGATGGTCTATATACATGAGCTAGAGCATGTAGCTTGGTGAATTGTACAATTCATCACGGTGTGGAGTCGAGAATGCTGGTGTCGCCCTCGCATCTCAGCCGTAGTTTTATTTTTGGACCTTCATGTTAAGTCCTGGCTGGGCTTGCTACTATGTATGATTTGTCTTTGCTAGTTGATTACTTTAGTTTCTAGCTGTAGTTTTGTATCGAGGGCTTGAAAGACCATTTGGTTTCTGTTAATAGAAAATCAGAGGGGGCGACCCTTCTTTTGATTAAAAAAATGAACTTTCTCTATGCAATTAAAAAAAATTGTCTATTCAAACCCAGTTGAGAACAGTATTCATTATAAATCTGAAATAATCTTTTGGTAAAAATGGCTATCGCATTTTGTATCATAGCTAGTGAGGGAGTCCTGGATTAGGGGGTGTCCGGATAGCCGTACTACCATCATTAGCCGAACTATCATTGGCCGGACTATCATCATCGACCGGACTCCAAGACTATGAAGATACAAGATTGACGACTTCACCCCGTGTCCGGATGGGACTTTCCTTGGCGTGGAAGGAAAGCTTGGCGATACGGATATGTAGATCTCCTACCTTTGTAACCGACTCTATGTAACCCTAGCCCTCTCCGGTGTCTATATAAACCGGATGGCTTTAGTCCGTAGGACTAGAACAACAACCCTTACAATCATACCATAGGCTAGCTTCTAGGGTTTAGCCTCCTTGATCTCGTGGTAGATCCACTCTTGTAAACATCCACAATGTCAACATCAATCAAGCAGGGGCGTAGGGTTTTTACCTCCATCAAGAGGGCCCGAACACAGGTAAACATCGTGTCCCTTGTCTCCTGTTACCATCTCGCCTAGGACGCACAGTTCGGGACCCCCTACCCGAGATCCGCCGGTTTTGACACCGACATTGGTGCTTTCATTGAGAGTTCCTGCGTAGCCGTCACCGATAGGCTTGATGGCCTCTTCAATCAACAACGACGCGATCCTGGTGAGACTTTTCTCCCGGACAGATCTTCAGATTCGGGCGGCCGATCGCTGGCCAACTCACTTGGCCATCTGGAGCAGATCGAAGCTACGCTTCTGGCGTCGAGTCAGGTTTGGAAGCCTAAACTTCACGGCCGATATCCGCGGGGACTTGATCTTGATGGATCCGAGCCACAGCCGAGCGTGCGTTGCTACCGCCACGAGGGCATGACCTAACTCGCCACCGGACGGCACCTTGAGGCCAGACACGAATCCGCGCGGACTCATAGTCCGGAGCCGATCGCTTCGGATCGAGGACGGATGGCTGGACACCGCCTGGGAGCGCCATAATTCTCTGGCGATAGAGCCGAACACTTACCTTGTCCCGCATAAAGCTCATGACTCCGAGGTGCGGACTCTGCCGGACTCAACCTCCAGCGCCCGCCGCGATTGAATCCGATTGAGCGCCGATCATGGAATTCACCGCTGCGGACATCTTTTTCAAGACTCGCCCTTCGGGCGATATCATAAATTCATCGAAGCATCTCTCGCTATCGGAGAACCTGGCCGAAGCTACGACCGGGACGGTTGGGACGCGGACGACGAAGAAATTCAGAGCCCACCACCACCCACTTCAGAGCCACCGTCGGCGATTTATTTAACCGACGTACTCGATTGACGACTCCGAAGACATCGACGGTATGGACGACGATGCGGAGACTACCAAGAACCAAAGGTTACAGGACACCGGAAGACCACCTCGTCATCGACATATACATGGTGGACACCCAAAAGATGGGGACGGCGAAGAAGCAGCGGAGGCCGATTCCTTAAAGAAACAGCCCAAAGCGCCGACGGCGTCGTGGCCCGCTCTAAATCCCGCCACGGCAAGAATGGAGATTCCAAAGACAGGAGATAATAACACCCCGTAAAGTGCCGAAGATAACTCCCTCCAAAGACGATCCGGTCGCAGGAGGAGGCAAGGAAGCCCTCACGAGAGGGCGGTGAGCGAAGAGGTCGAGGATGACAATTACTTACCTCCCCACGGAGACGAGGCAAGCCTCGACGACGACGTAATCTGGTCGTGCACGAGGATCCGTCGAACAAAAGCGTCAGACGCAGAGCTAATGCCCACGGCAAACAGCCTAAAGAAAAAGCAACAACGGCTTCAAGCTGATCAAGACCCATCGGGCCGGCAGATGGACCGAGGTCCTCGCGTCAAGAGTATGAACTTTCGAACGCCCCTCCAAAACTTACCCAAAACGCAAGTTGCTCCCCGATTAGAGGGAGGCATACAAACCTGCATCACCAAATACAGACACGGCAGACCGCCACCTCGTGGCGCGACAGAAGGCGTGCAAGCCCTCCACTAAAACCGCATTCCGCATCGCTCAAAAAGCATGAAGCCACGGGAACGCGCCAGACTTGCGGGATATATTGGAGGACAAGGCAAGACAATCCAGATCTATATATGGATCACGTGGGCGCCCCAAGACCCATTTATTTATCACCGTCACACGGATATAACTACTCGGTCGAGCCGAACACAGCGGAGATAACGCTCTCTCGAGCTACGCCGGGATATTGCTCAATACGTAGGCGCCAAGCACACCCACTATGCTTCACGGACGAAGTAATGGATCATCAAATCCTGAAGGGTTTAAACCCGTTAATATCGAATCGCATGACGATGGCACAACAGACCCGTGGTTTGGATTGAGGATTATCTTCTCCATATACACATGGCCCGCATGGCGGCAATCTTCACACCATCAAATATCTCCCGCTCAAGCTTAAAGGACCAGCTCGGCATTGGCTTAACAGCCTGCCCGCTAATCAATTGGATCTTGGGAGGACACGGAAGCCGCATTCCTCGACAACTTCCAGTGGCACGAGCAATGTGCGACCACTCAGACGCAGATGACCTAAGCCACATAATCCAAAGAGCGCATTTAATCGCCGTGCACTCGACACGGTTCTTAACAAAGAAAAAATCAAATCGCCATTGTCCGGATGCGAGGCACTCGCTGCCTTCAAACATAACATCCGTGACGAGTGGCTGGCCCGGCACCTAGGACAGGAGAAGCCGAAATCCATGGCAGCCCTCACATCACTCATGACCCGCTTACGTGCGGGGAGAGGATAGGCTAGCTGGCTCAGAAGCAACAACCTCAAAGAAAAGCGGCTGGCAGTCCGGATACCAAGGACCGCAACGGCAGGTTGCGTCGAAACAAAAACAAACGCCACATTAATGGCGACAGCAATGAGGATACGGCAGTCAACGCCGGATTCCGAGGCTCCAAACCCGGTCAATGGAAGAAGACATTCAAAAGAACCACTCCGGGCCCGTCCAATTTGGACCGAATACTCGACCGCTCTGCCAAATACATGGAACCCCGAAATGCCAGCCTAACCACACCAACAGAGATTGTTGGGTATTCAAGCAGCAGCAAATTAATCGCCGAAAGCAAAGTGACAAGGGCTACACAACGATGACGAGGAAGAAGTCTGGCCGCCCGAACAACAGAGGACAAAGGATTTCCCCCTCAAGTTCGGACGGTAAACATGATATACGCAATGCATATTCCCAAGAGGGAGCGAAGCGCACTAAGGGACGATATCTGGCGATGGAGCCTGCCGCCCCAAAATTCAACCCATGGTCCTCTTGCCCGATCACTTTCGATCGAAGAGACCATCCGACCAAGATCCGCCATGGCGGATTCGCCGCATTGGTTTTAGACCCAATCGTTGATGGATTTCACCTCACGAGAGTCCCGATGGACGGCGGCGGTAGCCTGAACCTGCTTTATCGAGATACGGCGCAAGATGGGCATAGACCCTTCAAGGATTAAACCTACAAAGACAACCTTCAAAGGCGTCATACCAGGTGTCGAGGCCAATTATGCTGTGCTCAGTCACACTGGAAGTGGTCTTCGGGATCCCCGGATAATTTCCGGGCGAGGAGTTAATCTTCAACATAGTCCCGTTCATGGCGGCTATCACACTCAGCCGGACGAACCACGTTCGCGAAAAATTCAACGCGGTGCCGCATTATGCATACCTTAAGCTCAAGATGCCAGGCCCTCGTGGAGTCATCACGGTCAATGGAAACACGGAACGCTCCCTCCGAACGGAAGAACATACAGCGGCTCTCGCGGCGGAAGTACAAAGTAGCCTTTTAAGGCAATTCTCGAGTCCGGCCGTTAAACGACCGGACACGGCCAAACGCGCCCGGAGCAACATCAACCAAGACCACCGGCACGCCCGAGCATCGCCAGAGCAATGCGGCCTCAACCCCAGCCCTCGCAAAATTGTAAGAGAAACTCTCCGCGTACATAATTACGCCTTGGAGATACCATGGGCATAGGGGAAAGGCACAACCACAATAGACCCAGAGGCGGTTCGACCACACCAGGGGCTCCCAAGTGTGTCGCTTTTTTTCTTTTATTTTTCTCTTTTTTACAGAACTTCAGTCCGGCAAAGCGTAACTGCCGAACTCATGATGCAACAGCCAGGGGAAGGACAAAGGCATGACGAACACTCAGGTGGTCTCCATCACGAGCATTAAATTTGTTAAATACAACATTCCACGGCCTACCCCTGGAGGGAGACGCCTTTAATTCGTCCAATCCCTTGCTTTCCGCACTATTTGTATCATTCCGCACTGATAGCATATCGTCTCGAATAAAATGCAATGCCTTTTTGCCTATAATTGCATTAACTTATATATACATATATGTTCATTTACGACATGTTGCATCCGTACACTTTGGTACGGCCAAATACACCAGTGGGCTTATGTTCTCCGCGTTATGGTGTGATAAAGTCCGACACTTTCACAAGTCGGCACCTTTAACTTATATAGCATTATATGAATCGGCTCAATCATGTCTTGGGTCAATAGTTGGGTTTGCCCGGCTCCCATGTTTGGCACCTTACGCCCGCTCTATCGGCTAAGGTAGCACTGGGAGAACCATCGCGATTGTGCCCGGTTGAGCCAAGTTAACGCCTCGCTGGAGAAAGCTAAAACTGACTGTCATGATAAGGCGAGAGACTGGTCGCTGTTCGAGAGGTCCTTTCGGGTCCTTAAAGACCTACGCCGCTTCGAGCGAAGTGCCGGACAATGTCCGATGAAGGCGTGGATAGTGCCCCAATTCGATCCTCCGAATACTAGGGGCTTCGCCGAAATTTAAAATTATAGAATTCTATGGCTAAGTGAGAGTGTTCAAGCACTATAAGTCCGGTTGCCTTTGTTCACATTTGTGTTGAGCGCCTCCCTCGATGGACCCAAAAATGGGAACTAGAGCGCTCAAGTTTATCCCGAACACCCCACACTTTCGCTGCATGGGGGCTGAAGCCGACGACTTGCCATCTCTCGACATTTAATAAACGGCCGCAGTAAGGTAATATTTTAAATTAACAAGCGTTGCTTAGCGATATGAACAAAGTTTTCAGCAGTACTGTGATAACACATTGCGAATTTACTCAAAAATTACATCCTGGGCACTCATCCGCAATCTTGGGGCACCCTTCAGACAGCCTTATAGTAGACTTCGGCGATGATGTTCCTTGCCCATTGGTGGCGCTGCTGCTGATTAGCTTCTCCGCATCCAGCTTGCCCCAATGCACCTTTATGGGCAAGGGCCCAACGAGCACCTTAAATACAGGCGAGCGCTTGATAACCTCCACCCAGGCACGCATCCACCAGCAATGTGACGAGGTCGGGCGTAGCTCCTGTGCATGGCCTCTCCAGGCCACAACCGACTATGAGGTCTCTTCATGGCCTGCTCGGCCACCTTAGGAAGCTTCGACCAGCTGCTTCAGCTGGTCGCTAGGGGCACTGGATGGCCGGCCTCAAAGATATTGAGACCAAGACCTTCTGGTTGAGCTCCCTCCTCGGCTCGGTAGAATGCGGGCGACATCAGACACGCTTGAGGCAGATCTGCAAACGCCTCGAGAGCTCCGAATTCGGGTAAGTAACATGTAATTTACATTCACATGCTTGCTTTGCATGAAAATGCCTTACCCGCCGCTATCTTCCTCATCAACTCAATCTCTGAAGGGACTTATGGGCCTCGGCCTTGGCGGTTGTGGCACTTTCGAGAGCCGAGGCAAGCTCGGACTCTCGAAGTCTTTGAGTCACGCCTCCAAACTCTCATGCTTTTCCATGAGAGCCTGGAGCTCTTGCTGAACCACCGCCACTGCGCCTCCTGCTTTTCTCGCCTGCCTGCCTGCGTGGTCGTGATTATGCTCGTCACAGCAGACACGGCCTCCTTCTGTGGTCGCCACCTCGCTCGCGGCCCCTGCAGCACTCCATGTTATCCTTGTTATTTTTGTTGCAACCTAAATCCTTTTCTCAGAAGGGTACAAGTTCAAAGTGGTGTTACTCACCTTCTTTGTCCTGGAGCTGCTTCTGAGTGCGGCCGAGCTCTTGCTCGGACCGGCCGAGCTCCTACTTCAAAGCACCGACCTCCGCAGTAAGTGCGGCAGAAGTCAGCAGCAGAGCCTCGCAACCCATATTGACATAATTTTTTAGCAACCTCACAGATATCTTTTTCAGATCCTCGGTCCGCTTTTCTTTCCGAACACCGAACCGAGCATCAGGGGCTACTGTCTATGCGGTATTACATTGCATATTTTTAACTTCTTACCTCAAAGCCCGATAGAAGGCTCTCGCAGCTTTCGGTCAGCCCGCTTCTTGGCGAAGCTGCACCTTCCGGATCACCGCACTTTGCCCGGGCGCCCGGGTTGGACGGAAGCCGGGCGTCCACGGTCTTGCCCTTCGCTCGAAGGGCTGCCGACGGACTCGAACCACTGCGGGTTCTGATGTGGAGTCCGGCGCAAAGTCCGGGAGGACGCCTTGTGGCGCCTCCGGAGCCTCCCCTCGATGGGTCCCTTCTTGGGATCCCACCTCGGCGTCCTCGCCGTCGCGAGGGGTGGAGGTGGTCGGGATGGAGTTTACATCCGACGGAGCCAACGACCCGCTCGAAGAAGCAGGGAGATCATCACTGGCCGGACCACAGGCAGCATGCGGCATTAGAATGACACTATGTGACGCAGAAAAAGAAATTATAAATCATTCAGGAATCTGGATACTTACGATCTCGCCGAGGCCTGGCCCTTGAAGGCTATTCTTCCTCGCCAACGTTGATGTTGGCGGAGCTGTCCGGGGAATAGTCCTTCCCCTCTTGGACCTTCGCCTCCCCCGCTGGGGAAGCCTTCCTTCCTCTCTCCCTCCTCCGAGAGAGTCCTCTTCTCCTCCTCGTTTCGGGAGGAGTCCGCCGAGTCGCTTGGACACCTGAAAACGGGCACTCTTTCGAGCACCCGTGGCCTCCTTGGTTTCTTTCTCCGGCACCACGCGGCGGTGCCGGAACCAGCAGCCCCGCTTAGACGCAGGCGTCCACCGGATTTTTCGCATAGGTGCCGGGCAGGTAATCTGCTCCGCCTTCCTCATCCAAATTCCCGCCAAAGGAAAAGGGAAATTAAAACCGCATAGAGTCAAACTATGAAAAGCAAGTGTCCCGTAAAGGGGTAGAATCACTTACCTCGTCGGCTGGCGCCAAGGCCATGAAATTGCGATCTTGATCCGCGGATGCGGGGCTTGGCGCTTGAACAGCACCTCCAGCGCCTTTCAGACGTCGTGTGTCGAAGAGCCTGTTCAGCCTGGTGCTGTTCGGATCAAACTCCCACAGATTGAATGCCCGCTCTTGGCATGGGAGAATCCGCGACGAAAGCATGACTTGGACCATGTTAACCAGCCTGAGCTTCTTCACCACTTCTTGATACTGAGCTTGAGTCCCGTCGGCCTCCTTCGAACTGCCCACAGCAAGCCCTTCTCTTTCCAGGAGGTGAGCTGCGTGGGAATACCAGATCTGAACTCGGGGCCGCCCATGTAGGGTCACGCGGCTCGGTGATGTAGAACCACCCGATTGCCACCCTTGACAGATTCCACGAAGGCCCCTTCAACCAAAGGACATTGGGCATCTTGCCCAACATGGCGCCTCCGCACTCCGCTTGAGTGCCCTTCACAACCTTCGCTTGACATTGAAGGTCTTGAGCCACAAGTCAAGTGGGGCTGGATGCAGAGGAAGGCCTCGCACCTGACGATAAACGCCGAGATGTTGAGGATGAAGTTCGGGCGCCAGATCATGGAAATCCAGGCCATAGTAGAACATGAGCCCCGGACAAAGGGGTGAAGTGGAAAGCCCGATCCGCGGAGGAAGTGGGAAGAAAGACGACCCTCTCATGGGGCCTGGGGTGGGGATGAGCTGCCCTCGTCGGGCAGCAGGCTGTGATGTCGCCGGAGAGGTATCCGGCGCGCCAAGTAGCTTTGGGGGATTTGCTCCTCCTTAACGGTGGAGGCCAACCATTTACCTCCCGCTCCGGACATGGTCGGAGAAGGTTGAGACGAGATGCTTGTGAACTTGGGCGCTGGAGCTCGAAAAGTGCGGAGATGGATAAGCAAAGGAGGAAGAAGGCGTAGGTGAGAAGGTGAATCCTTATCCCTTATATGGGCGGGCGAAGTCTACGCGTCCCCCACCGGCCTAGTAAAACTCGCTTATCTCCCAAGCGTCACCATCAATGGCGCGGTTGGGTTACCCACGTCCGTATTGATGAGAATCCCGGATTAAGGGGAAACACGATCTCTGCTTCGACAAGACGCGTGCCATGAAACCGCTTCGCTAAATGCGCTGAGGTGGTAAAGTAAGAAACAATTCGAGTAATGGCTTGGTAGTGGTGTGACGTCATGCCACAAAAAACGTTAGCAGATTGAACTTGTGTATATATTATTATTCTCTCTACGGTGGAATGTGGAATTTATTTTGCAGAGCCGGACACTATCCTGGTGTTCACAATCTTCTATCATTTGGAGGAGGAACCCGCCTTTGCAATGCCAAGCAATATACGCCCGGACTTATCGTCATTGAAGCCTGGTTCAGGGGCTCTTGAGGAGTCTGGATTAGGGGGTGTCGGATAGCCGGACTACCATCATCAGCCGAACTATCATTGGCGGACTATCATCATCGAATCGGACTCCAAGACTATGAAGATACAAGATTGAAGACTTCACCCGTGTCCCGGATGGGACTTTCCTTGGCGTGGAAGGCAAGCTTGGCGATACGGATATGTAGATCTTCTACCATTGTAACCGACTCTATGTAACCCTAGCCCTCTCCGGTGTCTATATAAACCGGATGGCTTTAGTCCGTAGGGACTAGAACAACAACCCTTACAATCATACCATAGGCTAGCTTCTAGGGTTTAGCCTCCTTGATCTCGTGGTAGATCCACTCTTGTAAACATCCACAATATCAATATCAATCAAGCAGTGACGTAGGGTTTTACCTCCATCAAGAGGGCCCGAACCTGGGTAAACATCGTGTCCCTTGTCTCCTGTTACCATCCGCCTAGACGCACAGTTCGGGACCCCCTACCCGAGATCCGCCGGTTTTGACACCGACAGCTAGTGAAACCGAAACAAAATAAACGTCTTAAGTATAATATCTCGTGAATGTGGATCAAATTAGGCAAGGCAGCTAGAATGAAGGATGATTCAACTTGCAGGAAATTTGAACTTACGACTTACTAGCAGTATAATAAAGTTTATAGACTATCAGCCAGATAAATAGAAGAAACATTTTAGGTTGATTCATTCTTCCTTCCGGACTTCTTTGACCGCCTAGATGGTTTGGCGAGATGCGGCGCCGACTCTAACCCCTTCGGAAGTTCACCAACCACAGATATCGCCGTAGGTGGCATACGCGTTCATGGAAGCATAATAGATGCTCTTCAAGGGCAAGGGCGCTTCTGCCCATATATGGTGGTTATCTTCTGTGAGAGCGTCCTTCATGTTGTGGATGATGGAACCTGCGTAGTCAGCCAAGCCATACTTTGGCTTAATCGTCACTGGATCAGGCACTCTCCACATATTCTGGATATCCACAAAGTTTTGTACCACCAGACCGACATGCTTGAGTTTTTTCTCGTCATTATTGATGTCCACCCCAACAAAGGTGTACTCCTCGTTGAGCAGGAAGGCGGCAAGCAGGCCGCAGTGCTCATCAGCAACGCTTATGTGGTACACGAGGACGTAGATGCCAATGCATAACTGGACCACTGCAGCCATCTGTGTCGGACCACGAGGCTAGGTGTACTCCACATCTATTGCAACTATCTTCTGGTTGTCGTTCCGCAGCCAGTATTTGAATCTGCCAATGCAGTACTCAACACAGCTAGCCTTGTTCGTGTACTTCACACACAAATTTCGGTATTTCCATCTGCCCTAGCAGCACAATCATCCTCGAACGCCCTGCCGAAGGACTGTAATTGATGAAACCAGTATAAGACACCAAGCATGACAATAACATGATAACAATAAGCCGAGATGAATATGACGGCAGATAGTATAGGAACTCTGGCGCTATTGAAAGTTTATGTAAACAAGTGCACGAACAATTTAAACTAAACAAGTACTCCCTTTGTAAAGAAATCACTAAACACTGAACCAAAAGTTGTTATATTTCCTTGCATAGGGAGTATATGCGAATTAACAATCAAAATTTATGCTCTTGAAATATTTATCTAAACAACTGCATCAACAATCAAGAATAAACATGTATCTATGAATTGTTCATCGCCCATGCAGATGAAACTGTGTGTACAAACTAAAGAAGCAGGAGAAAAACAAGAAATTGACAGGATAACGGACTACATCTTGCATGCAGATGAATCTGTGTGCAAAATTCTCATAAGGCAACGGACTACATGTTGCAGGCAGATGAATCTGTGTGCACAAAATAAAGAAGCAGGAGAAGAAGAAATTGACAAGAAGAAGGCCATCGTATGTGCTGCTACTGGAGAACTACTAACAAAATTGACAGGAAGGAGAACTCACCATTCTAGAAGCCAGATTGTTGGGAGAGTGGGCGACGTAGAGGAAGAGGGAATCGAGAGGACGCAGAGGCAGAGGAACCGTTTTTGGAGAGTCGTGGCAGTGAGGACGAAGCGCCCTCGCGCATGCCCGTCCTAAATAATTGGGACGGGGCTCGTCCCGCCTGTTGGAGTCCTCGCTTCCTTGTCATGTTCACATTTAAAATGGGCTCATCCCATAGGCCCGTATAAGAAAGCACAAGAAGCCCAAGCGCTTCATGGTTGAGATTATTGATCTAAACTTGCTAAAAAATTCTCAAAATAAAAAAAACTAGCTAAAAAACATTACGTGGTCTAAAACTACCTCTTCGTGAGATCCCAAATTCCCAATATTTCCTTGTGGTGGGTTGTTAGAGAATCCCCTATAAATAAACATTACGTGATCTAAAACTACCTCTTCCTGAGATCCCAAATTGCCAATATTTCCTTGTGATCGGTTGTTATAGAATCCACTATAAATACGAAGCTTTTCACGGCATAGATCGTATACTTCCACCCCACGCCAACCACCCCACGCCACCCAAACCAAGCCGTCCATGACCACACCCAAATAACACCCCACCCAGCCCAAAGTAGCACCCGGGTCGGTGAAGCCGACGGAGCCGTCATCTTCAAAGCCTGCGTCGGCGAATCCTGAGATGAAAGAGAAGGGCACGCGAGAGAAGCCGACAAAAGAGAAGGGCATGTCGGAGAAGCCGGCGAATCAAAAGATGAAAGCGAACGGCAATGGATCCGGTCGCCATTGAGAGAATCCTCCCAGAACGATCGAGATCCTTGTATTCTCAGATACACCCTCCTTCCCAAGTCTGCATGCAATCCCATTATTTACGGCGCACTTCTTTTTGATCTCGTTTAGTTACAGCCATAACGAACTATCCCTATTTTACCGAAGGGAGATGGGTGTGTCTAGAAAGGCTTGCACAAATCTTAGCATATAATCAATGACATAGGACTTAGATAAGCAATACTTAGAGCACATCTAGATGTGCTTTAGCAAAACTTAAGGGAGATCGTGGATACCTTCCTCTCTTAGTTTTTAGTCGTGAATGCCTCTCTCTGTAATCAAACTTGCGCTAATTTTTGTGCTGGAAAGTTCTATGTGCAACGATATGGAAAGGAAGGACTAGTAATTCAACTTTGTTTAAAACCAGCAACCGAATCAACAAAATAATCGTAGTACTCCTAAATGCCTGATCATATACGCAGTAGACAGAATACAAAGTTGTTTTGTACGTAAGTTGCACGCCTCACTTATTTGGCATTGAGAACATCAAAAGTATGTACTATATTAAATTTTAGGTTGATGAGAAAGAAAGGAGAAAACTAAAGAGAAAGATGGACAGTAGGATCACATGTTACATTCTAATATGGTGATTATCTATAAACTATTGATCTTGTGATCATGTATGCAATTATTTTCGTAAGCGTGACGCCTGAAACTTTAGTAGTGTACATAGACCAAAGTCTGCTCTTTCTACTAAAAATCTATACTATTATCAGTCAATTTGTTTACAGAGATAGCTTGTTTTTCTATGTCCGGTGTTCATTATATGGCCTAGAAGCTCTATAATTTCATGCAATCAGTAGAGCACAATTTTGATATTGGCATAGATTAGATCTAGTCGGTTCTATGCGTGTTTAAATGAATACCATATGTAATCTAATCACACTATTTGTACATTCAAGGAACTCTGTGTTCCTTCATTGCTGCAATACGAGAAGTTCACAAAAGAATTAAACGCATTGACAAGCTGACGTACATCAAGTTGATTGGACTGGTGAACTTCTCAAGACTCCTGTCATGAGAATGAGACGTCTACTATGCCAGGCCATCGCTTATTCATATGATGCAGAGCAGGATGCCTTTATAATTAATGGGAGACCATGTAGGATCACACTAAAATATGTGGAGCATATAACAGGCCTGCCCTGCAGGGGAAAGAATCACGTCTCTTCAAATCACAACGATACTTTAGAGTTGTGGAAGGAACTGAAAGACCCCAATGACACAAAAGTAACTTTGAAAGGATTGCTAGCCAAGATGAAAGGCGACAAGACACCTAATTTTGTCGCCATTTGTCTTGTACACCATAGGAAAATATGTATGCCCGACAAAATAGCAGTATGTGGACAACAGATACCTTGGGATTGTTAGAAACGTTGAGACAATAAAGAGCACCAATTTTGGACAGCTTATACTTGACCATCTTATGACTAGCGTCAGAAATTTGTAAATGGTGGAGCAACTGGAGGGCAACCTACCACCGCTGCAAGTAATACAATCATTATTAACATAAAATACATTTAATTTTATGAAAAATTTCTAAGCTGTTTTTGTTGTAATGCAGACGTGGTACTACGAGAAGTGGAGGGTGCACCAATTGGACTCTACCATCTCGTATGCATCAAGGTTAAGGCCGCTGATCCAAAACTGGAGTGACGAGAAGGCACAGAAGGTTGACAACATAATCAACAAAAATTATATAGGGGTTGGAGAGGTAAAGTGTTAGTACTGTGTGCCTGGATTATCTACCATATGTTTTGAATGATACTAACGGCACAAACATACAGTATGTCGACGACCTGCTGCGGCCTTTCAGTCCGCCACCAGTTGGGACGCCGGTCAAACCAAAGACTGACGGTCAGGTAAATGATGAACATCAGGCACAAATATATATTGCAACTTTGCAAGTACAATCGAAGTCATATGCTTCTAACTGCTTGTAATTTGCAGGATAAGGCACTCATGGGCCGTGTATTGGCTGATTTGAAAGAAGTTGCCTCCATTGTGCTCGAAGCCAGTGCACAACAATTTGATAGGATGATCACCCTTGAAAAAAATGGACGAGTGCCTTAGGCGTACACTTGCAAACGGCAGACGCACGGACGACCTCATCACAGAATTCAATGTATGTATACCATTATGAGTTTCTATAAATATTTTTACTATCAATACTCTCCACACTAACACATTTTTTTAAAGAACCACCGCTATGGAATATTTGATGCTGATCGCCCAGGAGTAGAGGACATACAGCTATCTGACCTGGGAGTACTCATGGACCCAATGGAGGTCTCAGGAGAGAATACTACTCACCAGCAAAAACAAAAAAAAAGACACGGAGGTCATTGCCAAAGGCATTTCTGCTAAGGGAATACAAAAAGATAACATGGATACCCCCATGAAGAACGTAGTTGGAGATTTGCAGCCTGCTCCTAGTTTGCGATCGCGAAAGCATTCAAAAACAACCACAAGCCTTGAAGCTTTCATGGTGATACACATTTCACATCTAACTGATTTTGTTTTAAGTTAATGCAGATTCGTAGCTAACATATGATCTTCCACGTTCAGCATGAAGAAGACAGAGCTGTTGTTGTAGCTTGCAAGGAGAGTCTCAAGAATGTTTCATAGCTTTATAAAGAGCTAGATGCTTCGCAGGGTGCTCCGAGTTTGGATTCACGAAAGCATTCCAAAGCCACCACAAGCCTTGAAGCTTTCCTGGTGATGCACATTTTACAATTAACTGGTTTTGTTTTTTTATTTCACGCAGATTGCAAGCTAACAAGTGCTTTATTTTGAATCACAGGATCCTCTGAATTTGAGGCACAATGAGAATGCGCGAAAGGCTGCAGAAACAAGAGATCAAGATGATGAAGATGTCAGTATTGAGGTGGGGGAGAGGCTGGTACAAAAAGCTAACACCGGTCTGCATAGGCTTAGGCAATTAGTGAGCCGGAAGAGACCCATGTCTTCCCAGTTGATGAGGACAACTATGATGATTCTATAGCAAATCAGCGACAAGATAGTGTGGTTGATTCCATGCTACCAACTCGTACGAGCAGCCGGAAAAGAGTGGCATCTTCATTATTGTGCAATGAAGATTATGTTATGTACGATAGTGATAAGAAGAGAAAGAAAAACAGGACTCCATCGGAATCTACCAACAATTCCAAGGACACAAAGAATACAAAGAGGAAAAACCGTGCAAGCATTTTTAAAGATACAGACACAAGTGCTTCGAGGCTGGAGACCGACCTTGACAAGTTTCGACAGAATTACGTGGCCGAAATTGTCAACACCTCAGATCTTGATAAACAATTGGTGGTAATTGATGACATTGTTCTGCTACAGAAGCATTTGCAATGCCTCACCATGACAGATGGAGTTTTAGATGACAAATGGTTGGGTGACGAAGTAAGATATTTGCCAAATTATTTTATCAATTTTCTTTTGCACAGTAGAATTAACTTGAATTTTGTTTTAGTTGGTTGATGCTGTGATTCATATCATGCGTCATGATCATCTAAGGACATAAGGGACGGGCAAATGGTTTACATTGAGAGGGTGGCCGGCATCGCTATGCTCGAAAGAGATGGTAAGGTAGAGAACTGCCACGAGGCTGCTTTGGCGGGCAGTCATGGAACAACAAAAGGAGACAACTACCTCGGACATGATCTGGTACCATCTAACCATGACATAAACACATTTATTTTTGTAATCATTATGCATGTTGATGTAATCATCTTTGCTGTCCAGGTTTTTATACCTATGAACATGGTGAACACCCACTGGTTCCTTGTGGTTGTAAACCCCAGAAGGAGGGAGATTCAGATTCTTGATTCGCTTTTCAGCAACCTAGTAACACAAGTGGTTCACGTGGTGAGATTGTAAACGTCTTTCAATATAACACAACATTTAGCATCATACCTAACCTTGAACCGTGAGCAACTCCACATACCATGGACTTTGGCAGATACGTGGGGTGGAAGCACATCTGAGAGCATCGCTGCGACTCAATGGACCACAAAGCCATGCATGGCAAGACATTAACGTGACCCAATGGACAGTAAAGCATGTTCTGTACAAGACAAGATGACAAGTCACCAACAAGATTAGCTTCTAAATATGTTTTTCATTGTTAATAAAATGGTGCTAACAGAATTAATTGTTGTAGTTCTTCTTGTGCACTCTACATGTTGAAGAACATCAAATTCTTTACGGGAGAAGATCTTACGCTGCGTTATGACCAAGTACGTAGTGTAACACCTAAAATTCTGTCAACTTTGTAAACATATGGAACGATACTAACATATCCTCCCAAGCAGGCATACCTTGATAATTATAGAAGAGAGCTGCCTGTTGTCCTTCTTAATTCGCCCTACAACAAATTGAAGTCCATGAAAAGGCTGAAGATGTACAATGCTAGCCTATCGGATGCAGCTGCGATTGAAGATCATGAAGATGCAAGCAGTTAGTCCAGCAGTGGTTGATTCTTAGATCTAGAGTGTACACTTGGTTATGAAGCGGTAGAGTAGGATGTGGTTTGGTTTTAGTCCCGAAGAAGGTTTCCTAGCAATGTTCATAGTCCAGTGCGGATTAATCAAGTTGTAATATTTCACAGATCGGTTCCAAATACTATTCTTGAAATAAATTTGGTCCGCATGGGAGACGCTGAAACATATATTTGCTTTTTACAACCAGAACTTTTGAAGCTTAGGAAGGTTAATCAATTCTTAAATTTATATTTAAGTGTCGTCGGAGTCTGGACAAAATTCAGAACAATTACATCGCTAGTTAGAAGTTTCAGAATTTTTTTAACATCGCTAGTTAGAAGTTTCAGAAAAAATTCAGTGAGTGCTAAAATATTTTGGCTGAAAGGCAAATATTGCAATGAGTGCTGAAATGAATGAAGTTCAGTTATTTCATTGAAATCTCACCGAAGTGAAAACCATGGTGTCGTGCCATCTTGAGCAGCACCAGAAATGATTCAGTGTTATTAACAAAATTTGGTCTCACTTGACACGAGGAAAAAGGTATGATTTTGAGCATGCAAGATCGGATGGGCAATAAAATAGCTTCACAAGAGAGTAAAATACTTCACAAATAATTGGGACGGGGCTCGTCGCAGCCGTTGGAGTCCTCGCTTCCTTTCTCATGTTCACATTTCAAATGGGCTCATCCCATTATAATATGCCCGTAAAAGAAAGCACAAGAAGCCCAAACGCTTCACAGTTGATATTACTGATCTAAACTTGCAAAAAAATTCGCAAAATAAAAAAAACTAGCTAAAAAACATGACGTGGTCTAGAACTACCTCTTCGTGAGATCCCAAATTCCCAATATTTCCTTGTGGTGGGTTGTTAGAGAATCCCCTATAAATAAACATTACGTGATCTAAAACTACCTCTTCGTGAGATCCCAAATTCTCAATATTTCCTTGTGATCGGTTGTTAGAGAATCCCCTATAAATACGAAGCTTTTCACGGCATAGATCGTGTACTTCCACCCCACACCTAGCCTTCCATGACTACACCGAATTACCACCGCACGCTGCCCAAAGTAGCTCCCAAGTCAGTGACCTCGGACAAGCCGGCGAAGCAAAAGATGAAAGCGAACGGCAATGGAGCTGGTCGCCATTGAGAGAATCCTCTGGTAACGATCGAGATCCTTGTATTCTGTATACTCCCTCCTTCCCAAGCTACATGCAATCCCATTATACCGAAGGGATATGGGTGTGTCTAGAAAGAAAAGAAAAAAGGACAAAAAAAAGGCTTGCACGAATCTTAGCATAAAATCAATGACATAGGACTTAGATAAGCAATACTTAGAGCACATCTAGATGTGCTTTAGCAAAAATTAAGGGAGATCGTGCATGCCTTCAGTTTTTAGTCGAGAATGCCTCTCTTTGTAATGAAACTTGCGCTAATTTTCGTGCTGGAAAGTTCCACGTGCAACGATATGGGAAGGAAGGACTAGTAAATGGTGGAGCAAATCTAGAGGGCAACCTAGCAATGCTGCAAGTAATACAATCATTATTAACATACCATACATTTAATTTTATGGAAAATTTTCTAAGCTGTTTTTGTTGTAATGCAGACGTGGTACTACGAGAAGTGGAGGGTGCACCAATTGGACTATACCATCTCGTATGCATCAAGGTTAAGGACGCTGATCCAAAACTGCCACGAGGCCGCTTTGGCGGGCAATAATGGAACAACAAAAGGAGACAACTACCTCAGACATGATCTGGTACCATCTAAACATGACATAAACACATTTATTTTTCTAATTATTATGCATGTTGATGTAATCATCTTTGTTGTCCAGGTTTTTCTACCTATGAACATGGCGAACACCCACTGGTTCCTTATGGTTGTAAACCCCAGAAGGAGGGAGATTCTGATTCTTGATTCGCTTTTCAGCTACGTAGTAACACAAGTGGTTCACGTGGTGAGATTGTAAACGTATTTCAATATAACACATCATTTAACATCATACCTAACCTTGAACCGTGAGCAACTTCTCATACCATGGACTTTGGCAGATACATGGGGTGGAAGCACATCTAAGAGCATCGTTGCGAATCAATGGACCAAAACGCCATGCATGGCAAGACATTAACGTGACCCAATGGACAGTAAAGCATGTTCCTGTGCCAAGACAAGATAACAAGTCAGTCAACAGTATTAGCTTCTAAATATGTTTTTCATTGTTAATACGTGAAATGGTGCTAACAGAATTAATTGTTGTAGTTCTTATTGTGCACTCTACATAATCAAGAACATCGAATTCTTTACGGAGAAGATCTTACGCCATGCGTTATGACCAAGCACGAGAGTAACACCTAAAATTCGGCCAATTTTGTAAACATAAGGAACGATACTAACATATCCTCCCATGCAGGCATACATTGACAATTATAGAAGAGAGCTGCCTGTTGTCCTTCTTAATTCGCCTACAACAAATTGAAGTCCATGAAAAGGTCAAGAAGTACAATGCTAGCCTATCGGATGCAGCTATGATTGAAGATCATGAAGATGCAAGCGCTTAGTCCAAAGCAATGGTTGATTCTCAGATCTGGAGTGTAGACTTGGTTATGAGGCGGTAGAGTAGGGTGTGGTTTGGTTTTAGTCCCAAGAAGGTTTCTAGCCATGTTCATAATCCAAAGGCTTGGATTAATCAAGTTGTAATATTTCACAAGATCGGGTTCCAAATACTATTCTTGAAATAAATTTGGTCTGCATGGGAGACGCTGAAACATATATTTTCTTTTTACAAGCAGAAATTTTGAAGCTTAGGTAGGTTAACTAAATTCTTAAATTTATATTTAAGTTTCGTCGGAGTCTGGACAAGATTCAGAACAATTACATCGCTAGTTAGAAGTTTCAGAATTTTTTTAACATCGCTAGTTAGAAGTTTCAGAATTCTTTTAACATCGCTTAGTTAGAAGTTTCGTAAAAATTTCAACGAGTGCTGAAATATTTTGGCATCGCTAGTTAGAAGTTTTAGAATTTTTAACATCGCTAGTTAGAAGTTTCAGAAAATTTCATGAAAAGTGCTGAAATATTTTGCCGAATTCAAAGGAGGCTGAAATATTTTGGCTGAAAGGCAAATATTGCGTGGAGTCTTTGAAACGAATGAAGTTCAGTTATTTCATCGAAATCTCACCAAGTGAAAACCATGGTGTCGTGCCATCTTGAGCAGCACTGCACATGATTCAAGATTATTAACAAAATTTGGTCTCACATATACGAGGAAAAAAGGTATGAGCATGAGCATGCAAGATCGGATGGGCAATAAAATAGCTTCACAAGAGAGTTAAATACTTCACGTGTGAAGACTCAATCTTAGTTGACTTTAGAACCAGTTTTCATCCTAAAAGAGGTCCAATGAACTACTTATTACTAAACAGTATAACTCAGCTAGCTACGAGCCCCCACAGTGTTTTGACACTCCCAGCCGTTGAATCACTGTCATCTGCGCACAAGATTTGCTCGGCCTTTCCCAGTTGTAACGCTGACTGCTGAAAGGCACGGTTTTCTGGGCTGCTGCTCCGGAGAACGAGTTGCACTAATTGTCCCGAATCGGGCCATTTGGTAGAAGGCCCACGAGGTCTCTCTAACGGAGCATGTCTCCAAACACATCCTCGAGCAGTTTCTCAAAAAAAAAAAACTATCCTCAAGCTGCTCGCCTCCTCCTCGTCGCTGCGCCGCCGCCGTCTTCCACCCCGGCAGAGCGCTTCTACCTCTTGTTTGCCTCGGCGTCGATGCCATGTACTCGCCCTCTACTCTTCTCGGCAGGCCCTCACGGTGGGTCTCTTCTTTCCCATATCGTGCCCAACAGAGTTCTTCCATGGTGGCTGTAGGCCAAAGCACGCGCGAGGCGCAACCAGCGACCAACAAGCGGCAAGGTGACAATCGAGATGGACAGATGGTGGCATAATGGCTGGGCTACAAAGCCGCGTGAACGCAGCTACTCATTTGTCCTCAGGGCACAAACAGTCGGAAGGCAGGGTGAGCTCCTCCTTTTGGTGATTTTATTTCTCCACTCCCACTTTGTGCTTATGGACGAGTTGTTTGGTGCAGGTTTCCCCCAGATTTGAAGTATTTTATTTTTATTTTTGTACTCTTCGAATTATAGGAAGTTCTGACCTGGAATTTTCAGTTCACGGCTTCCTTCTCATGGGGGACATTTTCTTTCAATAAGTCAAATTTCTGTAATGATGCCCTGAAGTATTTAACCAAACAATTGATGTAGCAATGTCATTCATGTTGTGGAAGGAGACAAATATCCTTCTTATGAGCTGTACCTTTGTTTTTCTCTTCTGATAGATGTCCGTAAAGATAGATTATACCTGAATCTCTGAGTCCACTAGCCAAGCAAGGCAGTTTGAGCAACACGAATCTTTGTAGGCGTTGTTTCATGTTACCCAAGCGATTTGTTAGCATGCAAATCAGATACTTAGCTTATGTTATATAATCATAGCTACTTAGCAGCATGTCTTTTACATGCATATCAACTGAAGAAGATGCGCACAAGGAAGTTTAAGTAACTAGCATACAAGAGCATCCTAAAAACTAATTTGTGGTGGCACTTGTTACAGAGGTGTTAGACAGTATTTTTTGTCAGATCATTCTTTCTAGACTTGTTCATGGCAATATACAATTATTACCTTTTAAGTTCTTTTTAAAGTAAAAAATTGTATTGGAAGCTTGGAATGGTTAGAAGATAGCTAATTCCATTTTATTCGCCAAAAAAAGCTAATTCCATTCAGATATTCACTGAAGAGCTCTTGAAGAGTTCAATTATGTGCAAGAGTAAACAAGACAACCATTATGATAATTGTAATCTAAGACAAACATGAACAGAGAATTTATGTGATTAGTCTGATCAATTCTAATTAATGGCTGAGAATTATGCCCTAACATTTATACCAAAACATTGTAATTTGAATCATTTAAATTTTATCAAATGTTTCTTTAATTTCTATATGTTTCTTAAGGATGAACGGGCGCGGCAACGCGCGCCTTCATGGTCTAGTAAGCAATAATAAAAGAGGTCCAGTTCTTTTGACTGATTTTCAGAGTAATGGGAACGATATCTTTTTGATGATTGTGATTCTCAGGAGACCTACGTGTTGTTACGCAACTTACCTTGGTTTTTTTAAACCATAACTTACCTTTGCTAAACTCTCCACACCCCCCCCCCTAATATTCAACCAGCTGGGTCCCCTCCCTTGATTTCCTCCAACCAAAGAAATCTATACGTAGATATATGCCCGGGTTGTTACGATCCCTATAAATAGGGATCCTTTGAAACCTCGTAGATCATAGTTCGTCCTTCTGCGCCGCCCAAACCAGCAAGACAGAAGGACAGAGCAACCCAGGAATCCAGCATGAACGAACGACGGAGCCAAACAAGGAATCCTCTGGTAACTCCCCACGATCTCAGCCGGTGGTATTTTCGTGCCACGATCTTCCCCCCATGATCTCTTGCTGCGACCCCACTCGTTGTTTGCATATCCATGTAACTCAGCACGTTTTTAAACAAATTAAGTTGGGGGGCGTTAGGGGAGGGCCCTAGGATTTGTTTCCTACCAGATTGGCAGTTCATTGATTAATTCCAGGCTAAATCTTAGCGTCTAGTCTTGTCGATGACAATTAGTGCAGCGGGCGCTTGCCTTCTTTTTTTCCTTCCGCACGAGTTATGGAAGGCATCGATGGCCCATGTTTTAATTCCATACTACTGACCATGATTAGCGCCTAGAGTTGAGGAGACCACGGTTGGATAGTTTTTTATTTTCCAATCTTTATTTTATTTCAGATAAGTGCCTTGCAATGGAGATTACCTTAGATGACCGTTCAAACGTAACCAAGCTGAATCACATGATAGTATTTGCACATACATGGAACTCAGCATGCTTGTACCTCATGCAGTAGCGTAGAGCACAATTTTTATGTTGGTATATATAAGCTGTATTCGTCTGTATGAATGTTTAAATTGTATACCGTGCTGAACCTAATCACACTTGCACATCCATTGAACCCATGATGCATCTTTGCCTCCATATGAGGAGTTCATAAATGGATTAAACACGCAGCAAAGGATGTACATCCAGTTGATAGGACTGTGGACTTCTCAAGACACCTAGCATCAAAATTAGACGTGTACTCTGCCTGGCCATCGCTAATTCATATGATGCAGAGCAGGATGCCTTTATCATCAATGGGATACCATGGAGGATCACATTAGAAGATGTGGCACATATAACAAACATGCCCTGCCATGGGAAGAAGCACGTCCCTTCAAATCTTGATGATAATATGGAGTTGTGGAAGAAACTGAAAGACCGTAATGACACCAAAATAACTTTCAAAGGATTGCTAGCCAAGATGAAAGTCGACAGCACACCAAATTTTGTCAGGCCATTTGTCTTGTACACCATAGGCAAATATGTATGCTGAACAAAAGAGGAGTATGTGGATAACAAATATATTGGGATTGTTAGTAACATTGAGACGATAAAGGGCACAAATCATGGACAACTAACGCTTGACTATCTTATGGATAGAGTGAAGAATTTTGTAAATGGTGAGGCAATTCTAGAGGGGAATCTACCACTGCTGCAGGTAATTCGTAGTAGTACAATTATCAGTTACCTAACATACATTACATAATGTACGGAAATGTTTGTAAACTGCTTTTGTTGTCATGTAGACATGGTACTACGAGAAGTTCAGAGTGCACCAATTGCACTCTAGCATCTCGTATGAATCAAGGTTAAGGCCGCTGATCCAGAACTGGAGCGAGGAGAAGGCAAAAAAGGTTGACAATATAATCCAGAATAATTATCTGGGAGTTGGAGAGGTAAAATGTCAGCACATTGCCTGGATTATGTAACATATATATTTTCTAAATCATACTAACGACACTAAACTGCAGTATGTTGAGGACCTGATGAGGCCTTTCATTCCAGCACGAGATGGTACGCTGGCCAAACCGAAGACTGGCGCTCAGGTAAATGAGTTACATCAGGCACAAATATATATTGTAACATTCCAACTAGTATGAAGTTATATGATTCTAACTGTTTCAAAGTCTCAGATTAAGGTACTCGTCGGACGTGTATTGACTGATTTGCAAGAAGTTGCCTCCCTCGTGCGGGAGTCTGGTATAGAACAAAACTATAGGATGTGCACCCTTGAAAAGAAAATGGATGAGTGCCTTAGGCGCATCTGCATTTAATGGCAAGCTCACGGAGGACCTCATCAAAGAATTGAAGCTAAGCCTAGAATTATGAGATTAGTATATATATAATTGGAAATTTACGTGTACAAGTTTTTTTTCTAATTTAGTTTACTATAAAAACACCCCAGACTAACATGTATTTTTTAAAGAAAAAACACGATGGAATATTTCCAGGAGTGGAGGACATACATCTATCTGAACTCGGGGCACCTTCACACCCAATGGAGACCTCTGTTGAGAATGTTGAGCAGGCTTCTGACCAGGGGAAACAGAAGGATGTCACGGAGGTCGCTGCTAAGCACGATTGTAAGCAGGAAATAAAAAATGATGACATGGAGTCCCCCATGAAGAACCTTGATGAAGATTTTGACGACGATGTTAACTTAATTATGAAATATCATTGTCGCTTTCAAAATAACATTTGATCTTCCACGCAGTGATGAAGCATTCGAAAGAGCTGCTGCAAAAATCAAACAGGATCTCAGTGGTGTTCATAAGCTTTTGAAAGAGGTGGATGATATCCAGGGAGCTCCTAGTTTTGATAAGCAAATGCATTTCAAAGCCACCACAAGCCTTGAAGATTTCTAGATGATGCACATTTTACCTATAATTGAGCAAGAATCTGCTAAAGGCTAACATGCAGTTTATTTCGTCTGACAGAATCCGTTCAACAGACGAAGTAAGCAGCACTCTGTGAAGGCTACGGGATCGCGAGATCCTAAAGAGCCTCGTGCCTTCACAGATGATGACAGCCATGATGAATCCTTTCAAAAGCAGCAACAAGTAAGTGTGGTTGAATCGACGCCACCAAATCATGGGGGCGAAAAGAAAAGGGTGGTATTGCAATTATTTAAGAATGACGAGTATGCTTCGTACGACACTGAGAAGAAAAAAAGGAAAAACAAGACTCCATCAGAGTGTACAAATGATTCCGAGGACACGAACACTAAAAAAAGGAAATTCGGCTCTAGCAACTTAAAAAAGAGGTGAGAAGTTCCTGAAACCGAGAGGGACCAGCTATACGTGGTTCGACAGGATTTCGTGGCGTCACTGATCAACACTACAAATCGTGAAAAACAAATGGTTTTAGTTGATGACATTGTCGTGCTATCAAAGCATTTGCAATGCCTCACCCATAAAGATGAATCTGAAGATGGCGTATGGTTGGGTGACGAAGTAAGATAGTATTTCACAAATTAGTTTATGAAGTTTCATTTTTGTATAATACAATTAACTTGATTATTGTTGTAGGTGGTTAATGCTGCGATCCAGCTCATGCGTCATGGTCAACCAATTGACACAAGGGACGGCCAACTATTTTACATTAAGAGGGTGGCCGGCGTCGCTAAGCTCGAAAGAGATGGTAGGATAGAGGAGTGCTACGAGGACGCTTTGGCAGGCATTCCTGGAACAACACAAGGCACCACCTACCTGAAACATGATATGGTATTTTAAGCTGACATAGAACAGATTTTTTATTACTATGCACGTTGATCTAATTATCTGTGAACTCCGGGTTTTCCTACCTACGAATAGTTTAAACACCCACTCGTTCCTTGTGGTCGTAAACCCCAGAAGGAAAGAGATTCAGGTTCTTGATTCACTTTTGCACTGTATGATACCCAGAGAAGTAAATAACGTGGTGAGAGTTTCAACATATTTAATTATAAGAAAGGATTTAACATCGTATGTAAGTATTAGTCATAGGCAACTTCTCATCCCATTGGGCTTGCAGGTACATGGGATGGAAGCACATCGGAGAGCAGCGATGCGAGTCAACGGGATTAACGTGACGCAATGGCCAGTACGGAATATTAATGTGCCAAAATCCGATGAGACGTCAGTCAACAATATTAGCTTTTGTTTTTGTTTCAGATTGCTAATATCTGAAATGCTGATCTAACAACACAAAATGTTGCAGTTCTTGTTGTGCACTCTACATGCTGAAGAACATCGAATTATTTACGGGAGTAAGACTGAGGTTGCAATATGGCGAAGTACGTAGAGTAACACCTAAAATTCTGTCATTTTCTGAAACATATGGAATGACACTAACATATCCTCGCATGCAGGCCTACATCGACAAATTCAGAAGAGAGCTACCTGTTGTGCTTGTCGATTCACCCTACAACAAAATGAAATACAGGACTAGGTTCAAGCAGTACCATGCTAGGCAATCGGATGCAGCTGCGGTTGAAGACGACGAGGATGCAAGCAGTTAGTCCAGCATTGTGGTTCATTCTTACATGTGGAGTGTACACTTGGCCATAAAGCGATAGAGTAGGGTGTGGTTGGGTTTTAGTCCCGAAGAAGGTTTCCTAGCCGTGTTCTTAGTCCATTGCACATGAGTCAAGTTGTAAAACTTTAATAATATTGGTTACTATATTTTGCTTGAAATAATTTTGGTCTCTACGGGATCTCGTAGAAATCTATATTTGCTTTTTACTACCATGTGATAGTAATGGTGCCTGGGGCAACTCTAGAAGAATAATGGATTATGATATGTCTATTTTCATACGAGAGAAAAATTTATTAAAGCATGAGCTAGCCTCACAACAAAAGTCAAAAATACTGCCTGATTCAACACGCAATCCGAGCTATGTCTCGTAGGCAGGCCGCAAAGCCAAAAAAAATAGAGCATAGGATAACAAGAGTAAAAGCATGTACCATAGGGGGCCTCTTCAGGTGCTGCAATGTTGAATTGAAGCGATCACCTTCAGGAGCATAGTGGTGTGGCCATGGTACATCCATCCTGCCTCAGGGAATCACATAGCATGTTCTGTCATAGCCCTGCAAAACAGAGGAAAAATTACTACTTGTACTAACCTTGTCAAGTGTGTGCATGTAATAAATGTTGGACATAACTAAACACGGAATAATGAAATGCAACATATGGAAGAATCGAATGCTCATTCCTTTCTCTCTACTTTTTGCGAGGACCATTACTCTCCTTTTAACAAGGCTAAAACATCATAATAAGACTTAACAGCAATCTTGAAAAGGTGGATATCCCATGTGAATCTAATTTTTCATATAAAGCACATGCCAAGTCTGTTGATCCCAGTCCAGCAATTGCACAAGAAGAAGCGAGCATCATAAATATTGAGCAACATAAGCTATGAATTGTTTATAGTACATTCCAAAATTAATAGCTTATCATCTCTATTGATCTCCAAATCTCACCTATCAGCCAAATTGAAAGAATGCATGTTGAATGCAACAATTGAACGTTCGTAGATCAAGCAGTCGGGGCTGGACGAATGTGGCTGGCCGTCGAGGCCGGCCGCCGGCTTCATCTAGTCCCGTAGAAAATGATCTATGCCCAACCACCTTGCCATCGGACGAGATGCATGGCCAGATCAAAGCTGCAGCCATGGCTGAGAAATGATATGTAGAGGACGCAAACAACCAATTGGGGTGTGGGAAAGAGGTTGCATATAACCTTGTGGCTATAGGCACCTGCATGGAGGACTGGGAGGTGGGATGGCGCCGACTCTTCGCCGGCGGCCGCCGCGGGGAGGGCAGTGGGCCTCCTCTCATGTTCGTTGAAAAGGTGGTGCAAACGATCAGCTGTCCATACTCTGTTTTGAATTATGAACCAAGCAAAAAACTTGCATTTCAGAGGGGCCCAAACCTTCCAAACAGCAGCAGGCATGATGCTAGTCGTGTGTCCCGCAAACTGCGCCATATAGGCAGTCGATGTCGAGTATTCTCCTTGAGAGGTGAACTTCCAGTGGATAGTATCTTGCACACTGTTGTTGAGAACAGAGGATAGTTTCTCCCAAAGTGTGGTGAACTCCTGTAGGTTCTCAAGGGTGATCCCATGATGGGTATCAATTTGATTAACCCAAAAATTGTTGAGGAGAGCAGTTTGGACTGAGCAAGATTTCTTTTTTGAGAGGTCAAAGATCCTAAGAGCAATATCTTTGGGTCTCATGCCTTGGAGCCAGGGTGATTCCCAGAACTTCGCCTTACCTCCATCTCCAATGTGAACCGTGGTGGCCGCCGCAAAAATGTCCCTATCATTGTCATTGCATGGCGTTCCCATCCCAACCCAAGTCTTGGGTGGGTCAGCCCATTCATACCAAAGCCATCGCAATCGAAGGGCAGTAGCAAACTTCTCCAGGTTGAGGATGCCCAAATCACCGAAGATCTTGGGCTTACAGACAAGTTCCCAGTTGACCTTGCATTTTCCACCAGTCACCTTGTCACATCCCGCCCATAGGTAGGCGCGCCGCAAACTATCAATCTTCTTCCTCACTTCCACCGGCAATGTGTCTTATATGGTTTCTTCATGAAAAATGATAAGTTTTGTGCCCTACGTTATAACAAGTTTCTTTGTTGGGACATAGTGTGATGTTCTATTTTAATCTGCTATGAACTGGAATATACAGTACGTCCCACCAGGGCCAACCGGACAAGGCAACGGCAGCAGCCACAAGTAGGGATCTGTTTTGACAGAGGTTTGATAGATCATAGTCCGTGCGGAGCCCGAACCTAGAAAGCGCCACCCACATTATTTTTACATGCTTACTTCACGTAAGACGGAAGGCCCTTCATGCCAGTTAGGTGAAAGGAAAAAATATCACAAAACGAGATGTCAATGCTCAAATGATATATGCATGACCACGTGGCCATAATTGTATGATGTAGTTACAAATTCCCAATATAAATGGTGAAGCTAGCTAGTTAAAGATCGACAGCTCAGTAACATGCCGTCAAACCATTTCTTTTATTCAACATCAAGTATGAGATGTTGGAGTGAAACAAATATCCTACAGGGGCAGTGGGAAGGGCCAAGAGTTTTAAGGGTATGTGCATCGCATCAGTTCCCGGGCAGAGTTTAGACGATCTCCATGTCTTACTGTCATAGCCAGGGCCATACCTAGGTCGCCCAACCGATTTTGTCGATGTTCCACCTAAAGACATGGCCGTGGCCTTGGCCGTCAAAGGCATTGCTCTCCCATACTCAAACAAATCCTTTTGGCAGTGGCGGTTGCTGGCTTGGGGTGGCGTGGAAGCTGGCAATGGCAACTGCCATTGCACTGCACCTGGCATGAAGAGCAGGATGAGGACAACTAGCGAGATCATCGCGAGACGACTCATGCAGCAGCCCATTGTCTGATTGTTTGCTTCATAGTGGTGAGACAAGTGTATATATACGTGATACAACATGAGCGTCAAGTGTTCCTCTTTGATTCAGTTACGAGACAAGCAGTGAGCGTGGTGAAAACTGAATTGTTTGCTTCGAGTGGAAGTCGTGGATTCTGACAACTCAATGTTATTGGCATGCTTCTCTCTTAGGTTCCTGCATGACGTGTGTAGAAACTGAGATCACTTTACTAGCCTCGAGCTTACGAAATCGAGAAGGGGCCTGACCCTCCTTCCGTCGTAATGGGTCAGTGGAAACTGGGATCCACACCGGTTTTGGTACTCCACTTAGATCCATCCAAACACATGCAGGTGATGCAACATCACGATCAGGAGGACTCTGTGGGTTAAGATCTGGTCGGTTTATGATGCTCTCTCCTGTGCTGTATACACCTCACAAACTGGTACTTTTGCTCTCTACTGAGCAGGGTGCCATTGCACTGCACCTGGCACGAAGAGCAGGATGATGATAACTAGCGAGATCGTCGCTAGACGACTCATGCTGCAGCCCATTGTTGTTACTTTCCTTTTCATAGTGGTATATACATGAGCGTTAAGTGTTCGTCTTCAATTTAGTTATGAGACAAGCGGTGAACGTGCTCGAGTCAAATGTCTGATTGTCTGTGGATTCTGACAACAAATCAAGAAGGGACCTGACCCTGCTTTCGCCGTAATTGGTCAGTGGAAACTAAGATCCACACCGGTTTTGGTACTCCGCAGGCCATCCATCCAAACACATGCAGGTGATGCAACATCATGACCAGGACCTCTCTGGGTTGAGATCTGGTCGGTTTATGATGCTCTCTCACAAACTGGTACTTTTGCTCTCTACTGAGCAGGGACCTGTGGCCTTTTCTTCTATAAAAATGTTCAGAAACCATATGCCGGCAAGAACATGATCCCCATTTCAGAAATTATTCCGTTCATGATTCTTATCTCATGAGCGCAATCAACATATGTTCATACATAGATAATATAAGACACAGAGATCGATCGGCTCAACTGAGATTAATTCTGTTCAGTTCTTATGCTCATGCTTCTCTTCACCTCAGTATCTCCACCCCCAGGTAGTCGACGACGCCCTGCACCGCGACGTGGGGCTTCCCGACCTTCACCCGGACGGCGGAGATCTGGGGGAACTTGAACAGCGTGGTGCCGGCAATCGACTGGGCCACCGGTGGGCGGAGCTATCACAAATGATTAATCTGTATCGTGCGCGATAGACCCTCCCTATCGCACACCTTTGCAAGGCAACAATTGAAAATTGTGTCGGCGAAAGGACGTTTTAACTGTTTGCATAGGACGGCTGCACTAGTGTGTAATTTTCAAATGGTTGGATTTTACCACATTTTACATTGTTTTAGAAATAGTTTTAGAAACATTAAATTATTTCAAAGTTCCAACTATTTTCAATAATATTCCTATGTCATTCATATTTCATAAACTCAATCAATGTCTCTTATACGTTTTCTTCATGAAAAATGAATTTTCAAGTTTTGTGCCCTACGCTATAACAAGTTTCTTTTCTGGGATATAGTGTGATATTCTATTTTAATCTGCTCTGAACTGGAACCTGGAGTGCCACCAGGGCCAACAGGCCAAGGCAACCGCAGCAGGCACAAGTAAGGATCTGTTTTGACAGAGCTTTGACAGATCATAGTCCGTGTGGAGCCCGAACCTAGAAAGCGCCACCCACATCATGTTTACATGCTTATTACTTCAAGTAAGACAGAAGACCCTTCGTGCCAGTTAGATGAAAGGAAAAAATATCACAACACGAGATGTAGATGCCTAAATGATATATGCATGACCACGTGGCCATAATTGTATGATCTAGCTGCAAACTCCCGGTATAAATGGTGAAGCTAGCTAGCTAAAGATCGATAGCTCGGTATAACATGTCGCCAAACCATCTCTTTTATTCTTAATAAAGTATGAGATGTTGGAGTGAAACAATTATCCTACATGTCAATGGGAAAGGCCAAGAGTTTCAAAGGGTAAGGGTGTTGTATCAGTTCCCGGACAGAGTTTGGACGACCTGCACGTCTCACTGTCGTAGCCAGGGCCATGCGTAGGTCGTCCATGTGATTTTGTCGATGTTCCACCTGAAGACATGCCGTGGCTTTGGCCGTTGAAGGCAATACTCTCCGACATTCAGACAAATCCTTTCGTTAGTTGCAGGTGCTGGCTCGGGGTGGCGTCGAAGCTAGCAATGGCTCATTGTTTGTGGATTCTGACAACTCAATGTCATTGGCATGCTTCTCTTAGATCCCATGAGCCCAATCAACATATGTCCATTCACACATAGGTATAAGAGACAGAGATCGATCGGCTCAACTGAGATGAATTCTGTTCAGTTCTTGTGCTCATGAGATAAGAATCATGAACGGAATAATTCTTGTTTCATGAGTGGCTGAGCGCAATCAACATATGTTCATACAATGATTGATAGATATAAGACACGGAGATCGATCGGCTCAACTGAGATCAACTCTGTTCAGGCTTCTCAGGGCATCTCCAGCCGCGCCCCCAGGAAGGCCTCCCCAAACGTTTTTTTCGCGCCGGCTTCGAAAAAACGGCCTAGTCGCGCCCCAGGAGCCCGATTTTCGCCGGCTATGGCCGAAAACAGCGCCGGCGGACCCAGCCCGAACCCGGCGCGCTGGGGGGCGCCCAGGGGTGCAGGGCGAACTGTTTTGGCGTGAAAGTCAAGGGCCCGCCAGCGTCGGCTACACGGCTCTCTTCTCGCCCTTCGTCGCCCTCATCGCCTCGCTTCCAGCGGCGAATCAATGCCAAAGCTGCCGCTGCAGCGCTGCCGCCGGTCAGCCTGCACCATTGATGCCTCACGGGCGGCGAAAGATGAAGACCGGACGACGCGTCCCTCGCCTCCCTCGCTTCGCCACGCGCGTACACACGGTGGCACGACGCCGGCCTATATATGACGCGCCCGGCGCACTTTCGGCGACTCACACTCTCCGCCGCTGTTCCTCCCTCTCCTCTCCTCTCTTCGCCGCCTCTCCAGTTCACCCATGGCCGAAGCGCTTCCCAGGCGGCAGACGGGCGGGCGAACGGCTTCAGCCGCCGCCATCTTCATGAAGACGAGGCTTCGCCTCCTTTACGAGGCCGAGTACCCGTCCCGGCCGACATGCGGGTGCCTGGGCGTGGAGGATCAGCCGCTGGCGGCGTCGCCGGTGCCCCGGTACCACCGGCGCGATGGCGCGGGCGCGGCGGAGATCGCACGCATCCGCTGAACCTGCCGCGCGCGGCGAGAGGCCACGGTACGCCCCTCGACGCCCGCCTGGGACCCGCCGCCGCCACGCCAAAGAGCTCGAGGCCACCAACGGCGCCGAGCCCTCCGGCAGCTCAACGCCGCCGCCGACGCGTCGGTGGTGGGGCGTGCCCGACGACGTTGGAGGCCGCCTCGAGTACATCGAGGGCGGCAACACGCCGCTACCGAGTAACCCGCTCCCCCTTCCTTCTCACGCCGTCGTGGAAGCTCTGGACCTCGAGGCGCATGGGGACCGGGGTCCTCCTCCTCGTCCGGCTGCTCGCTGCCTCCGCCCGTCAAGCCGGAGCCCTGGCACGCCCGGTCAGCGCGCGCACCAAGAGCTCCGGCGTCCGCGTGATCGGGCGCTAACGCCTCTCCACCTAACGCCTTCTCCACCCGCTGCCGCTTGCCTCGCCGAGCCCAAGACGGAGCCCGGCTTGCCCGCGGAGTACGAGGAGGTAGCCCGGCGCGGCTTCTTCGCCGAGGACGTCATGCGGTGGGCGCGGGACGACTACCTCCACGACAAGATGGTCCGGCAGCGCCGGGCCCTGGAGGAGATCGCCGCCCGCAAGCGTGGGCGCGAGGACGAAGCACGGCGTCGTGGTCCTCGACAATGACGACGACGACGACCACGCCCGGACCATCCAACCCGCCGCCGCCAACCGTGGGAGGGATGCAGCAGGACGGCGGATGCGAGGAAGGGGCGGCGATTTACGACGACGACGATGACGCACGACGGCGGTGACTACATCGCTGTTCTACAGCCTCCTCGGCATGTAGAACCGCTGGAAGCGGGCGGCGAGGCGGGCGGCGAGGGAGACGGCGGGGTAGCCTGCGTAGTTTTTTTTCTTTTTGTAAAATATGTTTAAGTTTGAACGAACTCGCCGAAGTTCGCGTTAAATTTGAGTCGTTGGCGCCAGATTTGACTCTTTTGTCTAACCGTATGCGCGATGACGGGGCATCACGCTTCAGCGCCCCCAGGGGCGATTTTTTGCCCCTCCTGGGGGGCCAACGGCTGGAGATGCCCTCATGTTCAGTTCTTGTGCTCATGCTTGTCTGCGCCTCAGTATCTCCACCCCGAGGTAGTCGACGCCGCCCTGCAACGCGACATGGGGCTTGCCGACCTTCACCCGTACGGCGGAGATCTGGGGGAACTCGAGCAGCGTGGTGCCGGCGATCGACTGTGCCACCGACTCCAGGAGGTTGCGCGACGGGCCCTCCACCACGCCCTTGGCTATCCTGCAGAGGAGTGACATTACATACTCTGGCGTCAGGCAGCTGAAGCTGAAGCTGTACTGTGGCAGCGGAAAGACTGAAGCTGACGAGAACGAGACGGGACGGACCTGTAGATGTCGATGTAGCTGACGGTGTGGGCGATGTCGTCCGAGTCCCCGGCGGCGGCGAGGTCCATCCAGGCGTCCACGTCGACCACGAACTTCTGGCCCAGCTTCTTCTCCTCCCGCTTCACGCCGTGGAAGCCGTGGAACTACAGCCCCCGCAGGATCAGCTTGTCGCCGCACGTCGCCGACGACTGGTCCTCCCCGTCCCCCGCCATGGCTGCTCCCCTCTAAAGCTGGGATCGATCGATTGGGCCTGCGCGTGTGCTCACCCGCCGGCCGCCGCCTCCTCCTTTAGAGCTGGTGGCGCAGGTGGGTGGGTGGAGTGGAAGTGGAACCTGGAAAATTCGGTGAGATATGGCCGGGAGCCTGCGGGTGAGATTCGTTGTTGAAGGGACAGGCGGGTCAGCAGCAATGCTACATTCACGGGCGCAATACGGGGCTTTTACGGAGTGAGTCTGAATTGGCAGGGCCTGATTGGATTAAGGGGAGAGATTGGGCCCCACTCATCTGAAAATCAGGGAAGGGCAGGTTTAGTTAGATGGAAGCAGCCCGTAAAAGCCAGTAAACAGCCCGTGTGTTTAGCATTTTTGGGCGGGTCAGTCGACCAAAAAAGAAATAATCGGATTAGTCGTTTTTTTTTGTCCGTCCAATCTAAATCGAACGGCCAGAATGCCTTCTTCCACCTCTCACCTGATATTGTTCATCGTCTCTCCCAAACCACTGCCCGTGGCCGGCGGCGCTTACACTACCGCCCTGCCCCAACCTTCCCCCACCGCCATGGTTGCCGTCACCGCCCCCGACCATCCCATAGACCAGCGAACCACCCATAATCCCCGACATTCATGGTCGAGGCCGCGTCGTTTGCTTCCTTCTCACCTGAATCGGCCGACAGAAATTTGAAATTCAGGCAATTTATCTCCGGCAAACCTGGGAATTATACAACACCTTAGAAAAGATGACACGAAAAAGTACAAATGCAAAATTAATTCGCAAGAGGCGTAAAATGGGAATGGAAGAAACAGTGCAAATCATGCATCAGCAGCAAGTAAATACTTTGTTAAATCATTTAAAAATCATGGTAAATTTGTGCTTAGAAACTATATTGCTGATCATGGTGCAACTTAACATTGTTAAACTAGCTTGCGACGTTGGAATGAGCCATTCCATAAGATAGTTGCCCAAAAGGGTTACAACTGTATTTGCTTATTGTTCAGAACTGCACCATCAATAAGTAACAAGGAAGGAAAATTACAGCTCAAAAAAAGGAAAATGTAACAGAATAGCTTTATTCATCTACGATCGAACATTGAACTTACACAGGGCTTGCACAAAAACTGCAGCCCTCCACCTTAACCTACTGCCCACTGAGGAATAAACATACCCATATATATTAAATGCAAAAGGAAATTGAGACAGCAAGAGGAACTATGTAAGAAACTACTCCACTAAACTTCCATCCAAGGTTGGCAAAGGGCATGCCCTATGTATCTTCCTAGTCACTACTAGGGAAAACCTTATACACAGAACTTTAGCAGTAGCGAGGGACAAAAAAGCACGCTGGTGCTAAGTAGCAGTAGCGTGCCTGAGCAAACCGCGCTGCAGATAAAGTTCTAGCAGTAGCGCGTCTTGTTCTAAACACGTTACTACTAAAATTCCCACGGCTTAGCCGATAGGCTACACATAGTAGTAGCGACCTATAACGAACCGCGCTACCGCTACTTTCTTTGTAGCAGCGCATTTTAATCTAAACTCGCTACTGCTAAAGGATATAAAATTAAATGGAAAGCAAATAGAAAGGTAATTGAAAATGAAAGAAATAGAATAAGGTGAAAGGAAAAAATAAAATGTGAAGAAAACTCAATGAAAAAGGGGAAAAAAGAGAAAGAAGTAGCAGTAGCGTGTATCACGTAACGCTGCTAGTTAACGTAGCAAAGAAGCGCTGCTTCGGAACGCCGCCATCGCTACTTTCGACTTAACCACGGGTTCGCCCTTCCCCACGGCCACTTCCCCCAAATCCAACTCTCCACTCTACTTGCCGCCATCGCCTGGTCACCGCCGCGCTTCTCCGCAGACACCCTCTACGCCGCCCGACCACAGATTCAACGCCGCCCCCGCTCCCGACCTCAACGCCGCCCCGGACGCCGCTCCCGACCCCGACCTCAACGTCGCCATCCGCCGCGCGCCCGAGCCCCGACTCTGACCTTGACGCCGCCTGCCCCTCCCTCGTCGCAGGCACCCGAGGTGAGCACGTCTGCTCTTCCCACTCCCCTACCTCTGCCTATGGTTTCTATATATTTTAGTTGCATCAAATTAGTTAGGGGTCATGTAAGAGTGGAAACAAATCGGATGCGGATGCAGCTCAAAGGAGTTAGGGTTCATGTAAGGGTAGAAACGAATCAAATTTCTAAGATGAATCATAAAACGAGTAAAATTTGACCACTTATTTCACTTTATAGTTGGATAATTGGAATATCCGCTACCACTTTCCACCCCTATAGGTTCATCAAATTAGATGGTAATTAGGGCAGTAGTTTCTAGGTACTGATTAGTTAGTAAGAACTAGGTATTAATTAGGTACTAGAATATTTTTATTTATAGTAAGTTTATTTTTAGTAAGAACTAGTTGAATTAATAGAACTAGTTAGTAAGAACTTGTTGCTATTTTTTAGTTAAAGCAATTTTTCCCGCATCAACGTGGACAATGCCTATCCCGCATCCTCGTCGTCGAGTCGGTGGAGGACGACACCAGATGGGCCATGTTCGGGATTGGGCTCACGGGTGGTACTGGAGGCGCTACCTATCATGGGCGCAGGTTGGTGAGGAGCCACTGTCGTTGACCCGAACCTTCTTTGGTGGCGGTCGCGTGGGCGGTGACGGTCCAGAGGCTCGAGGACTCCAGCGGGAGGTGAGTGCGTCACCGTGTCGGTGAGGAGGACGCGACGTCTGCTGCTACTTGTTTGCGTTGGAGCATGTGTTCTCCAATACCGGCAGGTTCTCCAGGATCTCACCGGAGCTATGATCCCGTGATGGTTCCTTCTCTGTGGTGTCCACCGCCCGCGCCCGATACCGGCCGTGGTGCTAGGGTTTTAGTTGTATTAGTGATGTTATATGTATGACACTAATCGTGATGTATTAGTGATAATATTCGACGATTTACTTTTGCTTATTGAATGCATGCTAATTTGAGTCCTATAAGATATTTTGAAATGTATATCTTGTGTTGCTCAATATCCAAGTGGCCGGTCATGTTTGCAGGTTACACCTCCAAGTGGCCTATGTTTTGCCGGAGTGTTGATTCATTTCCGTTCCGGCAAATTTCAGGCGCTCGATATGTCCTATTTTAGCAAAGGTCATACCGGATTTTTTCGTGAATTTTGGCATGACTTGTGCCAGAAAATGTAGGAAATATCGAGTGCCCCAGATTTGTGTGTTGAGTATCCTGGTAGTTGTCTTCGATCGATTTTCAATTAATGTTTTAACTATGAATATAGGAAATGTCTGACGACGAAAAGGATTTCGGTATTTGCAAACACTGCGAAAATGAGCGCGGCCTGTGCGACGGAATCTTCCTAGATGATGATAGGCGCTCAAAGATCAAGCTGGACGAGAACTTCAAGTGGATACAATGAAGTCACAACGACAAGTCTTTTTTCGTAATTAAGCATGACATCTGCTTCATTTGCTTCAACTTATACTTTTTACTATTCTACTAGCGTATCCCCTGCCATGCAAGAGTTTTTGTATTGGATAAGATAGGTTTCAGTCATACTATGGAGATAAAGAAAGTTTACTTGAAGACCGAGGATGGTTATATTTTCCACGCAAAATTATACAATTCAGACGACTACACCTATTTTGGATGCAAAATATGGCGAGCACTATGCAAGACTTATGCATTTGAGCCTGATATGGTTATCACCTTTGATATTCGTCCGGAAGATGATATTGAAGGTAATACCGACATCTGCGTCGATGTGCGTGACGCCTCCAGTTATACCATTATGTAAGTTTCTCAACCATATTTATGTCTTTGATATTGTTTATTCAAAAATAGTTGACAACTAATTTGTATTATCAGCTTATTTCGGTGCAAGCAAACATGTCCAGCGCTTGGTAGACACTGACCTACTACTGTCCCGGGGCTGAACTAAACTGCGAGGAGCTAAGTCAATATGTTTCATGGCTTGAGGATCTTGATACTGTCAAGACAAATTTTCTTCCTGGATTTAGAAATGTTAGTACTGAAAACGTACGACCAATAGTGTTCATAATGAACTACGTTCACATCTATTTAGGAAGGATGGTAAGATTTTTACTATTTGACCTCAGTGCATCTTTTCCATACATTATTTTTGAAGCTAGACTTCATTGCTAAGTATGTTACCATACGATGTTCTTCAACAGGGACTCCTGATGAATGTTGTGCCTTATGGGATCGAGACTAAAGGTACCATGAGTATTATTAGCTTACGGCCAAGATATCCTACAGATTACTTTAGTGCATTCAAGATTAGCGATGGATGCTTAATAGTGTAAGACTGGACCAAATATGTGATGGGGGAGGCAGAGAAGTACTAGGGGGCAGCAAACAGAGGCGCTACCCACGATTAGGAGACAGGTTCATCTGCATGCTCCAACTTGATCAAGGAGGAGAGCTACACATGTTTTATGTTATTTTACCTAAGAGAGAGCAGCAGGAGTGATTAGCTAGCTAGAAATGAGTTTGAGGATGATGATGTGCTACACTATTACTATGATGATAAAATAGCTAGTGTTGGTGGTAATGACTATGATAATTATTATTAGCTAGTGTTAATGGTGATTAAATAAATACTGTTGATAGTAATGACCATGATGATGATTAAATATCTTGTGCTGGCGGATTAGATTCAAGTGAAGGCAACATGTGGTGCACATCGAAAGTACTACTAGTCCAAACTAGATCAAGTGTGGATTAGTAGTATACTTTTGACATGCACCACATATTGCCTCCACTTGAACCTAATCCACCTTCATTTGACACACTGTTATGGACATAATGATGTAAACCTCATAACTGATATTGTACCAATATTTGTACGACGGCGCATAAATACACTAAAATAAAAAAATAAAAAAAGAATACTAGTAGCGATGGAGAGAAAACACGCTGCCAGTAGTTACATTAGCGATGGCGTGAGTGAACAAACGCTGCAGTTATTTTCGTCTCTAGCAGTAGCGATGCAAGACGCTGCCATCGCTAAGCAATAACAGAATAAGATTATTAGTAGCGCGCCTACCCGCGCTACTAGTGAGCACAAAACCAGCGCTACTGCTAGGGTTTTCCCTAGTAGTGAGTGTACATCATGCTTGACCAGAAGCGCAAGACGCCATCGTATGTTGGCGGCACCAGATGTCTTTATGCACCCAGCTTTCTGATGAGGAAGCACATGATTTGAATTTCAACCACAGCCAAATCACACTTCAACTGCTCTCTTTCACTTCAACAGGCTTCGCAGCAGCAGATGAATCTCCAGCGGGGACTTTATCGCCAGAAGGGCTCACACTCTTGGCCTCGCCAAGCCGCACGGCCTGTGCGAAGGTCTTGGTGATATGGCCCACCGGGTCAGTGGGTACGGTAGATGGCTTCTTGGGCTCAACAACGCTAGGAGTCTTGGTGATATGGCCCACCAGGTCAGTGGGCGCAGTCGAGGGCTTCTTGGGATCAGCAACACTGGAGCTGGATATCTGTTGTTGCTGATGCAGCCTCGCCTTATGGTCCTTGAAGATTTCCAGCATCTCCAGTCCTTGTTCCAGTTTCACCTACAATAAGCTCAGTTTTTTAACATCAACTAGTTGAAAACAGAGCATTACCAACATTAGCACTTGTCAGTTGCTCCCATGAAACCATGTATGCTGTATCCTACCAATTTGATGAGTGATATCATTATGAAATAAATAAGAGTAACCATAAGACAACAAATATGCAAACCAGGTAACGAAGGAAAATGCTATTCAAAAGCATTGTGCCTCTTGTGTGTCCCGGCTGTTGGTTACGGGCTTGTTCTCATTGTTCTCAAGAATTATATGGCGGAAGAGATTATTTGGAACATCCTTCACTATGTGCCACTTCACAGGGAACTGGCCAGTCCACTTATCTTGCTGCCAGTAGTCCACACTCTTCTCGAAATTCACTGGGCCGGTCATCTCCGCAACACCGCAGAACTGTGCACTAGCATTCACCTGCACATATTGGTCCAGTTTCCAATTCTCAGTGAGGAATAACATATGCAAGGTAACAAACAGAGAGCCCCTGAAAACACTGACAGGGAAACATGATAAAGTTTTTTATTACCGAAAACAACAGAAAAATGGGACAATGTTCTTCCTTGTCCTTCACTTCACGATAGGCTGCATCTAGTTTCTTGTTTCCATTTGTGGTGCTAGCCCAAACACCATATTTGATGCTCTTGTGCACATTATCTTCGCTATATGATTTTATGATAAAAAATCTAGCATTTTTGTACTCGGTAACAAAGTCAGCCCTGTTGTATGGCTCCTGGTTAAGTCCAACAGAAGGCTTCTCATCTTTACTATCATCCTCTGGTTGCTTCTTAGGCTGGTGGCACGTGGACCCCGGCTTTGCTCATTGAGGAAGTCAAGTGGACCGTCACAGCTGCATAACAAAGAATTACCCCTTCCTCTCCTGCGCCCTTTATCAATTGGAATAAAACTTCTGCCATTCATGCCATAGCCAGGGAAAGGACCCCCGTAGTTAGTGGCCTGTGGGAAACCACCACTATGAGAGAAGCCTCTTCCATACGAGTCACCAGGGGTTCCAAAACCAAAGAAAGACTTCTGCTGAGGGGACATCTGAAATTGGGGAAAGCCAAGTTTAGATCCAAGTACTAACGATTTAGATCCTGTCTTATTATAATCATTAATAGTGTTGTTGTCAAATTATCATATACATCAGCACAGACAGAACAGGTCATCATTCTAATATAAGCTCGTGTGTACACGTCCAGCAAGCGCTGATTGCATCTGGAAGCAGAGCTTCAGCCCAAATTGCAACTTGACAGTGTCAGGCTAATCTATTACAGGATTTGGCCATGTTTTTGTCGTTTTGTCATCATGATATGGCATACTGGAAGTCATTGCATCCAAACTCTTCAATGAAAATGCTAGGTAGAGGAGTTTGAACTTTGAGTTTTATGGTAAATGTGAGAAGCGTGAATGAGTGAACTAGGGGTTTAAAAGGCGTGTTACAAGAGTAAGAAGACATTAAAATATGATGGCATCAAATATGCCCTCTCTCCAAAATAAAATTAGTAATTTGGTCGAACACCATATATGATAAATAATACTCCCTCCGTCCCAAAATTCTTGTCTTAGATTTGCCTAGATACGGATGTATCTAATACTTAAACGTGACTTGATACATCCGTATTTAGACAAATCTAAGACAAGAATTTTGAGACGGAGGGAGTATCAAACTGAGCCTAAGTTCTTATTATTTCATTATTTGTTCACTGCAGAATGCATATGAATCCTTACAGGTCACAGGGAATTTCATAATAAATGACAACTTTAGAGATCCTTCCAGTACATATATTCCCAAATAGCATCCGATGGTGCTTGTTCGATTATTATCTCTTACTCCCTCCGTCCCAAAATAAGTGTCTCAACTTTATACTAACTTTAGTACAAAGTTGTATCAAGTTTGAGACACTTATTTTGAGACGGAGGGAGTACGGATGAACAGAAGTAGTGGACGGGTTTATAATGCTTATTTCGTTTGTCTCAAGTTAAATTTGTTATCGAGCAAATTATTAGCAGCTACCACTTTATATAAATACAATATATAAATATTCTTGATCTTAAATCTAGAGGAAGTGATGTTGATTTGATAACATGGATGTTGATATTTTTCTTGATAAACTCGGTCAAATGATAAATATTTGACTTGAGACAAACCAAATGAGCCTTTATCCGTCCGGAGGGAGTATATTTCTTTGCGCAGTATTGGGTGTGCTTTGGACCTTAACTTGGTGTTTGTCAACATGATACAGAGAAGTGTAGAGATATCAGCCATATCTACTCGTGTAAATGTGGCAGTAATGTTGCTATGAGCCGCCTTTTATATGGCAACTACAAAAATGTGGCACCAGTCATCGATTAGTTAAATGTCAACATAAGATTTGTACGTGAAAAGAGAACAGTCAGAATGTCTTCATAAAATCCAGCAAAGCAAGAACATAGGAAACACTATGCTCGTACAAGGTTGACCTTGCCAAAGCATGCGATCGTGTGGATTGGTAAATTTTGGAATGTGCCCTTCCGAAGCTTGACATCTCACAACAATGAACAAATCAGTGTGGTTTGTTGTCTGTACGAATTGTGAGACCCTAGACAACTTCAAGCCGACGAGGGGCCTCCAGCAAGGGGAACCCTTTGAGCCCGTACCCATTCATCTTAGTTGATGACGACCTCTCGTGCATCCATGAAAACTAGACAAGAATTGGTGGACTCATGCCAATCAACATTGGCAAAGCCTGGGAGTATGCCACTTACTGTTTGCTGACGACAATAGCCAGGATCAGGCCAGGCCTCGGACAAGGCTTGGGCCGAACACGCTACTTTAGCAAACAGTGTCAAGAGTGCTACAGTCTGTGAGGATATTCGACACCATGACCCCGGCGGCCGCCCGGACCTAGCTACGCCGTCGACAACGTCTTGTTCTTCCTAAGTCCATATATCTTGTTCAGTGAAGCTTTTCTAGCTAATACCCAAGGCGATATTACACAGATCCTGCTGGTGACCAATGCTGATTTTGAAAACAAAGCTTCGGTCCATCTTGTTTGGTGGAGCTTTCGGGCTAATACTAAAGGCTAGATTAATAAAGTAGATCCTATGCGTGACAAATTCTGGTTTTGAAAACAGATGCCTGGGGCTCTCTACATGCATCTGAAGGCAGAATGAAAGATGGCCATTCCTGGCAAACGATGGAGCGAGAGAAGTTCTCTAAGAGACTAGCGAACTGGGCCGAGAAGTATTTTTCTCATGTTGAAGAAGAAATATTTGTCAAGTCGGTGGTGCAATGCAAGCCATTTCCCTATGCACTATGGGGTGTTACAAATACTAGGGGATACCCCACACGTTTCTTCCGGAAACATGGTAAAAACCAAAAACATTGGGGTTATAAAACTATCTTTAAAAAAAAGAGTTAAAATTCCATCTAATTAATATAGATATGTGAAGCATTAATCTGTTAATCATTGTTAATTATTCCACTGTAAAAGAAAGTGTCATTCTAGTAAGCCATCTCAGTCCACGAGGGAAACCTTCGATATCGGCTGTATGGGTAATAATTAACTGATATGTTCTTCTATCTATATCTATATCTACCTCTACTATAATCTCTATATCTACTTAATAATAAAGTATGGATCACTTCAAGAGGGCAAAAAGTAGATGCCAGGGAGAGAGATCGAACTCAGGAATACCTAGCCAGCTCGGCTACCTAACTTTGCATTCATTGAAGTTGACCACTTAGTATATTTAATGGTACCACCTTGCTCCTCTACTCATAGTGTCACCAATTTATATAGGGTTTTGAGATTTCTAGGCATCAGTTAGCTGCCTTGGGAATCAATAAAAAAGATTGGGTAAAGAGGGAGTCTTTCTCAGGCTGGTCATAGTGGGGAGTAACTTAGACTAGTAATATGCATATGTTACTAGGCTATGTTACTACTTCTATAGTGGGTAGTAACATATATGTAGTGTCATGCATCACTTCATTTATTACTTCATAGACTTATTTAGCATTGGAAACCGCTAGGTGATGGTAACATATTATGTTACTCTATTTGTCTCTCTCCTCATTAACTACTTGACACATCATCATTTTTGCTTATGTGGCATCTATGTTACTACTTATGTTACTCCCACTATGACCAGCCTCAGTTGGAACGGACAAACTCTAGAGAGATCTAGAATAAAAAGAAGCTTAAAAAAACGTAGCCTTTCAGAGTCAATAAACAGAGAGGCTTTACAAGTAAAATAAGCATGGGTTGTCTCCTCGCCGGGGAACGACATCCCGGCTACGTTCGAAAGCAGTTGTGATGTGCATGAACTCCTAGAAAGGTTAGATAAACAAAGAGACTATGCAATAGTGCGCCGGCCAGCCATGCTGTCCATATGAACGAAGGGCATGTACTTTGGACCCTGAAATCGGTGAATTTGTTTACCAAATTATGTTATGCAAAATAGAAGATGAAGTTGGGAGCACAGCTAGCTGGCTGGCTACTACAAGTTTGCATGCAACGACTTGCTCACGTGTTTGCGGTAGCTATTCCCTCTGTGTTATTGATACTTCAAAATACTTTGATATATAAAAATCACGGTATTATTAAAACCACAGTTTGTTGTAACCATAGACAAAAATACTATATTTTTCAATACTGGGTTTTCTATAATACTTTGCTGGCGAACACAGCCTTAATCTTTTATTAGCATGTGATCTATTATTAATTTTGAATCATTCGACTCCATATTTATTTCAAGTCATGTAAGGCATCCGAGAAGGAAGAATCCAAGAGGGAAGGAGGACTACTCCACAACGATTTTCAAGAGGGAAAAGTCGACACCAAAGACATACCAAAGACAACAACTTTATTGTCACTCTGCACCCGACCACCTGTACACCATGGACAAGATACAACTCTTTCTTGGTGCTAAACCAATTGATGGTTGACGAGGCCACCAATAATGACAACTCCATCATCACCGCCCGGACATGTTGCAGCTTTTCGTGGCAACACTATCCCGCTGAAGGGATGTGTTGCCAATCTATTCCTCATAGATGCAAGGCTCAAGATATTATGACATGACCGGCCAGGAAGTGTGAGGGTAGATCAACTGGACGACAGCGAGCAGTTCACCGGGTGGACCGTGGCAAGGTCAACCATCATGCATCTCATCCAATGGCCCAGGACACGTCCAATAAGAAGCAATACATCAATAATCTGATCCTTAACGATCTCTATTTTGTTTTCTCCCGTTGCAACGTACGGACACATTTGCTAGATGGGGTTATTGTTTTTTACCATCGTAATTTCGTCCGTCAGCTTTCCATATTATTTTTTCATGCGTCTGACAAACCCTTTGTGTGTGCTGAGGTGGCCCACATAACCAGGCCCACCTATAGTAACGAGCCAGGCCGAGAGGCAAAAAAAAAATTCGTGCGTCTGACGGTGACATGGCACACATAACCAGGCCCACCTATCGTAAGGAGCAAGGCCAAGTGGCAAAAATAAGCGCGCTGGTATAAAGGATCGAACCCGCGACCCACTTTCTATACGGGATGCCGTTGCCAAAAAGCTAGGCTTTGTTGTTTGTTAAATTGTACTCCCTCTGTAAACTAATATAAGAGCGTTTAGATCACTACTTTAGTATTCTAAACGCTCTTATATTAGTTTACGGAGGGAGTAGGTCAGTTACATATTCAGAGCAACTCCAGCAGACCCCGTATATCTCACGAACATGCATCCGGCAAATATATGGGCTCAGTCCAATTTTTTGTCCAGAACAGAGCCCGTATACTCATCCGGCCCGTAAAATTTTTTATCGTGGCCCGCAACCCCCCCCCCCTCGGGTCCCCGAAGCAGTATATCTACCGGTTTGCGGGACACATACGGGTCGAAACCCTATCCCCCTGCCGCCGCGTTTCACCGCGGTTCCCCACTCTCTCCCCCGCATTCCTCGCCGCCAGTGAGCCATCTTCCGCCTCCAAACGCCATGTGGGCCCGTATGTGGAACTCCGGCCGTAGCGGCAACCCCGAGCATGAGCGGTGTGTCCCTGCGGACGGCACAAGGAAGCGCGCGGCGAGGAAGTGGATGAACCAGGGCCTCAAGCCGCCGTCAAGGTTCCTCCGTCGCGAGACGAGGAAGTACGACCGCCGGCACGGGCTCCTCCGGTCGCCCTTCTCGGCCGCGGGCTCTTCCTCCACCGCGAGGGGCCCTTCCTGCGTGGCGCTTCTCCCCGTAAGAAGGAGTGGTCGGAGGAGCCGGAGGACCATGAGCTCCTCGCCGTCAAGCAGGAGCGGGAGGAGATCGAGCGCCGAGGCGTCGTCGGGCCCGAAGATTTCGTGGCCGATGTCGACGCGGTCGCGGTCGTCGTTGCCGAACGAAGCTTGCGCGTGGAGGCGGAGCGCTGGCGCCACGACCAGGAGCTCAAAGACCTCATGCTCAAGGAGGGGTCGCGGCCAACCATGCCGCGAAGGACAAGGACGATGAGTGGCGGCGCATCCGCGAGGAGTAGAGGCAGAAGTTCATCGATCTCATCAACTCCGACGAGGAGGACTGAGCTCCTCCACCGCGTCGTCCTCGGCCACAAGCTCATCCATTTTGGTACATCGACCTCGGCCTCGCCGCCGCGAGATCCCCCACCTCGGGAAAAAGAAAATCGAGGGTAACTAATTGCATGTCCTGTGGCCATGGCTGAGACGATGACGCCCCCAACTTGCTACAGAAACTAAACTACTCAGTACGCCAGACTGCTCGTATGTTTGCAGTTTGCTAAGCATTCATCAAAATTATGGTTCAGGCCCCCCAGAAGTCGGTTATGCCAATATGCATGGAGATGGATTCGCTGTCAGCGGTTAACATGGTGAAAGGTATAGGAACAGACATGTCTGTTGGGCTATGAGTAATACAAGTGTTCTACCAGCAAAAAAAAAGAAAAAAAGAATTATGGTTCGCACCCACCTTGTATGTATGATTTTTTTTTGCCTTAACCCACAGTTAACTTTTTTTATTGGACCGATATTTGTTTGGTTGACTTTGACAGAACCTTTACAACCAACTGCACAGAATGGTATACCCCGTCTAAATCTGTCACGTGCAAGATTCCAACTGGGTGAAACAATAGGTTGATTTGGAGTTGGAGTGACATGATCGTCATCAACGACGGGTTCATCATGTGCAACAATTTCATTACCAGATGTATCACCCGAATCAATAACATGCTCCACCTGAACAGTAGGCTCCTGAACAATAGGCTGATGTTCACTCTCAACGGAAACATTAGTAGATGAAACATCATGTATCATAGCAGATTCATTAAAGATAACATTTCTGCTAATAACAACCTTCTGGGTTTCAGGATTCCACAATTTAAAACCTTTAACACCAGACTTATAACCAAGAAAGAAGCACTTAACAGCCCTAGGCTTTAATTTTCCATTATCAACATGGGCATAAGCAGTGCAACCAAAAACTCTCAACTGTGAATAATCAGCAGGTGAACCAGACCATACCTCAATTGAAGTTTTCTTATTAAGAGCAATAGATGGTGAGCGATTAGTGAGATAACAGGCAGTGGAAGCGGCCTCAGCCCAAAAACGCCTATGCAAACCTGCATTGGACAACATGCAACGGGCTCTGGAAATAATGGTCATATTCATATGCTCAGCAACACCGTTTTGTTGAGGAGTATAAGGAACGGTGTAATGTCTGACAATACCTTCAGACTTGCAATAATTCTTAAATTGCTTAGAACATAATTCCATACCATTATCAGTGCGAAGTATCTTTACCTTCTCTTCAGTTTGTATTTCAATCATAATCTTCCACTCCTTAAATGCTGAGAATGCTTCATATTTATGCTTCAAGAAATAAGGCCAAACTTTTCTTGAATAATCATCAATAATAGTCAGCATATAACTAGCACCACCTAGTGACTTCTTGCGAGATAGTCCCCATAAATCACAATGCAGATAATCAAGAATACCTTAAGTTGTATGAGTCAAAGTATTGAACTTCACCCTCTTGTGCTTGCCGAAGATACAATGCTCACAAAATTTCAATTTACCAGGTTCATATCCATCAAGAAGACCTCTCTTATTTAACTCTGCTAAACCAAGTTCACTCATATATCCAAGACGCATATGCCAAAGGTTAGCAACATCACAATCAGAATTCTTTGAAATAGCTGGAGTAGCGTTACCTGAAACGGTAGAACCTTGAAGGTAATAAAGACCATTGGTCGAACTTAAATCACCTTTCATCACAACAAGGGAACCTTTGGTGACCTTCAAAACACTATCTCCACCTGAATACTTGTACCCCTTTGCATCAAGGACACTCATAGAAATAAGATTTCTCTTCATCTTCGGAATATACCGAACATCTGTCAAAGTTCTGATTATGCCATCAAACATCTTGATTTGAATAGAACCTATGCCTTCAATCTTGCATGGTGAATTATCAAAACCCAAAACGGAACCAGCAGAAGTAGTGGAATTAAAAGTATTAAACCAATCTCTATGTGGACACATATGAAACGTGCATGCGGTGTCAAGTACCCACTCATCATTGGTCTCAGCACATCCAGCAATAACGACAAGAGCATCATCGGAACTATCATCATAAGCTACGTTAGCAGAATTTCACCTTGTTTGTTACCTTTTCTCTTTTCCTTGTTCTGCAACTTGAAACACTCAGAGATGCCATGCCCGTCTCTCTTGCAATACCTGCAATACTTCTTGTCTCTGGATTGCGACCGGCCCCTGTAGCCGTTTTTACTTTTGCCTCTGTTTCCATTATTGGAGTTCTTCTCCTTTGTCCTGCCACGAACAGATAATCCCTCGGCTTGGGATGAACTCGAACCATCATGAGGCACCATTAATTTCATCTTCTCCTTAGAGTTCAAAGCTTCATAAACTTCATTAAGTGTGAGAGTATCACAATTGTATAATATGGTGTCTCTAAAATTGGTATAAGAACTTGGCAGTGAACAAAGTAACATTAAAGCAGTATCTTCCTCTTCATACTTAACCTCCATTGCAGCTAGATCAGATATGATCTCTTTAAATTCTGAAATCTTCAAAACATTACCTCCCTCGGGTAACCTGTGTAGGAATAATTTTTGCTTCAGATGCATCTTGCTAGTGAGATCTTTAGTCATGCAAATCCCTTCCAGCTTTAACCATAGAGCGCGGCAGTTTTCTTGCTCAAAAGTTCATGTAAAATATTATTATGCAAATAGAGTTGAATTTGTGACAAAGCCTTGCAATCAATTCTTTTCTCCTCATCAGTCCAGTCCTGAATTCTCTTCTTCCCAAAACTATCTAGTGCTTCATCATAGTCGGACTGTGCCAACAACGCCCGCATCTTGACTTGCCATAGGATAAACCTTGTGTCACGGTCCAACAGCGGAAGATCATACTTCATGAATGTCATGAGTAGATTAAATCTGTGTACACAAAGTAGTACAAGCCGATAGAAAATTTCTTGACAGAATTTAATATGCGGAGCAGAGAACTAAAGAAAATAGCACCTGGTAGCCTTTTTGGAGTGGCCGTAGCAATTGAGGGGTAAAAGAAAAGCTGAATTAGTAGTCAACTAGGCCTTCACGTGAACAGTACTCAATTAGTAGTAGTACTCGGTAGCGGAAATTGCTTTGATCTTCACGTGGAGTAACAGGAGCAGCTGCTGCGGTTGATATTCCTTGGGACTTGAAACCTGGGAGTCGCGGACGTGGAGCAGTGGAAAAAACGAGAACGACTGCACCCTCGTACAGCAGCTCTGCGGTGGAACACGACCCCTTTGGCGAGGCGTCTTGCAATTTGATGGCTCGCACAACGAGGCAGTAATCGATCTCTCTCTACTATCTGTAACTTTCTCGGACTCAATTTCATATCTGTAACTTGGTTCTGATACCACTTGTTAGATAATAACAAAAAATAAACAAGACAAAGAGACGGATTTTTACGTAAAAACTTTTGCGGGAGAAAACCATGGACGCACGAAGGTGCAGTCACTATGAGGAGGAGTACTACAAGCACAAGACGACAGACCGTCTGAGATGCGACTATATGGGGTATATATGAGGGCAATACATGAGAGTCCTTGGAGGACAAGCAAACGAGTTGTACTCGTATGCGTCGGTACCAACGCAAAGGCCCACACCGTATGTACTACGTCTAGTCCAATACGGTACTAGAATTTAGATCATAATTTAACATTCGCAATATCACATTCAACAGTTTTCTGTTTTGTTTTCTCATCTCCATCATTCTTCAGTTCTAGTGCCCTACTCCTAATATCATATCGATGTAAAGGTGAAAGATGACGTGGAGTAAAATGGAGATTTACAGGGATTTACGGGGAGCCCAAAACAGAGAAGAAATATTTAACATGGAAATTATTGAAAATTCTGAAGAACCAGATGGATATGCTGTGGTTAGTAGCAGGAGATTTTAATGAAATCCTTTATGGCCATGAAAAACAGGGAGGTAAAATAAGAGCACAGGGGCTTATGGATAATTTTAAAGAAACGCTAAAGGAGTGTGAATTAACATACCTGGGATTTGAAGGCGACATGTTCACTTGGAGAAATAATGGTCGAACGAAGGAAGGCTATATAAGGGAAAGGCTAGATAGAGCTATAGCCAATTCCAGTTGGAGTAATAGGTTTTCAGAGGGGAAAGTCATAAACGGTGATCCATACCACTCAGACCATCGTCCTATTATCATTCTCACTAAAAACCAGCTCCAACCCCAAAAAGAGGGTTTGGAGAGATAATTTCAAATTTGAAGCAAACTGGCTCCTAGAACCAGAATGTGAAACCGTGGTAAAAGGAGGTTGGAACGAGGTGAAATCCGTTAGCGATGAAAATCTGCAAGAAGGCCTCGAAAGAGTGGCAATAAGATTGAGGCAATGGAGCCTGAATGCACTTGGGGATTTGGAGAAAAGAATTAAACAAGTAAAGGTAAATCTAGAGATCTGTAGAAGGAATGAGTTAACTGTAGAAGCAATCCAAAGAGAACAGACACTTAGGTGGAAATTGGAGAGGCTTGAAGAGCAGCGTGATTTATATTGGAAACAAAGAGCCCATGCAAACTGGCTGCAAAAAGGTGACAGAAACACTTCCTTTTTCCATGCTTCAGTAAAGGAAAGGAGAAGGAGAAATCACATAAAGAAATTAAAGAAAGAGGAAAGTGGTTGGGCAGTGACGGAGGAAGATAAAAAGAACGTGGTGAAGGAGTACTTTGAAAAATTATTTAAAACAAATGGAAGCACAATTACAGATAATCTGCTAGAGGATATTCAGCCTAGAGTAACTAATGAAATGAATGAAATACTCGTTGCACCTTTTATAGAAAGTGAAGTAAAAGAAGCCATAGACTCAATCGGAGATCTCAAAGCCCCGGGACCAGACGGCATGCCAGCTATTTTTTACAAGAAATTCTGGAAATTGATTGGAGAAAAGATTACTCAGGAGGTTCTTGCAATATTAAATGGCAATTCCCTTCCGGATGGATGGAACAAGACCGTGGTCGCATTATACCCAAAGTCAAGCATCCAGAAAAGGTGAATGATCTAAGACCCATTAGCTTATGTAATGTTCTATATAAAATTGTATCAAAGATGCTTGCAAAGAGACTGAAAACCATATTACCATATATTATCTCTCCTTCTCGGAGCGCCTTCGTACCTGGAAGAATAATCACAGATAATATCCTATTAGCCTATGAAGTGGTGCATTATCTCAGAAATAAGAAGAAGGGAAAGGATGGATTGCGGCAATTAAACTTGACATGAGTAAAGCTTAAGACAGAGTTGAATGGAAATTTTTAAGGGCTATGATGATCAGAATGGGCTTTTGTAACAAGTTTGTGGAACTGGTGATTCAAGGTGTGGAGATAGTAAGGTACCGTTTCAAGGTCAATGGAGAATTAACAGAAGAAATAGTACCTGAAAGAGGCCTCAGGCAAGGGGATCCGTTGTCCCCCTATCTATTTATTATGTGTGCTGAAGCTTTTTCAGAAGGGTAAAGCTAAATTCCTGCCGACTGTTTGTTAGGGACAGACACGCACGCTTTGACAAGCCCATCTTCTCGTCCACTCCCGCACATCACGGCACGCAGTTTCGTTTTTAGCGCTTGCCATATAGGCTCATTCTGTTTTCTCGCCACACATCCCTTTTTTTTCTCCTGTAAGGATTTTTTTGGGTGATAAAAATCATGCGTTATAGGGGATTCGAACCCTGATCGTTTGGTACATAAACTAGCCCAACAACCAACTCACCAAGTTTATTTCTTGTCCCGATAGAGGAAGTTTTTGTAGTTGAATTTTCTTGTGTAATCTACTAGTAGAACAGAAAAACATATGCGAAAATTCAGGATTTTTTTTAAGAAAAGGAAATACACACATTTGTTGGTTTGGAAGCATGGTCTCTTGATAAGCATGTTGGTCCAACAACAATCTCTCCTCTATGACGGGGTATATCATGATATTCTGTGCAACATAGACATGATAACATATGTACAAATATGGTGGTAACTTTGTCATCACGGTGGGCAGTAGGGGATATAACCTCCATAACTTTTGTGTCAATAACATGGAATTTTTCACACAGCAGGCGTGATAGTGTACGCTCAAACACCATGGTAACTTTGGCATGGGATCTTTTTTGTTGAAACATACCCCCCCCCCCCTCCCGGTCCTTCCCCGGTAAGTTATGTGTACATAACATGATAATTTGTGCACCACAGCCATGATAGTTTATGTAGAAACATGGCGGTGACATTTGACACGGAGGGTGGTTGAAACATACCCCCCCCCCCCCCCAAAATTCTTTTGTAAACAACATGATAATTTAAGCATTCTGATCTGATAACTTACATACAAACATAATGGTAAGATTGACCTCGGATTTTTATTCAAATGTACCCCCCCCCCCAACACACACACAAAAATAACTTTTGAGTAAACAACATGGTATTCTAGGGATCGCAAAACATGATAATATATGAGCAACACCCATGGTAACTCTAATCCAAGAAAAAAATCAAAATATATGAGCAACACCCATGGTATCTCTAACCCAAGCATGGTCTATTTGTAAGCAAGTTGGCCCAACAACACCCCGGTCTTCTTTGTACATAGCATGGTAACCTACACAGCACATACATGATAACATATATACAAATATCATCGTAACTTTGACTCGGTGGGGGAGGGGGAGGAGTTGTTGAAACATAACCTCTGTAATTCTTGTGTCAATGGCATGTTATTTTTCACGCAGCATGTCTGATCACTTACGTTCAAACGCTATGGTAATTTTGACTCGGGGGAATTTTTTTGTTGAAACAACCCCGCCCCCCTAACTTAACATATATGTAGATAGCATCATATTTTATGCACATAACCCTAATAATTTACATACAAACGTGGTGGTAACATTTTGACACGAAGGGTGCTTGAAACATACCTTCGATAATTTCCGTGTAAATAGTATGAAAAATTATGTACCGCTGACATGATAACTTACGCACAAACATCATGGTAACTTTGACATGGAAAAAGTTACTGAAAAATCCTCGATAACTTTTGTGTAAGTAGCATGGTTTTACGGACCACAAAACATGATAATTTTATGTACAACACCCAGTGGTAACTCTGACCCAAAAAAATGTTCAAATATCTCCCGATAACTCATGTGTAAGAAGTGCGGTAAGTTACGTACCACAAGACTGATAACTTCTGTACCTTTGGGGTTGGTAACTTCTGAACCTAATAAAGTTGATAAGAGCGTCGGGTATGTGGAGTAGAGAGCGTGGGTTCAAACCCTTGTGCAGCCGAGCCATCTAAATAGGATAACGATAAGACAGTACAAAAGGAAGAAAGAAAAATGGTTTGTTTTTAGGTAATGTGATTACGTAGTAGTACAAATACTGTCTAAGCTCTTTCTAGTCAATAGTTCAATCTAGGCAAGTTGGTTGCACACAGCGATGACATATCAAGGGGTAGTGGGTTCGACTCCCAGTTCCTCCATTTTTTTACCGAAAAATCGAAGATGGTTGGCACGACAGAAAAAAACTATCGGGAGAAGTGGGCTCGTGCGGATCTGTTGCTAACGACCAGTCGACTGATCGTTAGCACAGTCCTTTTCAGAAATGTTATATAAAGTAGAAGTGGAGGGGAAAATAAGAGGTGTGAAAATCTGCCCTAAAGCTCCTAGCATTTCCCACTAGGGCTGGACGTATCGAGCGGGCTTTTCGGCCCGCTCGTGGACCGCGTTGGACCGGACCGATCGGTCCTGGCCCGCTGGAAAATATCGCCGGTCCGAGCCGTGAATTTTGGCCCGAAAATCGACCGGTCCGGTCCGATCTTAGCTCGGTTAACTCGGTTGGACCGAAACAAAACATGGTTGTTTCTCAATCAAGCAGCCTTCCGGCGACGTGAACCAGCGATGGGGTCTGAATCCAGCGTGGTCAACATGAGGCAGTTCATATTCGAGCAACGGACGCGGCGATGAGGCAGTTCCGATGATGGCGGCAAGAAGTCCGTCGACATGGCGCACGACAAGAGCGGTCATCCCTTTCCTTCCATTCAGCGTAATATTAGCGTAAAAGGATGGACTTTCATTGCCGTTTACCTTTCCATTCATTCAGCGTAGGAGAAACAGAAAGAACGAGAAAGACGGGATCAATCTGATACGGCCGTTTCCCTTTCCTTTCATTCAGCGTAAAACGTTTTTCATTAATGATCCGGCTTCTGCGTCTACTACGCCCACGACTAGGACTCAGCTCCACGTTAGGTCTGATCCACTAATCACGGAGGACTAGCACACACAATTTTTTGCGCTCATGCACGTGCTACCTTATTTGCATGCGGGTAAGAAAATGCCAAGATACAGATCTGGCACCGGACACATAGCCTGCGTTGTTGGCTTTCTCCCGGAGGACCCCAGCGCGCGCGTGCGTTGCTGCTAGTGCACCAACACATCGCCGGCCACATGCTGGAGGACCCCAACGCGCGCATTGCTGCGGCCGCCGGTGTGCTGTTCGTGGTCGCGATGGCTCGCGTCGCTCCCGTGTCTTCCGGCGTCCATGGTCGCCGCGCAGAAGCTCACGACCACCACATCCACATCCTGACGCCCCTGCCATGGTCACCACATCTGTCTCTTGCCGTCGTTGCCGACGCCGTGGTCACCACGATTTCTCCATGGCCGGTCCTCCCGGTCCTCTCGGTCCGGCTCGGGCTTTGTCATAGCCGGTCCGGTCCCTGAAAACAGGACCGCGAGGCTGGTCGGTCCGGTCCGGCTCGGTCCGCCGGCGGCCGGTCCAACTGGCGGCTCGGTCAAGGCCCGGACCGGCCCGGACCGTGTCCACCGTGATTTCCCACCTATTTTTTGCAGACGAGTCACTCATTCTCTGCAGGGCAAAAAGAAGTGATGCAATGACACTAAAACAGATTTTATGCAGATACGAAATATGCTCAGGCCAAACAATCAGTAAGGATAAAATTACTATCATATTTAGTGAAAACACGGCTGAAAGTTCTAGAAAAGAAGTAATGGAGGAATTGAACATTAAAAAGGAAACGACAAATGAGAAATATCTAGGACTGCCGGTCCATGTGGGCAAATCAAAAGTGGAGGTCTTTACTTTCCTTAAGGACAACATATGGAAAAAAATTCAGGGTTGGAAGGAGAAAATGTTGTCTAAAGCAGGGAAAGAAATCCTTGTCAAAGCAGTGGCGCAAGCTATTCCAACCTATACAATGAGCTGCTTTGACATAACAAGAACTGTTTGTGAGCAAATCTCCTCCTTGGTAGGAAGATATTGGTGGAGTAATCAGGAGAAGGAGCACAAAATACATTGGATAAGTTGGACGAAATTGACAAGACCAAAAGGAGTAGGGTGTCTAGGATTTAGAGACATATATGCTTTCAACATGGCAATATTGGCAAGACAAGGATGAAGGCTACTACATAAGAGCAACTCTAGCAGACCCTGCATCCCGCCCCGACCCGTAAAATAACCGCTAAAATGCGGGCCGGGGCGAAAAAACCCGCCCAATCAGACCCTGCATCCTGCCCCGCCCCGCAAAAATTTTTAAGGGGCGCGGCAAAATCCCGAGCCCAACTCGGGAAAACGTGGGTTTCCCCCTCGCGGCTGCGGTGCCCTGCATATAAGCGGAAGCGGTTGGTGGGGGAACATTTCATCCCGCGCTTTCTCCCACCAACCACCTCTCCTCTCCCCTCTCGCGCCGCCGCCGGCCGCCGCCCAAGATTCCGGCGACCACAGCCGGCAGGAGCACGCCGGAAGGCCGCCACGCGCACGAGGCCTCCCCCCTCCCCCCCTGCGTCGGTGGGCTGCCGGATTTGCAGATCTGCGGTAGTTCTTCACGGGCCGCCGGATTTGGCTTTTTCCGGCCGCCGGTTGCTGCCCCAAGCTATGGAGTGGTCGGGGAGCCTCTCCTGCAGCCCAGGCAAGGGCACATCGCCGCATGCAGGTGCGAGTTCGTCCGCCCGCCGTCGCCTTAGGTTTGCGGGCATGGACTCGTCCGGCCGTCCACCGGGCTCGGCGCTCGCGAAGCGTCTTTGTGGCTTGCCGATGCCGCTCATAGAGTGTGACGACTGCAAGCGGAAAGTGCTGCGGCTCACTTCGAGCACGCCGAAGCACCCCGGATGGGTGTTCTTCAAATGCGAAAACGACGGGGTACGTGCACTTGCGGTAGCTCGTTTCACAGTTCATTCTTTAGCTAAACTGCGGTGGTTGACTTCGAGCTTGCTCATTCTTTTGTGTACGACGAAGGATGCTCATTTTGGTTTTTGGGAAGGGCAATACATTGATTTGTTGATAGAAAGAAATTTAATAGATGTTAGTGCACTCCTTGGTACAATCGAAGGCAATGATGCGGCTGCATGTGCAACTAGATGGGAAGCAACATCTACTTCTTCCAAACCAAAGATGATGAAAGAAGAGTGCAAAATCAAGAATCCACAGATCAACAACGAATGCATGAAGAATATATTAGTCCAACTAGTGGGAGCAGTAATGGAAATTGGAAATCTTCTAAAATGCATTTTTGTAGTTCTTGTTTTCTTTGGTCTTGCTATTCTAGCAAAGATTTGGTGATGCTTTTTGTATCCAATGTTGTCATAAAACAAAGCAATGCAATATGCTAGATCAAATTGAGTTGCAAATTTAAGTTTTGCGGGCCGAGAGTAGATGCGCCAGATTAGACGCCGCAACCCCAACCCGTAAAAAAGCATATTCTTGGAATATCCTCTTTTACGGGTCCATTATGCAGAGTCTGCAACTGCGGCCGTCCGCGCCGACCCGCAAAGACGTTTTTCCGCGAATTGCAAAACCGTTTTGCGGGTCGGGAGGATGCGGGGTCTACTAGAGTTGCTCTAATCCTAATTCTCTATGTGGAAGGGTGCTAAAGTCAAGATACTTCTCCGATAATAATGTACTCCATGCAAAGGCGAGGCAAGGTATGTCTTATACCTGGCATAGCATCCTGAAAGGGATTGATTTGCTTAAAAAGGCATAATATGGAGAATTGGAAACGGGAAGAATGTAAATGTGTGGAATGATCCGTGGATCCCAAGAGATCATACCAGAAAACCCATTACTCCAAAATGGAACAATTTGGACGATACTGCAGTGGAACAAGTTGCTGACCTCATAAGAACCGATGAAGGTTGCTGGAATAAAGAGCTAATAAACAAAATATTCTGGGAAGAGGATGCAAAGACAATTCTAAATATTCCAATAAATACTGACTATGATGACAGGCCCGCATGGCATTATAATTCAAAAGGATTATTCTCGGTCAGGTCAGCTTATCATCTGTATGTTGAAGATGCAATGCGCAGAAGTCTACAAGGAATATCCAGCTCCTTAGTGATGAACACGGAACAGAGAATACAGTGAAAAAAGGTATGGAATATAAACTGCCCAAACCATATCAAGCACTTCATTTGGCGGTTGGCTCACAATTCTCTGGCTTTGTGTAATAATTTACAAAGAAGAGGTATGGAAGTAGATCAAGCCTGCCCTGTATGTTCAGGTATTCCAGAAGACGGTGGTCACCTATTCTTCAAATGCAAGAAAATTGTCAGGTTATGGCAAGTATTGGGGCTGGAAGAAATAAGGGAAAAACTGAAGAGTAAGCAATCTGCAGAAGAGGTTGTTAATGAGATAATCTGTCTGGAGGAAGAGACCAAAGTGAAGACAGTAGTGTTGTTATGGCAATGGTGGCAAGAAAGCAATAATATCAGGGAAGAAGGTAAAACAAGAGGTATTGATGAACTTTATTATATCATTTTGAAACAAACTAATGAATACATTCAAGTTTTCTTGAAGGAAAAGGCACCTCCAAGTGGGAAAATATGTAGCTGGAAAAAACCTCCTCAAGGTATATGAGAAACGCTTCGGTACACCCCCCTCACAAAGCGTATAAAGGGTAATTTAGACTTTTGACAGATCGTAGCCATTTTCGTACGTACGCTGGAATGTGCCATACGTTCGGAGGACCTCCTCTATGCTGGAATACGAGCTAACCTGGGCCGGCCCATCCGGGCTGGAAAATCAACAAAAATTGCACCCTAGATGGGTATCCAACTCACAACCAGGTATATAATTCCTAACGCTGCTAGCCACTTCGCCTGCCTAACTCAACCGACACAATAGCAGTGTCAGTCCTAAAGAATTAGCGAGAGCGGCAACACTAAACCAATTCACAAATACTAAAATGGGTGCGCGGATCTAACACAAAAGCTCCTCAGTGCATAACATCACTAGTCTAAAAATGATTTATTTTTTCAAAATTTCGTATGTGAATTTCTGTTTGACAAAGTAAATATGTTTTAAACCCAAAAAATTTCACAATCTGTGAACATATTTTTAAAATTCAAACCTTTAGTGAGCAATGTTTCAGACTCTCAAACTTTGTTTTAGAAAATAAGAGCAGAATTGAAAGCGAGAACATTTCTTGAAACTACAAACAATTATTTCTAAATCTGAACATTTTCTTAAAAGAGAAACAAAACTGAAAACACGGACATTTTCTGAAACTACGAACAATTACTTCAAAATGCGAACATTTTATGAATTCCTCAGAATGTATTTGTATTTTCAAATTGCTCATAATGTCAAAACACAAACATTTTTACAAAGAGCAAACAAAATTTTCCACACGAACATTTTTTATTTAACATTTTAGGAAAATCACTATTAAATTTGGAACTTCAAGAAAATACGAATAAAAATTTGAAAAGATTTTTTTGAATTTTCTCGAACATTTTTTTGTATTCGTGTAGAAAAAAATCACCATTTTCAACGTAGGGTGTAGGGGTAGGTAAGAAGGCTCCGTTTGGGAGCATGTTTTTTCTCAACATCCATCAAATGACCTATTTTTTTCACTGGCTTGTATGAAGAATTCAAGGCACCATGCCAAGGTTTTTTGGTTTTCTAATTTTACATTTTCTGGAGATTTCTTTGTCAAAAAAGGGCGATAAATTGCGAACGATGTCGCATAACTAGCATACGGTGTCAAAAATCGTTCAAACTTGGCATATATGCCTACCATGTGCATGCTCACCTTCTTGGAAAAGTTGTGGTCTTTTGAAGGATATCTAAAAACTGACCATGTTCAAATGAGGGTGTTCAGGTAGGTAACTAAGTGCACCATGCCAAGTTGTTTTTTTTTGATGAATTTTGCGTTTTCTGGAGTTTCCTCGGCCAAAAAAGGTCGATAAATGGCCAGACGTGTCGCCACTTGCATACGGTGTTAGAAATCATTCAAACTTGACATGGATGTCTTGCATGCGGTGTCAGAAATCATTCAAATTTGACATGGATGTCTACCATGGGCATGCTCATCTACTTCAAAAAGTTGGGGTCATTTCAAGAATGTCCAAAACTAGACCATGTTCAATGAAGGGTGTTCGGTTGCCAGAAGGCTCTGTTTGAGAGCACGTTGTTTCTTGACATCCTTGAAATGGCCCCAACTTTTTTCATGGCCTTGTATGACCAATTCACAACACCAAGCTAAGTTTTTTGGATTCTCAGCATTTTCTAGAGTTTTTCCGGTGAAAAAAGATCGATAAATGATCGGACGATGTCGCAACTTGCATACGGTGTCAGAAGTCATTCAAACCTGTCACTGATGCCTACTATGGGCAATGCCCACCTTCCTACAAAAGTTGGGATCATTTGAATGATGTCCAAAACTATACCATGTTCTACAAAGAATATCCGGTAGGCCAGAAGGTTTAAATGCAGGGAGCATGTTATTTCTCAACATCCTTAAAATAAGCTCATAGATTTAAAAATCATGAATTTAATAAAATGAAAATAAGAAGAAACAAAGACAAATAAAAATGAATAAAACGGAATAAAAAGGCCAAACAAAAGCAAAAGAAAAAACAGACTGAGAAGATGCTCTAAAAAGAAGTAATTAGACGCAAGAAGTGAGCTATCCTAGTTTGTTATAGTGGGTGGAAGTAATCACAAAGGTCCATAGTTTGAATCCTACTTCATGCACCTATTTTTCAAGGTTAAAAATAGAAAAGGAAAATGGGCCAGACCTTGGGCCGAAGGGGTGTGTAGCGCGGTTTGTGCGACGCTACTCCTGTACAGTGGGGCGCCTAGTCACCGCTTTCTGCGCTACTTAGTGGACGATCGCTTGAACACCACCTTTGATGGGCGGCCAAACTACAGGCGATCAGCTGTCGTCATTCAAGAGCATACGCCGATCGCTTCTTCGTGGTTCGACCAAAAGAAAACTTCTTCATGGTTGACCTGGACAAAAGTTGGCCATTGACCATTGACTATAAAAAAGGGTTCGCCCTTTTGGAAAAGTTCATGGACTTGAAAAAAATAAGCGGATTTGCAAAATGTCCATAAATTAAAAATTCCATGAATTAAAAATAACCCATGGATTTTGGTAAAAAAAAGTACAAGGATTCGAAAAAAGTTCACGATTTTTTTAAAATCATCGATTTTGCAAAAGTTTATCAATTTTGAAAAAAAAATCCATTGATTTTGAAAAAAAATCATCTACTTTGAAAAAACAATATTCATCTTGAGAAAGGTTCATCAATTTAGAAAAAAAATCATCAATCTTGAATAAAGTTCATCGACTTTGAAAAAAATCATCAATATTAAAAAAGGTTCATTGATTTTTTATAAAGGAAACTGAAAAAGTTTGCACATTGCAAAAGAAAAAGTAAAACAAAAAGGAACATAAAAAGGAAAAGAAAACGAAAAAGAAAAAAAAGGGAAATGAAAACCCAAAAAAACGTTCGAAAAAACAAGAAAAAAGGAAATAAGAAAGAGGAAAGAGGAAAGAAGAAAAGGACGAGAAAGAACAATCTAAATACAAGTGCTCAAGTCGGCTGGTTGGTTATCACGTCCAACTATGTACCAAGAAGTACCTGGTTCGATTCCTGTCAGGATCACATTTTTTTTTGAATTTAAAATCAGAAAAAAGGGAGAGATGGGCCGGCCCATCTCACTGTACACGTATACAGCGGACGAATTATTTCTAATATATAACCATCATGCCCTTACTTATGAAGAGGTATTGACTAATCTGGGCCGTCCATATGTTTAGGGGGGTGTACCGAAGCAGAAGTGAAGGGATATATCCTGAAGATTAACACTGATGGAGCATTTTGTGGAGACACCAAGTCAGGAGGCTGGGGTGCAGTCATAAGAAATGAAGAAGGGGAGGTAGTTGCATGTGGAGCAGGTAAGCTGGAGAGTGTACTGAACCCTTTTCATGCAGAAATTTTGGCTGCCCTCTATGGAGCGAAACTAGCAGGAGCGAAGGGGATTAATAAGTTAATTTTTTAAACCGATTCGCTGCTGCTGAAGCAAGCCATGGAAGGCGGAGAGGATGATCTATTCTGTCGCCTGTCTGTTTCGCACTAGCTGATTTGAAGGAGTACATAGCACAAATATCTATGACTGTGTCTTCAGTTTTTGTAATCGGAGCTGTAACCAAGTAGCACATTCTCTAGCAGCATATGGATGTACTCTGAATGTTGGGGATGAGCTATGTTCAGACAATGTAATCCCGAATGTACAACATCTTGTGGCGGACGATTTAGCTCCGTCCACTAAGTAATGCAATAGTGCATTTAGATCAAAAAAACAAAATAGGCACTGCATGCTTTGGTCCTGTTAGGAAGTAAATCTGGGTGGGGTTACAGTAAGAGTGTGGGCACTGTTGGCACCCGTGCTACAGGATGCTGCATGTGCCGCCTGCAAACACTGCTGAATGACTTAACTCTCAACCACCAGCAAGTTCTGTACTACTCCCTCCGTTCCTAAATATAAGTCTTTGTAGGGATTTCATTAGGTGGACTACATACGGAGCAAAATGAATGAATCTAAACTTAAAATGCATCTATATACATCCGTATGTGGTTCATAGTGGAATCTCTACAAAAGGCTTACATTTACGAACGGAGGAAGTACATGTCATCCTCCACAGGTTAGCTGCTGCACCTTGCCTCTTCAGACCCTCCTGTCCAGTATTGGATGGTTGGGATGGACGCTTCTGATTTCATCCATCAAATCCTCCACACCACGATCCCGCCTCCAGTTCCAGATACTGACATGCTTGAGGCTTGAGAGGTGGAGCAATCCAGGGTTGTACTGCTCTGGCCATCGGAACACAACTAGTTTCAACCTCTGGAGCTTTGGCATGGCTCCTGGCTCAAACATCAAGCAGGTCTCGCCATGGAAGTTCAGCTTCACTAAACGCTGGAATCCTTGGCTGCTGATGACACAACTCTGGCGTTGGGTATAGAGCAACAGAATTGTAAGAGAGAGCAGCATGGGTAGACTGCTGAGGATATTGACACCTTCCTCTCCCATTTCACGAACATATCTGATGCTAAGGCGGGTGAGGTTTATGAGGGATCTGATCTGGCTTGGTATGGCGGGGAAATCAAAATTTCCAACCCCCTCCAGGAAGAGCCTCCGGAGAGGTGGAGGAGAGGAGCCACTCGGAAACGCCCACGAATTTAAGAAATCAGAGCTTTTGATCCCAGTGAAGTGCAGCGAGTGGAGGCTGTTTGCAACGAGTTTGGACAGAGTTGAGGCACATACTCTCATGTGATCTTCCTCATCGAGAACCCTATCAAAACCTAAAATCCATTTAATCTTCAGCGCCCTTAGTTTGGTCAGCTCGCCGAGCCCTTCAACAGACCTTACAGATGCATTACAGAGATTGATCCCTGATAGCTCCTCCAGGCATTGCAGATTCCCAATTCCATCAGGCAGCGGAGTAAAGATTTCATCCAGAAAAAGGCACACTAGTTTCTTTAATTGAACAATAGTTGCTGGTAGTTTCAGAATTCTATAACCTCTAAGATCCAATACCTCTAGATGGTGCAGATTCCCAATTTGTTCCGGAAGCTCGGTTATGGTTGTGTCGGGACTTGTGATCTGGTAACCAATGATCCTCAGGTACTTCAGTTGATAGAAACTTCCAATGTGTTCAATGTGACAGTTCTTAGACTTCACAACGCCTTCTATATTCAGCACTCGCAAAGCTTCACAATTTTGAGGCAGTTGCTTACCTCTAGGTCCAAATATATTAAGTGACCGAAGATGCGATGCATCCTTTATTGGCAAATCTGCAGCTTCAGAAGAGTTCAAGTGGAGGGACAGCCAGCGAATCTTCCATGAAGGGTATTTACCATCTATCAACACAGTGACAAATTTGTCTTCCGCAGCTTGAGATGTAATAAAATCCAACACAATATCATGGACTCCGCAGATTTTCACTCTTGTGCCATCTGCCCCAATCTTTCTTGCTTGAATCATGCTTCTATTGATAAGCTCATTCAAATAGCTTTCTCCAAGCCTCTCCATATCTTCTCTGTTTTCTCCACCGATTAAGCCTTCGGCCATCCAATTCCATATCAAAAATCTACTGTCAATGTAGTAACCCTCCGGAAAGACACTCAGATATAAAAAACAAGCCTTTAAATGGTGTGGAAGGTCAAGATAACTAAGCAGCAATATTCTCTTCATTTGGTCAAGTGGACAATCTTTCTCGACTGCAGAAGAAACAGACTTCCGTATTTTTGACCAGACTTCGACTGTTCGACTTTTGCTGGCTAATAAACTTCCTATACTGATTATGGCCAATGGCAAACCACCACATTTCTTCAAAATTTCATCTGCTACTTCCCGCAATTCTTGGGGACAACATTCGCCTGAAGGAAAGATTCTTCCAAAGAATAAACTGCGGGAATCATCAACAGTTAGAAGCTTCGCTTCATACATATGCCCGTCCATGTCAGCACAGCATGATGTTGCCACATTCTTACTACGTGTTGTAGCAATTATTCTACTTCGCTTGTTATTATCAATAGGTAAGGCAAATTTCACATGTTGCCAAGCCGATGTGCTCCAGATATCATCTACAATAATCAAGTACCTGCATTCATTTGTTTGGGGAATGCATTAGATCTCCATTCCATGCAAAATACAGAGCATATTATCAATATGCACAGCAATTAAGGCGGTAGTTAGATTGAGAAAGCTTCTAACTGTTGATGATTAGAATAGTTTGTTTGGGTAGCTGTACATAAATGCTTGGTAGAGAGAAAGATAAATAGGGAAGATCTCACTTGACTTGCAACGCAAGCTGGCTTAAGCTCAAGGTTTATATGCCTTATATTGTGTAGAAGAGAGAGTGCCTTCGCTTGCGTCTCCGCCCAGTTTCTCTGGAGCTGCTTTCGCGAGATTGTAGGTGGAAGTTGGTGCCACACCAATTTTCCGGACTTATTTGCTGAACTCCAGCTGTCCCCCACGTCCTCTCGCCACATTAGGTGGCTGGAGGTTGGGGTTCTTGCCTGGACTCTTTGGACCGTTCGCAATAAGCTTGTGATCCAGCGTACTCCTCTTCGTCGCGCTACTGACGCTCTCTACAAACTCTCGGGTTTCTTGCAGCTTTGGCGGCCGCTTAGCCGCCCCCCGGATCGGGACGCCATCTCAGCCTTCGTCGCTGACCTCCGCTCGATGGCCGTCCGCCTATCGCCGCCGCCTCCGCCGGAGCCTGACTAGACTCCCTGCGCTTGGAGGGCTTTGTTTTTTCTCTTTCTTTTGGGCTTGTTAAGCTGTGCCCTCAGCAGAACCTATGTACTTTGTTGTGAGACTCGGGTGGTGTGTGTGTGTGTGAACCTACTTTGGTTGTTTGTCTTGTGGCGGTTTCCTTTATTTATAAAGCGGGGTGAAAGCCTTTTTCGGTAATAATGGGAACTACACCCATAATGTCTCTGTGTTGATACTACGTACATGTGAGAGTACCTTAATCACATGAACATTGCTTGTTCTGAAGTGGTCTGAATAACATATAGGCTTCTCTTCACATGCGACCAAAGTGCCACATGTACAGAAGAGATTGAACAAGCTAGACTATGCTTCAGATATTGAATAAATTTAGAGTACTTCCATTCTTTGTTCCACTGTACACCATAATCTGCAGGTCTTTTGCAATAAAGGCTAGTCCATGATAGTAACAGAATTATCATTTAATTGTTAAAGCAACGTTTAAATGAGCTTCAACATTAGTGGTGAAGGGGTCAAGGGAAGAGGCATATGAGGTGATGTTCGGGGAAATATCAGAAATATGGCAGTGAGATACATGATGAAAATATATCTAAGAAACTCTCTCCATTTAAATAAGCTCGAAACATTTTTGATCAAATTAATGTACCAACAAAATTAGAGTCAGAACTAAAAATTAACTCAGAACCAAAACAAGATTTGGAAAATACGTTCCAGATTAATACGGTGCATCACAGGCAAGAATGATGTTGCCATGGCAGAATTTATGGGATGGAAAAAAAAATTGTAAGGATGTTCTTGCTCGATCAATATTGATTGCCTGTTATCATTCATGAAACCATTTGAGACAGAATTAGAATACTTAAAGAAAGAAGAAATCAGGAATAACTACCTCTTGTCTTTCAAGTGTTCCCTGAGCTTGAGTATAAGCTGCTCCAGATCCCACATTTCTGAGTTGTTGTACTCTTCTTCATTGACTTGAAAGAGGATATGTTTTAAAAGCCTCTTGATGTCAGGAGTCCGAGAAACGGAGACGAAAGCCCGGCAATCAAACTGTTCTTGGATCTTGTTGTACACCTCCAAGGCCAGAGTGGTCTTGCCGGAGCCTCCAATCCCAAAGATGGCCACCACGTTTGGTTTCGCGTCTTGCTCCACCAGCCACCCAAATATTTTCTCCCGGGGGCCGTCAATGCCGACCGGATTTCTGACCGCCTCGTACTGCGTGCGTAGTCCTGCTTGGTCCAAGGGAACATGCGGTGGAGGCGGCGGGAGGCACTGGTCAATGTTGTACCGATTGCGCCGCTCGCTCTCCTCGACGACCATGGCTTTGAGCTCATCGATCTCCTTCCCAGTCTGGAAGTCATCCCACACACCCTTGATCTTTCTCACGGCCTTGCTGACGAGGCCGTCACCCCCCTGGCCCTGGGACTGGGAGCCTCCATGGCCACGGCGGCGCTGCACGAAGCGGTCAATGTAGTCGTCGATCTCGAACGACATATCCCGGACCCTGTCCCTCCACTCCCTGGTCTGCGGGTCCATGTGCTCCTCCATGTCCGAGAGCCTGAGCAGCACCGCTTTCATGCTGCTCAGCTCGTTTCTCAGGTACTGGATACCAAGCTTGACTTTCTTCCCGAGCAGGGCTGTCCGGACCAGGCTGCTGACCTCGTCGCCGAGCAGGTCGTTTAGCTTGCTGATGACAGAGTTAATGGCTCCGGTGCCGATGCTCACTGCCATCTCTGTAACAGCCATGCCTCCTGGCGAGACCTTCAAGTCCTGCATACGCATCCATGTCTTTCAGGTGCATTCAAAACTAAAATCAAATCTTGAATCGAGGCAATGGAACTGAAATCTAAAATCGGAGTAAAAGAAAAGTGGAACTACAATCTTGAAGCGGAATAAAAAAGAACAAATAAATAAAATCATTCGACAGCGTGAGCTTTGACTGGAGACTGGAGACGCACCTGGAGCTTGGAGGCTGCACTGACCGCCCAATCTCGTCGGCTAACGGCTTGCCACCTTGGAGACCTCCGAACGGAGCAGGGACCGGAGATCTGGAAGGGAAGCCACGGCGGCGCGGAAGACCGCAGAGACCTCCGAGCAGAGCCGGGACTCGAAGCAGCGGTGGTGAGGAGGTGGCGGCGCGGAGAAGTCGCAGCGGCTCGTCTCAACCGCCGTCGCGGATGCGGAGGTTGAGCGGTGCTCGTGGAGAAGAGGGAAGCAATACTGTAACTACAGCCTACAGGCTACAGCGGTGGGAAGATGCTCGCTGGGAAAGAGCCACGGTGAAAGCCAAAAAGCTGCCACACTTGTGGTAAAAGCTCGGCCAGCTCGCATGTCTCGATGGGAATGAGATAAGGCCAAAGGCCACCCATTTCGTCATCGTGCCGGACGAAAAACACGACGCAACGCCGTTCAAATGCAACGAAACTGCTGCACCTTCCGAGGATGGAGCAATGGAGATTAGCCGGGGCAAATGGAATAGCGACCACTTTTGAGGACATCACATGAGAATTACTCCATATAAAAAATCTAGAGGGCGGGCCGCCCATGTCAACAACACTGTCGACATATGGGTTCCTTGAGGTACACGACCCGCCCATGTTCTGCTTCTCCACGTCACCTCGAGCGGCTTGCCTTGATCTTAACGCCACACCTGTGACCGGCAAGTCCACCGGCATGCAAAGGAAGTGCCCACGGGCGATCCGCACAAACACTTTCCCGACGCCCGCAACCTGTTTGTTGATATGCCAACCCAGATGTTGGATGACCCGGCGTACTACACTGCTTTTAGGGAGGAGATGATCAATAAGGATGGCCTATGGTACGATGCCCACCAAACTCAAAGCCAAGACGGCCAAGAGACCGAAGGCCAAAAAACGCAATACATCAAATGTAGCTGAAACAAAATTATTTCCCTGCCTGCAAGTGGATGTCTTGTAACAGCGGTGCACCTTCTCTCAGACGGCTGTCGGTGCCTGCATAGCTAATGGCCAGGTTAAATATTGTTCTTGTGATAGTCTCGAGAACAGATCTCAGGCTGTATGTACACAACCGTTGTATATTGTAAACATTGGAGTAAAATGTTTTCAATAATACATTTTAGGAAAGAAAGAATATGTCACGACTGACAAGAGGAGCCACGACAGCGATGAGATAGAGGGCCCAGCGGCCAAGGGAATCGGCGAATCCGTCAAGGGAGAAGCGCCATAACCTGGGACCGGGCGGTCACGAGACAAGAATGACCGGCTCATGCGAGCCGTGAGAGGATAAGAGTGGGTTGTGGCCGTGTATCGGAGTATCGAGAATTATTTGTAATCAGAATAGACAAGCGAAGTCGCCCTTCTCCTTCCTGGCCTCCTTCCTCTCCAAGTCTCCCCACCTACTTTCCCTCCTTCCCGCTTTCGATCTAGATCGGACCCGTAACAATTGGTATCAGAGGTCGCCAGACTGGAGACACAGAGCATACCGCGCCCGCTTACACCACCAAGCAAGCACTCAAGACGGCGACGATGGAGGAGCAATGAAGCTGCTGTTCCGCCGGTCCAGAGGGCGTGCCGCCAACGACGCCAAGTTGAGGCGATCCAGCGATCCTTGGAGCTATGGCGCGGCTCAAAATCTTCAAGGCCAACTCGATTTAACTCCGCACACAAGTGGGCAAGATCGCGATCCACCTCAAGGCCATGCGGATCCAAAGACCATCCACGGTGGTGCAGCCGATCTGGCCGCTGCCGCCGGCCGTCGATTGGGGCATCACGGGCCAAGTGGCCACGGCGGATCGACAACTCCGGGATCGGTACACGGGTGGTCACCACCGGCACCGCCCGGCCAAGGGTGCGTGTCCTCGTTCCCCTTCTCTGGATGTGGTTGCGGGTAGTCGAGATTTTCGCCATGGATCTGACACTGAGCCCCAGCACAGCACGCCGTACATGCCTCATGCGCATTGGGCCCTGCCCAAGCTGGATTTCCCGCAATTTGACGGGGACAATCCTCGCCTGGAAAACTAGGTGCGAAAAATACTTTGATGTTTATGGGGTGCAGAGAGAGATGTGGGTGAGGGTTGCAACCCTCCACTTGACAGGCAATGCGGCTCGATGGCTGCAGTTGCAGGAGGCTAGCGATGCAACATTTAGTTGGGAGGAGTTGTGTGCAGCAGTGAGCGAAAAATTCGGCCGCGATCAATACCAAGCACAACTCAGGCAATTTGCCAATCTGTCCCAGACTAGCACAGTCACGAACTACATGAACCGCTTTGAGGAGTTGATGCATAATTTGTTAGCTCACAACTCAGGATTTGATCCAGTTTATTTCACCACTAAATTCCTTGATGGCTTGCGTTCTAAGATTAGAGCTGGTGTGGTTTTGCATCGTCCCACGGACTTGGACTCTGCGTTTTCCTTGTCTCTGTTACAGGAAGAATTGATGGAGACGATGCATCGGCGGGATTACAGACGTCCGGAACCCCCTCCTCCGCGGGTCCCGCAACGGCCGTTGCTCGCTCCGGCAGCGCCACTTCCTCGAGTGCCGCCACCGCACCCCTGTAAGAAGACAAAGCGCGTCTGGATGCAGCCCGAGCTGCCGATCGACGCCAAGACCTGTGCGTGGGGGACGACTGCGGTAGCAGCTGCTATAAACTATCGCTGCAGCACACGGTCTTTGTTTCAAATGTGGAGAGCACTGGGGGCAAGGGCACCAGTGCGCTGCCACGGTCCAGCTCCACATTGTGGAAGAGCTGCTGGAATTGTTACAAGCAGAAGTGGATGATCAAGAGCAGGCGGAGGCAGTGGAGGAGGAGGAACATATTATGTCAATCTCTAAGCTGGCCACAATTGGACAGACTACTCCCCGGACAGTTCGTCTGCTTGGATCCATCGAAGGCCACGAGGTGTTGATCTTGGTGGACTCGGGGAGCTCCTACGCTTTTATCGGGCCGATGCAAAGGGCAGCAAAATTTGCTCACAGAGTCTGTGCAATCAAACCAGTGTCAGTTAAGGTGGCTGATGGGGGCCTTCTCTCTTGCTTTGGTTACATTCCGCAGTGCCAATGGACAACACAACAGCAGCAGTTTACAACAGATCTGAGAGTTTTGTCTTTGGGTTGTTATGATATGGTCATTGGGATGGATTGGTTTGAGAGCTGCGGACCGATGCTCGTAGACTGGGTTGAGAAAACATTGCAATTCACTCATCAAGGGCAGAGGATTCAGTTAACTGGGCTGCGCAGCGAAGTGGAGCAAATAGCACAGATTTCAATGGCTTAGTTGGAGGAAATGGAAGAGACCAACTCAGTGGTGTGTGTGGTGATGCTATGTGCAGCAGAACAGGAAGTGAGTACATCTTCGTTTACCCTCCATTCAGCGGATATTAAAATAATTCGAGACTGTTTTTGAAGAACCTTCAGATCTACCTGAGAGGAAACCCTGGGATCACAAAATTCCTCTCTTGCCAGGCACTAAGCCGATTAACATCAGGCCTTACCGATACACTCCGGAGCAGAAGAATGAGATCGAGGCGCCGGTGAAAGATATGCTGAAACGAGGGCTTATCACACCAAGTGTTAGTCCATTTTCCTCCCGTCTTCGGGTCCGTAAGAAGGACCAAACGTGGGCGGTTCAAATCGATTTTCGACACTTGAATGCAATCACTATCAAGTCGTCGTACCCTATGCCTGTGATCGACGAGTTGTTGGATGAACTCGCGGGGTCCAAGTGGTTTTCCAGACTTGACCTACGGGCAGGTTACCACCAAATTTGCCTTGTACCAAAGGACGAGCACAAGACGGCGTTCAAGACACACCAAGGCCATTTTCAGTTCAGAGTGTTGCCGTACGGAGTGACGGGGGGCCCTCCAACATTTCAAGGGATGATGAACACGCGGTGTTGTCGCCCGTTCTTTGCGGAGTGTTAGTCTTTATGGATGATATTCTCATTCAGTCCAAAACTCCAGCTTGAGCATGAGGTCCTTCTCATCAAAGTTCTTAGATCGTTACAAAGATGCCCCTGTATGCCAAGCGCTCAAGTGCACTTTTGCTCGCACTCAAGATCAATTACGGGGCATTACATCGCTGAGCAAGGAGTGTCAACAGATGACAAGAATATTCAGTGCAGTCCAAGATCGGCCAATTCCCACTACAAAGGAAGAAGTTACGAGGGTTTCTTGGGTTGGTGGTACTACCGCAAGTTCGTCAGAATTTTGGTGTCCTCAAGAAGCCGCTGACAGATTTACTCAAAAAGGTGCAGTGTTTGTGTGGACTCCCACCACCGATGCAGCCTTTTGTGCTCTGAAAGAAGCTCTAGTGCAAGCCCCGGTCTTGGCATTGCCAGATTTTGCAAAAAAAATCGTGGTGGAAACTGATGCTAGTGCAACGGGCATCGGAGCTGTGTTGATGCAGGATTCCCACCCCATTGCATACCTCAGCAAGGCGTTACGCGTAAAGAACCTCGGATTGTCAGCCTATGAAAAGGAGTGCTTGGCTCTTTTGTTGGCCATCGACCACTGGCGGCCCTACTTGCAACAAGCAGAATTTCTTATTCATACAGATCAGAAAAGTCTCTTACATCTCACTGATCAGCGGTTGAACACCCCGATTCAGCAACGGGCATTCACCAAGTTGCTTGGACTCCAGTATGTTATTCAGTATAAAGCGGGGGTGTCGAACAGAGCAGCAGACGCGCTTATCGCTACCGTGAGCACCGTGGAGGAATTGACATCGGGCGGCCGCCTCTGGGCTATAAGCCCGTCTGGCCGGAGGCCATCCGAAGTTGATTACTGTAACGATCCGTATACAGTAGACTTGATGACTCGTCTGGCTCTTGATCCGACAAGCGAACCAGATTTCAAGCTAGCAGGTGGAATTCTGCGCTTTAAGGGGCGGGTCTGGCTGGCAGCTAACAAGGAAACACAACAGCATGTGATCCGAGCGCTGCATGCAAGTGCGACAGGCGGCCACTCTGGATTCCACGCAACCTACAATCGAGTCAACCGTTTGTTTGCCTGGAAGGGAATGAAGCAACAAGTCAAGGAACTAGTGCGGCAATGTCTGGTCTGTCAACAAGCCAAAACTGAGCGAGTATCTCCCGCGGGTCTATTACAACCATTACCCATTCCCCAACGGCCGTGGGCCGTAATATCACTTGATTTCATCGAAGGGTTGCCGAAATCTGGGGGATACAACGCAATACTAGTGGTGGTGGACAAGTTTTCCAAGTATGCCCATTTCCTTCCACTGACTCACCCCTTTACTGCTCTGGACATTGCAAAGGTGTTTATGCGAGAGATTTTCAAACTGCACGGAATGCCAATGGGGATCATCTCCGACCGCGATCGTATCTTCACCGGGCAGGTTTGGCAAGAACTGTTTCGTCTGTGCCACACAGAGTTAAAGATGAGCTCCTCCTATCATCCTCAGACGGACGGGCAAACGGAGAGGGTAAACCAATGCCTTGAGACCTATCTCCGCTGTTCGGTGCACGCTTACCCCTCAAACTGGTCCAAGTGGTTGTCACTCGCAGAATACTGGTATAACACGTGCTTTCACTCTTCTCTGGGGCGTACTCCGTTTGAGGTCATATATGGGCACTTGCCTCGGGAGTTTGGCATCGACCAAGTGGCCGAGAACACAGTGCCGGATCTGGCGGCCTGGCTAAAAGAAAGGGAAGTGTTACGTGAGCTTATTCAGCAACAACTAAAACAAGCTCAAGACCACATGAAAAGACAAGCTGATCGTCACCGGAGTGAGCGGTCCTTCGAAGTGGGAGACTCTGTTCTTCTAAAGCTCCAACCGTTCATCCAAACATCAATTGCCCGTCGGCCCTTCTAGAAGTTGGCATTTCGATACTATGGACCATACACCATTCAGGCCAAAGTGGGAGCTGTGGCTTACCGTCTAAACCTGCCACCAACCAGCAAGATTCATCCTGTGGTGCACGTATCCCTTCTCAAGCGCAAGCGGTTGGCGGAAGTGCTGTGAACACTCATTACCACCTCCTAACGCGGTTTTGCAGGCTGAGCATTCGCCCGATGGGGTGATCGACAAGAAGTTGGTTCGAGTGGACGGCACCTTCAACCGCTGCAGGCCGATCAAATGGAGTGATCTACCTGCAGACCTGGCGACATGGGAAGACCCAATCAAGCTGCAACAGCGGTATCCAACAACACCGCCTTGGGGGAAAGGCGGTCCTCAAGGAGGGGAGAATGTCACGACTGACAAGAGGAGCCACGACAGCGATGAGATAGAGGGCCCAGCGGCCAAGGGAATCGGCGAATCCGTCAAGGGAGAAGCGCTTACAACTGGGACCGGGCGGTCAGCGAGACAAGAATGACTGGCCTGCGAGCCGTCGTGAGAGGATACGAGTGGGCTGTGGCTGTGTATCGAGTATCGAGAATTATTTGTAATCAGAATAGACAAGCGAGAAGCTACCCTTCTCCTTCCTGGCCTCCTTCCTCTCCAAGTCTCCCCACCTACTTTCCCCTCCTTCCTGCTCGATCTAGATCGGACCCGTAACAGAATATAGGGATGAAATCAAGTGGATGGAGCCTTGATAATAAGAGGAAACAAATGATGCACGCCGTTCGGACCGCTTCCTGCTGCAACTACGCGACAATGGGTAAGGGCATCTCCGATGCCGACCCGCAAACTTATGTATGTCTTTGAGTCATGTTGTCCGGATCGCGTAAGCCATCAAACACGATCCTGTAGTTCGGATGCGTTTTCTCGCGTAAACCGGAGACAAACGTGGAGGCTTTGCGGGATTCCGGAGCACTTTCACCTTCACTTTTGAACACCCTGGCCCATCAAAAATCCTCCACCCATCCCTCCCGTGTTTTCTTTCCAATGCACGCGTCGCATTCGTGTCGTCCTAGAGTAAGCAGCGACCGGCTTTGATGCCACGATGTGACCAGAGGAAGGGGGGGGGGGGGGGCAGCACTGACCAACGCGACCTCTCGGGAGCCACCGCTTCAATGTGGATGCAGCTTCCCGAGGAACCAACTCCGGCCGTTGCGCCGCATTGAAGCAGCTCACCGGCCCTTCGCATAGCCTTGGCCACGGCTATATAAGTCGCGCTCCAGCGTCGTCCACATCGCAATCTATCCTTCTCTTCCTCCTCCCCTCTCTCCGCACATCCCCCTCCGCATCTCCGGTGATGGGCAAGTCCTGGGCGTCGGCGTCGGTAGGTGGCAGTTCGGGTGCGGGCTTTGGCGGATCATGGCGACGCCGCTCTCGAACTCCGGGGCCGTCGTCCTCATCGGCGTGCGGCTCCTCGACGAAGGTGGAGATCGTTATCTCCTCCGGCGAAGGCGGAGATCTGTTACATATATAGAAATCTCCTTTCGGAACATCAACACCTTTTCCTACATTTTTGAGGCATAAATCACTTGTTCTAGAATTTGAAAATAACAAAACTTGGAAACCACAAGGCTCAATGTTTACCTTGTCGATGTTAGGTCTCACCATCTCCTCGAATCGTTGGATATATAACAAAACATGGAGGCCCCAATCACAGTTGCAATAATTGCGATAATCATTTAATGACGACCACATAATTTCAGTTATAAAAGAACTGATAAGATATTTTCAACGCTAACAGGGTGAACATCTACCAGTATTAAGTTAAATAAACATAGACTGTGGTTTGTGTCATCCACTTGCCATTCCGAGGCTGAACCTTTGGCATTTCTACATCATACTGTGATGTCAGTGATGTGTTTAGTGTGCAAATATGTCTGCAGTTTAGTTAAAAATCATCTGCCACCCTTTCATGTCTCCCTGGATAGGAGTCACGGATATATTTACTTTTGGACATAGTGGAACAAGAAACAAGGAACAGTGGCCAGAAGAAACTATAGGAATGAATATGTGAAAAAATGTACTGTCAAACTCATTGACTGAGTAACATTGAAATACAAAGATCTAATAAAATAATGCACAAAATGCGTCGTGCCCTTCACCTTCTCTATTGTAAGCTCCATGTGGTCAAAGAGACGACAACCATAGGTAAAGAATAACAACATAAAACACCCATGACCTAAGTTCTTGGATAAGTACATACAACAATAAATTCACCAAGGACAATTTTATCATTCCAGTCCATTAACCACAAGTGGCATACTAAATGTAGTATCTTTGATTTCATAAGACCATGTGGTTTGAAGCAGTCAATAAAAGTAGACTCGACTACACAATAGCAATCAAAGTTCAATACAATTCTGTCGCGGATACGTTTTAAAACACGCTTCTTGTACCCACTATGTGGATCAATTAGATAGTCAAGATTGCTGAAAATTTCAAAAAGAGGTTAGGAAAATTTGCAATAGAGTTTAAAAACTAACAAATCTTTGAGTTTATGTCTTGTTACCAGAAGATTCCTGACCATCAGAATTCTGATGATAGAAATAAAGGATATAGCATCAGTAAATTTTGCAATGCTTTGCCTAACCTTGAAAAGGGGCATGGATACTTTCCTCAAGCCTATCATGCTCACACTCCACTGCAAATTTTCTATAGCAGCTATCCTCCCACCCCATCAACTAAAAAGGACAAGAAATACAAAGTGGCAATAACAATCAGGTGTAGTCATAATTATAGAACGATAATAGACGATTTGTACTTACATTAATATTCTCTAGTGTCTTCTGTTTCTTCGGACCACACTTGTGTGTCACCTTCAGCTGAAAAGGACATAAAGAAATAAGAAGTTGCGTCAACAATCAAGTGTAGTCATAATATGCTACATAGTTTTCTTATAGGTTCCTTTTCGTAGTTGTCCCTTTTCTTATTCCCAGCATCTTCCTGCACATGGTGCTTAAGCATGCTAGTAGTATTCAAGTTAATCCTACAAGATTCTTTCATTTGCAAATAATTCTCCTCAATGCAGTCCATAGAAACAACTTGTGAACCAATGATTCTAAGATTAGTTACTTTGCTACCCAAAATGAGAAAAACTATTACTTGCAGCAGCTCCTAGTACTTACCATTGGCACAACCACATAACCATTCATCTTACTCGGCTTCTTTGCAAACTCATAACCAGCTTTCTTTAAGCGTTCCTAAACTAGATATGACCAGTAAATGTCACACAAATTTTCTAGATCCTATACTGCTTCAACTCTAACATAGCTTACATAAACTAAGGTTGCTGGCAGTAGCATTCTTTGTAACACCACACAAAAGAAAAGCTTGACAAGCATATCCGTATCAATAAGTTTGGAGGCATCCACATCACGAAAATGTGTAAACGACAAAATCAATGGTGTTCATGCTAAAAATGTTTCTTTTATACTTGGCTAACACATCCTCGGCCTCCACCTCATCACCATCTTCATCTTCATCTTCATTGTCATGTTCCTGATTCGGGGTAGGAGCCGGTTTTTTTAACTTGTACTTTCTAGTTACACACTTTCGTGCTTTATACATCCTTTTGTTTTCTTCTATTACTGTTATTGAACTTGGAAGCTCGTTATGAGAGCCAATTGACATGTCAGGAACATGTTGCACTACCTCTTGCGTGATATACAATGATACACCATCCCTGATGTAGAGTTCAATTTGAATTTCCTCTTCATGAACAATAGCTTTCTCCATAAGTAGTCCATAGATTTTTCTGCTGCCAAGGGCATCAAGTTGCAACTTGAGCAGGCTACCAAAATCTAGTCCTTCAATACTCTCTTTTGTTTCTGGAGGAAGGTGATGAGCTGAAAATGTCACACAGCTAGTGAGGGAGTCCTAGATTAGGTGGTATCCGGACAGCCGGACTATATGTTGGAAATATGCCCTAGAGGCAATAATAAAAGCATTATTATTATATTTCCTTTTCATGATAATTGTCTTTTATTCATGCTACAACTGTATTATCCGGAAATCGTAATACACGTGTGAATACATAGACTACAATACGTCCCTAGTAAGCCTCTAGTTGACTAGCTCGTTGGTCAACAGATAGTCATGGTTTCGACTATGGACATCGGATGTCATTGACAACGGGATCACATCATTAGGAGAACGACGTGATGGACAAGACCCAATCCTAAGCATAGCACAAGATCGTGTAGTTCGTTTTGCTAGAGCTTTTCCAATGTCAAGTATCTCTTCCTTAGACCATGAGATCGTGCAATTCCCGGATACCGTAGGAGTGCTTTGGGTGTATCAAACGTCACAACGTAACTGGGTGACTATAAAGGTGCACTACTGGTATCTCCGAAAGTGACCATTGGGTTGACACGGATCGAGACTGGGATTTGTCACTCCGTATTGCGGAGAGGTTTCACTGGGCCCACTCGGTAGTGCATCATCATATTGAGCTCAAGGTGACCAAGTGTCTGGTCACGGGATCATGCATTACTTGCATTTAGTAAAGTGACTTGCCGGTAACGAGACTAAACGAGGTATTGGGATACCGACGATCGAAGTCTCGGGCAAGTAACATACCGTCGACAAAGGGAATAGAATACGGGGTTGCTTGAACCCTTGACATCGTGGGTTCATCCGATGACAACATCGAGGAGCATGTAGGAGCCAACATGGGTATCCAGATCCCGCTGTTGGTTATTGACTTGAGGCAGTCTCGGTCATGTCTCAGATGTCTCCCGAACCCGTAGGGTCTACACTTAAGGTTCGGTGACGCTTAGGGTTAATAGGAAGACAAGTATGTGATTACCGAATGTTGTTCGGAGTCCGGATGAGATCCCGGACGTCACGAGGAGTTAGGAATGGTCCGGAGGTAAAGATTTATATATGGAAAGTGGTTAAACGGACTGGAAAGTTTCAGGGGCATGCCGGTAAAGCACCGGGCCACCGGGAGGTTTCGGAGGTCCACCGGAGGGGCCACCCCTCCGGGGGCCACATGGGCTAAGTGGGAGGGAGCCAGCCTCGGTGGGCTGGGCCCACCTCCCCTTAGGCCCATGCGGCTAGGGCAAGGGAGGGAAACCCTAAGAGGAAAAAAGGGGCGCCCCTAGCTTGGGGGCAAGCCACCTCCCTCCTCCCTTTGGCCGCCGCCCATCTAGGGTTTCCCTAGATGGCCGGCCCCTGGCCCTCTCCTCCTATAAATAGAGGGGTGGGGGGAGGCTAGACACACCATTGAAGGCGCAGCCCCTCCCTCCCAACTCCTCTCTTTCTCCGCGTGTGCTTGGCGAAGCCCCTGCCGGAGAACCTCTACACCAGCTTGCACCACGCCGTCGTGCTGCCATTGGAGTTGTCTTCCTCAACCTCTCCTTCTCCCTTGCTGGATCAAGACGGAGGAGACGCCATCCCCATACGTGTGTTGAACGCGGAGGTGCTGTCCTTTCAAAGCACTTTGGTCATCGGTGATCGGAATCACGTTGGGAACGTCTTCATCATCACCACTCCCTCGAACGCCTGCATCGATCTACAAGTGGTATGTAGATGCAAACTCTCTCTCTAGACTCGTTGCTTAGATGAACTCATAGATAGATCTTGGTGAAACCGTAAGAAAATTTTAATTTTCCGCAACGCTCCCCAACGGTGGCATCATGAGCTAGGTCTATGCGTAGTTCTCTTTGCACGAGTAGAACACAATTTTGTTGTGGGCGTGGATCTTGTCAACTTACTTGCCGTTACTAGTCGCTTTCTTTCTTCCGCGGTATTGTGGGATGAAGCGGCCCGGACCAACCTTACACGCATTTTACGTGAGACCGGTTCCACCGACTAACATGCACTAGTTGCATAAGGTGGATGGCGGGTGTCTGTCTCTCCTACTTTAGTTGGAGCGGATTCGATGAACAGGGTCCTTATGAAGGGTAAATAGAAGTTGACAAGATCACGTTGTGGTTATTCGTAGGTAAGAAAACGTTCTTGCTAGAACCCAATTGCAGCCACGTAAAAGATGCAACAACAATTAGAGGATGTCTAACTTGTTTTTGCAGCAATTGTCATGTGACGTGATATGGCCAAGTTGTGATGAATGATGATATATTGTGATGTATGAGATCATGTTCTTGTAATAGGAATCATGACTTGCATGTCGATGAGTATGACAACCGGCAGGAGCCATAGGAGTTGTCTTTATTTTGTATGACCTGCGTGTCATTGAAGAACGCCATGTAACTCACTTTACTTTATTGCTAAACGCGTTAGCCATAGAAGTAGAAGTAGTCGTTGGCTTGACAACTTCATGAAGACACGATGATGGAGATAATGATGATGGAGATCATTGTGTCATGCCGGTGATGTGGATGATCATGGAGCCCGAAGATGAAGATCAAGGAGCTGTATGATATTGGCCATATCATGTCACTACTTTATAATTGCATGTGATGTTTATTATGATTATGCATCTTGTTTACTTAGATCGACGGTAGTAAATAAGATGATCCCTTAGAACAATTTCAAGAAGTGTTCTCCCTAATCGTGCACCGCTGCTACAGTTCGTCGCTTCTAAGCACCACGTGTTGATCGGGTGTGATGGATTCTTACGTTCACATACAACGGGTGTAAGACAGATTTACACCTTGAAACACTTAGGGTTAACTTGACGAGCCTAGCATGTACGGACATGGCCTCGAACACGGAGACCGAAAGGTCGAACACGAGTCGTATGGAAGATACGATCAACATGAGAATGTTCACCGACGATGACTAGTCCGTCTCACGTGTTGATCGGACACGGCCTAGTCGACTCGGATCGTGTAACACTTAGATGACTAGAGGGATGTCTAATCTAAGTGGGAGTTCATTAATAATTTGATTAAATGAACTTTATTATCATGAACAATAGTCTAAAATCTTTATAATATGTCTTGTAGATCAAATGGCCAACGCTCATGTCACCATGAACTTCAACGCGTTCCTAGAGAAAACCAAGCTGAAAGATGATGGCAGCAACTATACGGACCGGGTCCGGAACTCGAGTATCATCCTCATAGCTGCCAAGAAACAATATGTCCTAGAAGGACCGCTAGGTGAAGCAATCTATCCCAGAGAACCAAGACGTTATGAACGCTTGGCAGTCTCGTCTTGATGATTACTCCCTCGTTCGATGCGGCATGCTTTACAGCCTAGAACCGGGGCTCCAAAAGCGCTTTTGAGCAACACGGAGCATACGAGATGTTCGAGGAGCTGAAACTGGTTTTTCGTGCTCATGCCCGGGTCGAGAGATATGAAGTCTCCGACAAGTTCTATAGTTGTAAGATGGAGGAAAACAGTTACATCGGTGAGCACATACTCAAAATGTGCAGGTTGCATCACCGCCTGTCCCGGTGGACATAAACCTCCCGGACGAGGCGGTCATTGACAGAATCCTTGATCGCTCCCACCAAGCTACAAGAGCTTTGTGATGAACTACAATATGCGTGGGGATGGAGAAGACCATTCCTGAAGTATTCTCAATCTGAAGTCAGCGAGAGGTTGAAATCAAGAAAGAACATCAAGTGTTGATGGTCAATAAGACCACTAAGTTCAAGAAGGGCAAGGGCGGAAGAACTTCAAGAAGGACGGCAAAGAGGTTGCGGCGCCCGGTAACAAGCAAGTTGGGGAAGAAGAAGAAGTCAAAGAATGGACCCAAGCACGAGGCCGAAAGTGCTTTTATTGCAAGGAAGGTCACCGAAGCGGAACTGCCCCAAATACTTAGCGGATAAGAAGGCCGGCAACACTAAAGGTATATTTGATATACATGTAATTGATGTGTACCTTACCGATTACTCGTAGTAACTCCTGGTATTTGATACCGTGCCGTTGCTCATATTTGTAACTCACAACAGGAACCGCGGAATAAGAGGAGGCGGCAAAGGACGAGGTGACGATCTTGGCGTCGGGGAATGGTTCCAGAGTCGATGTGATCGCCGTCGACGCTACCTCTACATTTACCTACGGGATTAGTTATAAACCTTAATAATTGCTATTTGGTGCCAAGTTTGAGCATGAACATTGTATCTGGATCTCGTTTAATACGAGATGGCTACTCATTTAAATCCGAGAATAATGGTTGTTCTATTTATATGAGAGAAATGTTTTATGGTCATGCTCCGATAGTCAATGGTTTATTCTTAGTGAATCTCGAGCGTAATGTTACACATGTTCATAGTGTGAATACCAAAAGATGTAAAGTTGATAACGATAGTCCCACATACTTGTGGCACCGCCGCCTTTGGTCACATTGGTGTCGCGCATGAAGAAGCTCCATGCCGATGGACTTACGGAGTCTCTAGATTATGAATCATTTGACACATGCGAACCATGCCTCATGGGCAAGATGACCAAGACTCCGTTCTCCGGAACAATGGAGCGAGCAACCAACTTATTGGAAATCATACATACCGATGTGTGTGGTCCAATGAGTGTTGAAGCTTCATGGAGGATATCGTTATGTTCTCACTCTCACAGATGACTTGAGTAGATATGGGTATGTCTACTTGATGAAACACAAGTCTGAGACCTTTGAAAAGTTCAAAGAATTTCAGAATGAGGTAGAGAATCAACGTGACCGAAAGATAAAATTCTTACGATCGGATCGTGGAGGAGAATATTTAAGTCACGAATTTGGCACACACTTAAGAAAATGTGGAATCGTTTCACAACTCACGCCACGGAACACCTCGAGCGTAACGGTGTGTCCGAACATCGTAATCGCACTCTATTGGATATGGTGCGATCTATGATGTCTCTTACCGATTTACCGCTATCTTTTGGGGATACGCTCTAGAGACAGCTACATTCACTTTAAATAGGGCACCGTCTAAATCCGTTGGGACGACACCGTATGAATTATGGTTTGGGAAGAAACCTAAGGTATCGTTTCTAAAAGTTTGGGGATGCGATGCTTATGTCAAGAAACTTCAACCCGAAAAGCTCGAACCCAAGTCGGAAAAATGCGTCTTCATAGGATACCCTAAGGAAACCCTTGGGTATACTCTTCTACCTTAGATCCGAAGGCAAGATCTTTGTTGCCGTGAACGGAACCTTCGGAAAAAGAGTTTCTCTCGAAAGGAGTAAGTGGGAGGAAAGTAGAACTGGATGAAGTACTACCTCTTGAACGGGATAGTGGTGCAGCTCGGGAAAATGTTCTGTAATGCCCACACCAAGCGAAGAGGAAATCAATGATGATGATCAAGGTACTTCGGATCAAGTTGCTCACGAACCCGTGGGTCCACTAGGACACGTTCCGCACTGCAGTGGTACGGCAACCCTGTCCCGGAAATCATGTTGTTAGACAACGGTGAACCTTGAACTATGAAGAAGCGATGGCGGGCCCGGATTCCAATAAATGGCTCGAAGCCATGAAATCCGAGATAGGATCCATGTATGAAAACAAAGTATGGACTTTGACAGACTTGCCCGATGACCGGCGAGCGATAGAAAATAAGTGGATCTTTAAGAGGAAGACGGACGCGGATGGTAATGTCACCATCTATAAAGCTCGACTTGTCGCTAAGGGTTATCGGCAAGTTCAAGGAATTGACTACGATGAGACTTTCTCACCCGTAGCGAAGCTTAAGTCCGTCCGAATCATGTTAGCAATTGCCGCATACTATGATTATGAGATATGGCAAATGGACGTCAAAACAGCGTTCCTTAACGGATATCTTAAGGAAGAGCTGTATATGATGCATAGGAAGGTTTTGTCGATCCTAAGAATGTCGACAAAGTATGCAAGCTCCGGCGTTCAATTTATGGGCTGGTGCAAGCATCTCGGAGTTGGAATATTCGCTTTGATGAGATGATCAAAGCGTTTGGGTTATGAGACTTATGGAGAAGCCTGCGTTTACAAGAAAGTGAGTGGGAGCTTCAGTAGCATTTCTCATATTATATGTAGATGACATACTTTTGATGGGAAATGATATAGAACTCTTGGACGACATTAAGGCCTACTTGAATAAAAGTTTTTCAATGAAGGATCTTGGAGAAGCTGCTTATATATTAGGCATCAAGATCTATAGAGATAGATCGAGACGCCTCATAGGTCTTTCACAAAGCACATACCTTGATAAGATTTTGAAGAAGTTCAAAATGGATCAGTCCAAGAAAGGGTTCTTGTCTGTATTGCAAGGTGTGAGATTGAGCTCAGCTCAATGCCCGACCACGGCAAAAGATAAAGAAGAGATGAGTGTCATCCCCTATGCTTCAGCCATAGGATCTATTATGTATGCCATGTGTACCGGACACGATGTAAACCTTGCCGTAAGTTTGGTAGGAAGGTACCAAAGTAATCCCGCAAGGAACACCGGACAGCGGTCAAGAATATCCTAAAGTACCTGAAAAGGACAATGGACATGTTTCTCGTTTATGGAGGTGACGAAGAGCTCGTCTTAAAGGGTTACGTCGATGCTAGCTTCGACACAGATCTGGATGACTCAAAGTCACAAACCGGATACGTGTTTATGTTGAATGGTGGAAGCGATGGTAGGTGCAGGTGCAAGCGAAGCGTCGTGGCGGGATCTACATGTGAAGCGGAGTACATGGCAGCCTCGGAGGCAGCACATGAAGCAATTTGGGTGAAGGAGTTCATCACCGACCTAGGAGTCATACCCAATGCGTCGGGGCCAATCAAACTCTTCTCGTGACAACACTGGAGCTATTGCCCTTGCCAAGGAGCCCAGGTTTCACAAGAAGACCGAGCACATCAAGCGTCGCTTCAACTCCATCCGTGAAAATGTTCAAGATGGAGACATAGAAATTTGTAAAGTGCATACGGATCTGAATGTCGCAGATCCGCTGACTAAACCTCTCTCATGGGCAAAACATGATCAACACGAACTCTATGGGTGTTCGATTCATCACAATGTAACTAGATTATTGACTCTAGTGCAAGTGGGAGACTGTTGGAAATATGCCCTAGAGGCAATAATAAAAGCATTATTATTATATTTCCTTGTTCATGATAATTGTCTTTTATTCATGCTACAACTGTATTATCCGGAAATCGTAATACACGTGTGAATACATAGACTACAATACGTCCTAGTAAGCCTCTAGTTGACTAGCTCGTTGGTCAACAGATAGTCATGGTTTCACGACTATGGACATCGGATGTCATTGACAACGGGATCACGTCATTAGGAGAATGACGTGATGGACAAGACCCAATCCTAAGCATAGCACAAGATCGTTCAGTTCGTTTTGCTAGAGCTTTTCCAATGTCAAGTATCTCTTCCTTAGACCATGAGATCGTGCAATTCCCGGATACCGTAGGAGTGCTTTGGGTGTATCAAACGTCACAACGAATCGGGTGACTATAAAGGTGCACTACAGGTATCTCCGAAAGTGACCATTGGGTTGACACGGATCGAGATCGGGATTTGTCACTCCGTAGGCGGAGAGGTTTCACTGGGCCCACTCGGTAGTGCATCATCATATTGAGCTTAAGGTGACCAAGTGTCCGGTCACGGGATCATGCATTACTGATGCGAGTAAAGTGACTTGCCGCAGAACTTGAGACTAAACGAGGTATTGGGATACCGGCGATCGAGTCTCGGGCAAGTAACATACCGTCTGACAAAGGGAATAGAATACGGGGTTGCTTGAACCCTTGACATCGTGGTTCATCCGATGACAACATCGAGGAGCATGTAGGAGCCAACATGGGTATCCAGATCCCGCTGTTGGTTATTGACTTGAGGCAGTCTCGGTCATGTCGCATGTCTCCCGAACCCGTAGGGTCTACACATAAGGTTCGGTGGCGCTAGGGTTAATAGGAAGACAAGTATGTGATTACCGAATGTTGTTCGAGTCCCGGATGAGATCCGGACGTCACGAGGAGTTCCGGAATGGTCAGGAGGTAAAGATTTATATATGGAAAGTGGTTAAACGGACTCGGAAAGTTTCAGGGGCATGCCGGTAAAAGTACGGGGCCACGGGAGGTTTCAGGAGGTCCACCGGAGGGCCACCCCTCCCGGGGGCCACATGGGCTAAGTGGGAGAGGAGCCAGCCTGGTGGGCTGGGCGCACCTCCCCCCTTAGGCCCATGCGGCTAGGGCAAGGGGAGGGAAACCCTAAGAGGAAAAAAAAGGGGGGGCGCCCCTAGCTTGGGGGGCAAGCCACCCTCCCCTCCTCCCCTTTGGCCGCCGCCCCATCTAGGGTTTCCCCTAGATGGCCGGCCCCCCTTGGCCCTCTCCTCCTATAAATAGAGGGGTGGGGGGGAGGGCTAGACACACCATTGAAGGCGCAGCCCTCCCTCCCCAACTCCTCTCTTTCTCCGCGTGTGCTTGGCGAAGCCACAGCCGGAGAACCTCTACACCAGTTACTGCACGCCGTCGTGCTGCCATTGGAGTTGTCTTCCTCAACCTCTCCTTCTCCCTTGCTGGATCAAGACGGAGGAGACGCCATCGTCTCCGTCGTGTGTTGAACGCAGAGGTGCTGTCCTTTCAGCACTTTGGTCATCGGTGATCGGAATCACGTTGGGAACGTCTTCATCATCACCACTCCCTCGAACGCTTCCGTACTCGATCTACAAGTGGTATGTAGATGCAAACACTCTCTCTAGACTCGTTGCTTAGATGAACTCATAGATAGATCTTGGTGAAACCGTAAGAAAATTTTAATTTTCTGCAACGTTCCCCAACACTATATACTTTGGCCGGACTGTTGGACCATGAAGATACAAGACTCAAGACTTCGTCCCGTGTCCGGATGGGACTCTCCTTTGCGTGGAAGACAAGCTTGGCGATCCGGATATTAGATTTCCCTCTTTGTAACCGACTCTGTGTAAACCCTAGCCCCCTCCGGTGTCTATATAAATCAGAGGATTTGGTCCGTATAGGGACGATCATAACATTGACAATCATACCATAGGCTAGCTTCTAGGGTTTAGCCTCTATGATCTCGTGGCAGGTCAACTCTTGTAATACTCACATCATCAAGATCAATCAAGTAGGAAGTAGGGTTTTACCACCATCGAGAGGGCCCGAACCTGGGTAAACATTGTGTCCCTTTGCCTCCTGTTACCATTAGCCTTAGACGCACAGATCGGGACCCCCTACCCGAGATCCGCCGGTTTTGACACCGACATTGGTGCTTTCATTGAGGGTTCCTCTGTGTCGTCGCTGCAAGGCTCGATGGCTCCTTCAATCATCAACAACAACACGGTCCAGGGTGAGACCTTTCTCCCCAAACAGATCTTCGTGTTCGGCAGCTTCGCACGGCGGGCCAATTCGCTTCGCCATCTGGAGCAGATCGACAGCTACGCCCCTGGCCATCAGGTCAGGTTCGGAAACTTGAACTACACAGCCGATATCCGCGGAGATTTGATCTTCGACGGATCCGGGCCTACTCCAGGAGTGCCGAACAGTCACGATGAGCACGGCTTAGACCTGCTGTCGGACAACACTCAGGATATCGCACCTGCAGAAGCCCCGGACCTAAATCCAGGGCAGATTGCGTCGTCCGAGGACGGGTGGATGGACCCCGCCCCGGAGGCCGCACCCTCATCGGCGGTAGAGCCGAACACGGACTTCATCCCCAAGGAAGCGTGTGTCTCCGGACCCCTGGACTTGTGTCCGGCTGTAGGTCCCAGACCGCGCGCCCCCGAGCCCGCCGATTCCGGCTGGGCTCCAGTAATGGAATTTGCCGCTGCGGATATCTTCCAGCACTCGCCCTTTGGCGACATGCTGAACTCATTAAAGTCTCTCTCCTTGTTAGGAGACTCTTGGCCGAACTATGTCCGGCTCAGGGGAGAAGAAGGCGACGAAGAAATTCTCCGCCCACCCACCACCCACTTCATAGCCGATGTCGATGACGTAACAGACATGCTTGACTTCGACTCTGATGAAACCGACGGTATGGACGTCGGCGCAGGAGACGATTCAGAACCACCACCCACGGAGCGCTGGACTGCCACCTCATCATACGATATATACATGGTGGATACGCCTAAGGAGGACGATGGCGAAGGAACGGAGGACAAAACCCCCGGACAAAAGCCAAAATGACGGCACAGACGCCGCTCTAAGTCCAGTAACAGTAAAAATAGCGATAATAGCGCTAGAAAGATCGACATCCCAGTCAACCCCGAAGACGGCAACGACCATATGGACCCAGCGATGGAGCAGGATGAGCCAGGTCACGCCGAACACAGCCCAGAGCAGACGCCCGATCACAGTGATCCCGAGGGACAAACTCATTAAACTACCCTGGGACAGGAGCACCGCCCGGACGACGACACATTCATCATCCCGGAAACACGCTTGGAACGAGATAACCTCCACAGAAGGCTTACGGCCACTGCGAAAAGTCTAAAGAAGCATAAGCAAAAGCTTAAAGCCGCACAGGAAACGCTCAATCGCATATGGAATAAAGTACTAGACACTGAAGAAAAGTACGGAGACGATTGCCAAACAAAGAGCTATACAAAGCGCAAGCTGCTACCAGAATTCGACGACGAGGCTGTTCCACCGAAAAACAATATGGCCAGTAGGACGAACCAACCACTTCGTAACCGCAATAGAGCAGCTACCGATGGCGCACACGATTTACGTGAGCTCCTGGATAAAAAGGCCGGCGCGACCAGGTCCATCTATGGATCTAGAGGACACGCCCTGGTGCAGGACCATGGTCATCAAAACGATCAGACACCAGTTCGGAATCAGCACCGGACACAACAACAGCCGACGGCATGCCACAACACGTCCAGATACAGAGGGGCTGCTCACCCTCTGTGCTTCACCGAAGAGGTACTGGACCATGAATTTCCACAGGGTTTTAAACCTGTGAACATAGAGGCATATGACGGAACGACAGACCCCGGGGTCTGGATTGAGGATTTTATCCTTCATATCCACATGGCTCGTGATGACGACCTCCACTCCATCAAATATCTTCCCCTCAAGTTGAAAGGACTAGCTCGGCACTGGTTGAAAAGCCTCCCCGAAAATTCAATCGGAAGTTGGGAGGAACTCGAGGACGCTTCCAGGGCCAATTTTCAAGGGACCTATGTCCGACCTCCAGATGCGCATGATTTAAGTCACATCATTCAACAGCCCGGAGAGTCCGCCCGCAAGCTTTGGAACAGATTCCTCACTAAGAAGAATCAAATTGTCGACTGTCCGAATGCCGAAGCCCTGGCGGCCTTCAAGCACAGTATCCGGGACGAATGGCTCGCCAGACACCTCGGCCAAGAAAAGTCGAGGACAATGGCAGCCCTAACAAGCCTTATGACCCTCTTTTGCGCGGGTGAAGACAGCTGGTTGGCCCGTAGAGGCACCAGCGACCCAAGTACATCCGAAATAAGAGATGGCAAAGGGAAGCCACATCGCAATAAAAACAAACATCGAAACAAGGAAGAAAGTCCGGACAACACAACGGTCAACACCGGATTTAGGGGCTCTCGACCCGGTCAACAAAAGAAGCCACTCAAAGGTAGCAAAGAAGGACCGTCTGGCAGCGAACAAAGTCTGGATGAGGTATGCCAAATCCATGGCACCCCCGAAAAACCTGCGAGCCACACTCATAGAGAATGCTGGGTCTTTAAGCAGGCCGACAAATTAAATGCCAAACACAGGGGAAGGGAAACACCAAGTGAAGATGAGGATGAGCCTCGCCAGCCGAACACTAGGGGACAGAAAAAATTCCCACCAGAGGTAAAAACAGTAAACATGATCCACGCGACTCATATACCCACAAGAAGGCGTGAATGCGCGCTCAGAGACGCGTATGCTATAGAGCCCGTGGCCCCCAAACTTAACCAATGGTCGGCCTGCCCGATCACCTTCGATCACAGGTACTACCTGACTAGTATGCGGCACGGAGGATCAGCTACCTTGGTGCTCGACCCAATAATCAACGGATACCATCTCACTAGGGTCCTCATGGACGGCGGCAGTAGCCTTAATCTAATATACCAAGACACTGTCCGCAGGATGGGGATAGACCCATCGAGAATAAGCAAAAGTAACACCACCTTTGAAGAGGTGATACCAGGCGTCGAAGCCCACTGCAGGGGCTCCCTCATACTAGAGGCAACATTCGGTTCCTCAGGCAACTCCAAAACCGAAGAACTACTCTTTAACATCGCCCCCCTCCAAAGCGCTTATCATGCATTGCTTGGGAGAACGGCCTTCGCCCGCTTCAACGCAGTACCGCACTACACCTACCTTAAACTCAATATGCCCGATCCATGTGGCGTCATCACCGTTAACGGAAACACGGAGGCGTTCATACGCAGCGGAAGAGTGCGAGCAGCTCTAGCAGCCGGACTCTAAGCGGCCGCTAATACCATGATTGGTCGTTAAGACCACGGACACGATTAGAGCGAGTCCGGCAGCCCAGATAAACCTGATGCAGGCGCCACACATAATCCCATAGAGGACACGGGGCTATAGATATTTAATAAAGCCCAACTCTTGGCTTGACCTTATTAACAGGCAAAAGTCTTACACCTTTACTATCCATTGATGATAGCCAACTCTTCGCACGATTACGTCATACTCTTCTACACGAGTTTTCCTTTTTTGCAGGCACCTTTAAATGCGACACCCTTCTAGGACCGCGGCACAATGGAGACAAAAGGCGCATCGTGCAGCGGGGCTCCGCTCAAAGGTTTCTCTTGATTAAGCCCTGTGTAAACCTTCTTTATTGTCTCTTTTTGCTTACACATCCCACGGGCACTACACCCACAGAGGATACTGCCGTTATTGGCATTTCGCCACGACAGACTAATGCACGTACCTGGAAATACATGGTTCATAATAAAGGGCTTTACTCAGCCCAGTATATGTTATAAAGTCCGAATACCTTCGGGAGTGTTTGGCGTCGCGAGTTTGGCCTTATATGCATCGGCTCCGAATCATGTCTTTGGTCAAATGTTGGGTTTGCCCGGCTCCACAGGTTTGCCGCCTTACGTTCCGTTCTTATCGGCTAAGGCGGCCAAAGGAGAACTACCGCTATTGTGCCCTGGTTATTCCGGATGAGCACCTTAGTTGAGAAAGCCGAAAACTGACTGTCATGATATAGCGAGAGACTGTTCAACCACTCGAAGACTTCTCGGAATCTTTAGGATTCCTCCACATTAACGAAGGACCATTTCTCCGTCATGTACAAAGCGCCTGTATTTGGATGAACGCAAAAGTACTAGGGGCTACATAGTAGCCCCACCGTCAAACTCCTATGGCTAAGTGAAAGTGTCACAGCTATATAGTCCGGTGTCCTAGTTCGACGTGCAATCACCTCCTTAACGGACCAAGACGTTGGATCAAGTGTGATTACGCATATTTTCGCGAACACCCCCGCATTATATGTGTGGGGTCTGAAGCCAACGACTGCTAACTTTCAAAATTGCATATATACATAAAACGGCCGCGAAGGCGGCACAATAACACTTTCGGGCGAAAAGTATAAACATAGCCTCCATAATTCAAATAACATTGTTTTTACAATGAAACGATTTGTCACTCGAATATGACATTTTTCGAGCACTGAGCCTTTATTAAGCGAGCACCTTCTACTACCTGATCTAAGAAGTGCTCGGCCGGATCTTGGCCTCCCGCCGGATTCTGGGTTGCAATGATGGTGGCCTCCATATCTGTCCAATATGCTTTAACGCGGGCAAGAGCCATCCGTGCACCCTCTATGCATGCCGACCTCTTCTTGGCATCAATCCACGATACGGCACCAAGGAATTGTTGCACTAAACCAAAATAACTGTCCAGCTTCGGCCCCTTCGGCCATATATGCTCTATTACAGACCTCATTGCAAGACCGAACAACCTATGGAGCTCGGCCATAGCAGCCATCTTCTCGCTCAATGGCAATAGGCGCGTTGGAGTAATGAATTGCGACCATAACCGCTTTTCCACTTCATTATCTTTTTGATCCTCGAAAAACTTGGCCGCATCAGCCGTACTCTTCACCAGATCCGTATACGTGTCTGCAGGGCTCCAGCGTCGATCCAGAGGAGCATACTTCGGATCTAAGAACTTCATCCGCAACAAATAGGGGTTTCCAGCCGCGATTTCTCCGGCCTGTCGAAGCTCCTCCCGCGCATCCCTAATTTCGAAATGCGCCTCCTGGGCCGCATCAAGGGCCTTCTTCAGGTCAGCCGAATTAGCCTTATTCTCTTTTTCAAGGAGCTCATGCCGGTCGGCGACATTTTTCAGCTCGACAGCCATTTCGGCTATTTTGTCTTCACTTCGGCGACGAGCAGCCTGTTCGGCTCTCAACTCTTTGGCCGCCTTTAGGGCAACCGCATTGCTAGTCCGGGCTTGTTCCTTGGCCAGGGCAAGTTCTGCCCTCAGGGCTTCCACAGCAGCAACTCCATCTACAGTCCAAGCATATAACATTAACATCATGCTCCTCTTGCTTCTTCCTATAACAAATAAGGAAAGCAGGGCACATACCTTGTGACTCGTTAAGCCGCTCGTTCACAAGTGTGATATCGGCATCAATAACTCCAATCTGTCGTCTCAGTTCGGCGACTTCAATGGACTGGTCGGCTGCCGGACCCTTAGCCACCTATGCATAAACATAGTATGATCATTACTCAACGATGTGATCCTCCGTTTGCCGCCTCAGGCTGGCAACCAGAGTATCAGGGGCTACTATGCATATGGAGCACACCTAGAATTGCGTGTTTCGTTACATACCTCAAAGCCTCCGAGCAGACTCGTAAAAGCTTCATTCAACCCGCTTGTGGCGGATGTAATCTTCGCAAGCACCGAGCTCTTTAATGAACGGTGATCCTCCGAGAGAGCAGCTTGCTCCAGAAGACCCGGCAGCATATCCGGCCGGCCTCCGAACTGTGCCGGACCTCTCTTATCGCCCTCCGTGGGAGCCAAACGCTCCGGGCTCAGGGCGGCCAAAGTGCTAGCTTCTGGCTTCGGCAAATCTGGACTTCTCCAAGACGACACCTCGGGGTCGCCCGCCCCATGAGGCGGAGAGGTTGGTGGGGTTTCACTCTCCATCATCTCCGGAAGTAGATCCCCTGATGATGAACTCTGTTGAGAAGAGCTGCTAGCCGGATTGCAAAAATGAATCCTGGTTACTGTTCTCGGAGGAGGAGACACTAGCTTTGTATTTAAGATTAACTTACAGCTCGGCTGAGGGCTGGCCCGTCTGCTGGCACGGCGCGATAAGGACGCCCTTCGGGGTAGGGCCCCCTGGTGAAGTTTTATTCCCTTCTCTGGGCACCTCCGTCTCCAAGTCTTTGGAGGTGGCGCTCTTCTTCCCGCTAGGGGAGGAGACCTTAGATTCCCCTCCCCGACTATCCTCCTTTGGGGAGGTAGCAATTCCCCCGGTTTGGATGCGCAATGTGTGAAGTTCTGCTTCTCTGTTCTTCCCTTCGCCTTTCCCCGAGGGCACTTTACTTAGCACACGACCAAGCATCTTGGCTATTGCGGGACTAGGTGAGCCTTGGGAAGTGGCGTCGGACACTGATTCTCTCCGCCTTCTTTGAGCCATTCCACAGCAGCGGAGGATTTTCAGAATAAACGTTATGATAAATATAAACGAAGTGTTCGGTGTCTGGGTTACATACTTGGGTATCTGGGCGATTGCAGCTCAGGCCCGCGTCCTCGGTGGTGTCCGGACACTTTACTTGTGGTCCGAAGAATAACTTACACATCCCTTCGAGCGTCAGGCCGAAGAAGTGCAGAATAGTCCGCGGACCTTCCGGATTAAACTCCCACATCCGGAGAGGCTGGAGTTTGCACGACAACATCCGTCGGACAAGCATCACTTGAATTATGCTGACCAGGCTAATGTCCCTACCAAGAAGCTCCTAGATGCGGCTCTGCAATGTTGGTACATCATTAGCAGGCCCCCAATCCCGTCCTACATTGGTCCATGACGCCAGCTGGGGCGGAGGGCCCGAACGGAAGTCGGGGGCAGCCACCCACTTTGTGCCTCTGGGGGAAACCCTAGCAGCAGCGCGGGTTTTGAGTGTAGCAGCAGCTCGGGTGGCCGCGCTACTAATAAGGCGCTACAGCTAACTTGTAGTAGTAGCGTGGTCCGTACCCGCGCTACTCATCGATGGCGATATCGAGCCGCCTTTTTCCCAACAGCTACTACTATTAGTTAGCTATGGCGATTTCATGATCCTCGCTCTTGCTATATCTTTCATCATTTTCCCTTTCAGACACTAGATACTAGGTACTGCTACTAGATATCAAATTCACAAACCATTACTGGGTAGTACTCCCTTCGTTCCAAATTCATAACAATTTCATGCATAGTCAATATGCATCCTCAAGCAGTACAAGGTCATATCAACGACGATCCTCATATGTAGTTCTAGATGATATCAACGACAATCATCATATGTAGTTCGAGATGATATAGCCACACACACATATGTAGTTCTAGATGATATAGCCACACACACATATGTAGTTCTAGATGATATAGCCACACACACATATTTAGTTCTAGATGATATCGAAGACAATCATCATCCTCAAGCTTTGGCGGTTGGTGTTCTGATAGTAATTAGGATGGCCTGTCCAACACGAAGATTCTTGCCATCGAGGAGTCTCTTCCACCCAACCGAGTTTAAGTGTGTGCGACCGTCCGTGTCCACGCTGTATGTACAAGTTGTGACGGAGCCCCTTGCGATGGCGTAGTCCGGTGAGCCTTCTTCATCGGGCTCGATACCATAACTCACAGATATGCTCTTTGCCAATTTCTGAATAAGAAAAACATATCAATTAATAAATAGCCTCGCAAATAAGTACATATGGATTATCTACACTATTATTAGTTTCCTTAGATTCTACACTAATAAGCATGTGGTCGTACTCTACACTAAAACATATCATCGACTAGATTCCACACAACATACCATATCATTGGATTGTACACTAAGTATTTCATCGGATAATTTGCATTTGTAAGTATAACATAACATATCATGTCTATCAACCCTGGTATTTGTCCGGCGGGTCACGAATGGCACCCGACAAAGTCAAAGACGTAAGCGGAATTATGTCCCACAGGTTGGACACCTCCTCCTCACTCAGCCTTATTCTTTGAGCTACGATGGCTTCATGAAGTGGGTCTTCATTATCTTCATCGAGTGGGTCCTCATTATCTTCATCATCTTCATCATCTTCGTCATCTTCATCATCTTGCACCAGGTTGAGATAAATGACAGCCAGCTTGGGTCTTTACGCTCTGAAGGAGAAGCTGATCAACTCACCACCCGATGAAGACGCATGTGAGCGGCAAAACGGGCCCATTCATCTCCTCCAATCTGCGACATATCGCGTCCTTTCTCGAACTCCATAGTGTACGGCCCCAGAGAGCATCAAATGTCACAGTTGTCTCCTGTCGACATTGTTGAATTTCAACCTCACATTGCATGGGACGATCTGTGTAAAATAAGCAAAATGACACAATGTAGTAATGCCATCACTAAAAATACATTAGTTATTACATTTCATCTAATTTCTTACCGCCGCATAGCGAAAACTTCGGCTGGAAGTAGATGCCGAACAACTTGCCCGGTTACCAAGGCTCTTTGGCGCACCTTGACTTGCATAGTCGACATAGTGGTGGTGGTGGCGCCATTTTTCCTAAAGTAATATGAGCAAAGGATTAACGATCCACTTCACAGGAAATAAAAACAGTAGCATGTGATATTTTTGGTTCTTCCGCGAGAAGCAATTTGATGGACAATTATAATCCTAAGATCTACGTATTAGCATGTGATATTTTTGGTTCTTCCGCAAGTAACATATTAGATGACAAGGTACCACCTACATTTTGCCAAAAAGTAACTTATAAAAAAAACAAAAGCAACTACGTACCTATCCATGTATAGAAAAAAAATAACAATAAAATGGTGCATACTAAATCAACTAAATGAACTAGTCTACTAAATCAACTAAATCAAAATGTTCTAAATCAACTAGCCCACTAAATCAACTAAATCATATTAACTAAATCAAAATGTTTCTAAATCAACTAGCCTACTAAATCAAGGAGGGAGAAGAGAGTATCACGGGGAGGAAGGCGGGCGAGGAGGGGCGAGCGGCGGCGGTGGAGGGAGGACAGAGGAGGAAGGCGGAGCGACGATGGGCTGGCCGGCGGCCAGTGGAGGGAGGAAGGAGGAGGAAGGCGGAGGCGAGGAGGGCCGGCCAGCCGAGTGGAGGGAGGACGGAGGAGGAGGCAGTGCAAGGAGTCCAACAAGGAGGAGGAGGTGACGGTGGCGCGGCGAGAGGCGGAGGGGCGATGGGGAGGACGGTAGCAGGGGGATTCAGAGGGATCGGTCGGTGTGTGACTGTGAGTGGATCGGATTTTGTAGTAAACTTAGCGATGGCGCTTATTGGAGAGATGCGCTGCTACTACATACCGTAGCTTGATGGCGCTAAATGCGTTATAACGTTGCTTTGCTTTAACTAGCCTCATGACGGCCTCGTGGGAATTATAGCGATGGCGCTTCTTTGGGCGAGCGCTCTTTGCTATATTTATTTCAGCCGAGTTAAGCTTGACCTCGCTACTTGCTAATTAGTAGCAGCGCCTTATTTTAAAGCGCGCTGCTACTAAGATTCTGTGTATAGGCTTTTCCCTAGTAGTGAGGAGACACTAGCTTTGTATTTACGATTAACTTACAGCTCGGCTGAGGGCTGGCCCGTCTGCGGGCATGGCGCGGTGAGGACGCCCTTCGGGGTAGGGCCCCCTGGTGAAGTTTTCTTCCCTTCTTTGGGCACCTCCGTCTCCAAGTCTTTGGAGGCTGCCCTCTTCTTCCCGCTAGGGGAGGAGACCTTAGATTCCCCTCCCCGACTATCCTCCTTTGGGGAGGTAGCAATTCCCTCGGTTTGGATGTGCAATGTGTGAAGTTCTGCTTCTCTGTTCTTCCCTTCGCCTTTCCCCGAGGGCACTTTACTTAGCACACGACCAAGCATCTTGGCTATGGCCGGACTAGGTGAGCCTTCGGGAAGTGGCGTCGGACACCTGATTCTCTCCGCCTTGCTGAGCCATTCCTGGCAACGGAGGATTTTCAGAATAAACGTTATGATAAATATAAACGAAGTGTTCGATTATGCAGGTTACATACTTGGGTATCACAGGCGATTGCAGCTCAGGCCAGCGTCCTCGGTGGTGTCCGGACACTTTACTAGTGGTCCAAAGAATAACTTACACATCCCTTCGAGCGTCAGGCCGAAGAAGTGCAGAATAGTCCGAGGACCTTCCGGATTAAACTCCCACATCCGGAGAGGCCGGCGTTTGCACGACAACATCCGTCGGACTAGCATCACTTGAATTATGCTGACCAGGCTAATGTCCCTATCAAGAAGCTCCAGGATGCGGCTCTGCAATGTTGGTAGATCATTAGCAGGCCCCCAATCTTGTCCTACATTGGCCCATGACGCCAGCTGCGGCGGAGGGCCCGAACGGAAGTCGGGGGTAGCCAACCACTTTGTGCCTCTGGGATCCGTGATGTAAAACCACCTCCGCTGCCATAGATCGGACACCTCTGGGAAGGAGCCCTCTGGCCATGGAGCGTCGGCGTTCCTTCTTATTACAGCACCTCCGCACTCCACGTGTCGCCCCTCAATCATCTTTGGCTTCACATTAAAGGTATTGATCCATAAGCCGACGTGTGGAGTGACGTGGAGAAAAGCTTCGCATACAACGATGAACAAGGAGATGTGAAGGATGGCGTCCAGAGCTAGATCATGAAAATCTAGCCCATAGTAGAACATGAGCCCTCTCACAAAGGGATCAAGGGAGAAGCCTAAGCCGCGGAGGAAGTGAGAAACAAATACAAGCTCTCGTTGGGCTCAAGAGTAGGGATGACCTGCCCTGGAGCAGGAAGCCTGTGCTTGATGTCAGCAGTCAGATATCCGACCTCCCTAAGCTTCGCAATGTCCTCTTCTGTGACCGAGGAGGCCACCCACTGGCCTTGAAGGTTTGATCCGGACATGATTGAGGATCCGAAGTGCTTGAGCTGGGGCCTCGGGTGTTAGAAGTCGAGATGCGAAAAGGCGCGGGAGGGGTGGAAAAGGGGGATAGGCCTCAGCTCCTTTATAAAGGGGGTGAATATCAAGCGTCCTCAGCGTAACCGCTTGGGACTTTCCTAAAAGCACGGAGTCATACTAACAGGCGTTGTGGGGTTGCACGCGCCCGTATTGATGGAAGATCCCGCGATAAGGGGAACACGATCTCTACCTTGGCAAGATGTGCCAATAAAACCGCCTCACAACGCGTATCGAGGTAGGCCAAGAAAAATCGGTTCATGTTGGGCCGGGCCACGATGCAGGAGCACGCCGTACAAAAAATTGTCAGCAGATCAGATTTGTGAAGTACTATGCTCCCTACGGTGGTGTGCGGAAATTATCTCGCTGAGCCGGACACTGTTTGCTACAAAAGGTACTTTGAAGTATTCGGAGATGGAACCCGCCTTGCAATGCCGAAGACAAAACTGCGCGCCGGACTCATCGTCATTGAAGCCTGGTTCGGAGACTTGAGGGAGTCCTGGATTAGGGGGTATCCGGACATCCGGACTATATACTTTGGCCGGACTGTTGGACCATGAAGATACAAGACTCAAGACTTCGTCCCATGTCCGGATGGGACTCTCCTTTGCGTGGAAGACAAGCTTGGCGATCTGGATATTAGATTTCCTTCTTTGTAACCGACTCTGTGTAAACCCTAGCCCCCTCCGTGTCTATATAAACGGGAGGGTTTGGTCCGTATAGGGACGATCATAACATTCACAATCATACTATAGGCTAGCTTCTAGGGTTTAGCCTCTATGATCTCATGGTAGATCAACTCTTATAATACTCATATCATCAAGATCAGTCAAGCAAGAAGTAGGGTTTTACCTCCATCGAGAGGGCCCGAACCTGGGTAAACATTGTGTCCCTTGCCTCCTGTTACCATTAGCCTTAGACGCACGGATCGGGAGCCCCTACCTGAGATCCGCCGGTTTTGACACCGACAGCTAGGGTTGCACCGCGTTTCCGACCATTTGTCCTCACTAGGTTTGCGCTGCATATTTGGCCCTTTTAGGAAACTTACTTAACAGCAACAATCCAAGTGGAAAGAGACTCGAGATGTGGCTGATAATGATATGCAGAAAATGAAGATGAAACACATAAATGTAGAAGGATACCTAATCCAAATTTAAAAATTCTACAACTTTGGAACTATTAAATCCAAATTCAAGAAATCAAGAACATGTGTGAGCTGAGGAAAAGATTAGTCCAACATGGGAAGACACACAGACCTTCCAAGAAATTCTTGGAGCACCTGTTGGGCGTCGTCTCCTGAAGGTGCTTGGCTTCTTACCTGCATGTTGTGCGACCTGGGAGATAGGGAGGTTGCATTCCCTATGGCTGGACGCGCCGCCCTACCACCGCAAGACCAATGCTTGTGCCTAGCCACCGCCTAGTGTGGCCTCTACACTACTAGGGAAAATCTTATAGGCAGACGCTTACTAGTAGCGTGGGTTTATAACCCTCGCTACTGCTACTTACTAGTAGCGCGGGTTTCTATTCCCCGCTACTACTAAGTTGATAGTAGTAGCGCGGGTTTATAACCCTCGCTACTACTAAGTGGTCTCTGCCGTGCCCCCCGGGACATGCCATAGTAGTAGCGAGGGGTATAAACCCTCGCTACTACTAAGTTGATAGTAGTAGTGCGGGTTTATAACCCTCGCTACTACTAAGTGGTCTCTACCGTGCCCACCCGGGACATGCCATAGTAGTAGCAAGGGGTATAAACCCGCGCTACCACTATCGATCCACCAAGACATGTGTACACATAGCATGCGGAGGCCCAAATCCAAACCCGCACTCTTCTAATTCCCCTTCTTCTCCCACCCGCGATTCCCTTCCTCACCCACCGCCACTGCCGGCCTCGCACCTCGACTCCACTCACAAATCTGGCGACCTCCTCTCGCACTACAGACCCCTCCCCTCCCCTGCCATCCTCCTTCTACTCCGCTGTTGGAAGGAGAGGGAAACTAGTGGAGCGTTGTCCATGGCGCGACCAGATCCGCCATGGACGCAGCCACTTGCACCTCCTCGCCGGGTCAAGGATCCCACAACAAGCAGCAGCAGGTCACCAGGCTTCATCTAGGGTTTCGGGCATCGGCTCCAACTCCGGCGGCCACCGGTGAGTTCCTCCTCCTACTGCTCTCTATCTCTCTCTTCCTCTTTGTAATAATTTTCTCTTCTTTTGTAGCAGCAGTAGACGAGAGGTGCGGGCACAAGATGGGTGGGGAAGCACCATCACCATGGACAACTTCATCCCCGCTAGGACCAGTAGCAGCCATGGATGGAGAGGGAGATGACTGAGGGAGTCCTGGATTAGGGGGTATCCGGACAGCCGGACTGTGTACAACGTCCGGACTATTGAAGCGTGAAGATACAAGACTCAAGACTTCGGCCCGTGTCCGGATGGGACTGTCCTTGGCGTGGAAGGCAAGCTTGGCGATCCGGATATTATATTTCCTTCCTTGTAACCGACTCGTGTAAACCCTAGCCCTCTCCGGTGTCTATATAAACCGAGAGGTTGGTCCTAGAAGGCCGATCACAATTACAATCATACCATCATAGGCTAGCTCTTGGGGTTTAGCCTCTACGATCTCGTGGTAGATCTACTCTTGTACTACCCATATCATCAATATTAATCAAGGTAAGTAGGGTTTTACCTCCATCGAGAGGGCACGAACACAGGTAAACATCTGTGTCCCTTACTTTTTGTTACCATAAGCCTTGGCCTTACGGATCGGGACCCCCTACCCGAGATTTGCGGTTTTGACACCGACATTGGTGCTTTCATTAAGAGTTCCTCTGTCGTGGCAGTCGGGCTCGATGGCTCCTTCAATCATCATCAACAACGCTGTCCGGTGAGACTTTCCCCCGGACAGATCTTCATGTTCGGTAACCGCGCTGCGGGCCAACTTCGCAGCCATCTGAGCAGACGATCGGCAGCTCGCCCACAGCCACCAGGTCAGGTTCGGAAACCTGAACTACGGCGGACATCCGCGGAGACTTGATCTTCGATGGATTTGGGCCTATGCCAGAGCAGGACAGTCCACGACGAGCATGGCTTAGACTGCCGTCGGACGAATGACTCGGGCATCATCCTCAAGACCTTGTCCCGGACCTAGATCCCGAAAGCAGGACTGCGTTGATTAAGGACGGAGGGATGGACCCCGCCCTCAGGTTGCACACTCATCAGCGTTGGAGCCGAACATGGGCCTTACCTCTGCGGTGGCCTGTGACTCCGAATCCCCGGATTCGTATCCGGACGTTGGTTCCAGTCCGCACGCTCCCGAGCCCGTCAGGCCAGGATGGGCTCCGGTAATTGAGTTCACCGCTGCGGATATCTTCCAGCTCTCGCCCTTTGGCGACATGCTGGACTCACTAAAGTTTCTCTCTTTGTCAGGCTCTTCGCCGAACTATGTCCGGCTTGAGTGGGAGGCAGGCGACGAAGGAATTTGTTGCCCACCCACCACCCACTTTATTGCCACGGTCGATGACTTAACCGAGGTACTGAACTTCGACTCCGAAGACATCGACGGTATGGACGACGATGCAGGAGAAGAACATGAACCACCGCTCACTGGGCGGTGGACAGCCACCTCTTCTTATGATATATATATATATGGTGGACACTCCGAAGGAAACAAATGGCGATGAGGCAACGGAGGATAAAACCTCAGGGAAAAAAGCAAAGAATGGGCGTCGTCGGCGCCACTCCAAGCCCCGCCACACCAATACCGGCCCAGGAGGCAAAACAATCTGAATGGTGCCGAAGAAGAATACAACCCTGAACAGCCCGCCTTCGAGCAGGCCGAACAGGAGGATGAGCAGAGTCAGCCTGCATTTAACGAAGCGAGCGGAGGAGTACGGAGGAGGACAGCTACATGCCCCCCTCCGAAGGCGAGATTAGCCTCGGCGACAGCGAGTTCGGGCGTGCTGAGGATCCCGTCTGAAGGAGCGCTTCAAGCGTCGGCTTATAGCCACTGCGAGGAGCACGAAAAAGAAGCGGCAGCAACTCCAAGCTGATCAAGACCTGCTCACGCAGGATGGACTGAAGTCCTGGCAGCAGCCGAGGAATACGGACTCGAAAGCACCACTGCGCTAACCGGCCACCTGCGTGGCGGATAGCGCAACATACCAGTCTGCATACCAGCCAACACCCCGACGCCAACATACTACGGCCCGGGGCAACAAATCAGGACAGCCAAGATCGATCTACGGATCGCGGGGGCGCGCCTCGATACGCGACGAGGACCGTCGCGCCGGACACGCCTTCAACAAGTCCGGCCGGGCCGAATATAGCCATCCAGAGCAATTCGACCTGCGTAGCCACATAGCCCGGCACAGAGGCGCCGCGCACCCCCTCTGCTTCACGGATGAAGTGATCATGAATTCCCAGAAGGGTTCAAGACCGTAAACATCGAATCATACGATGGCACAACAGACCCCGCAGTATGGATCAAAGATTTTCTTCTCCACATTCACATGGCGTGGAGACGATCTGCACGCCATCAAGTAACTTTCCCTTAAGCTCAAAGGACCAGCCCGGCACTGGCTAAATAGCCTGCCAGCAAACTCCATTGGCAGCTGGGAAAACCTGGAAGAGGCATTCCTCGACAACTTCCAGGGCACATATGTGTGACCACCTGACGCCGACGACTTGAGCCAGATTACTCAACAGCCCGGAGAGTCAGCCAGGAAATTTTGGACTCGGTTCCTAACTAAGAAGAACCAAATATTCGACTGTCCGGACGCCAAAGCCCTGACGGCTTTCAAGCATAATATCCGTGACGAGTGGTTCGCTCGACACCTCGGCCAGGAAAAACCCAGGTCCATGGCAGCTCTCACAACACTAATGACCCTCTTTTGTGCGGGCGAGGACAGGGATGATATCGAAGATTAACTCTTCGCTTCGCATTTGCCAGATTCAATGCGGTACCACACTATGCATATCTCAAGCTCAAGATGCCGCATCGAGTCCGGAGCACCCCGCAACAGGATCACCAGGCACGCCAAGAGCGCAACTAGCAGTTCGGCCTCCGCTTAAGCCCCATCAAATCAGCATTCGTGCCACGCGTACACAATTATGCACTCAAGATACCATGGACATAGGCAGAGGCGCATCAACGACTCAGTCAACAGTGCGGGTAACCGCCAAATACTTTGATACTCTTTCCCTCTTACCTTTCAGGACACCGCGTTGGCGCAGCATCCTCAAAAAGCCGAATTGCCGGACTTATAGGGAAGAGACATACACGGAGGCAACAGACGTTGTGCACAGAAGGAAATACACATGGGCTTCTTATGGCGCCCCGCTATATGGCAACTAAAGTCCGAACACTTTCAACAGTGCGGCACCCCGAACTTATAGCACTATATGCATCAGCTCGAATCGTGTCTTGGGTCTGATTGGGATAGCCCGGCTCCCTTGTTTTGGTGCCTTACGTTCCGTTATATCGGCTAAGGTAGCGCAGGGGAGAACTACTGCGATTGTGTCGGTTCCTCGGACGAGCACCTCAGTAGAGAATGCCGAAAACTGACCGGCATGATGTGGCGAGAGCTGGTCGCTGTTCGAGAGGTTCTAAAATCCTTAAAGATTTTCCGCTTTAGGCGATAAATTGGCTTCGTCCGATCTAGGCGTGTATAGCACCCCGATTCGGTCTTCCGGATGCTAGGGGCTTCGCCGAAATTTAAAATTTTAGACTTCTATGGCTAAGTGAAAGTTATAAAGCCGCATAGTCCGATTGCCTCGTTCGCTATGCTGGAAACCTCCTTAAGGGACCAAACATTTGGATAAAGAGTGTCCGGGTTTTCCACGAACACCCCAGTGCTAGTCACGCGGGGGCGGAAGCCGACGGTAGCCTACTTCGAGGATTTTTATAAACAGCCGCACTGAAGGTAATATTTTAAATAACAAAAGCGCTACATAAGCGCCAAGTAAGTTAAATCCTTAAAATACAAACACGACGAAGCGAATTCATTCAAAAATGGTGTCCTTGGTACATTAAATCGTCGACCACGAGGCGAGCACCCTTCATAACGCCATCATAGTACAGCTCGGGATGGCGTCGCCTGCCCTCCGGCGGTCCGTCCTTGACCAGCTTCTCCGCATCCATCTTGCCCCAATGCACTTTGGCGGGCAAGGGCCAGTGGGCACCCTCGATGCACGGATCGCTTGATCACCTCAAGCCGCGGGCGAGCATCCACCATCCGCATGATCAGGCGAAGTAGCTACGGGCACGAGCTCACCGGGCCACATCCGGACTATGAACCCTTTCATAGCCATTCGGCCGCCTGTGGAGTTCGACCAACCGCTTGATTGGTCACTTTCAGAGCACCGGTGTTCGGCCCCAACATCTTTGGGACGAACAGCTTCTCCGTTGAGTTCCCCTCCTGACGCGGTAGAACTCCGCAGCGTCTGAAACGCTGCGTGGCAGATCTGCGAATGCCTTTGGAGAGCTCCGAATTCGAGTAAGTAATAGAAACGCCTCCTCCACATGTTTGCTTTGCATAAAGAACTTCTTACCCGCTGCTATCTTCTTGGCCTCCTGGATATCCTGATGTGCTTTCTCGGCTTCGGCCTTGGCGTCTTTTAAGCTCATAAGGGCCTTCGCAAGCTCGGCCTCTTTGGCCTTCAGATCATGCTCCACGGACTCGCATTTCTTGCCGAGGTCCTGGAGCTCCTGCTATACCTCACCTACCCTAGCACTTTGCTTTTCGCGCTCCTTACATTCCGAGGCTGCCTTGTCTTCGGCCTCGGACAGCGCCTTCTTCAGGGACACCACCTCGGCGGCGGACCCTGTTACATGGTCACGACACTTAGGTGTTAGACTCATCAATTTTGCCTATCCTTGAACGTATAAGAGCGGGAGTTACTTACCCTTGTTCTCTTGAGCTGCCTCTTCGTGAGGACGAGCTCTCCTGCGCCTTTGCTCAGGTCCCGCTTTAGGCAACCTCGGCAATCTGCAGGCGGCAGCAACAAAGCAGCACAGCCTCGCTTATTCACAACAATGCTTATTATTAGACTCCGCGGATTATAATTGACCCTCCGTTTGCCTTTTCTTTCCGAACACCAAACAGAGTATCAGGGGCTACTACCTATCAGGTGGTAATTTCATACATTTTTTACTCACCTCAAAGCCCGTCAGGAGGCTTGTGCAGGCTTCGGTCAGTCCACTTCTGGCGGACAGAACCTTCTGAATCACTGCACTCATAAGAGTACGGTGCTCTTCTTCCATGGAGCGCCTCGGCGCTTCCACCAGCTATCGGCGCCCGTTGATACGGACGGAAGTCCACCACGCAGGCGGCTCACCCTCCCTAACGAGGGGCTGCCCGCCTAAGTCCGGAACCGTCGGAGGTTGCGGAATAGTGTTCGGTCGAGAGTCCGCCTTGTTGCGGCTCTCATCGACGCGATCTGCGGCAATCTTGAACCCCGCATGTCCGACGTTCGGGGGTCCGCCTTGGTGCGTCTCGAGGGTCACCTCCCCCTGTTCGGGGAGCCTGCGGGACAACACTTCCATGTCATCCGCAGGCTGAGGAGTGGTGGCCGTCGGGAGCGAGTTCATCTCCGAAGAACTCAGAAGACGACACCGCCGGATGAGTCCGGGCCGGACTGCGTCAATATTCGGCGTTATTAAACAATTATGAAGTGAAAACCATGATAGAGTACGGACCCTTACGATCACGCCGAGGGCTTCCCCTGGGGCAGCCACCCCTCATCGCTGTGAGCGGCCGTGGTGGAGTAGTCCGGAAGGGATGTTTTCCCCTTCTTGGACGTCCCAGCCTCCCCCTCTGGGGCGGCTTTCCTCTTCTTCTCCCCACAGTGCGGGTAGGCAGAATTTCTTCTGATTCCCCCGCCTCTGCAGAGAATCTGTCTCGTCGTCATCGGGGCGACAGAGTACTCTTGACCTTCGCCGAGGGCCTTTTCAGGCCCCTCGGCCCGCTTCGCCATGCTCCTCATCCTTTCCGGATGGAGCTTCTTCTTCCTCCTCCTTCCCTTCGTGGGAGGAGTCTGCCTCGTCATCCTCGGACGAGGCTTCTGGCACAACCTTACGCCAGAGACCCTTTCGGGTCCCCGGGGCCTTCTTCTCGACCTTCTTCTCCGGCACCTTGTATGGTGCCGGGACCAGCATCTCCATCAGGAGAGCATCCGCTGGGTCTTCTGGCAGCGGAGCCGGATAGTAGACCTGCTCTGCTGTCTCCGCATAGTCCTGAAGCAAGTATGCATGATTACTTAGGGGACTCCCATGAATATATTGGGAAAAGCTGGGTCCGGTGGTAGTCTGAGAACTTACCTGACTAGGAGCCCGCACGGCGTGAAGCCCGCGGTCCTCGGATGTGGGAGGAGGTACTTCGGAGGCCTTGAACAACACTTTCCATGCGCCTTTGTGCGTCATGTCATAGAGCTTCTGGAGCGTCTGGTGTTCGGTCGAGACGAACTCCCACAAATTAACCGCCCGCTTTTGGCAGGACAGGATCCGGCGAACAAGCATGACCTGGATCACGTTGACAAGCTTGATGTTCTTGTCCTTCATGCTTTTGATGCATGTCTGGAGTCCGGCCAGCTCCGTGGAATCGCCCCAGGACAGGCCCTTCTTCTCCCAGGAGGTGAGCCGCATGGGTGTTCCAGGTCGGAACTCGGGGGCCGCTGCCTAGCTGGCGCCGTGCGGCTCGGTGACGTAGAACCACCCCGATTGCCACCCTTTTACGGTTTCCGTGAAGGAACCGTCCAGCCAGGTGACGTTAGGCATCTTGCCCACCATGGCTCCTCCGCACTCCGCTTGCTGGCTGCTTACAACCTTCGGCTTCACGCCAAAGTTTTGCAGCCATAGGCCGAAATAAGGCCGGATGCGGAGGAAGCCCTCGCAAACGACGATGAATGCCGAGATGTTGAGGACAAAATTCGGGGCTAGATCATGGAAATCTAGCCCATAGTAGAACATGAGCCCGTGGACAAAGGGGTGGAGTGGAAATCGATCCACCAGACGAAGTGGGCGACGAACACGACTCTCTCATGGGGTCCCGGGTCTAATGACCTGCCCAGCGTCCGGTAGCCCGATGCGCTATGTCTGCTGACCAAGTATCCGTCACCGAAGATTTGTGATGTGCTTCTCCTTGGCGGTGGAAGCCACCCACCTGCCTCCTGCTCCGGACATGTTTAGCTGTGCGGAGGAGACTTAAACTTAGGCGCCGGAGCTCGAGGGGGCAAGGATGGGCAAATGACGAAGAAGGCGTGGGTAAAAATGAGGAAATCTTATCCCTTTATAGAGGCGACGAAAGCGGTGCGCCTCCCCGTTTGCCCATTGGGAATCGCTTGCTTCCCAAGCGCCACGATTGATAATGTGGTGGGATTACCCATACCTGTATTGATGAGAATCCCGTAATAAGGGGGTACGATCTCTGCTTTGACAAGACGTGTCAAGGAAACCGCCTCGCAATATGCGCTGTGGCTGGTTGTGGAAAGAACGGTTCGAATAATGACCTGACCGTAGTGACACGTCGCGTTGCCTAAAAAGTTGTCAGCAGATTGCATTTGTGAAACATCATTCTCTCTCCGGTGGCATGCGAAGATCATCTTGTGGATCCGGACACGGTTTAAGTGTTCGAAAATTACTTTGGAGTATTCGAAGGAGGAACCCGCCCTGCAATGCCGAAAGACAAGGCTTCAGCGCGGACTCATCGTCATTGAAGCCTCGGTTCAGGGAGACTCTTGAGGGAGTCCTGGATTAGGGGGTATCCGGACAGCCGGACTGTGTACAACGTCCGGACTATTGAAGCATGAAGATACAAGACTCAAGACTTCGGCCCGTGTCCGGATGGGACTTTCCTTGGTGTGGAAGGCAAGCTTGGCGATCCGGATATTATATTTCCTTCCTTGTAACCGACTCCGTGTAAACCCTAGCCCTCTCGGGTGTCTACATAATCCGGAAAGGTTGATCCTTAGAAGGCCGATCACAATTACAATCATACCATCATAGGCTAGCTCTTAGGGTTTAGCCTCTACGATCTCGTGGTAGATCTACTCTTTTACTACCCATATCATCAATATTAATCAAGCAGGAAGTAGGGTTTTACCTCCATCGAGAGGACCCGAACCTGAGTAAACATCTGTGTCCCTTACTTCTTGTTACCATCAGCCTTGATGCACATATCGGGACCCCCTACCCGAGATCCGCCGGTTTTGACACCGACAATGACGCCTAGCAGAAACAGCCGCCATGGATGGAATTTATTTTTTTAATTCTCGATTAGTTAGTAGTAGCGCGGGGCCTTTACCCGTGCTACAACTAAGTAGTAGTAGCGCGGGTGGCAATTGCGCTACTACTACTAGAAGTAGCAGTAGCGCGGGTACCACCCGCTCTACTGCTAAAAGTTAGTTGTAGCGCCCTACCAGTAGCGCAGGCCCCCGCGATACTGCTAGGCAATTACCCACGCTACTACTAGGGTTTTCCCTAATAGTGCTACCCGTTGAGCCGCTGCTCACTGTGAGGCCTTAGCCCGTGCCGAGCCTCCGCCCTCTTCAACCTTCGTCGAGGGCAACTCGCGAGACCGTGCTGAGTCCCAGCAGCGGCAGGAGGGAGGATCGAAGAACTCGAAGAGGTAGGTGCAGGAGCAAGCACATGAGGCGGGCACACGAAGCGCGTTCGAAAATAGATGACGTGGCAAGTAGTTAATGAGGAAAGAGAGGCATGTGGTAACAAAATATGTTAACATCACACATACCAAGACAAGATCAGTACAACCTAATAAATAAAGTGTTGCATGACACCACACATATGTTACTACCACTATAGTGGTAGTAACATAGACTAGTATCATATGCATACTACTAGTCTAAGCTACTCCCCACTATGACCAGTCTGAGTAACATATTATGTTACCACATGCCTCTCTTTTCTCATTAATTAATTACCACATCATCTATATTTTGCGTAGATATGTGTGATGTTACCAGTAATGTTACTCCCACTATGGATAGTCTGATCAATCTCTCTCTGCATTATTATACTCCCCATTGGTTTCATCGTCTCGGATGGAATGCGCCATTAAACGCAAATAGCGTAGCATGCATGTAACGAGCACAACATGCTGCATACTTCCCAAGAACAGTCTTTGACCAGTCATAGTGTGGAGTAACTTATGTTACTAGTCTAAATTACTACCTCCTTAGTGCAAAGTAATATAAAGGAGTATCATATACTCCCACCTTTCTGATTTAGATGGCTTATCTCTTTTTTTTTTTCATTTTTCTGACTTAGAGGGCTGATCTCCTCATCCTTTTGAGATTTCAAAGCGTATTAAATCTTTGCATTCAAGAATTAAAAAGGAACTCGCCAATGCATGTAATGTTCCTACTCATCTAGTGGCAAGCCTGCATGCACTGTAATTAACCCAAATTAATGCATCAGTTTAATTTGGGAAGTTTTGCAAAGTACAAGATACATTCCTTGACTCACCATCTGCCTGGTTGATGAGATTTCAGATTTGGTGGGTGTCTTATCGGTTACAAATTGTGATGATCAACTTTCTGATCTTGAAAGCCTAGATAGCCCTATAAACCCGAAAGGAGGGAGTATGCCCTCATTTATTTTTTGTAGACTCATTCTTTCTTAGCCACCACACCATATTTCTTGTTTAGGTGGTATCTTTACTGTGGGTAGTCTTATTAAATCTCAGTCATCGACTGAGACTGATTATGCCTCAGTCAATGCTATATTCATCATATCCTATACTGAGCTTTGTGCAATTTCTTCTTCTTTTTTCCTTGCATAATATGTCACTTGACTAAGACTTAAGCCCTAGTCGAATGAGACCTAGCCAAATCCTTTCAAGAATAGTAATGGAGTGGATTTGAGAAATTCTGCAGCCAGCAATGCAAATTCTTACATTTCCTTCAAAAAAACCTCGGACCGTATCACATATTTTGCAAAACCTCAGATTCCAGTAGTGCATCATTTGTCATTTGTTTGAGATTTGTGCCAGATGTGTAACGTAGTGTTTCGTTGGGTCTTTTTCTCGTTTGAAAGTGCATTATAATGTTTTGTTTTGTTCCACACTTAAGAGTGCACTTCCAAATGGATTGTCGGTACACAATAAAACATTATGATACACTTCAAAATAAGAACATAACATCACGTAATACTTTGAAAAAGGAAAAAAAAATGTGCCATGAATCTCAAAAGCAACTACAGAAGGTGGATGCATGCACGATACATTTCATTGGTAGAAACATTACACTCTCCGACAAAGATATTAGAGCTCGGCCAGACTACATGCATGCATAACGAAATAGAAAGCACTTGAGAATGCCCAATCAACGAAAATGCTAGACATACGGGAGAAGGATACGGACTAGACTTACTACGCCTTACTACCTTCATCCTGATTACTAGTCCTTGTATTAACTATTAGAGAAATGCTTGTAGGTAGGACATCAGTAATAGCGCTGGAAAATAACAAGCGCTGCTGAGCGCTGGTCCGGGGAAGCGCTACAAGTGACGCCTTAGTAGTAGGGCTGGAAATGAGAAAAGCGCTACTGCTATTGCCAGCAGGTGGGCCCAAATAAGCACTAGTAGAAAAAGGGCTTATTGTCCCGGTTCGTGAGGGCCTTCTGTCCCGGTTTTTGAACCGGGACTAAAAGGTCGTTACTAATGTCCTTGGCCTTTAGTTCCGGTTCTTACATGAACCGAAACAGATGGTCCTCCACATAGCCGCTTTGGCCAGCCCAGGCAGGGGGGCCTTTGGTCCCGGTTGGTGACACCAACCGGGACCAATAGGCATCCACGCGTCAGCATCTAGCTGGAGCTGAGGTTTTTGTTTTTTTTGAAAGGGGCTGATTTAGGGGTTTTGGGGTTAATCTAGGTTGTTATTGTTGGGGAACGTAGCAGAAATTCAAAATTTTCCTACGTGTCACCAAGATCTATCTATGGAGAAACTAGCAACGAGGGAAGGAGAATGCATCTATATACTCTTGTAGATCGCTAAGCGGAAGCGTTCAAGAGAACGGGGTTGAAGGAGTCATTGCTCGTCGTGATCCAAATCACCGGAGATCCTAGTGCCGAACGGACGGCACCTCCGCGTTAAACGTACAGCCCGGTGACGTCTCCCACGCCTTGATCCAGCAAGGAGAGAGGGAGAGGTTGAGGAAGACTCCATCCAGCAGCAGCACAACAGCGTGGTGGTGGTGGAGGCGTGGCAATCCAGCAGGCTTCGCCAAGCACCACGGAGAGGAGGAGGAGGAGAGGCAGGGCTGCACCAATAGAGGAGAAAAACTCATCTGTTGGCAGCCCCAAAACCCTCAAGTATATATAGGGAGAGGGAGGGGTGCGCCCCTCTGGGGTTTCCACCCAAAGTGCGGCTGCCCCAATCCCATCTAAGGGTGGCGGCCAAGGGGAGAGGGGGAAACTTGCCCCCAAGTTAGGTGGAAGCACCCTCCTCCCAAACCCTAGGCGCTTTGGGCCCTTGTGAGGCGCACCAGCCCACCTGGGGCTGGTCCCTCCCACACTTGGCCCATGCAGCCCTCCGGGGCAGTGGCCCCACTTGGTGGACCCAGGACCCTCCCGGTGGTCCCGATGACGCTACCGATAAAACCGAAACTTTCCGGTGACCAAAACAGGACTTCCCATATATAAATCTTTACCTCCGGACCATTCCGGAACTCCTCGTGACGTCCGGGATCTCATCGGGACTCCAACAACATTCAGTAACCACATACAAACTTCCTTTATAACCCTAGCGTCGCCAGAACCTTAAGTGTGTAGACCCTCACGGGTTCGGAGACATGTAGACAAGATCGAGACGTTCTCCGGTCAATAACCAAAAGCGGGATCTGGATACCCATGTTGGCTCCCACATGTTCCACGATGATCTCATCGGATGAACCACGATGTCAAGGACTAAATCGATCGCGTATACAAGTCCATTTGTCTAGCGGGTTTGTTCTTGCCCGAGATTCGTTGGTCGTTTTCCCGTTACCTTTGTTATATCTCGTTTCCGGCAAGTCTCTTTTCTCGTTCCGTTACACATCATCCCTTGATCAACCGTTTGGTCACTTTGTGCACATTATGATGATGTCCTACCGAGTGGGCCCAGAGATACCTCTCCGTCACACGGGTGACAAATCCCAGTCTCGATTCGTACCAACCCATGAGACACTTTCGGAGATACCGTAATGAACCTTTATAGCCACCCGATTACGTTGTGACGTTTGGTACACCCAAAGCATTCCTACGGTATCCGGAGTTGCACAATCTCATGGTCTAAGGAAATGATACTTGACATTAGAAAAGCTTTAGCATACGAACTACGATCTTTGTGCTAGGCTTAGGATTGGGTCTTGTCCATCACATCATTCTCCTAATGATGTGATCCCGTTATCAACGACATCCAATGTCCATGGTGCGAAACTGTAACCATCTATTGATCAACGAGCTAGTCAACTAGAGGCTTACTAGGGACATGGTGTTGTCTATGTACCCACACATGTATCCGAGTTTCCTATCAATACAATTATAGCATGGATAATAAATGATTATCATGAACAGGAAATATAATAATAACTAATTTATTATTGCCTCTAGGGCATATTTCCAACAGTCTCCCACTTGCACTAGAGTCAATAATCTAGTTCACATCGTCATGTGATTAACGCTGATAGGTCACATCGCCATGTGACCAACATCCAAAGAGTTTACTAGTGTCTACGTAAACTAGTTCACATCATCATGTGATTAAGACTCAATGAGTTCTCAGGTTTGATCATGTTTTGCTTGTGAGAGGTTTTTAGTCAATGGGTGCGAACCTTTCAGATCCGTGTGTGCTTTGCAAATTTCTAGGACATATTATAAATGCTGCTTCCACGCTCCATTTGAAACTAATCCAAGTGGTTGCTCCACTATACGTATCCGGTTTGCTACTCAGAGTCACTCGGATAGGTGTTAAAGCTTGCATCGACGTAACCCTTTACGCCGAACTCTTTATCACCTCCATAATCGAGAAACATGTCCTTATTTACTCCAAGGACAATTTTGACTGCTATCCAATGATCCCATTCCTGGATCATTCTTGTACCCTTATAGTGACTCATGGCAAGGCACACTTCGATGCGGTACACAACATAGCATACTATAGAGCCTCGTCTAAAGCATAGGGGCGACCTTCGTCCTTTCTCTCTTTTCTGCCGTGGTCGAGCTTTAAGTCTTAACTTCATACCTTACATCTCAGGCAAGAACTCCTTCTTTGGTCGATCCATCTTGAACACCTTCAAGATCATGTCAAGGTATATGCTCATTTGAAAGTATTATTAAGCATTTTGATCTATCCTTATAGATCTCGATGCTCCAATGTTCAAGTAGCTTAATCCAGGTTTTCTATTGAAAACATCTTTCAAATAACCCTATATGCTTTCCAGAAATTCTACATCATTTACGATCATCAATATGTCAACAACATATACTCCTCGGAAATTCTATAGTGCTCCCACTCACTTCTTTGGAAATACAAGTTTCTCACAAACTTTGTATAAACCCAAAATCTTTGATCATTTTATCAAAGTGTATATTCCAACTCCGAGATGCTTACTCCAGTCCTTAGAAGGATTGCTGGAGCTAACATACCTTTTAGCATCCTTAGGATTGACAAAACTTTTACGATTGTATCACATACAACCTTTCCTTCTTAAAACCGGTAAGGAAACTCGTTTTGACATCCATCCGCCAGATTTCATAAATGCAGCTTGTGCTAACATGATTCCGGCCGGACTTTAAGCATCGCTACGGATGAGAAAATCTCATCGTAGTCAACTCCATGAACTTGTGAAAAACTCTTAGCCACAAGTCTAGCTTCATAGGCGGTGACATTACCGTCCTTGTCCGTCTTTTCTTAAAGATCCATTTATCTCAATGGCTACGCCGATCATCGGGCAAGTCCACCAAAGTCCATGCTTTGTTATGATACATGGATCCTATCTCGGATTTCATGGCTTTTAACCATTTGTCGAATATGAGCCCACCATCGCTTCCCCATAGCTCGTAGGTTCATTGTTGTCTAGCAACATGACCTTCAAGACAGGATCACCGTACTACTCTGAAGCAGTCCGCATCCTTGTCACCCTCACGAGTGCAGTGGTGACTTGATCCAAAACTTCATGATCACTATCATAAGCTTGACTTCAATTCGTGTAGGTTCCACAAGAACAACTTCACGTGCCCTGCTACACACTTGTTGAAGTGACGGTTCAATAACCTCATCAAGTCTCCACCATCCTCCCACTCAACTTTCGAGGCGAACTTTTCCTCGAGAAAGGACCTGATTCAAGAAACAATCCCTATTGCTTCCGGATCTGAATTAGGAGGTATACCCAACTGTTTTGGGTGTCCTATGAAGATGCATTTTGTCCACTTTGGGTTCGAGCTTATCAACCTGAAACTTTTTCCACATAAGCGTCGCAGCCCCAAACTTTTAAGAAAGCGACAACTTAGGTTTCTCCAAACAGTGTCGTCTCAACGGAATTACGTGGTGCCCCATTAAAGTGAGTGCGGTTGTGTCTAATGCCAAACCCATGAACGATAGTAGTAATTCGATAAGAGACATCATGGTACGCACCATATCCAATAGGGTGCAACTATGATGTTCGGACACACCATCACACTATGGTGTTCCAGGCGGTATTAATTGTGAAACAATTTCCACGGTGTCTTAATTGCGTGCCAAAGCTCGTAACTCAGATACTCATCTCTATGATCACATCACAGACATTTTATCCTCTTTTCACGAAGATCTTCAACTTCACTCTGAAATTACTTGAACCTTTCAATAATTCAGTCTTGTGTTTCATCAAGTAAATATACTTAGTATCTACTCAAATCATCTGCGAAGTAAGAACATAACGATATTTACTGCATGCCTCAGCACTCATTGGACTGCACACATCAAAATGTGTTACTTCAACAGGTTGCTATCTTGTTCCATCTTACTGAAACCAAGGCTTTTCAGTCATCTTGCCCATGTGGTATGAATTTGCATATCTCAAGTGATTCAAAATCAAGTGAGTCCAAACGATCCATCTGCATGGAGTTTCATCATGCGTATACACCAATAGGCATGGTTTGCATGTCTCAAACTTTTCAAAATGAGTGAGTCCAAAGATCCATCAACATGGAGCTTCTTCATGCGTTTACACCAATATGACTTACATGGCGATTGCCACAAGTAAGTGGTACTATCATTACTATCTTATACCTTTGGCATGAAAATGTGTATCACTTCGATCGAGATCAATAAACCATTCATTTAGGTGCAAGACCATCGAAGGTGTTATTCAAATAAATAGAGTAACCATTATTCTCCTTAGATGAATAACCGTATTGCGATTGACATAATCCAAACATGTCTATGCTCAACGCAAACACCAAATGACAAAAATTCTGGTTTTAATACTAATCTTGATGGTAGAAGGAGGCGATGCGATGTTTGATCACATCAAAATTGGAAACACTTCCAACACATATTGTCAGCTCTCCTTTAGCTAGTCTCCGTTTATTCCGTAGCTCTTTTATTTGAGTTACTAACACTTAGCAACCGAACCCGGTATCTTAATACCCCGGTGCTACTAGGAGTACTAGTAAAGTACACATTAACATAATGTATATCCAATATACTTCTATCGACCTTGCCTGCCTTCTTATCTACCAAGTATCTAGGGTAATCCCGCTCCAGTGGTTGTTCCCCTTATCACAGAAGCACTTAGTCTCGGGTTTAGGTTCAACCTTGGGTTTCTTCACTAGAGCAGCAACTGTTTTGCCGTTTCATGAAGTATCCCTTGTTGCCCTTGCCCTTCTTGAAACTAGTGGTTTTACCAACCATCAACAATTGATGCTCCTACTTGACTTCTACTTCGCGGTGTTAAACATCGCGAACACTTCAAGGATCATCATATCTATCACGACATGTTATAGTTCATCACTTAGCTCTAGCAGCTTGGTGGCTATGACTTTGGAAAAACATCACTATCTCATCTGGAAGATTAACTCCCACTCGATTCAAGTGATTGTGGTACTCAGACAATCTGAGCACAAGCTCAACGATTGATCTTTTCTCCCTTAGTTTGTAGGCTAAGAAACTCGTCGGAGGTCTTATACCTCTTGACGTGGGCACGAGCCTGAAATCCCAATTTCAGCCCTCGAAACATCTCATATGTTCCGCGATGTTAGCCAAAACGTCTTTCGTGCCTCAACTCTAAACCGTTTAACTGAACTATCACGTAGTTATCAAAGCGTGTATGTCCGATGTTACGCAACATCCACAAAGCGGCGTTTGGGGTTGACACCTGTGAAAGCGGTGCATTAAGGACATAAGCTTTCTCTTGTTACGCATAATCGCTACTTTCAACTTTCAACTATATTTTCTCTAGGAACATATCTAAGCAGTAGAACTAAAGCACGAGCTTACGACATAATTTGCAAAAGGTCTTTTGACTATGTTCAAGATAATTAAGTTCATCTTATGAACTCCCACTCAGAATAGACATCCCTCTGGTCATCTAAGTGATTACATGATCCGAGTCAACTAGGCATGGTCCGATCATCACGTGAAGACGGACTAGTCATCATCGGTGAACATCTTCATGTTGATCGTATCTACTATACGACTCATGCTCGACCTTCGGTCTACGTGTTCCGAGGCCATGTACGTACATGCTAGGCTCGTCAAGTTAACCCTAAGTGTTTCGGCGTGTGTAAATCTGTCTTACACCCGTTGTATGTGAACGTAAGAATCCATCACACCCGATCATCACGTGGTGCTTAGAAGCGACGAACTTTAGCAACGGTGCACAGTTAGGGGAGAAGACTTCTTGAAATTGTTGTAAGGGATCATCTTATTTACTACCGTCGTTCTAAGTAAACAAGATGCATAAACATAATAAACATCACATGCAATTATATAGTAGTGACATGATATGGCCAATATCATATAGCTCCATTGATCTCCATCTTGAGGGCTCCATGATCATCATCGTCATCGGCATGACACCATGATCTCCATCATCATGATCTCCATCATCGTGTCTCCATGAAGTTGTCTCGCCAACTTATTACTTCTACTACTATGGCTACGGTTAGCAATAAAGTAAAGTAATTACATGGCGTTGTTCAATGACACACAGGTCATACAATAAATAAAGACAACTCCTATGGCTCCTGCCGGTTGTCATACTCATCGACATGCAAGTCGTGAATCCTATTACAAGAACATGATCAATCTCATACATCACATATCATTCATCACATTCTTCTTGGCCATATCACATCACATAGCATACCCTGCAAAACAAGTTTGGCGTCCTCTAATTGTTGTTTGCATGTTTTACGTGGCTGCTATGGGTTTCTAGCAAACGTTTCTTACCTCATAAAACCACAGCGTGATATGCCAATTGCTATTTACCCTTCATAAGGACCCTTTTCATCGAATCTGTTCCGAGCTAAAGTGGGAGGGCGGCACCGCTAGCCACCTTATGCACCAAGTGCATGTCGATCAGTGGAACACATCTCACGTAAAATGCGTGTAAGGTCGGTCCGGGCAGCTTCATCCCACAATACCGTCGAAACAAGATTGGACTAATGTGATAAGCATATTGAACAACATCAACGCCCACAACTACTTTATGTTCTACTCGTGCAAAGAATCTACGCAATAGACCTAGCTCATGATGCCTTTGTTGGGGAGCGTGGCAGAAATTCAAAATTTTCCTCGTGTCACCAAGATCTATCTCTGGAGAAACTAGCAGCGAGGGAAGGAGAGTGCATCTACATACCCTTGTAGATCGCTAAGCGAGCGTTCAAGAAGCAGGGGTTGAAGGAGTCGTGCTCGTCGTGATCCAAATCAATCGGAGATCCTAGTGCGAGCAGACGGCACCTCCGCGTTCAACACACGTACATCCCGGTGGCGTCTCACGCCTTGATCCAGCAAGGAGAGAGGAGAGGTTGAGGAAGACTCCATCCAGCAGCAGCCTGGCAGGCGTGGTTGTGGTGGAGGAGCGTGGCAATCCAGTGAGGGCCGCCCAAGCACCACGGGAGAGGAGGAGGAGGAGGCGGGGCTGCACCAATAGAGGAGAAAACTCATCTGTTGGCAGCCCCAAAACCCTCAAGTATATATAGGGGAGAGGGAGGGGTGCGCTCCCTCTGGGGTTCCACCCCAAGGGTGCGGCTGCCCCAATCCCATCTAAGGGTGGCGGCCAAGGGGAGAGGGGAACTTGCCCCCCAAGTTAGGTGGAAGCACCCCTCCCAAACCCTAGGCGCCTTGGGCCCTTGGGGGGTGCACCAGCCCACACAGGCTGGTCCCCTCCCACACTTGGCCCATGCAGCCCTCGGGGCCTGTGGCCCCACTTGGTGAACCCAGGGACCCTCCCGGTGGTCCCGATGCGCACCGATAAAACCCAAAACTTTTCGGTGACCAAAGCAGGACTTCCCATATATAAATCATCACCTCCAGACCATATCGGAACTCCTCTAGATGTCCGGGATCTCATCAGAGACTCCGAACAACTTTCGGTAACCACATACAAACTTCCTTTATAACCCTAAGCGTCGCCAGACCTTAAGTGTGTAGACCCTCACGGGTTCGGGAGACATGTAGACATGGCCGAGGCGTTCTCCGGTCAATAACCAACAGCGGGATCTGGATACCCATGTTGGCTCCCACATGTTCCACGATGATCTCATAGGATGAACCACGATGTCAAGGACTCAATCGATCCGTATACAATTCCCTTTGTCTAGCGGTATTGTACTTGCCGAGATTCGATCGTCGGTATCCCGATACCTGGTTCAATCTCGTTTTCGGCAAGTCTCTTTACTCGTTCCGTAACACATCATCCCGTGATCAACCCCTTGGTCACATAGTGCACATTATGATGATGTCCTACCGAGTGGGCCTAGAGATACCTCTCCGTCACACGGAGTGACAAATCCAGTCTCGATTCGGTACCAACCCAGCAGACACTTTCGGAGATACGTAATGCACCTTTATAGCCACCCGATTCACGTTGTGGCGTTTGGTACACCCAAAGCATTCCTCACGGTGTCCGGAGTTGCACAATCTCATGGTCTAAGGAAATGATACTTGACATTAGAAAAGCTTTAGCATCTGAACTACGATCTTTGTGCTAGGCTTAGGATTGGGTCTTGTCCATCACATCATTCTCCTAATGATGTGATCCGTTATCAACGACATCCAATGTCCATGGTCGAAAGCTGTAACCATCTATTGATCAACGAGCTAGTCAACTAGAGGCTTACTAGGGACATGGTGTTGTCTATGTACCCACACATGTATCTGAGTTTCCTATCAATACAATTATAGCATGGATAATAAACGATTATCATGAACAGGGAAATATAATAATAACTAATTTATTATTGCCTCTAGGGCATATTTTCAACAGTTATTAGGTAGCTATTAGCTAGAGACAAGTGTCCTCTCCTATATCTCCGTGCTTGGTTTACCAATTCTACGTACTGCTATGCCTAAACATGGCTTAGATTGAAGTAAAGGCAACATGTGGTGCATGTCGAAAGTAATACTAATCCTAGCAGATCAAGTTTGGATTGTACTACTTTCAACATGCACCACATGCATATTGCCTTCACATCAATCAATCCATATTCATTTCACCATTGATATATAATAACTCTTCATGCTAGCATCATGCATCATCATATATAATAACAAGTTCTACTAATCATCAACATACAACTTCTACTCGTTATTAATAACAAGTCATACGATCATCATCCTCCTAGTCATCGAACCAACCCTACTTAATTATTCTTAGCACATGATCATCAGTATTAGGTAGGACCGAAATACCCTCTTTAATGTAAAATAGCATAAAACAACATAGACCCTGACTCTCCATTATGGAGAATGGAGATCATCCTGTCTCTAATTCTTGCGCTTCGTTTCCTTTTACTTCCACGAACCTCCTTACATTGTCCATACATTTTTCCATTCCTTCATTTGCATGTCTCCACTTCTTCTAGAAATCCGGTATGGACGATTGCGATTAAGTAGGATGACACTGGACGTATGTTCAAAACATTAAGGCGACCACTCTGATACATCAAATGAGGCACACAATCCTCTTGGATTATCTGTTGAAAAACATAGTAATAACTTCATAGTTAGAAATGATGTACTAGTTTTAGAAAAGTATGCAAAAGATGTACGGATGTCGTAATAGTAATTATTTTTACCATGGTATCTCCATAGTAGTTACCGTAGTTCAACACGTGCACTAGTGGCACGTATTGACCATAATGTTGAGGAGTTCGATTGTAGATATTGTAATTCTCAAGATCAGTACAAAATCTGACCAGATGATTTTTCTCCTTATAAGTTAACTCAGAGCCATCGGTGTAGTAGGTTCTGTCTACCATGTTCCGCACATTATTTGAACAATCAAAATAAGCTGTCAATGGAAATAAGCTGTCAACTACTCCCTCCGTCCCATAATGTAAGACGTTTTTTGACACTAGTGTAGTGTCAAAAAACGTCTTATATTATGGGACGGAGGGAGTATTTTGAAATGAACTATATAAATTAGTTAATAACTATGTTTGAGAAACTCACATAGCAGTAGAATTGGAGGCGTATCAATAAGGACCCAAATGTCCATATTGTCTTGCTCGATGTCAGGATCACCAAGATCCATGGTGACAAGCATACCCTCATCAAAACCATACATCTTGCAAAGTGCTTCCCATTTTGCAACCAAAATGGGTTCACGCTCTCGAGAATGGTACAACTTTACTTCAAAATCCACACCATGATGGGTCCTTAGGTGAATTTTCTTTGTTTTGAAACTTTCATGGTCTTCAAAACCCATCCTCTCCAAGACATAGCGTCTTGCATGGCATGGGATAAGCTAGTCGAATTGTAAAAGATGAAAAGTACACGTTGAAATATTTGAAGTCGTGCTTAATCACGAAAAAATAACACTTGTAAATGCGTTGCGTGCCGTTTCAACATCGAAGGTCTCCTCCAGCTTAATCTTGAAGCGCCGATCTTCGTCAAGGTGAGGCTGTCGCACATACCTCGGTCGATCCACGGCACCATTCGCACTCCCCCGGGCGGTTTTCGTCGTCCGAGTACGACATTTCCTATGTTCATAATTCAAATATTAAACTTTTACAATTAAATATATGGTGGAGAAGCTACCCCCACGGGAATGAAGGAGAAGCTACCCCCACGACAACAGTCGGGATTCTTCGTCCTCTCATATATGGTGGAGACTCGACAGACTTACAGACCCAGGGACTCATAGTATAGGACTCATATTGACAGGGAGATTTGGCTGGTCTCACCTCGAGGTCGGAGGGGGTCGGTGGCAGTGGCAGTGCGGATGATGGAGGGCTCCTAGATTTCTGTAAAAACAAAACCCTATAAGCTATCAAGTAATCAAATGCATACGCCTTGCATAGTGCTCTCCAATTTTAGCATTCAAAGTATGTAGGAGTATTTTTCCAATTTGAGCATTCAATAAGCAAAACCAAATCGTAAAATAAAGTAGTATTAAAATTAGCATGCATTCAATTATAAGCAAAACTACATCATCTCTTGCGTCCGTACATCGTCGAATATTATCACTAATTAATACACCTCGAATACTATCATACATATATAGCATCGCTAATACAGCTAGAACCGTGGCGACGGGTATTGTCGGGCGGGCGGTGGACACCAAAGAGAAGGAACCATCACAGGATCATAGCTCGGTGAGATCCTGAAGAACCTGCCAGGTATTGTCGAACCTGCCCTCAAGCGCAACCATGTGGCAGCCAGACGTGCTCGTTCTCCTCGCTGACACGGTGACGTACCACCTCCGCGGTGTCCGGAAGCCTCGGCACCGTCAATGGCCCACGTGATCGCCACCAAACAAGGATGGGGTCAACGACGGGCTGGCTCCTCACCAACCTACGCCCCCCGGAAGGTAGCACCTCCCAATACCAGCCAGCGGAGCCAGGTCCGGACATGACCCCTCCGATCAAGCGGCCTCCTCCGCGAGTCGGCTGACGAGGATGCGGATAGAGTATCGTCGGCGTCGATCTTGCGGGATTAATTGCTTGAACTAAAAAATAAACTAGTTCTATTAATTTTCTTGCTAAAAACAAACTACTTCTATATATAGTAAAATAAAGTAGTTTTATTAAATCAACTAGTTCAACTACTAAGCACTTACTATAAATAAATAAAATCAAGTAGTTCTTACTAAAAACAAACTACTTCTATATATAGTAAAATAAAGTAGTTTTATTAAATGAACTAGTTCAACTACTAATTAAGCACTTACTATAAATAAAATAAAGTAGTACTTACTAAAATAAACTACTTCTAGAGTAAAATAAAGTAGTTTTATTAAATCAACTAGCTCAATTACTAAGCACTTACTAAAAATAAACTTGTTTAACTAGTTCTATTATATTTAACTAGTTCAACACAATTTTTTTCTAAATATGCACATATATATATACATACATACATACATATATATATATATATATATATATATATATATATATATATATATATATATTCATATATATATACATAAATTGACAAAAAACATCTAATTCAACTAATCTAAAATACAAGGAAAAACATCTAATTCAACTAATCTAACTAATTTTATTAAACACTTACTAGTATATATACATGGAAAAAATACATATCTGAAAAAAATGAAAAAAGGATTTGGGGCGGTGTGGCGCTCACAGGCGGCCCGGCTAGGCGACAGGAGGCGGCGTGACGGCAGCGGCAGGTGAAGCGGGCCGACGGCGTCGGCGTGCGATATCCGGGTGAAGCGGCGTGGAGCAGAAACGCAGGCGGCGGCGGCAGCGTCGGCGTGGGCTCCGGGCGTGGCGGCAGCGGCGGCGAGAAGCGAACGGCGGCAGGCGTCGGTGTGAGCTTTCCGGCGAGGCGGCGGCGACGGCGTCCTGCAGCCTGGCGGTGTCCTCTCCGCGCGCGTCGTCGGTGGCGAACTTCAAGATGCAAACCAAAATTTTCAGAAGTGTGCCTTATATACATGAAGCTTTATTCCCGGTTCTTGAGACGGACCGGGACAAATACCCCTCTTTGGTCCCGGTTGGTACCACCAACCGGGACCAAAGGCCTCTTTTCAGCAGTCCAAAGGGCGGGAAGCAGAGGCCTTTGGTCCCGGTTGGTGGCACCAACCGGGAATAAAGAGAACGTGTTCCGGTTGGTGCCATGAACCGCTACGAATGCACCCATTTAGTCCCGGTTGGTGGCACAAACCGGGACCAAAGGCCTCTTGCTGCCCACATCGCGACCAAAAGTTTAGTCCCACCTCGCTAGTTGAGAGGGCTCGAGAGTGGTTTATAAGCGCTGTTGCGTCCACCCTCTCGAGCTCCTCTCAACTGCACGCTTTCGGGCCTAATCTGTCACTATGTGCCTGTGGGCCTACTGGGCCTTCTGCGGGCCTGAATCCTGGACAATGGATGGGTTTCTAGTCGTATTCAGGCCATGGTGGCCGAGTAGGTGGCATAATTTTTATTTTTCCCCTGTTTTTTGTTTTCTCTTTTGCTTTATTTATTTTGTTTTGTTTCTACTTAAAATAAAAAACTTATTTATTTTATTCCATTTTTTTTCTAATTACTTATGTATTTTATTTTTATTTATTTTACTGCTGCTATTTTTATTTATTTTATTTATTATAGTTTATTTTATTTTATTTTATTTTGTTTTATTTTTTATTTCTTTTGCTTTTAGCTCAGAATAATTATAAACTTTTCATTACTCCATTAGTTTCCAAATTTGAACAATTTAAATTTTAATTCTTTGAAATTTGTGTGCATCACTAGTTTGTGAATAACTTCACTATAAAAATATTTTTGAGTGATTCTTTTTCCTGCTATTTAATATTACTGTGTTTTATCATTATATTCGAAAACTGATTTTGTTATTCTAGTTTCTATCAAAAAAATTCTTTACGAAAATTCTTTTTGCTACTAAAGTTTCTAACAAATTTTTTTCTCATAATTCTTTCTGCTTTTCATGTTTCGATCAGAAAATACTTTGATAATTTTAGTTGCATAAATTTTATATAATTTTACTTTAAAAAATGAGTTTATAAAAGCATTTCAAATGAACTCTGAAAAGGTTGAAAGTTGGCATGGTATCATCATTTCATCCACATAGCATGTGCAAAAAGTTGAGAGGGTTACGGCAAAAACTGGATGCACTTCATGTACAAAACGGACAATCTCTTTCGAAGTATCAGGATTAATACGGAAACTTATGCATTTAGCAGGCATTTCAAATGAACTACGAAAAGGTTGGAAGTTGGCATTGTATCATTATAATAGTTGTGGAGAAAAAGTCTTCACTTTTTCTTTGCTTATGTCCTTTCCTTATTGCGGCGTAACCATGGATAATCTTCATCATTTATTAGGATGCTTGGGTCAGCCTTGACTTTGAAGGGAGGAATTTCATGAAACTTTTCATAATCTTGGACATGTACATCTTGCCCTCCACTCCCACGATGTCCTTTTTCTGAAAGAACTATGTGGCGCTTTGGCTCATCATTATGATGTATTCACTTCCTTATTTTTCTTTTTCTCGGTTTGGTAAACATGTCCTTCACATAGATAACCTGTGCCACATCATTGGCTAGGATGAGCAGTTCGTCGATTGTACCCAAGATTGTTCGAGATCCTTGTTGTCTTTCCGTCTTGTATCATGAGACTTTAGGTTGATGAACTTTTTCTACGGCATATTTATTATTCCCTTTATATTCGACTGAGAAGCCGGTCGGGACCTTCATACTAAATAGGCATTCAAAGAAGATTTCCTTCTCTTCTTTGGTAAGGCGTAGCTGGCGGGACCTTCATCTTTGCTTTGGAGGCATGCCGTCTTTTTAGATGCAAGCGTTGCGAGGTCCTCAGGTGCCTTAGCTGTATCTTTTGTCTTCCCATACCGCCCAAGATGCCTAGCAGGTTCACATAGCGGTTCTTCGTCCACGTGCATCACTTTGATCGAAGCGGACCTCTTGGTCTTTCGGTAGGGTAGGTCCCAACATATAGATTTCTTCTTCCACATGGGTGCGTGTCCCTCGGCGTCACTTTCGGAACAGCTAGTCATGGGGACCCTTTCCAAAGATTACGTGTAAATCATTGACCATAGCAAGTACATGATCACCGATGCGCATGGCGGGCTTCTTCCGGTGATTTGCCTCGCCTTTGAAATGCTTGCCTTTCTTTTCGGCATTGATGGTTGGTCGGAAGAAATCGGCGATGGCCCAGTACACATTCTTTACGCATTTGTCCGGTATACACTACTCATGTCAAGTAAGCAGTGCATGCATCGTGGTATCCCTTGTTTATACGTCACGAAGATTCTTGAGGCGGGCCAATCGTTGATGGTTACAAACAGCAACACATGCAGGTTAAATTCCTCCTGTTTGTGCTCATCCCACGGACGTACGCCATTTCCATTCCACAGATGTAAAATTCTTCAACTAATGGCCTTAGGTACACATCAATGTCGTTGCCGGGTTGCTTAGGGCCATGGATGAGAATTGGCATCATAATGAACTTCCGCTTCATGCACATCCAAGGAGGAAGGTTATACATACATAGAGTCATGGGCCAGTCTTTGTGATTGCTGCTCTGCTCCCGAAAGGTTTAATGCCATCCGCGCTTAAAGAAAACCATACGTTCCTTGGGTCACCTGCAAACTCAGCCAGATACTTTCTCTCGATTTTTCTCCACTGCGACCCGTCGGCGGGTGCTCTCAACTTCCGTCTTTCTTACGGTCCTCAACATGCCATCGCATGAACTTGGCATGCTCTTTGTTTCTGAGCAGTCGTTTCAAACATGTTATTATAGGAGCATACCACATCACCTTCGAGAACCCTCTTCTGCGGGGCTCGCCGTCAACATCACCGAGGTCATCTAAATGCGATCTTATACCGCCATGCACCGCATACCGAGCATGTGTTCAAATCCTTGTATGCACATGTAGAGGATGCACGATCATTAGGGCATGCGTGTATCTTACGCACCTCCAATCCTAGAGGGCATCTGACCTTCTTTGCTGCGTCACGTCTTGTCGTGCAATTCGTTATCCTTTGGAAGCTTCTTCTTCAATATTTTCAATAGCTTCTCAAATCCTTTGTCGAGCTGACATTCTCTGCCTTCCACCGCAGCAATTCGATCTGATGCCGAGCTTTGTGTTGCCATCTTTGCAATTGGGGTACAACCCTTTTTTGTGATCCTCTAAGATGCGATCGAACATCAGCTTCTCCTTTTGACGTTCGCATTGCGTCCTTGCATCGACAATGACCCGGCGGAGATCATCATCATCGGGCACATCGTCTGGTTCCTCATCTTCAGCAGCTTCGCCCGTTGCAGCATCATCATGCACATCGTCTGGTTCCTCTTGATCTTCAGCAGCATCACCGTATTCAGGGGGCACATAGTTGTCATCGTACTCTTCTTCTTCGCCGTCTTCCATCATAACCCCTATTTCTCCGTGCCTCATCCAAACATTATAGTGTGGCATGAAACCCTTGTAAACAAGGTGGGTGTGAAGGATTTTCCGGTCAGAGTAAGACTTCATATTCCCACATTTAGGGCATGGACAACACATAACCATTCTGCTTGTTTGCCTCAGCCACTTCGAGAAAATCATGCACGCCCTTAATGTACTCGGAGGGGTGTCTGTCACCGTACATCCATTGCCGGTTCTCTGCGTGCATTATATATAATTATGTGTGTCAAAAGTAAGAAAATTAGACAAGTATCTATGTAAAGTAAGAATTTTTTTCTTTCAGAAAGAATATAAGACCAAGAGGCTCACCATGGTAGTCCTGGAGACGAGATTGGCGCGGGCGATCGACGGCGGTGAAGACGGGGGACAGGGCGTGACGGACGCTAATATGAACCTAGACAAATCTTGGGAAAAATGGAGCTCGGAGGTCGACCTTCGAGAGGAGAAAGCTTAACTAGCGTGGCTCGGGTATTTCATCGAACACCTCATGTGCATGGGAGGTGAGCTAGAGCACCCAATGCCCCCGCCGGCTGACCAAAAAAGCGAGGCAATGTGGAGTGCTCTGCTGCGGCGATGGGGTATACATAGGCAACTCATTTGTCCCGATTCGTGGTACAAACCGGGACTAAAGCCCAGCTTTCTGTCCCGATTCGAGCCAAGAACCGGTACCAATGTTTGTGGGCCAGGAGCAAGGACCATTGGTCCCGGTTCGGGCCTAGAACCGGGACAAATGGGTCGAAATGAACCGGGACCAATGCCCACGAGGTCCCGGCCGGCCTCCTGGGCTCACGAACCGGGACAAATTCCCCCATGGGTCCCGGTTCATGAGTGAACCGGGACTAATGGGCTGGCCAGGCCCGAACGAAAGCCCTGTTTTCTACTAGTGACGCAGTAGCGTGGGGCTATGTAAACGCGCTACTGCTTATTTGCACCTTATCAACCGCGCGTGCCACCGCGCACCGTCGCCGCCGTCACTCCTCTCTCCTCCCTCTAGCGGAGGCTAGGTATCTGCCTCCCTCCCTCCCTCCTCCTCTCGCCGCCCTCCTCTCTCCCTCCCTCCAGCGGTCCTCTCCTCTCTCCACCCTCCACCCGTCGCCGCCCGATGCCCTCCTGCCAGCTCCTCTGACCTCCCCCTCCCTTCTCTCGCCGCCGCCTGATGCCCTCCTCTCTCCTTCCTCCTCCCGCTGCTACCCAACGCCACTAGTAGAAAAAGGACCTAATGTGAGACACATTAGTCCCGGTTTGATTTTGGCCCGGTAATAATGGTACCATTAGTGCCAGTTCGAACGGCTATGCATTAATGCTGATTCGTGTTGAACCTTTAGTACCGGTTCGTGCCACGAACCGGTACTAAAGGGGTGGTGGCAGGCTGGCGTCAGGCCGGGGCCCCATGATCACCTTTAGTACCGGTTCGTGGAACAAACCTGTACTAAAGGGCTAACCTTTAGTACCGGTTCGTGCCATGAACCGGGACTAAAGGGGTCTGACCTATAGTCCCGGTTGGAGACACAAATCGGGACTATAAAGCAAGCAATTTTCAGACTCTACCAATTTCAGTTATGAAGAAATCAAAAGAAAATGATAAAAACTTCAAAAAATAGAATCCTTCGAGAGGTTTGAAAACTTAAATTTGGACATGTTTTGCAAAAAGTGTAGGGAAAATGTAGAACGGCTATAACTTTTGCATACGATGTCGGAAAAAAACGTATAATATATCAAAAAATTCAGCACGAAAATCCACATCTGATTTTGACAGCCTATGGCCTGTTTGCAGTTTTGTAGAATCCTCAAATTCTAAAAGGAAAAAAAAGATATGCTCAAATTTCAGTTTTTTTAATTTTGGTTAAATCTGGTCAAACTATGGTCAAACTACTTATTCAGGAAGTATTAATGCTACTACATAATTATTCAAGAATATTAGTGTTACTAAATAATTATTTCAATTTTTTGAATTTTGGTCAAATCTGGTCAAACTATGGTCAAACTTATTCAAGAAATATTAGTGTTACTAAATAATTACTGTTTTTTAGAATAATAGTTTCAAACTCAAACTGTGAAACGTGTGACCTAGTGCTCAAGCTAAACTGCTGAGGGTTTATAGGATTTACAACTTACATTTGTCGGAAAACAACAAGTGCAGACTTGGAAAGTAGGGGGAATAGAACTCCGAAGTTAAGCGTGCTCAGGAGTGAGAGGATGGGTAACCGGTTGGGAAGTTACACGATTTGGAATAGTGATCCACACTTGAGCAGTTAAGAGGGGTGAGTAGAGACTAAATCATCAAATAATTCAGAAAATTGAAAATCGAAAAAAATCAAAATTTTTTTCCAAAATTTTCAATTTTTATTAAAAATACCTTTAGTACCGGTTGGTAACACCAACCGGTACTAAAGGTCCCCCATACCATGGCGCGAGCTCACGCCACGTGGTGGGCCTTTAGTGGCGGTTCGTGCCTAACCGGTACTAAAGGGGGGGCCTTTAGTCTCCACCCTTTAGTGCCGATTGCAGAACCGGCACTAAAGGCCCTTATGAACCGGTAATAAAGCCCTCCTTCCACCTCCTCCGACCGCCACCTCCCTCCTCCCTCCTCCCACCGCCCTCCTCTCTCCTCTCTCCCCCCTCCCCCCGCCGCCCGATGCCCTCTTGCTCACTCCTCCCTCCTGCTCCTTCTCCTCCCACCTCTCTCTGTATAAAAATTTAGGTATAGAAATTTTTAGTAAAAGAATTTAGTAATATAATTTTTTTTGGTACAGAAATGTATTAGAAAGCTATACGAGATTTTTTTAGTAAATGTAGGTTTTTTAATAGAATAGAAAAAATCAGTAAATGTAGGTTTTTTCAATGGAATAGGAAATTTTTAGTAAATTTTCTTCTTTTGAAAAGAATAGAAAATTAGTAATTGTAGAATAGAATAGAAAGTCAGTAAATGTAGTTCTTTTGAATGGAATAGGAAACTTTTAGTAAATTTTCTTCTTTTCAATTTTTAGGGTTAGAACAAGGTTTTACAAATTATTAGGGTTATAACTAGGTTTTACAAATTTTGTTTCTGTTTTAGACATATGGTTTCACTAAGTCCTAATAATGTTTTTTTATATTTTGTTTTTGTAGAAATCAAGGAACCCCTGCATCATCCCGGATGCCGTCATCCCCGTCACCGACCCCCTCCGACCTCGAGGTGAGACCAGCCAAATCCCCATGTCGATGATGATGTGGATGTTTTGATAGATGTAGTAGAGTAGTAGATGAGTAGTTGTGTGTAACACCCTGGTTTTTGGCCCTTTTCTTTTTCTTTTTGATTTATTGGTTTTTGCTCTGATTTTCTTTTTGGAGTGGTTCTGTGGCCTTGCAACCTGGGAGATCATCATCATTTCTTCTCCCTAGTGGCTCATCATCCTCAAATATTTCCCAAGATCATGCCACTTCATTTCTTGACCAAACCCTAAAATTCTTTTCTAAGTAATATTCCTTTTTATATTAAAGGAATAACCCTATTTGTCCTAGGTTGTGAAGAAACCTATATTTCTGTCACTGCAAAAATTCCCAAATAATTATCATAAATTCTGTGGTTCATATGTTGCTCAAATATGCCCAAACTTTCCTTTCCCAACCCAAAAATAATTCCCCAATATTTATTCTTCATTTCTGTCCAGTGTGGTTTTCTCTGAGGGAAGTGCCACCTATCCTTTCTTGATTGCTCCCAAACTTTTTTGGCATGCTTTGACATCCAAATCATAGCCTCATGCAAAAATTAAACTCCATTTGCCTAGTGAATCTTCCTCATCAATTTTTCAAAGTTTCTGTCAGACAGAAGGCATTGTGAAGGAAGTACTAGCTAGGAGTACCCAAATAAGTTGAAATTTTGCACACTCCTTCATGTGCTCATATTATCACACTCCTCTAAATTTCAGCTCCATTCCTTGATCTATGTGAGCATGGGACCAAATATTTGATTCTATTAATATTTTCAGGTTGTGAAGCAAGTACAAGTTATATTGCTTCGTTAATTCTGATAAATTACCAGATCATGCTCCTGCCCATATCACTTCTCTCCACCAAATTTGGGATCATTTCAACAATCCATTTTCTCGCCAAAATTATTCCAAGTTTCTGGACAAAGAGGATGTCTATGAAACAAGTACCATTTTGGCCAGTCCATTTGGTATGAATTTTTTACAGAATCATTTTATGTCCAAATCATCAGGCCTTGCTAAATTTTAGCTCAAATGGCTGCTCCATGTGAGTGCATCGTCCAAATCCCTTTTCTGGACCAATTCTGCTGTTTCAAAGCAACCATGATTTATATTGGTCCATTTCTCCTCAGACTTAATAGTATCATAGTTCTTCTTAACCTAAACACCCCAGACATCCTAGTTGACCCTTAGCTATTCTCTGCTGATCATAGAAGTGAAGCCAAGTTTGCTACAACAAACTTCAGTTGATCACTCCCATCTAACCACAGTACCTCAGATCAAGCCATAACCTCATAAATTCTCTATCTTGGAGGAACTTTGCCTGCTTCTCGAGCCCTCTCCATGTGTTGGGGAACGTAGTAATTTCAAAAAAAATTCCTACGCACATGCAAGATCATGGTGATGCATAGAAACGAGAGGGGAGAGTGTTGTCTACGTACCCATGTAGACCATAAGCGGAAGCATTAGCACAACGCGGTTGATGTAGTCGTATGTCTTCACGGTCTGACCGATCTAGTAATCAACGCATACGGCACCTCCGAGTTCAGCACACGTTCAGCCCGATGGCGTCCCTCGAACTCCGATCCGGAAAGTGTTGAGGTAGAGTTTCACAAGATGACGGGCGTGGTAGCGATGATGATGTTCTATCGACGCAAGGCTTCGCCTAAGCACCGCTACAGTATTATCAAGGTGGACTATGGTGGAAGGGGGCACCGCACACGGCTAAAAGATCAAACGATCAATTGTTGTGTCTCTAGGGTGCCCCCCTGCCCCTGTATATAAAGGAGCAAGGAGGGAGGTGCGGCCGACTAGGAGGGGGCATGCCAGGAGGAGTCCTACTCCTACGAGGAGTAGGACTCCCTCCCTTTTCCTTGTTGAACTAGGAGAGGAGGGGGAAAGAGGTGGAGGAGAGGAAGAAAAGGGGGGGCGCCGCCCCCCTCTCCTTGTCCTATTCGGACAAGGGGTGAGGGGCGCGCAGTCCTGCCCTGGCCGCCTCTCCTCTTCTCCACTAAGGCCCACCATGGCCCATTAAGTCCTCGGGGTGTTTCGGTAACCCCTCGGTACTCCGGTAAAATCCCGATTTCACCCGGAACACTTCCGATATCCAAACATAGGCTTCCAATATATCAATCTTCATGTCTCGACCATTTCGAGACTGCTCGTCATGTCCCCGATCTCATCCGGGACTCCGACCTACCTTCGGTACATCAAAACACATAAACTCATGATATAACCGTCATCGAACTTTAAGCATGCGGACCCTACGGGTTCGAGAACAATGTAGACATGACCGAGACACGTCTCCAGTCAAGAACCAATAGCGGAACCTGGATGCTCATATTGGCTCCCACATATTCTACGAAGATCTTTATCGGTCAAACCGCATAACAACATACGTTGTTTCCTTTGTCATCGGGATGTTACTTGCCCGAGATTCGGTCTTCGGTATCTCAATACCTAGTTCAATCTCGTTACCAGCAAGTCTCTTTACTCGTTCCGTAATACATCATCCCGCAACTAACTCATTAGTTACAATGCTTGCAAGGCTTAGAGTGAGGTGCATTACCGAGTGGGCCCAGAGATACCTCTCCGACAATCGGTGTGACAAATCCCAATCTCGAAATACGCCAACCCAACAAGTAACTTCAGAGACACATGTAGAGCGCCTTTATAATCACCCAGTTAAGTTGTGACGTTTGGTAGCACACAAAGTGTTCCTCCGGTAAACGGGAGTTGCATAATCTCATAGTCATAAGAACATGTATAAGTCATGAAGAAAGCAATAGGAACATACTAAACGATCGAGTGCTAAGCTAACAGAATGGGTCACGTCAATCACATCATTCTCCTAATGATGTGATCCCGTTAATCAAATGACAACTCATGTCTATGGTTAGGAAACATAACCATCTTTAATTAACGAGCTAGTCAAGTAGAGGCATAATAGTGACACTCTGTTTGTCTATGTATTCACACATGTATCATGTTTCCGGTTAATACAATTCTAGCATGAATAATAAACATTTATCATGATATAAGGAAATCAATAATAACTTTATTATTGCCTCTAGGGCATATTTCCTTCAGTCTCCCACTTGCACTAAAGTCAATAATCTAGTTCACATCGCCATGTGATTTAACATCAATAGTTCACATCTTTATGTGGTTAACACCCATAGTTCACGTTGATATGTGACCAACACCCAAAGTGTTTACTAGAGTTAGTAATCTAGTTCAATCGCTATGTGATTAACACCCAAAGGGTACTAAGGTGTGATCATGTTTTGCTTGTGAGATAATTTTAGTCAATGGGTCTGTCACATTCAGATCCGTAAGTATTTTGCAAATTTCTATGTCTACAATGCTCTGCACGGAGCTACTCTAGCTAATTGCTCCCACTTTCAATATGTATCCAGATTTAGACCTAGAGTCATCTGGATTGGTGTAAAAGCTTGTATCGATGTAACTCTTTACGACGAGCTCTTTTATCACCTCCATAATTGAGAAATATTTCCTTAGTCCTCACTAAGGATATTCTTGACCGCTGTCCAGTGATCTACTCCTAGATCAAAATTGTACTCCCTTGCCAAACTTAGAACAAGGTATACAATAGGTATGGTACACAACATAGCATACTTTATAGAACCTATGACTGAGGCATAGGGAATGACTTTTCATTCTCTTTCTATTTTCTGCCATGGTCGGGTTTTGAGTATTACTCAACTTCACACCTTGTAACATAGGCAAGAACCCTTTCTTTGCTTGATCCATTTTGAACTTCTTCAAAACTTTGTCAAGGTATGTGCTTTGTGAAAGTCCAATTAAGTGTCCTGATCTATCTCTATAGATCTTGATGCTCAATGTGTAAGTAGCTTTACTGAGGTCTTTCTTTTGAAGAACTCCTTTCAAACACTCCTTTATGCTTTGCAGAATAATTCTACTTTATTTCCGATCGACAATATGTCATTCACATATACTTATCAGAAATGTTGTTGTGCTCCCACTCACTTTCTTGTAAATACAGGCTTCACCGCAAGTCTGTATAAAACTATATGCTTTGATCAACTCATCAAAGCATATATTCCATGTACGAGATGCTGGCTCCTGTCCATAGATGGATCGTTGGTGCTTGCACACTTTGTTAGCACCTTTTGGATCGACAAAACCTTTTGGTTGCATCATATACAACTCTTCTTCCAGAAATCCATTCAGGAATGCAGTTTTTGACATCCATTTGCCAGATTTCATAAACTGTGGCAATTCCTAACATGATTCGGACAGACTTAAGCACCGCTACGGGTGAGAAAGTCTCATCGTAGTCAACCCATTGAACTTGTCGAAAAACTTCCGCAACAAGTCTAGCTTTGTAGATAGTAACACTACTATCAACGTCCGTCTTCCTCTTGAAGATCCATTTATTTTCTATGGCTTGCCGATCATCGGGAAAGTCCACCAAAGTCCACACTTTGTTCTCATACATGGATCCTCTCTCAGATTTCAAGGCCTCCAGCCATTTCGCGGAATCTGGGCCATCATCGCTTCCTCATAGTTCGTAGGTTTATCATGGTCTAGTAACATGACTTTCAAAACAGGATTACCGTACCACTCACAGTGCGGACCGTACTCTGGAAGACCCACGAGGTTCTGTAGTAACTTGATCTGAAGTTTCATGATCATCATTAGCTTCCTCACTAATTGGTGTAGGAATCACTGGAACTGATTTCTGTGATGAACTACTTTCCAATTCGGGAGCAGGTACAATTACCTTATCAAGCTCCACTTTCCTCCCACTCACTTCTTTCGAGAGAAACTCCTTCTCTAGAAAGGATCCATCTTAGCAACGAATATTTTGCCTTCGGATCTGTGATAGAAGGTGTACCCAACAGTTTCTTTTGGGTATTTTATGAAGACGCACTTCTCCGATTTGGGTTCGAGCTTATCAGGTTGAAATTTTTTCACATAAGCATCGCTGTCCCAAATTTTAAGAAACGACAACTTTGGTTTCTTGCCAAACCACAGTTCATAAGGCTTCGTCTCAATGGATTTTGATGGTGCCCTATTTAAAGTGAATGCAGCTGTCTCTAATGGATAACCCCAAAACGATAGTGGTAAATCAGTAAGATACATCATGGATCGCACCATATCGAATAAAGTGCGGTTACAACATTCGGACACACCATTACTCTGTGGTGTTCCATGTGGCATGAGTTTGTGAAACTATTCCACATTATTTTAACTGAAGGCCAAACTCGTAACTCAAATATTCATCTCCACGATCAGATCGCAGAAACTTTATTTCCTTGTTACGATGATCTTCCACTTCACTCTGAAATTCTTTGAACCTTTCAACTATTTCAGACTTATGTTTCATCAAGTAGATATACCCATATCTGCTCAAATCATCTGTGAAGGTCAGAAAATAACGATACCTGCCACGAGCCTTAATACTCATTGGTCTGCATACATGAGTATGTATTATTTCCAACAAGTCAGTAGCTCGTTCCGTTGTTCTGGAGAACAGAGTTTTAGTCATCTTGCCCAAAAGGCACGGTTCACAAGCATCAAATGATTCATAATCAAGTGATTCCGAAAGTCCATTTTCATGGAGTTTCTTCATGCGATTTACACTGATATGACCCAAACGGCAGTGCCATAAATATGTTGCACTATCATTATCAACTTTGCATATTTTGGCATCAATATTAAGAATATGTGTATCACTACGATCGAGATCCAACAAACTATTTTCATTGGGTGTATGACCATTGAAGGTTTTATTCATGTAAACAGAACAACAATTATTCTCTGACTTTAAATGAATAACCGTTTTGCAATAAACATGATCAAATCATATTCATGCTCAACGCAAACGCCAAATAACATTTATTTAGGTTTAACACTAATCCCAAAAGTATAGGGAGTGTGAGATGATGATCATATCAATCTTGGAACCACTTCCAACACACATCGTCACTTCACCCTCAACTAGTCTCTGTTTATTCTGTAACTCCTGTTTCGACTTACTAATTTTTAGCAACCGAACAAGTATCAAATACTCAGGGGCTACTATAAACACTAGTAAGGTACACATCAATAACCTGTATATCAAATATACCCTTGTTCACTGTGCCATCCTTCTTATTCACCAAATATTCAGGGCATTTCCGCTTCCAATGATCATTTCCTTTGCAGTGTAAGCACTCAGTTTCAGGCTTTGGTCCAGCTTTGGGCTTCTTCGCGGGAGTGACAACTTGCTTGTCATTCTACTTGAAGTTACCTTTCTTTCCCTTTGCCCTTTTTTTGAAACTAGTGGTCTTGTCAATCATCAACACTTGATGCTCTTTCTTGATTTCTACCTTTGTCGATTTCAATATCACGAAGAGCTCGGGAATCGTTTTCGTCATCCCTTGCATCCTATAGTTCATCATGAAGTTCTAGCAACTTGGTGATGGTGACTAGAGAACTCTGTCAATCACTATCTTATCTGGAAGATTAACTCCCACTTGATTCAAGCGATTGTAGTACCCAGACAATCTAAGCACATGCTCACTAGTTGAGCAATTCTCCTCCATCTTTAGCTATAGAACTTGTTGGAGACTTCATATCTCTCAACTCGGGTATTTGCTTGAAATATTAACTTCAACTCTGGAACATCTCATATGGTCCATGACGTTCAAAACATCTTTGAAGTCCCGATTCTAAGCCGTTAAGCATGGTGCACTAAACTATCAAGTAGTCATCATATTGAGCTAGCTAAACGTTCATAACGTCTGCATTTGCTCCTGCAATAGGTCTGTCACCTAGCGGTGCATCAAGGAAATAATTCTTCTGTGCAACAATGAGGATAAACCTCGGATCACAGACCAGTCCGCATCATCATTGCTACTATCATTTTCAACACAGTTTTCTCTAGGAACATATCAAAATAAACATATAGAAAGCAACAACGCGAGCTATTGATCTACAACATAATTTGCAAAATACTACGGGACTAAGTTCATGATAAATTTAAGTTCAATTAATCATATTACTTAAGAACTCCCACTTAGATAGACATCTCTCTAATCATCTAAGCGATCACGTGATCCAAATCAACTAAACCATGTCCGATCATCACGTGAGATGGAGTAGTTTTCAATGTTGAACATCACTATATTGATCATATCTACTATATTATTCACGCTCGACCTTCCGGTCTCAGTGTTCCGAGGCCATATCTGTATTTGCTAGGCTCGTCAAGTTTAACCTGAGTATTCCACGTGTGCAACTGTTTTGCACCCGTTGTATTTGAACTTAGAGCCTATCACACCCGATCATCACGTGGTGTCTCAGCACGAAGAACTTTCGCAACGGTGCATACTCAGGGAGAACACTTATACCTTGAAATCTAGTGAGAGATCATCTTATAAAGCTACCGTCGAACTAAGAAAAATAAGATGTATAAAAGATAAACATCATATGCAATCAAAATATGTGACATGATATGGCCATGATTATCATGCTCCTTTGATCTCCATCTCCAAAGTATTGTCATGATCTCTATCGTCACCGGCACGACACCATGATCTCCATCATCTTGATCTATATCAATGTGTCGTCACATGGTCGTCTCGCCAATTATTTCTCTTGCAAGTATTGCTATCGCATAGTGATAAAGTAAAGCAATTATTTGGCACTTGCATCTTATGCAATAAAGAGACAACGATAAGGATTCTGCCAGTTGCCGATAACTTCAACAAAACATGATCATCTCATACAACAACTTATATCTCATCACGTCTTGACCATATCACATCACAACATGCCTCGCAAAAACAAGTTAGGCGTCCTCTACTTTGTTGTTGCAAGTTTTACGTGGCTGCTATCGGGCTTAGCAAGAACAGTTCTTACCTACGCATCAAAACCACAACGATAGTTTGTCAAGTTGGTGTTGTTTTAACCTTCTCCAGGACCGGGCGTAGCGCCACCTCGGTTCAACTAAAGTTGGAGAAACCGACACCGCCAGCCACTGTGTGCAAAGCACGTCGGTAGAACCAGTCTCGCGTGGCGTCTGGCGTAATGTCGGTCCGGCCGCTTCATCCAACAATACCGCCGAACCAAAGTATGACATCTTTGCTAAGCAGTATGACTTATATCGCCCACAACTCACTTGTGTTCTACTCGTGCATATGACATCTACGCATAAAACCAGGCTCTGATACCACTGTTGGGGAACGTAGTAATTTCAAAAAAATTCCTCCGCACACGCAAGATCATGGTGATGCATAGCAACGAGAGGGCACTACTAGGGAAAAGCCTATACACAGAATCTTACCAGCAACGCGCTTTAAAATCAGGAGCTGCTGCTAAGTAGCAGTAGCGTGCGCGGACACAACTCGCTGCAGAAACAATTTTATCAGTAGCGCGCACACTCAAAGACGCGCTACTACTAAAATTCCCACGACGCCACCGCGAGGCTAGTTATAGTGGCTGCGCGTTAATACGAAGAGCACTACTACTACGGGTCGTAGCAGTAGCGCATTTACGCAACAATAACTGCTGCTAAGTTAACTAGTCGCAATCCAGATCCACAGATCAACACACTCACTCGATCTCCCCCTCAACCCCCCGCGCCGCCGGTCCTCCCTCGTCGCCCCTCCTCCGATCTGCGCCGCCGCACCTCATCCTCCTCGCTGGACTCGGTACCGGCCTCCTCCTCCGTCCTCCCTCCACTCGCCGCTGGCCGGTTCCTCCTCACTCCGCTGTCCTCCTCCGTCCTCCCTCCACTCGTCGCCAGCCGGCCCCTCCTTGTTCCGCCTTCCTCCTCCGTCATACTCTCTACTCCCTCCTCAAGTCGCCCCTCCTTCTCCCTCCTTCCTGCTACATTTTGATTTAGTAGGCTAGTTTATATGCAACATTTTGATTTAGTTGATATGATTCAGTTGATTTAGTAGGCTAGTTGATTTAGTTGATTTAGAAAATTTTCATTTAGTTGATTTAGTAGGCTAGTTGATTTAGTTGATTTAGTAGGCTATTTGATTTAGAACATTGTGTCATTTAGTTGATTTAGTATGCTAGTGGATTTAGTATGCTAGTTGATTTAGTACGCACCATTTTATTGTTATTTTTTCTGTACATGGATAGGTAGATGCTTTATTTTGTAATAAGTTATTTTTTGGCAAAATGTAGGTGCCAATTTAGATAAATTTGCCACGTGTTTTTTAAATCAATTATCTTAGGCAATAGGTGCCATCGAAATGCTTTGGTTGTTGGAAATATGCCCTAGAGGCAATAATAAAAGCATTATTATTATATTTCCTTGTTCATGATAATTGTCTTTTATTCATGCTATAATTGTATTATCCGGAAATCGTGATACATGTGTGAATACATAGACTACAATCGTCCTAGTAAGCCTCTAGTTGACTAGCTCGTTGGTCAACAGATAGTCATGGTTTCCTGATTATGGACATCGATGTCATTGACATCGGGATCACGTCATTAGGAGAATGACGTGATGGACAAGACCCAATCCTAAGCATAGCACAAGATCGTAGTTCGTTTTGCTAGAGCTTTTCCAATGTCAAGTATCTCTTCCTTAGACCTTGAGATCGTGTAACTCCCGGATACCGTAGGAATGCTTTGGGTGTACCAAAGCGTCTGGCGTGAATCGGGTGACTATAAACGTGCACTACAGGTATCTCCGAAAGTGTCTGTTGGGTTGACACGGATCGAGACAGGATTTGTCACTCCGTATAACGGAGAGGTATCATCGGGCCCACTCGGTAGTGCATCATCATAATGAGCTCAAAGTGACCAAGTGTGCGGTCACGGGATCATGCATTCTGATGCGAGTAAAGTGACTTGCCGATGCTTGAGACTGGGCGAGGTATTGGGATACCGACGATCGAGTCTCGCGCAAAGTAATATACCGTCGACAAAGGGAATAGTATACGGGGTTGCTTGAATCCTTGACATCGTGGTTCATCCGATGACATCATCGAGGAGCATGTGGGAGCCAACATGGGTATCCAGATCCCGCTGTTGGTTATTGACACGAGAGCGCCTCGGTCATGTTTGCATGTCTCCCGAACCCGTAGGGTCTACACACTTAAGGTTCGGTGGCGCTTAGGTTATTAGGAAGACTTGTATGTGATTACCGAATGTTGTCCGGAGTCCGGATGAGATCCGGACGTCACGAGGAGTTCGGAATAGTCCAGAGGTAAAGATTTATATATGGGAAGTTGTCAAGCGGACACCGGAAAGTTTGAGGGCATACGGTATTGTGCAGGGGCCACGGGAAGGGTTCGAGGGTCCACGGAGGGGCCACCCCTCCGGGGGCCACATGGGCTGCGTGGGGAAAGGAGCCAGCCTGGTGGGCTGGGCGCACCCCCTTGGGCCCTTGCGCCTAGGGTTGAGGGAACCCTAGAGGGCGCCCCTTGCTTGGGGGGCAAGTCCCCTCCCTTGGCCGCCGCCCCTCTAGATCCCATCTAGAGGGGCCATTACTGCCCCTTCCCCCATAAATAGAGGGGTGAGGGAGGGCTGAACACCACAAGCCAAGGCACAGCCCCTCCCTCCCAACACCTCTCCTCTTAAAATGACGTGCTTGGCGGCTACAGCCGAGATCTTCTGCACCAACTGCACCACGCCGTCGTGCTGCCATTGGAGCTGCCTTCCTCAACCTCTCCTTCTTCCTTGCTGGATCAAGACGGAGGAGACGTCGTCCGTCCCGTACGTGTGTTGAACGCGGAGGTGCTGTCCGTTCAGCACTTGGTCATCGGTGATCCGAATCACGGCGAGTACGACTCCCTCATCACCATCCCCTTGAACGCTTCCGCACTCGATCTACAAGTGGTATGTAGATGCAAACTCACTCCCTTGACTCGTTGCTTAGATGAACTCCTAGATGGATCTTGGTGAAACCGTAGGAAAATTTTTAATTTTCTGCAACGTTCCCCACCAGTGGCATCATGAGCTAGGTCTGTCGTAGTTCTCTATTGCACGAGTAGAACACAATTTTGTTGTGGGCGAGATCCTGTCAACTTGCTTGCCGCTACTAGTCTTATCTTGCTTCAGCGGTATTGTGGGATGAAGCGCCCGGACCAACCTTACACGTGACGCTTACGTGAGACCGGTTCCACCGACTAACATGCACTAGTTGCATAAGGTGGCTGGCGGTGTCTGTCTCTCCCACTTTAGTTGGAGCGGATTCGATGAAAAGGGTCCTTATGAAGGGTAAATAGAAGTTTACAAAATCACGTTGTGGTTATTCGTAGGTAAGAAAACGTTCTTGCTAGAACCCAATTGCAGCCACGTAAAAGATGCAACAACAATTAGAGGGCGTCTAACTTGTTTTTGGAGCAATTGTCATGTGATGTGATATGGCCAAGTTGTGATGAATGATGAATGACATATTGTGATGTATGAGATCATGTTCTTGTAATAGGAATCACGACTTGCATGTCGATGAGTATGACAACGGCAGGAGCCATAGGAGTTGTCTTTATTTTTGTATGACCTGCGTGTCATTGAAGAACGCCATGTAAATTACTTTACTTTATTGCTAAACGCGTTAGCCATAGAAGTAGAAGTAGTCGTTGGCGTGACAACTTCATGAAGACACAATGATGGAGATCATGGTGCCATGACGGTGACAATATGATCATGGAGCCCCGAAGATGGAGATCAATGGAGCTATATGATATTGGTCATATCATGTCACTACTATATAATTGCATGTGATGTTTATTATGTTTATGCATCTTGTTTACTTAGAACGGCGGTAGTAAATAAGATGATCCTTACAACAATTTCAAGAAGTGTTCTCCCCTAGCGTGCACCGTTGCTAAAGTTCGTCGTTGCTTCAAGCACCACGTGATGATCGGGTGTGATAGATCCTTACGTTCAAATACAACGGGTGTAAGGCAGTTTTACACATGCAAAACACTTAGGGTTAACTTGACGAGCCTAGCATGTACAGACATGGCCTCGGAACACGGAGACCGAAAGGTCGAAACGAGTCGTATGGAAGATACGATCAACATGAGAATGTTCACCGACGATGACTAGTCCGTCTCACGTGATGATCGGACACGGCCTAGTCGACTCGGAGATCGTGTAACACTTAGATGACTAGAGGATGTATAATCTGAGTGGGAGTTCATTTTAATTTGATTAGATGAACTTAATTATCATGAACTTAGTCTAAAACTTTTGCATAATATGTCTTGTAGATCAAATGGCCAACGCTCATGTCAACATGAACTTCAACGCGTTCCTAGAGAAAACCAAGCTGAAAGATGATGGCAGTAACTATACGGACTGGGTCCGGAACCTGAGGATTATCCTCATAGCTGCCTAGTGTAGCGACCAGACCCGAATGGATCAAGTCTCTGTGCTCAGGTGTCATCCCTGGATCAGTAATGCTGACACCACACAGTACTTCGAAGGATTTATAGCAGAGTAGGAATCACACACTTATTACATCGATTGTCGAAGAGGACTTATTACAATAAATATGGCTTAAGGCCATCTAATAACGATAACAGCGGAAGGCTTGGAAGATAAGTGAGTCCATCAACTCCATCGGCATCACGAGTATAGAACCACGACCTAACACCTTACTCGTCGTGCGAAAAGTCCATAGCGTGAAAGTTGCAGCCCGAAACGGGTCAAGCACATGGAATATCTTGGCAATGTAACACATAGAGAGTAATGAAGCAACAAGCCTATACTACATGCATATATGGCTGGTGGTAAGGCTCTCTGATTTACATTTTTGCATAAAGCTAGTTTTTCCCTATAACAAAGGAATAATTTTGTTTAACTATCATGGTGGTTGTTGAACATTGAGAATGGTTGACAGCATCCTCAATCCCAATTAAAAGTAGTCATTAAAAACCCAACAATATTAATTAGAAGTAACTTGTTGAGTTTCACATGATATTCAGGTACTAGAGACTCAAGATTTGTCTATAACCGGGGACACGGCTAATCATGATTAGTTTGTACACTCTGCAGAGGTTTGCGCACTTTTCCCCACAAGACTCGATCGCCTCCGTTTGGTTTCTCGCACTGCATGGTGTTTGAGAGGCGGATCACCGAGACACGATCTTTCGAAGCGCTAGCACCTTACGATGGGTGGACAGGTACACCTACATCCCCTACATCTCGCTAGTCCACCGCTATAAGAGTTCGCACGACGACTTAGTCAACTATGCGAGCCCATAGTGGCTTGTGGCTGCACACGTAAGTTACTAGTATGAATTATCTTATGATCCCTTTGAGCACGGGTGGCGGTCCCAAAAAACAGGCAAGTCCTGCTTGAAAACAGGTGCCTCAATCCACCCAGATGTGTGTTTAAGTTGCCACCTTAGATAAACCATTAATTATAAATCTCACATCTGTCATGGATATTCACTCACCCAATCCACGTCTACTAGCATAGCATAGCATAATAAGCAAGCGTGAAGTAACTCCCAAAGGTTTCATAAGTAAAACAGTGTAATAGGTACTACCTCAATCTACTTCCCATCCCACAATTTAATTAGATCCTATTCATGCAAGTGTTTGAGGATTGATCTAATGCATAAAAACTGGGTATGAGAAAGTATGATCAAAGTGTTACTTGCCTTCTTGACGATCCATGAAACCTAGAGACTCAAGTAGCAAGCGGCGCACTCGGGTGATCTAACGCAGACAAACAACAAGCATACAATAAGTACTCATCTAATGCACAGGAAATCTCGAATAAAAGATCTAACGGAGAGTTCAACTTAAGAACCCTGGTTGAAAAAGAATCGAATCAAATAAAGCATCGAAAGTCGAAAGTCGAGAGAGAACGACTCGGTTCTAGCAATTTGAAACTAGGTCAAAATTTTACAGTAGCAAAACTTTGTTTAAGTTGATTAATCGGAACGGCGGTTTCGAAACGAAACTCGGTAGCTTGAATCACCTGATTCCGATAAACGAGTAAGAAGATAAACAGATTTGAAAATCGAATCGGAAATCGAAATCAGAAAATAACGGTTTAAATCCGATTAAAAGAAAAACGACGAACAGATTAAACAGCGGACGTTAGTTTAACAGAACTAATCCAACGAACACGTTCATTGAAACGAACGGGTCGGTGAACGTTCACTAAATAAGAAACCGAAGGAAATAATAAAACCATCTAGGGTTTTAAAAACCGAACAACGCTAAAAAACCGGATCGGGTCTTTTAAAAAACCGGATCGGGGATGTGGCGGCGGCTACCTCAGCGGCTTGTCACGGGGCTCCGGCCTCAGCCGGGTGGTGGCGGGTCGGCGAGGGCGGTGAGGGGCGCGACTCGGGAGGTGAGGGCGGTATAAATAGGAGGGGGGCGCCTTGGGGAGGGGGCAAGCCGGCGGCGAGTCCGAGCCGGACCACGGTCGTACAAGGAAGGGATTCTCACATGCAGCGAGGGGAAGGGGAGATGGGCGGGCATGGTGGGCCCTTGGCCAAAGCGGCACAAGGCGTTTTAAAACAAACTTAAACGAAATAAAAATCAAACCAAACGAACTCCAAATTAAATAAAATTAATTTTCCCCGACTCCTAAAAATGAGTCGAACAAAATGAACTTTAAAACGGGGCAAAATGCATATTTTTTAAAATGCTCATTTTTTTGCCTAAAGCAAATAAACTTTCAAAAACCAAAATTTGACTTATTTATAAAATCTTCATTTTTTCCAAAATGTTTGGAAAGTCATATTATTCCCTCTCTTAATTTTTTATCGGAAAAACTTATGAAGATAATTAAATAAATCCAATGATCCTATATTTTCAAAATTTGAGAAATCCCAAATATGAAAATAATGAAATCTCCAACTCTCTCCGAGGGTCCTTGAGTTGCGTGAAATTTTCTAGGATCGGAAAAATGCGAAAATATGATATGCATGATGTCCTAATGTATAACATTCCAAATTGGAAATTTGGGATGTTACAAACCTACCCCTTAAGATGAATCTAAGCCCTCGAGATTCGGGTTGGCTAGAAAATAGGTGAGGGTGGTCCTTGAGCAAAACTTCCTCTCTTTCCCAAGTGGCTTCATCCTCGGTGTGGTGGCTCCACTTTGAACCTTGCAAAACTTGATAACCTTGTCATGCGAGTAACTCTGCTTTGGCATAATCGAGAATCTTGACTGGTTTTTCCTCATATGTTAAATCATCCTTCAACTGAATTTCTTCCAAAGGGCACTTTGTGTCTCTTAACGTACCTCTGCTATCTCGGGTGACATTTCTTCAATCGAGAAACATGGAATACATCATGAACTCCTCGACAGTCCTTACGGCAATTCCAGCTTATAAGCAACTTCTCCCATGCGTTGCAAAATCTTATATGGTCCAACGAAGCGTGGTGCTAACTTTCCTTTAACTCCAAAACGCTTAACTCCTCAAGCGGGGATACTCTAAGATATACTCTGTCTCCAACTTCATACTCAACCGCTTTGCGCTTTGAATCGGCATAGCTCTTTTATGCGGACCGGGCTACCTTGAGCTGCTCTCGAATCAACTTAACCTTTCGTTAGGACTCTTTAATCAAATCTGGTCCAAACAACCTGGCGATCTCCGGTTTCGTCCCATGACAACGGTGTCCTGCACCTTCTTCCATCTGTAGCCTCGAAGGTGCCATCTTCAAGCTGGTTTGGTAGCTGTTGTTGTAGGAAAATTCTGCATACGGCAAATTATCATCCCAACTAGATCCATAATCTAATGCACAAGCTCTCAAAGATATCCTCCAAAATCTGATTGACTCTCTCGGTCATCCATCGGTCTGTGGGTGGAAAGTCAGATCTTTGAATTCCAGTCTGGTTCCCAATGTCTCGTGCAACTGGTTCCAAAATTTCGAGGTAAATTGGGTTCCTCTATCCGATACGATACTCCTCGGAACTCCGTGTAAACACACAATTCTGGTCATGTATATCTTTGCCAACTTAGCACTGCTATAGGTAGTCTTGACTGGGATGAAATGAGCTACCTTCGTCAAGCGGTCGACTATAACCCAAATCGAGTCATATCCTCGAGCGAGTCTTTGGCAAACCTATGATGAAATCCATGCCTAGTTTATCCCACTTCCATTCGGTATCGGCAATGGTTGTAGCAATCCTCGGCCGCTTCCGATGCTCGCTTTTACTTTCTCGACATACATCGCAAACTGCTACGTACTCGCATAATATCCTTCTTCATTCCGGTCCACCGAAAGTATTCTTCAAATCCAAATACATCTTGGTATTTCTGGGTGAATCGAATAGGGTGAATCATGGGCTTCTTGCAAAATCAACTTCACGATCTCCGGGTCATTTGGCACGTAAATACGGTCCTCAAACCATAGGGTATCGTGCTCATCCTCACGAAATCCTTTAGCCTTTCCTTTGCCCATTTTCTCCTTTATAGAGGCAACTTCCTTATCTGCCTTTTGGGCATCTCTGATTTTATCCATCAGTGTTGACTGAATCTCCAATGCTGCTACATAGCCTTTCGGAACTATTTCCAAACATAGCTCTCGAAGGTCTTCGGTTAACTCATTGGGTATTCCTCCCATCATTAGGGTATTGACATGGCTCTTACGGCTCAATGCGTCTGCTACGACATTAGCCTTTCCCGGGTGATAATGCAATCTCATATCATAATCCTTAATAAGTTCCAACCATCTCCTCTGTCTGAGATTTAATTCCTTCTGTGTGAAGATGTACTTCAAACTCTTGTGATCCGTGTATACTTCACAATGGTTTCCAATGAGAAAATGTCTCCATGTCTTCAAGGCATGCACGATGGCTGCTAACTCCAAATCATGTGTGGCATAATTCAACTCATGGGGCTTAAGTTGTCGTGAAGCATACGAAACAACTCTTCCTTCCTGCATAAGCACTGCTCCAAGTCCTCGGCGTGAAGCGTGTAATACACCTCATAATCCTTTTTACGATCCGGCAATATTAGCACCGGTGAGGTAACCAATCTTTTCTTCAACTCCTGAAAACTTGCCTCACAGTCCTCGGTCCATATGAATTTGTTATCCTTCTTCAACAATTACATCATAGGCTTTGCAATCCTTGAGAAATTCTCAATGAATCTTCGGTAGTATCCTCGCGAGTCCAAGGAAACTCGAATCTCTCCAACTCGTCGTTGGTGCTTCCCATTTGGTTACTGGTCTCAACCTTCGTGGGGTCAATCGCTATTCCTTCTCGGATATAACATGTCCGAAATCCAACTTCCTTTAGCCAAAACTCACATTTGCTGAACTTGGCATACAACCGGTGTTCTCTTAGCTTCTCCAAAACCAATCGCAAATGTTCCTTATGTTCTTCTTCATTCTTCGAGAAAATCAAAATATCATCAATGAACACCACGCATTTAACTTATCCAAAAACTCCATAAACACTTTATTCATCAGGTTCATGAAATAGGCTGGCGCGTTAGTCAGTCCAAATGACATAACGGTATATTCATACAGTCCATATCTTGTGGTAAATGCTGTCTTAGGTATGTCCTGCTCCCTAATCTTCAACTGATGGTACCCTGATCGCAAGTCGATCTTGGAAAACACTTTAGCTCCTTGCAAACGATCAAACAGATCATTTATCATTGGTAGTGGGTACTTGTTCTTGATTGTTACTGCATTCAATCCACGATAATCAACTACCATCCTTAACGATCCGTCCTTCTTCTCTACTAAAAGTACGGGTGATCCCCAAGGTGAAGAACTTGGGCGTATATAACCTTTATCCAACAGCTCCTTAATCAGCTTCTTGATTTCCGCCAAATCTTGTGCGGGCATCCTGTGTATGGTCGCTTTCGATATCGGGCCTGTTCTCGGCAACAGCTCAATCAAAAACTCAATGTCTCTATCCGGTGGCATTCCTGGCAACTCTTCTGGAAATACATCAGGAAAATCCTTCACCACTGGTACTTCTTCCTGCACAACTCCTGATAAGCAGTTTGCTTGCACTCTCCTTGGCTCGTTCCGAGATACGTACTTGATCCTTCTTCCTTCTGGAGTGGTGAGCAAAATCGTCTTACTTGCGCAATCGATGTTTCCTCCATACATCGACAGCCAATCCATACCTAGAATCACATCAAATCCTTGGGATTCCAAAATGATCAAATCCGGTCGGGAACTCATGCCTTCCTATACTTAGTGGCACTTGAAAACATCCTTGTCTGGCCATATACTCCGCTCCTGGTGAGCTTACTAGCATAGGGGTTTTAAAAGTCCGAGTAGGTAGGCTATACTTTTCTACAAATCCCCTTGATATGTATGAATGTGATGCACCAGTATCGAAAAGAACTAGTGCAGTATATGACTTAACCAAAAACTTACCAATTCTTTGCATCGGGTTGATCTTCAACCTCCTCCACATCAATGTGGTTCACCTGTCCTCTATTGAAAGGGTTGGGCTTCTTTCCGAGCTTCCATTGCCATTTCCATTCTGGCCTTACGGACAGTCATTTGCATAATGTCCGGCTTGGAACACTTGTAACGGTGACATGACTCAAGTCTTTCTTGGCTGGGGTTGTTGGTGTAGTCCGGTTCGCCATTGCTTCCTCCATTCATATTACCATTCTTGTGGCCATTATGGTTGTGCGAACTACTTCCTCCATGGGTATGTCAAACCGAACTCCCCGCTTAGGGGTATAACGGGCTTCATTTGGGCTCCAGAGTTATACTTCCCTTGCCCATACTTCCTCTTGCGGTTCTCAATTTGTCAGCCGCTTTCCTTCAATCATAAGGGCTCGGTCTACCAACTCCTGGTAGTTGTTGAAACTTGCTACCATTAACGGCATGCTGAACTCATCATTCAGTCCTTCCGAAACTTCTCCGCTTAGCGCATCAGTAGCAACGCTCATCCGGGGCATAACGTGCTAACTTACTAAAATCATCCACGTCTTGGGCCAATGTCCTTCCTCCTTGGCGTAAGTTGCGAAACTCACGCTTCTTCATGGCCATAGCTCCTGCTGAAACATGAGCAGTCGAAGCTTGTTGAAATCGATCCCATGTGACAGCGTCTACAGGTGGTAAGTGGTCTGTGAAATTCTCCCCACCATGTCAGCTGCAAGGGTCCTTCAAGCCGATGTGCAGCAAACTTCACCTTCTCACCATCATGCATCCTGCAGTGGTCAACTCCTTCCTATCTTGCGGAGCCAATCATCCGCTACTATAGGCTCGGTGCTACTGGAATACACCATGGATTTAGTCTAAGGAAACGAGTCAAGTGATCCGCATGGTGGTGGTGGTGGTGGGTTGTTGTTGCCTTGGTTACTGTACTCAATGTACGAATCAAAGTGTTCTCGCTTTGAATCAATTGGGTGATCTCTGGCGGAAAACAAACCCGGGGTCGCGTCTCGGAGGCATCTGAGGGGTTTAGAAAAGACGAGGAATTAAGAATAGAATGAGGTCTAAGGGGAAAACACTACCCAAATGCACATGAGCAAATGCACACAAAATCACTTCATTCAATCAAACAAAGGCTTACAACGATCTAACTATCGCAAAAGTGCGTGTACTATAATGTTTACATGGAGGTAATACTACTAATATGTGGGGACTTCTACTAATTTGAACCGGTGGAAGATTCCATGATGTCTGCTCGACTTCATCTTCAAAGTCGGGTTCACTTGGATCCGAACCGGTGTCGCCGATGTTGATGTAGTCGCTTGGGCAATCGACATCTTGGTCTTCATTCTTGAGCGCCAATTTCTTCTTGAGTTCTTCAATCTCGCATTTAAGATCGTTATTGTGTCTCGCCAGAGCTACGATCTCGTCCATGTAGTCCTTGCATGTAGACTTTAGTTCTTCTTCAAGTTCGATGATCCTTCCCTTTGCATTCTGCAACTCCAACATATCATCGCGACATCTGGTTCTCCCCGACGTCGAATGTGCTGGTTTAACTCCCGGATAAAAGCCGCAATGGATCTATCCTTCTTGGTGCCGACTATCTCCCTTTGTTCATCTCGGGCGTCCAAGAAATCTGGTAGACGGTGTCTTTGAGGTCTTCTTGATAAACTTCTCCAATGCGTCCCATGGTAATATGAGCTGCCATGCTCTTTCCTGACTCCATGTTGGTGCCTTTGAAAAACACTATCTATAGGCTTGGTGATTGGGGCGAAAGTCCTTCCTGGTACATGAGCTTGAATCTTCCACGCTCCTCTTCAGCAGAGTGGCGTTGAAAGTTCCGGTAAAACTTGGTAGTCCAATGTTCAGGTATTTGGTGACTTCCTTCAAGTGAAATCCAAAAGGTGTGCCTTCATCCGGTTGGGTGTACTTGATCTTCGCGTCCTTCATCCTAAAGAGTAGAAAAGATGAGGAGTTAGAAAATGAGAAGAGAGTAGTGATCTATGGCTTTAACTTAGTGGTCGTGTCCTACGGTCAGCGTGTGCTCGATACCATCTCATGTGCGACCAGACCGAATGGATCAAGTCTACGTGCTCGTGTGTCTTCCCGGATCAAGAATGCCGACACCACACAAGTACTTCCAAGGATTTATAGCAGAGTAGCAATCACACACTTATTACATCGATTGTCCGTAAGAGGACTTATTACAATAAATATGGCTTAAGGCCATCTAATAACGATAACAGCGGAAGGCTTGGAAGATAAGTGAGTCCATCAACTCCATCGGCATCATCGAGTATAGAACCACGACCTAACACCTTACTGCCGTTCAAAAGTCTGCAACGTGAAAGTTGCAGCCCTAAAACGGGTCAAGACATGGAATATGCCGGCAATGTAACACATAGAGAGTAATGAAGCAACAAGCCTATACTATATGCATATATGGCTAGTGGTAAGGCTCTCTGATTTACATTTTGCATAAAGCTAGTTTTTCCCTATAACAAAGGAATAATTTTGTTTAACTATCATGGTGGTTGTTGAACATTGAGAATGGTTGACAAAGATCCTCAATCCCAATTAAAAGTACTCATTAAAAACCCAACAATATTAATTAGAAGTAACATGTTGAGATTCACATGATATTCAAGTACTAGATACTCAAGATTTGTCCATAACCGGGACACGGCTAATCATGATTAGTTTGTACACTCTGCAGAGGTTTGCGCACTTTTCCCCACAAGACTCGATCGCCTCCGCTTGGTTTCTCGTGACCGCATGGTGTTTGAGAGACGGATGACCGAGACACAGTCTTTCAGAAGCGCTAGCACCTTACGATGGGTGGACCGGTACACCTACATCCCCTACATCTGCTAGTCCACCGCTATAAGTGTTCGCACGACTTAGTCAACTATGCCAGAGCCCATAGTGGCTTGTGGCTGCACACGTAAGTTACTAGTATGAATTATCTTATGATCCCTTTGAGCACGGGTGGCGGTCCCAAAAAACAGGCAAGTCCTCGCTTGAAAACAGGTGCCTCAATCCACCCGGATGTGTGTTTAAGTTGCCACCTTAGATAAACCATTAATTATAAATCTCACATACATCATGGATATTCACTCACCCAATCCACGCCTACTAGCATAGCATAGCATAATAAGCAAACGTAGAGTAACTCCCAAAGGTTTCATAAGTAAAACAGGTAATAGGTACTACCTCAATCTACGTCCCATCCCACAATTTAATTAGATCCTATTCATGCAAGTGTTTGAGGATTGATCTAATGCATAAAAACTGGGTATGAGAAAGTATGATCAAAGGGTTACTTGCCTTCTTGACGATCCATCCGAAACCTAGAGACTCAAGTAGCAAGCGGCGACTCCGGGTGATCTAACGCAGACAAACAACAAGCATACAATAAGTACTCATCTAATGCACAGGAAATCTCGAATAAAAGATCTAACCAGAGAGTTCAACTTAAGAACCCTGGTTGCAAAAGAATCGAATCAAATAAAGCATCGAAAGTCGAAAAGTCGAGAGAGAAACGACTCGGTTCTAGCAATTTGAAACTAGGTCAAAATTTTACAGTAGCAAAACTTTGTTTAGTTGATTAATCGAACGGCGGTTTCAAACGAAACTCCAGCGCTTGAATCACCTGATTCCGATAAACGAGTAAGAAGATAAACTGATTTGAAAATCGAATCGAAATCAAAATCGTAAAATAACGGTTTAAATCCGATTAAAAGAAAAACGACGAACGGATTAAACAGCGGACGTTTCATAACAGAACTAATCCAACGAACACGTTCATTGAAACGAACGGGTCGGTGAACGCTCACTAAATAAGAAAACCAAGGAAATAATAAAACCATCTAGGGTTTTAAAAACCGAACAACGCTAAAAACCGGATCGGTCTTTTAAAAAACCGGATCGGGATGTGGCGGCGGCTACCTCCGGGGCTTGCCGGCTGGGCCCGGCCCAAATGGGTGGTGGCGGGCCGGGCGAGGGGCGTGTGAGGGCGGCGACTCTGGGTGAGGAGGAGGGGCGGCAGATAAATAGGAGGTGGGTCGGCGCCTTTGGGGAGGGGGCAAGCCAGTGGGGGCGGCGGCGAGTCCGAGTCTGACACGGGCGGCGTAAGGGCGGGCGAAGGGATTCTCCACAAGGCGAGCGCCATGTAGGGGGAAGGGGAGATGGGTCAAGGGCGGCGGCTGGGCCCTTGGCCCAAAGTGGCTGCTTTTTTTAAACAAACTTAAACGAAATAAAAATAAAACCAAACGAACTCCAAATTAAATAAAATTAATTTTCCCCGACTCCTAAAAATGAGTCGAACAAAATGAACTTTAAAACGGGGCAAATATGCATATTTTTTTAAATGCTCATTTTTTTGCCTAAAGCAAATAAACTTTCAAAACCAAAATTTGACTTATTTATAAAATCTTCATTTTTTCCAAAATGTTGGGAAAGTCATATTATTCCCTCTCTTAATTTTTTTTTTATCGGAAAACTTATGAAGATAATTAAATAAATCCAATGATCCTATATTTTCAAAATTTGAGAAATCCCAAATATGAAAATAATGAAATCTCCAACTCTCTCCGAGGGTCCTTGAGTTGCGTGAAATTTTCTAGGATCGGAAAAATGCGAGAAAATATGATATGCATGATGACCTAATGTATAACATTCCAAATTGGAAATTTGGGATGTTACACCAAGAAACAATATGTCCTAGAAGCACCGCTAGGTGAAGCACCCATCCCAGAGAACCAAGACGTTATGAACGCTTAGCAGTCTCGTGCTGATGATTACTCCCTCGCTTCAAAGGCGGCATGCTTTACAACTTAGAACCGGGCTCCAAAAGCGTTTTGAGCAACACGGAGCATATGAGATGTTCGAGGAGCTGAAACTAGTTTTCCAAGCTCATGCCCGGGTTGAGAGATATGAAGTCTCCGACAAGTTCTATAGTTGTAAGATGGAGGAAAACAGTTCTGTCAGTGAGCACATACTCAAAATGTCCGGTTGCATCACCGCCTGTCCACTGGACATAAACCTCCCGGATGAGGCGGTCATTGACAGAATCCTTCACGCTCCCACCAAGCTTCAAGAGCTTTGTGATGAACTACAATATGCACGGATGGTGAAGACCATTCCTGAAGTATTTTCAATGTCAAGTCACAGACGTTGAAATCAAGAAAGAACATCAAGTGTTGATGGTCAATAAGACCACTAAGTTCAAGAAGGGCAAGGGTAAGAAGAACTTCAAGAAGGACGGCAAGGATATGTTGCCGCCACTTCGCAAGCCAGCTTGCCGTGAAGAAGTCAAAGAATGGACCCAAGCCCGAGACTGAGTGCTTTTATTGCAAGGGAAGGGTCACCGAAGCGGAACTGCCCCAAATACTTAGCGGATAAGAAGGCCGGCAACACCAAAGGTATATTTGATATACATGTAATTGATGTTTACCTTACCAAGACTGTAGTAACTCCGGGTATTTGATACCGGTGCCGTTGCTCATATTTGTAACTCACAGCAGAGCTGCGGAATAAGCGGAGACCCGGCGAAGGGCGAGGTGACGATGCGCGCCGTGAATGGTTCCAAGGTCGATGTGATCGCGCCGGCACACTACCTCTACATTTACCTATGGGATTAGTTTTAAACCTCAATAATTGTTATTTAGTGCCAAGTTTGAGCATGAACATTGTATCGTGATCTCGCTTAATACGAGATGGCTACTCATTTAAATCCGAGAATAATGGTTGTTCTATTTATATGAGAGATATGTTTTATGGTCATGCTCCGATGGTCAATGGTTTATTCCTAATGAATCTCGAGCGTAATGTTACACATATTCATAGCGTGAATACCAAAAGATGTAAAGTTGATAACGATAGTCCCACATACTTGTGGCACCGCCGCCTTGGTCACATTGGTGTCAAGCGCATGAAGAAGCTCCATGCTGATGGACTTTTGGAGTCTCTCGATTATGAATCATTTGACACATGCGAACCATGCCTCATGGGAAAGATGACCAAGACTCGCTTCTCCGGAACAATGGAGCGAGCAACCAACTTGTTGGAAATCATACATACCGATGTGTGCGGTCCAATGAGCGTTGAGGCTCGCGGAGGATATCGTTATGTTCTCACTCTCACAAATGACTTGAGTAGATATGGGTATGTCTACTTGATGAAACAAAAGTCTGAGACCTTTGAAAGGTTCACGGAATTTCAGAATGAAGTAGAGAATCAACGTGACCGAAAGATAAAATTCTTACGATCGGATCGTGGAGGAGAATATTTAAGTCACGAATTTGGTACACACTTAAGAAAATGTGGAATCGTTTCACAACTCACGCCGCCGAACACCTCAAACAGCAACGGTGTGTCCGAACGTCGTAATCGCACTCTATTGGATATAGTGCGATCTATGATGTCTCTTACCGATTTACCGCTATCATTTTGGGGATACGCTCTAGAGACAGCCACATTCACTTTAAATAGGGCACCTTCTAAATCCGTTGAGACGACACCATATGAATTATGGTCTGGGAAGAAACCTAAGCTGTCATTTCTAAAAGTTTGGGGATGCGATGCTTATGTCAAGAAACTTCAACCTGAAAAGCTCGAACCCAAATCGGAAAAATGCGTCTTCATAGGATACCCTAAGGAAACCATTGGGTATACCTTCTACTTAAGATCCGAGGGCAAGATCTTTGTTGCCAAGAACGGATCCTTTCTAGAAAAAGAGTTTCTCTCGAAAGAAGTAAGTGGGAGGAAAGTAGAACTCGATGAAGTACTACCTCTTGAACGGGATAGTAGTGCAGCTCAGGAAAATGTTCCAGTGATGCCTACACCAACTGAAGATGAAATTAATGATGATGATCAAGGTACTTCGGATCAAGTTGCTACTGAATCAGAGGGTCCACTAGGACACGCTCGCACTGTGAGTGGTACGGCAACCCTGTCTCCGGAAATCATGTTGTTAGACAACGTTGAACCTTCGAACTATGAAGAAGCGATGGTTGGCCCGGATTACAACAAATGGCTCGAAGCCATGCAATCCGAGATAGGATCCATGTATGAAAACAAAGTATGGACTTTGACAGACTTGCCCGATGATCGGCGAAGCTTATAGAAAATAAATGGATCTTTAAGAAGAAGACGGACGCCGGATGGTAATGTCACCATCTATAAAGCTTGACTTGTCGCTAAGGGTTATCGGCAAGTTCAAGGTATTGACTACGATGAGACTTTCTCTCCCGAGCGAAGCTTAAGTCCGTCTCAATCATGTTCGCAATTGCCGCATACTATGATTATGAGATATGGCAGATGGACGTCAAAACAGCGTTCCTTAACGGTTATCTTAAGGAAGAGCTGTATATGATGCAGCAGGAAGGTTTTGTCGATCCTAAGAATGCTAACAAAGTATGCAAGCTCCAGCGATCCATTTATGGGCTGGTGCAAGCATCTCGGAGTTGGAAACATTCGCTTTGATGAGATGATCAAAGTTGCTTAGTTTATGCGTACTTATGGAGAAGCCTGCGTTTACAAGAAAGTGAGTGGGAGCTCTGTAGCATTTCTCATATGATATGTAGATGACATACTTTTGATGGAAAATGATATAGGACTTTTGGACAGCATTAAGGCCTACTTGAATAAGTGTTTTTCAATGATGGACCTTGGAGAAGCTGCTTATATATTAGGCATCAAGATCTATAGAGATAGATCGAGACGCCTCACAGGTCTTTCACAAAGCACATACCTTGATAAGATTTTGAAGAAGTTCAAAATGGATCAGTCCAAGAAAGGGTTCTTGCCTCAGACAGCAAGGTGTGAGATTGAGCTCAGCTCAATGCCCGACCACGGCAAAAGATAAAGAAGAGATGAGCGTCATCCCCTATGCTTCAGCAGCCATAGGATCTATTATGTATGCTGCTGTGTACTGACCTGATGTAAACCTTGCCGTGAAGTTCTGCAGGGAAGGTACCAAAGTAATCCCGCAAGGAACACCGACAGCGGTCAAGAATATCCCTGAAGTACACGAAAAGGACAAAGGACATGTTTTTCGCTTATGGAGGTGACGAAGAGCTCGTCAGAAGGGTTACGCCGACGCTTAGCTTCGACACAGATCTGGATGACTCTAAGTCACAAACCGGATACGTGTATATGTTGAATGGTGGAGCAAGAAGCTGGTGCAAATGCAAAGCGAAAGCGTCGTGGCGGGATCTACATGTGAAGCGGAGTACATGGCAGCCTCGGAGGCAGCGTGATGAAGCAATTTGGTGAAGGAGTTCATCACCGACCTAGGAGTCATACCCAATGCATCGGGCCGATCAAACTCTTCTGTGACAACACCGGAGCTCTTGCACTTGCCAAGGAGCCCAGGTTTCACAAGAAGACCAGGCACATCAAGTTGCCGCTTCAACTCCATCCGTGAAAATGTTCAAGATGGAGACATCGAAATTTGCAAAGTGCATATGGATCTGAATGTCGCAGATCCGCTGACTAAACCTCTTCCATGGGCAAAACATGATCAACACCGTAACTCTATGGGTGTTCGATTCATCACAATGTAACTAGATTATTGACTCTAGTGCAAGTGGGAGACTGTTGGAAATATGCCCTAGAGGCAATAATAAAAGCATTATTATTATATTTCCTTGTTCATGATAATTGTCTTTTATTCATGCTATAATTGTATTATCCGGAAATCGTGATACATGTGTGAATACATAGACTACAATACGTCCCTAGTAAGCCTCTAGTTGACTAGCTCGTTGGTCAATGATAGTCATGGTTTCCTCGACTATGGACATCAGATGTCATTGATTAACGGGATCACGCCATTAGGAGAATGACGTGATGGACAAGACCCAATCCTAAGCATAGCACAAGATCGTAGTTCGCTTTGCTAGAGCTTTTCCAATGTCAAGTATATCTTCCTTAGACCTTGAGATCGTGTAACTCCCTTGATACCGTAGGGAATGCTTTGGGTGTACCAAATGTCACAACGAATCGGGTGACTATAAAGGTGCACTACAGGTATCTCGAAAGTGTCTGTTGGGTTGACACGGATCGAGACAGGATTTGTCACTCCGTGATAACGGAGAGGTATCACCGGCCCACTCGGTAGTGCATCATCATAATGAGCTCAAAGTGACCAAGTGTCCGATCACGTGATCATGCATTACGGCACGAGTAAAGTGACTTGCCGGTAACTAGACTGAACGAGGTATTGGGATATCGATGATCGAAGTCTCGCAAGTAACATACCGTCTGACAAAGGGAATAGTATACGGGTTGCTTGAACTTCTTGACATCGTGGTTCATTCGATGACATCATCGAGGGAGCATGTGGGAGCCAACATGGGTATCCAGATCCCGCTGTTGGTTATTGACTCGAGAGCGTCTCGGTCATGTCTCAAGATGTCTCCCTAACCCGTGAGGGTCTACTACACTTAAGGTTCTCGTGGACGCTTAGGGTTATTAGGAAGACTTGTATGTGATTACTGAATGTTGTTCGGAGTCCCGGATGAGATCCCTGGACGTCACGAGGAGTTTCGTAATAGTCTGGAGGTAAAGATTTATATATGGGAAGTTGTCAAACGGACACCGAAAGTTTCTGGGGCATACGGTATTGTACGGGGCCACTTAAGGGTTCCGGGAGTCCACCAGGAGGGGCCACCTCTCCCGGGGGAGCCACATGGGCTGCGTGGGGAAGGAGCCAGCCTGGTGGGCTGGGCGCACCCCTGGGCCCTTGGCGCCTAGGGGTTGAGGGGGAACCCTAGAGGGCGCCCTTGCTTGGGAGGCAAGTCCCCCTCCCCTTGGTCACGCCCCCCTCTAGATCCCATCTAGAGGGGCCGGCCCCCCTTGCCCCTTCCCCTATAAATAGAGGGGTGAGGGGAGGGCTGAACACCACAAGCCAAGGCGCAGCCCCTCCCCTCCCCAACACCTCTCCTCTTCCGTACGTGCTTGGCGAAGCTCTGTCGGAGTACTGCTGCACCAACTGCACCACGCCGTCGTGCTGCCATTGGAGCTGCCTTCCTCAACCTCTCCTTCTTCCTTGCTGGATCAAGACGGAGGAGACGTCGTTAAATCCCCGCACGTGTGTTGAACGCTGGAGGTGCTGTCCGTTCAAAGACTTGGTCATCGGTGATCCGGAATCACGGCGAAAGTACGACTCCTCATCACCATCCCCTTGAACAGCTTCCGCACTTTTCGATCTACAAGTGGTATGTAGATGCAAACTCACTCCCTTGACTCGTTGCTTAGATGAACTCATAGATGGATCTTGGTGAAACCGTAGGAAAAATTTTAATTTTCTGCAACGTTCCCCAACATTGGTAGGTGGTACCTTGTCATCTAATCGTTAATCCCTTGCTCATATTGCTTTAGGAAAATGGCGCCACCACCACCACCACTATGTCGACTGTGCAAGTCAAGGTGCGCCAAAGAGCCTTGCAACCGGCAAGCTGTTCGGCATCTACTTCCAGCCGAAGTTTCGTCATGCGGCAAGTAAGAAGAAATTAGATGAAATGTAACAAATATTTTATTTTTAGTGTTGGCATTACTGCATTGTGTCATTTTGCTTTTCTTACACAGATCGTCCCATGCAATGTGACGTTGAAATTCAACAAGCTAAGAGGAGACACTGTGACATTTGAGGCTCCTGGGGGCCATACACTATGGAGGTCGAGAAAGGATGCAATATGTCACAGATTGGAGGAGATGGATGGGCCTGTTTCCTCGCTCGCATGCGTCTTACTGGTGGTGAATTGATCAGCTTCTCCTTCAGAGCAGAAAGACCCAAGCTGGCTGTCATTTATCTCAACCTGGTGGAAGATGATGAAGATGACGAAGATGATGAAGATGATGAAGATGACGAAGATGACGAAGATGATGCAGATGACGAAGATGATGAAGATAATGAGGACCCACTTCATGAAACCATCGTAGCTCAAAGAATGAGGTTGAGCGAGGACGAGGTGTGCAACCTATGGGACATAATTCCGCCACGTGATGACTTTCTCGGGGTGCCATTCGTGACCCGCCTGACAAGTACCATGGTCGATCGGCATGAAATGGTATGTTATACGATCGATGTAGTAATTTGATGATATATATATGCTTTATTGTTATACTTACAAATGCAAATTATCCGATGATATGCTTAGTGAATCCGATGAAATGCTTAGTGTAGAGTCCAATGATATGCTTAGTAGAATTCATGATTAATTAGTACAAATGCGTAGTAATGTGGTCTTTTGATAGTGTAGAAATCTAGACTTAATAGAAATATATTTGCAAGAGTATGTGTGAGGCTATTTATTAATTGATATGTTTTTTCTTATTCAGAAATTGCCAAAGAGCCTATTTATGAGTTGTGGTATCGAGCCCCGATGAAGAAGGCTCGAATTGGACTCACGCCTTACCGCAAGGGGCCTGGCCACCACCTGTACTTACCGCATGGACACAGCATTTGCCCATTACACTTAAACTCGGTTGGGTGGAAGAGATTCCTCGCTGGCAAGAATCTTAAGTGTTGGACAGGCCATCCTAATTACTATCAGAACACCAACCGCCCAAAGCTTGAGGATGATGATCGCCGTCGATATCATCTAGAACTACATATGTGTGGCTATATCATCTAGAACTACATATGATGATCGTCGTCGATATCATGTAGAACTACATATGATGATCGTCATCGATATCATCTAGAACTAAATATGATGATCGTAGTCGATGTCACCTTGTACCGCTTTGAGGATGCATGTTGTGTATATATGAACTGTAATCTAGTATTTTAGGTTCCAATTACTTGCCGTGGTTTTAGTTCAAATTTGAACTAAAACCACGACGGTAATTTGGGAACCGAGGAGTACTACCTAGTACCTATAATGCTTTATGAAATTGATACCTAGTAGAACTAGTATCTGAAAATTGCAGTTTACTAAAGCCGGAATGGTGAAATGGTGGAAGATATAACAAAGAGCGCTGAGCAGGAAATCGCTACAGCTAACTATTAGTAGCGTTCGTGAAATGCGCCGCTGATATAGTCAATAGTAGTAGCGCAGGCTGCATAACGCCATTACTAACGGTTAGCTCTAGCGCCTTATTCGTAGCGCGGGTGCCCGCGCTTCTGATAGCCTCAAAACACGCGCTACTACTAGGGTTTTCCCTAATAGTGAGGGAGAGTGTTGTCTATGTACCCTCGTAGACCGTAAGCGGAAGCGTTAGCACAACACGGTTAATGTAGTCTTACGTCTTCACGATCCGACCGATCAAGTACCAAACACACGGCATCTCCGAGTTCAGCACACGTTCAGCCCGATGACGTCCCTCAAACTCCGATCCAGCCGAGTGTTGAGGGCGAGTTTTGTCAGCACGATGGCGTGGTGACAATGATGATGTTCTATTGCATACAGTGGCTTCGCCTAAGCACCACTACAAAGATATCGAGGTGGACTATGGTGGAGGGGGCACTGACACGGCTAAAAGATCAAATGATCAATTGTTGTGTTCTAGGGTGCCCTGCCTCAAAGATATAAAGGAGCAAGGGGGAGGTGCGGCCGGCCCGGAGGGAGCGCGCCAGGAGGAGTCCTACTCCTACCGTGAGTAGGACTCCCTCCCTTTTCCTTGTTGGACTAGGAGAGGAGGGGGAAAGAGGTGGAGGAGAGGAAGGAAAGGGGGGGCCGCCCCCTCTCCTTGTTTTATTCGGACTAGGGGGGAGGGGCGCGCGGCCCTGCCCTGGCCGCCTCTCCTTTTCTCCACAAAGGCCCACCATGGTCCATTAAGTCCCCGGGGGGTTCCGGTAACCCTGCAGATCTCGCAAAATCCCGATTTCACCCGGAACACTTCCGATATCCAAACATAGGCTTCCAATATATCAATCTTCATGTCTCGACCATTTCGAGACTCCTCGTCATGTCCCCGATCTCATCCGGGACTCCGACCTACCTTCGGTACATCAAAAAAAATAAACTCATAATATAACCGTCATCAAACTTTAAGCTTGCGGACCCTACGTGTTCGAGAACAATGTAGACATGACCGAGACACGTCTCCGGTCAATAACCAATAGCGGAACCTGGATGCTCATATTGGCTCCCACATATTCTACGAAGATCTTTATCGGTCAAACCGCATAACAACATACGTAGTTCCCTTTGTCATCGGTATGTTACTTGCCCGAGATTCGATCGTCGGTATCCAATACCTAGTTCAATCTCGTTACCGGCAAGTCCCTTTACTCGTTCCGTAATACATCATCCCGCAACTAACTCATTAGTTACAATGCTTGCAAGGCTTATAGTGATGTGCATTACTGAGTGGGCCCAGAGATACCTCTCCGACAATCGGAGTGACAAATCCTAATCTCCAAATACTCCAACCCAACAAGTACCTTCGGGGACACATGTAGAACACCTTTATAATCAACCAGTTACGTTGTGATGTTTGGTAGCACACAAAATGTTCCTCCAGTAAACGGGAGTTGCATAATCTCATAGTCATAGGAACATGTATAAGTCATGAAGAAAGCAATAGCAACATACTAAACGATCGAGTGCTAAGCTAACGGAATGGGTCAAGTCAATCACATCATTCTCCTAATGATGTGACCCCGTTAATCAAATGACAACTCATGTCTATGGTTAGGAAACATAACCATTTTTAATTAACGAGCTAGTCAATTAGAGGCATAATAGTGACACTCTGTTTGTCTATGTATTCACACATGTATCATGTTTCCGGTTAATATAATTCTAGCTTGAATAATAAACATTTATCATGATATAAGAAAATAATTAATAACTTTATTATTGCCTCTAGGGCATATTTCCTTCACCATGCCAGTCTGCGCGGTGCCCACAGTTTTGGCATGCAGTAGACGAGCCTAGAGCGTCGTTTTGCTTCGGGCCCTCCCCTGCTCGGCGTCTCAGCATGCACAACGTGTCTAGCAGCTATGCCTCGTCGTCCTCTTCACCCTGGACCCTCTCCCCCTCTGTTAGCTTCCTCGTCGGTGCTCGCCCCCGCGTGCCCACGGGCGAACAGTGGCCGACATGGCTTTAATGGCGCTCGTCTCTTCCTCCTCGTGCCCCTGGCTCCGTCCACTGCCCATGCGTCCACGGCTCCTGCCAGGCGTCTACGGCGACACCAGCACGGCACCTCCCTCCTCACCTATTTAAGCCGTTCCTGGCCCCACCTCTCTTTACCAATGGCCTCCTCCTCCTCCCAGTACCTTGCCCAGCCACTCCGGCGAGCTCGGGGATCCCTCTAGCCCTCCCATGGACGCCACGGTCGCCGGCATCCTCCTCCTAAATTCGCTCAAGCCGAGCTCTCCCTCTCCATCCTGGCACCACCATCGACCTCCTCTAGGCGCGGAGAGCCTGTCCATACCCTCACTTCCTCTCCGGAGTGCTCAAGAGCGTGCTTGCCACAGCTGGCCGACGGCCTCCATTGTGGGCGCCCGCGCCACCGCAGCTCCGGCCTTCCCCGGCATGCGCAGATCCCCTGGGTGGATGCGGGCCCCCTTCCCGAGTTCACCGGTGGTCGAAGCGCGGCAAATGGTGGCCGGAGCCACCGGCAAACCTCGTCGGAGCCCACTGCTCCCTCGGCCGCGCGTGGGCAAGAGCAGGAAGAAGACGACGACCCAGCCACCGGGCACCACCTGCCCGCGGGCCCCGCACATTAGCGTCCCAGCCCGTTGACCCCAGGCACGCTGCGTGGATAGGTGGAGGCGTAATCCATTGGGTTACGTCTTCGGTTTCCTGAAAGCGTACTTTTGTGTTTCCTTAGATTGAAATATGTTTTTACGGACCTGAAGGCGTATTCCTAAAAAGGCGCTTTCTCTGTTTTTTTCCTACCGCTGGCCGAAACCTCTATATTGTGAACGTTCATCTGTTCAGGGAAAAAATGAACAGATTCTGTTTCTTTTTCTACCTAATGAACGAACGGTCATATCTTTTTGCTCACAACTCCAAATGAGGTGATTCCAAAGCCAACTTCTTCGTATCGTCGAGCCTGTTCTGTCGGTGTCATTTTCATGATGATATCTCATTCTAAAAATGACCATTATGCCCTTGCCCTTATTCAGCCCCCTCCGAGAGAGAACATTTTCCGGGGATTCCTTCCGCGAGCTTCTCGCACTTCCTCCCAGTGTATCCATCCCTCCCAGGCAAGCCACACCCTCCATTTGCATAATTTCAATGCAATGCCATGGTTTTATTTATTTAAACTTGCTTAAATTTTTTCTTTAGCTACATGTGACTTGTTCATGGCATTTCTTGGAGTGATATTTTGTTCTTGCAATTGCCATGATATTGTTTGGAGTTCTAGGACCAATATTTTGTAGATTGAGGATGACATGTTGCGATTGGATTATTAGTGGCTATGGTGATTATTTTCATGATAGTAGTTGATATTATGCCTTGGAGTATTACTTTGGATATGATGTCACCATGTTGATCTATGGTTAGCTAGCTTGATCTTGTTATTGGAGTAGTAGTATCTTGGTACTTGGATTCATCATGATAGTAGTGATATGTTGACCTGATGATAGTATGCTCTGGATTTTTGTTGGATATTGCTATAACTTTGATTACATGTTGATATGATATCGGAGTATCAGTTATCATAGATCTATCTTGGGGATAAATTTCGTCATTTCGTTGGTCAGGTGCCACCGAATTGGGCTTGTCCAGTGCAACAACATTTGCCTTAATGGGAATGCCCTAATGCGCTCTATTGTCATGCCTCTCACTTGTTCCTCCAACTAGGGAAGGTCATGTGCGCGTGCTACCCTGACCCGGTAGATGATACGTCTCCAATGTATCTACTTTTCCGAACGTTTTCCCTCTTGTTTTGGACTCTAATTTGCATGATTTGAATGAAACTAACCCCAGACTGACACTGTTTTCAGCAGAACTACCATGGTGTTGTTTTTGTGCAGAAATAAAAATTCGCGGAATGGAACGAAACTTCGCAAAGAATTTCTATATAATAAATAAGAATTTCTAGAGCCAAGACCTGCCGGAGAAGGGCACTGCTACGTCTTGAGCTCGCGTTGGTTTTCCTCGAAGAGCAGAGGGTGATGCAGCAATAGTAGCGTAAGTATTTCCCTCAGTTTTTGAGAACCAAGGTATCAATCCAAGAGGGAGGCTCCTCAAAAGTCCCGCTGCACTTCCTACACAAACAACCGAGAACTCGCAACCAACGCAATAAAGGGGTTGTCAATCCCTTCACGGCCACTTCATGTAAAGTGAGATCTAATAGAGATAGTATGTTAAGATAAATATATTGTTGGTATTTTATAAGATAGATGCAAAAAGTAAAGATGCAAATAAAAGTAGATTGGAAGCAAATATGATAAGAGATAGACCCGGGGGCCATAGGTTTCACTAGTGGCTTCTCTCAAGATAGCATATGTATTACGGTGGGTGAACAAATTACCATCGAGCAACTGATAGAAAAGCGAATAATTATGCGACTATCTAGGCATGATCATGTATATAGGCATCACGTCCATAACAAGTAGACCAACTCCTGCCTGCATCTACTACTATTACTCCACACATCGACCGACTCTCGCCTGCATCTAGAGTATTAAGTTCATAAGAACAGTAACGCATTAAGCAAGATGACATGATGTAGAGGGATAAACTCATGCAATATGATATAAACCCCATCTTGTTATCCTCGATGGCAACAATACAATACTTGCCTTGCAACCCTTTACATCACTGGGTAAGGACACATAAGATTGAACCCGAAGCTAAGCACTTCTCCCATGGCAAGAAAGATCAATCTAGTAGGCCAAACCAAACTGATAATTCAAGAGACTTGAAAAGATAACTCAATCATACATAAAAGAATTCAGAGAAGATTCAAATATTATTCATAGATAAACTTGATCATAAACCCACAATTCATCGGATCTCGACAAACACACCGCAAAAAGAGTTTGCATCGAATAGATCTCCACAAGAGAGGGGGAGAACATTGTATTGAGATCCACAAAGAGAGAAGAAGCTATCTAGCTAATAACTATGGACCCGTAGGTCTGTGGTAAACTACTCACAACTCATCGGAGGGGCAAGGATGTCGATGTAGAGGCCCTCCGTGGTTGTTCCCCCTCCGGCAGAACGCCGGTGAAGGCTCCAGGATGGGATCTCGCGGATACAGAAGGTTATGATGGTGGAAATTGTGTTTCGTTTGGCCCCTGGATGTTTTCGGGATACGTAGGTATATATAGGAGGAAGAAGTATGTCGGTGGACGCCCGAGGGGCCCACGAGACAGGGGGCGCACCCTACAGGGGGGGCGCCCTCCTATCTTGAGGGAGCCTCGGCTGCTTCTTGACTTGCACTCCAAGTCCTCTGGATCACGTTTATTCCAAAAATCATGCTCCCGAAGGTTTCATTCCGTTTGGACTCCGTTTGGTATTCCTTTTCTTCCAAATACTGAAATAGGCAAAAAAAATAGCAATATGGGCTGGGCCTCCGGTTAATAGGTTAGTCCCAAAACTGATATAAATGTGTAAAATAAAGCCCATAAACATCCAAAAGAGGTAATATAATTGCATGGAACAATAAAAAATTATAGATACGTTGGAGACGTATAAAGCATCCCCAAGCTTAATTCCTGCTCGTCCTCGAGTAGGTAAATGATAAAAAAGATTTTTTTTATGTGGAATGCTACCTAGCATAATTCTCAATGTAGTTTTCTTTATTGTGGCATGAATGTTCAGATCCAAATGATACAAAATAAAAGTTCATATTAACATGAAAATGGTGATACTTCAAGCATACTAATCAAAGTAATCATGTCTTCTCAAAATAACATGGCCAAAGAATGTTATCCCTACAAAATCATATAGTCTGGCTAGGCTCTATCTTCATCGCACAAAGTATTTAATCATGCACAACCCCGATGACAAGCCAAGCAATTGTTTCATACTTTAATAATCTCAAACTCTTTCAACTTTCACGCAATACATGAGCATGAGCCATGGACATAGCACTATACGTGGAATAGAATGGTGGTTGTGGAGAAGATAAAAAGGGAGAAGATAGTCTCACATCAACTAGGCGTATCAACGGGCTATGGAGATGCCCATTAATAGATATCAATGTGAGTGAGTAGGGATTGCCATGCAACGGATGCACTAGAGCTATAAGTATATGAAAGCTCAACAAAAGAAACTAAGTGGGTGTGCATCCAACTCGCTTGCTCACGAAGACCTAGGGCATTTTTGAGGAAGCCCATCATTGGAATATACAAGCCAAGTTCTATAAGAAAAATTCCTACTAGTAAATGAAAGTGACAAAACGAGTGACTCTCTATTATGAAGATCATGGTGCTACTTCGAAGCACAAGTGTGGTAAAAGGATAGTAACATTGTCCCTTCTCTCTTTTTCTCTCATTTTTTTATTTGGGCCTTTTCTTTCTCTTTTTTTATGGCCTCTTTTTTTCGTCCGGAGCCTCATCCCGACTTGTGGGGCAATCATAGTCTCCAACATTCTTCCTCACTTGGGACAATGCTCTAAAGATGATGATCATCACACTTTTATTTTCTTACAACTCAACAATTACAACTCGATACTTAGAACAAAATATGACTCTATGTGTATGCCTCCGACGGTGTACCGGGATATGCAATGATTCAAGAGTGACATGTATGAAAGAATTATGAACGGTGGCTTTGCCACAAATACGATGTCAACTACATGATCATGCTAGCAATATGAAAAAAGTAATGCGTGTCATATGAACGGAATGGTGGAAAGTTGCATGGCAACATATCTCGGAATGGCTATGGAAATGCCATGATAGGTAGGTACGGTGGCTGTTTTGAGGAAGGTATATGGTGGGTGTATGCTACTGGCGGAAGTTGCGTGCTACAAGAGAAAGGCTAGCAATGACGGAAGGGTGAAAGGGTGCGTATAATCCATGGACTCAACATTAGTCAAAAGAACTCATGCACTAATTGCAAAAATTTAGAAGTCATCAAAAACCAAATCACTACGCGCATGCTCCTAGGGGGATAGATTGGTAGGAAAAGACCATCGCTCGTCCCCGACCGCCACTCATATGGAAGACAATCAATAAATAAATTATGCTCCGACTTCATCACAAAGCGGTTCACCATACGTGCATGCTACGGGAATCACAACCCTTAACATAAGTATTTTTCATAATCACCTCAACTAGCATGACTCTAATATCACTACCTCCATATCTCAAAACAATTTTCAAGCATTATTTTGATCATAGCATCAAATTCACTTTCTATGATAGTTTTTATTATACCCAACTTGGATGCCTACCATTCTAGGACCAATTTCATAACAATAGCAAATACCATGCTGTTCTAAAAGACTATCAAAAAGAAATAAGTGAATCATGAGAGACTAGCAATTTCTTCAAAATTAAGACACCACCGTGCTCTAAAAGATACAAGTGAAGCACTAGAGCAAAAACTATAAAGCTCAAAAGATATAAGTGAAGCACATAGAGTATTCTAGCAAATTCTAATCAAATTGGATTCTCCCAAAAAGTGTGTACAGCAAGTATGATTGTGGTAAACTAAAAAGCAAAGACTAATATAGTACACGACGCTCCAAGCAAAACACATATAATGTGGCGAATAAAAATATAGCTCCAAGTAAAGTTACAATGAACGAAGACGAAAGAGGGGATGCCTTCCCGGGGCATCCCCAAGCTTAGGATTTTGGCTATTCTTGAATATCTTGGGGTGCCTTGGGCATCCCCAATCTTAGGCTCTTGCCACCCTTTATTCGATAGTCCATAAAGGCTTTACCCAAAACTTGAAAACTTCACAACACAAAACTCAACAGAAATCTTATAAGTCTAAGTTAGTGAAAGAAAACTAAACCACCACATAAGGTACTGTAATTAACTCATTCTTTATTTATTTTCGTGTTAAAACTACTGTATTCCAACTTCTCTATGGTTTATAAACTATTTTACTAGCCATAGATGCATCAAAATAAGCAAACAACACACGAAAAACAGAATCTGTCAAAAACAGAACAGTCTGTAGTAATCTGTAACTAACGCAAACTTCTGGAACTCCAAAAATCCTACCAAAATAGGACGTACTAGAAAATTTGTCTATTGATCAATATCAAAAAGAATCAACGAAAAAGCACGTTTCTGTGATTTACTAAATTGTTTCTGGTGGACGCAAAGTTTCTGATTTTCAGCAGAATCAAATCAACTATCATCATAGATTATCCTATAGGTTCTACTTCGCACAAACACTAATTAAAATATAAAAAAACATCTAAACAGAAGGTAGATGCAAGATTTATTACTAAACAGGAGCAAAAACAAAGAACATAAAGAAAAATGGGTTGCCTCCCAACTAGCGCTATCGTTTAACGCCCCTAGCTAGGCATAAAAGCAAAGATAGATCTAAGTAGCGCCCTCTTTGGCATTTGTCTTTTTGATGAGGTTATGCTCAAGTACGGGAGGCTCTTTGCATTTCCCTTCATGCTCAGAGATCCTAAGATCTAAGGCATGCAACCGCTTATTGTAAAGTGTGATCAAATTATTCATGCGGTTGATACTTGCAACAATATTCTTAAAAGGTTCAACAAGTTTTTGCAATTCAAGAAGTTTTTCTAAAATTTGGGTTCCTTCAAGAGATAAAGATGATCTTTCTTGTCCGGGAAGTATTCCAACTATCCCTTCTAAAATTTCATAAGCAGAACTAGGATCAATTTCAATAAATTCCCCTTCTGCGGCAACATCAAGGAGTTGTTTGTGGGGTAAGGTTAACCCAATGTAAAAGTTGTGAATTAAAATCTTGAGACCTCCTTCTAGGGCACAACTACGATAAGATTCTAACATCCTAAACCAAGAATCTTTTAAATTTTCACCTTGTCTTTGTTTGAAGTGGAGAACTTTAAATTCGAGAGACGAAGGGATAAAAACTGAGCTAGCCATGATGACAGGGTAAACGAGCAAACAGAAAAGGCAAGCGAAAAGAGAGGAGGGTATTGGAAAAGAGAGGGAAAATAAAACGGCAAAGGTGAAGTGGGGGAGAGGAAAACGAGAGGCAAATGGCAAATAATGTAAATGCGAGGGAGATGGGTTTGTGATGGGTACTTGGTATGTCTTGACTTCAGCGAAGACCTCCCCGGCAACGGCGCCAGAAATTCTTCTTGCTACGTCTTGAGCTTGCATTGGTTTTCCTCGAAGAGGAGAGGGTGAAGTAGCAATAGTAGCGTAAGTATTTCCCTCAGTTTTTGAGAACCAAGGTATCAATCCAAGAGGAGGCTCCTCAAAAGTCCCGTGCCTACACAAACAAAGCGAGAACTCGCAACCAACGCAATAAAGGGGTTGTCAATCCCTTCACGGCCACTTCATGTAAAGTGAGATCTAATAGAGATAGTATGATAAGATAAATATATTTTTGGTATTTTGTAAGATAGATGCAAAAAGTAAAGATGCAAATAAAAGTAGATTGGAACCAAATATGATAAGAGATAGACCCGGGGGCCATAGGTTTCACTAGTGGATTCTCTTAAGATAGCATAAGTATTACGGTGGGTGAACAAATTACTGTCGAGCAATTGATAGAAAAGCGAATAATTATGAGACTATCTAGGCATGATCATGTATATATGCATCACGTCCATAACAAGTAGACCGACTCCTGCCTGCATCTAGTACTATTAGTCCACACATCGACCGACTCCTGCCTAAATCTAGAGTATTAAGTTCATAAGAATAGAGTAGCGCATTAAGCAATATGACATGATGTAGAGGGATAAACTCATGCAATATGATAGAAACCCCATCTTGTTATCCTCGATGGCAACAATACAATACGTGCCTTGCAACCCTTTCTCAGCACTGGTAAGGACACCGCAAGATTGAACCCAAAGCTAAGCACTTCTCCCATGACAAGAAAGATCAATCTAGTAGGCCAAACCAAACTGTTAATTCGAAGAGACTTGCAATGATAACTCAATCATACATAAAAGAATTCAAAGAAGATTCAAATATTATTCGTAGATAAACTTGATCATAAACCCACAATTCATCGGATCTCGACAAACACACCGCAAAAAGAGTTTACATCGAATAGATCTCCACAAGAGAGGGGGAGAACATTGTATTGAGATCCAAAAAGATAGAAGAAGCCATCTAGCTAATAACTATGGACCCGTAGGTCTGTGGTAAACTACTCACAACTCATCGGAGGGGCAAGGATGTTGATGTAGAGGCCCTCCGTGGTTCATTCCCCCTCCGGCAGAACACCGGCGAAGGCTCCAAGATGGGATCTCGCAGATACAGAAGGTTACGGTGGTGGAAATTGTGTTTTCGTCTGCCCCTGGATGTTTTCGGCACGAGGTATATATAGGAGGAAGAAGTACGTCAGGATCGCCGAGGGGCCCACGAGACAGTGGGCGCGCCCTGCTGTGGGGGCCCTCCTATCTCGTGGGAGCCTCACGCTTCTTGACTTTCACTCCTAGTCCTCTTGATCAGGTTCGTTCCAAATATCATGCTCCCGAAGGTTTCATTCTACTTGGACTCCGTTTGATATTCCTTTTCTTCGAAATACTGAAATAGGCAAAAAAAAACAGCAATATGGCCTGGGCCTCCGGTTAATAGGTTAGTCCCAAAACTGATATAAATGTGTAAAATAAAGCCCATAAACATCCAAAAGGGGTAATATAATAGCATGGAACAATCAAAAATTATAGATACGTTGGGGACGTATCAAGCACCTGGGTGGGCACAACCCACCAAGGCCTGGCGCGCCTAGGTGGGTTGTACCCACCTGGTGGCCCCGCAGACCCTGAAACCGACGCTATAAATTCCTATTTTCCAGAAAATATCAGGAAAAAAGAATTATCGCGATCCACGAGACGGAGCCGCCGCCAAGCCCTGTTCTTCCTCGGGAGGGCAGATCTGGAGTCCGTTTGGGGCTCCGAAGAGGGGGATCTTCGTTCTTCGTCATCACCAACCCTTCTACATCGCCAATTCCATGACGCTCCCCACCTGGAGTGAGTAATTCCTTCGTAGGCTCGCTGGTCCATGAGGAGTTGGATGAGATTCATCATGTAATCGAGTTAGTTTTGTTAGGGCTTGATCCCTAGTATCTACTATGTTATTAGATTGATGTTGCTATGACTTTGATATGCTTAATGCTCGTCACTTTGGGCCCGGGTGCCATGATCTCAGATCTGAACCGTTTATGGTATCATCATTATATCCATGTTTTAGATCCAATCTTGCAAATTATAGTCACCTACTATGTGTTATGATCCGGCAACCCCGGAGTGACAACAACCATGCCCACTCCCGGCGATGACTGTAGTTTGAGGAGTTCATGTATTCACTATGTGTTAATGCTTTGTTCCGGTTCTCTAATAGAAGGAGGCCTTAATATCCCTTAGTTTCCAATATGGACCCCGCTGCCACGGGAGGGTAGGACAAAAGATGTCATGCAAGTTCTTTTAATAAAGCATGTATGACTATTTACGGAATACATGCCTACATTATATCGATGAACTGGAGCTAGTGCCGTATCGCCCTAGGTTATAACTGTCACATGATGAATATCATCCAACAAGTCACCGATCCAATGCCTACGAATTTAGTTTATGTTGTTTCTGCTAAGTTACTACTGCTATCATCACTGTTACACTTGCTACAAAATCACTGCTATCACTGTTACTATTACCTTGTTGTTGTCATTATTATCAAAACTATCAAACTACTTTGCTACTGATTACTTGCTGCAGATAATTAATCTCCAGGTGTGGTTGAATTGACAACTCAGCTGCTAATACCTTCAAATATTCTTTGGCTCTCCTTGTGTCGAATCTATAAATTTGGGCTGAACAATGTACCCTCAAAAACTATTGCGATCCCCTATACTTGTGGGTTATCAAGACCTTTTTATGGCGCCATTGCCGGGGAGCATAGCTATATCTGTTGAGTCACTTGGGATTATTATCAAATTATCACTATGAAGAATCTGACGGATCCTAAGACTAAGATTTCTCCGTCAAGGACGAGGGGAGGTAAGGAACTGCCATCCTGTTCTGCTTTAGATTCATCTTCTGTTATGAGTAAACTTGCAACACCACCACGTGCTATTAACTCTAATATGTCGCAAGTTATTGATGATGCTACTTCTGCTATGGATAATGCTTATGATGATGCTAGTACCCTGCTTGATAATGATGATGTGCCACTTGGTGAATTTCTTGATGAACAAATTGCTAGATTAATACAACATGATGTTGTTGAATCTGATGATGATTTTGAAACTGAAACTCCTGAAACACCTGCTAGAACTAGCCTTCCTAGATATGAATTGCCTAAGGTACTGGAAGGTTATATTATGAATGAGAGACAACTAGAGATATTCTTGCTTGTAAGGATAGAGATGATCTACAGAAATTACTATGCAAGTATAAAGAAAAATCTCTGAATGCTAGAATGAAATGTGATCCTAAGTTTGCTACTTCACCTATCTTTATTGATGATAAGGATTATGAATTCTCTGTCGACCCAGAGTTAATTACTTTGGTTGAATCTGATCCTTTCCATGGTTATGAAACTGAAACTATTGTGGCACATCTTACTAAGTTGAATGACATAGCCACCCTTTTTACTCATGATGAGAAGACTCGCTATTACATTATTCTCAAATTGTTTCCGTTCTCATTAAAGGGTGATGCTAAATCTTGGTACAATACTCTTGCTCCTAGTTGTGTGCGTAGTCCCCAGGATATGATTTATTACTTCTCTAAAAAATATTTTCCTGCTCATAAGAAACAAGATGCTTTACAAGAAATATTTAACTTTGTGCAAACTAAAGAAGAGAGTCTCCCCCAAGCTTGGGGGAGGCTTTGCTGCCATTTAATGCTTTGCCCGATCATCCTCTTAAGAAAAAAATGAAATACTTCATATCTTCTATAATGGACTAACCGATGCTTCTTGGGACTTCCTAGATAGTTGTGCTGGTTGTGTTTTCAGGGAAAGAACTGTTGGACAAGCTGAAGAACTATTGAATAATATATTGAAAAATTACGATGATTGGACTCTTCCTGAACCACCGCCTAAACTCACTCCAATGAAGAGGGGTATATTATATCTCAGTCCTGAAGATATGCAAGAGGCAAAGAAATCTATGAAGGAAAAAGGTATTAAAGCTGAGGATGTTAAAAATTTACCTCATATTGAAGATATACATGGGCTTAATACATAACCACTTCCTAAGGTGGTAGAGGTAAATTCTCTAATGAAGTTCAATGATAATGATAATCCTCACAATATGCATCCTAGCCAATGCCTTTATGAGTTTGAGAACTATATTAGAAAACAAGATCACTTCAATGCAAATGTTATGGAACAATTGAAATATAATTCTGATATGATTGCTCGCTTGAGTGACTTGTTATTTAGAATCTAAAATGATGTTAGAGGTGTTGGAAAACATGCTTCTATGGTTCAAACCCAGTTAGAACAAGTTGCTAAATAACAAAGAGAATTGCTTGATGAAATGAATCATAATATGCATGACTTTGCTATTAGAGTTGCAACTAGAGGAGGTAAAATGACTCAGGAACCACTTTATCCTGAGGGACACCCAAAAAGAATTGAACAAGATTCACAAAGAAATAACACTAGTGCACCTAGTCCTTCTAAAAACGAAAAAGAAGTAGAAAAATGATAGGACTTTGCACACTTCTAGTGAACCTAAAATAGAAAAACCTCCTGATAATGAAAATGAAACTTCTATCTCAAATGCTGAAACTCAATCTGGTAATGAACACTAACCAAGTGATAATGAAAAACATAATGATGAGGTTCATGAAGACACGCAACCAAATAATGATAAAGAAACAGATAATGATGTTGAGATAGAACCACCTGTTGATCTTGATAACCCACAACCCAAAAATAAAAGGTATGATAAAAGAGACTTCATGGCTAGGAAACACGATAAAGAAAGAGAACCGTGTGTTCAAAAACCTATGCAATTTCCACGCAAGTCAACTAAAAAGAAAGATGATGAAGAATTTCAAAGCTTTGCTGAAATGCTGAGGTCAGTCTTTTTGCATACTCACTTGACTGATATCCTTAAAATGCCTCCTTATGCAAAGTATATGAAAGACATCATCGCAAATAAGAGAAAAACACCGGAAGCTGAAATCTCCTCTATGCTTTCTAATTATACTTTTAAAGATGGAGTCCCTAAAAAACTTGGAGATCGGGGAATACCAACTATACCTTGCTCTATCAAAAAAAATTATGTGAAAACTCCTTCGTGTGATTTAGGAGCTAGTGTTAGTGTTATGCCTTTCTCTTTATATAAAAGACTTGACTTGAATAAACTCACACCTAATGAAATATGTTTGCAAATGGCTGACAAATCAACTGCCATACCTATCGGTATGTGTGAGGATGTGCCCGTTGTTGTTGATAATTTTACTATTTTGACTGGCTTTGTTATACTTGATATGCCCGAGGACGACAACATGTCGATTATCCTTGGTAGACCCTTCTTGAACACTGCAGGGGCTGTTATTGATCGCAATAAAAGCAAGTTCACTTTTCATATTAATGGTAATGAGCATACGGTGCACTTTCCGAAGAAAGAATTCCATGTGAATGGTATTAATGTTATTGAAAAATCTCCGACAATCACTATTGGAAGTTTTCAAATACCTCTACCTACTGCCAAAAAGAAATATGAAATGCTTATTGTTGGGGACATTTATATCCCCATTGAGGTAACTTACTAATTTACAGAAGTTCTTCAGTTTCATGCTAATCGAAAGTGGTTGTTAATAAGACCTGATCAACCTTATTAATGAATCATTTGAGCGGTATGAAGTTGATGAATTTAGTAAGCACCGCCCTCTATCCCTACTCTTTGTTTTCTGTTTTTATTAGTTAAATAAAATAAAATGCCATGTTCTATCTGTTTTCTGAATTTCCCGTGCAATAAAAAATGACCCAAAAAAAGTTCTCAGAATGCCCTGAAAATTTAATACGAATTTTTTCTGAATATTTCTGAATTTCTGGTGCAAATAATATCAGAGGGAGGTGCACCAGGTGGGCACAACCCACCTGGGCATAATCCATTTACTATCTCACAAGAGAATTTTGCTTACCATTGCAAACTTCCATTTTGGGGTTCGCTTGATGCTACCTCTTGAGCATGCGTTGGTTTTCCCTTGAAGAGGAAAGGGTGATGCAGCAAAGTAGCGTAAGTATTTCCCTCAGTTTTTGAGAACCAAGGTATCAATCTAGTAGGAGGCCACACGCAAGTTTCTCGTACCAACACAAACAAAAAAGAACCTTGCAACCAACGCGATAAAGGGTTGTCAATGCCTTCACGGCCACTTGCAAAAGTGAGCTCTAATAGAGATGATAAGATAAGATTTTTGGTATTTTTATGATAAAGATTGAAAGTAAAGATTGCAAAGTAAAAGTAGATTGGAAACTTATATGATGGAAAATAGACCTGGGGGCCATAGGTTTCACTAGTGGCTTCTCTCAAGATAGCATAAGTATTACGGTGGGTGAACAAATTACGGTCGAGCAATTGCTAGAAGAGTGCATAATTATGAGAATATCTAGGCATGATCATGTATATAGGCATCGCTGAGGGAGTCCTGGATTAGGGGGTCCTCGGACAGCCGTACTATATCCTTTAGCCGAACTATTGTACCGACCCGACCTCAGATGGTCAAGTCTCTGTGCTTCCGTGTCATCCCTGGATCGGTAATGATGACACACACAGTACTCGAAGGATTTATAACAGAGTAGCAATCACACAATTATTACATCGAATGTCTCAAAAGAGAACTTTTTACAATAATATGGCTTAAGGCCATCTAAAACGATAACAGCGGAAGGCTTGGAAGATAAAGTGAGTCCATCAACTCCAACGGCATAGCTGAGCTGCTGACAGCGACCTCCATCGAACCTTACTCCTCGTGCGAAAAAGTCTGCAACATAATGCGTTGTAGCCCGAGAATGGGTCAGCACATGGAATATGTTGGCAATGTAACACAATAGAGCAATAACAAAATAATGCTAACACTACATGCATATTTAGCTGGTGGAAAGCTCTACGTTACAGTTTTGCAAAAAGCCAATTTTTCCCTACGTTGAAGGAATAAATTTTAATTTAACTATCATGGTGGTTGAAACATCATTGAGAAGGTATAACCCCAACTCAATCCCAATTAAAGTAATTTACAACCCAACAATATTAATTTAGAGTGATGAGATACATGTAATTACTCGATTACTAGATACTCAGAATTGTCCATAACCGGGGACACGGCTAACCATGATTAGATTGTACACTCTGCAGAGGTCTCCATGACTTTTCCCCATTAAGACCCGATCGCCTCCGTTGATTTCTCGTGACCTTTGCATGGTGTTTGAGAAAGCGGATGGCCGAGACATGATCATTCGGAAACATTAACTCTCTACTCCGGATAGATCATACCAAACCTACAAAACCCACTACCTGCTGATCTACCTCTTCAAGAGCTTCACGTAACTTACTCAACTATGCTAGAGCCAATAATAGCTTGTGGCTGCACACAGAAGTTTCTAGCATGAATAATCTCAGTTCCCTTTGAGCCCTGGGTGGCGGTCCATAGGAAGATCACACGGGTACCGGGATTTCCAAAAATAAATCAGACAACACTGGGTTCCCCAGGTGCCTCAATCCACCCAGATGTCTATTAAAGTTGCCACCTTAAGTTAACCATTAATTAACAATCTCACATCTGTCATGAATAACTCTCAAACCCAAACCACGTCTACGAGCATAGCATAGCAATATAAGCAACACGTAGAAGTAACTCCCAAGGGTTTGACAGTAACAGGGCAATAGGTTCCTACCTCATCATCTACTTCCCAACCCACAAATTAATGAAATCCTAACCATGCAATGTTTGAGGGTTGAACTAATGCATAAAAACTGGGTACGAAAGGAATATGATCAAGTGTTACTTGCCTTGCTGAAGATCCGTGAATCCTAGAGACTCGTAGTAACACGCTTCGCACTCCGAGAATTCTATCGCAAGCAAACAATACATACATAAGGAACAAGCAAAGATGCACAAACGAAACTTCAACTGAAAGAGGTTGACCGGAGAGTTCAACTTAAGAACTCCGGTTCGCGAGAAAAATCAAACCAAACGGAGCAATGAAACTCAAACGGCGAAAGAAACAAGATCCGTTTACTAATCTGAACTAGTGTGAAATTTTACAGAGGCAAAAACTGGTTTGAGTTGGCTATTCGGAAAGAGGGTTTCGAGATGAAACTCCAGGCGCTTGAATCGCCTGATTCCGATAAACGAGCGAAAAGTTATACTAATTCGAACATCGGATCAGAAATCGCGATTGGAATAATCGCGGAATAAATCCGATAAAAGGAAAACGACGAACGGCTAAACGAACGAACGTTCTTTAGCAGAAACTATACGACGAACACGTTCGTTAAAACGAACGAACGAGCGAACGCTCGCAAAATAAATAAACCGGAGAAATAAAACCGATCTATATAAAAAAACGGCTAGGCTTTTTCTAAAAAAAACCGAAGGGGTCCTAAAAAAAACCGGCGACGAGGGGCTACCTCCGGCGAGGTCGTCCGGGCGGGCGGCTCGCGGGCTCGGCAAGGGCGCGGCGGCTCGGTGAGTGGCGGGCGGGAGGCGGCGGCGGCGACTTGGCGGGCGGCGGCGGCTCGAGCTCGGCTCGGCCCGGGTGGCGGCGGTGGTGGCTAGAGAGGGGGTGGCGGCTATTTAAAGGGGCGGGCGGTGGCTTGGAGGAGGGCAAGGCGGCGGGAGGAGGAGTCCACTCGGACTCGGACGGGCGCTGGCGGCGGTGTGCCACTGACAGCGGCGGCGGCGGTGGTCGGGCCTTTGGCCCGGTCGAGTATGAGTCATCTTTTTTGTTTAAAACGTTCATGAAACTTATAAAAATCCTAGAAAAATAAATAAAAACCTAAAAATGCCAAAACAAGTTTTTTTTGCCTAAATAAAATATTTAGAACAAGATGAACTTTTCTTGGCCCCTAAAATGCAATTTTTAAATTATGCAAATTTTTCTCTAGGGCAAATAAAATTCCAAATAAATAAAATAAACTCCAAATAATGATTTTAACATTTTTCCTCCGATATTTCAATTATTTTTGGAGAAGTCATATTATCTCCTCTCATTCATTATTAATCATGAAATATTTTTCCGGAGAGAAAAATAATAAAATCCAAAATCCTTGTCTTCATTATTTGACAAAATTCAAATATGAAAATCGGAAAATCCCCAACTCTCTCCGAGGGTCCTTGAGTTGCTTAGGATTTCGAGGATTGCAAACGAAAATGCAATAAAATATGATATGCATGGATGACCTATGTATAACATGCCAAATTGAAAATTTGGGATGTTACAACTATTGGACTATCAAGAAACAAGATTGAAGACTTCGTCCCGTGTCCGGATGGGACTCTCCTTGGCGTGGAAGGCAAGCTTGGCAATACGGATATGTAGATCTCCTCCCTTGTAACCGACTCTGTGTAACCCTAGCCCCCTCCGGTGTATAAATAAACCGGAGGGTTTAGTCCGTAGGACAAGAACAATCATACCATAGGCTAGCTTCTAGGGTTTAGCCTCTACGATCTCGTGGTAGATCAACTCTTGTAATACATATCATCAAGATCAATCAAGCAGGAAGTAGGGTATTACCTCCACCGAGAGGGTCCGAACCTGGGTAAACATCGTGTCCCCCGCCTCCTGTTACCATCCTCCTTAGACGCACAGTTCGGGACCCCCTACCCGAGATCCGCCAGTTTTGACACCGACATTGGTGCTTTCATTGAGAGTTCCACTATGCCGTCACCACAAGGTTTGATGGCCCCTTCGATCATCGGCAACGATGCGATCCAGGGTGAGGTTTTCCTCCCCGGGCAGATCTTCGTATTCGGCGGCTTCGCACTGCCGGCCAACTCGCTTGGCCATCTAGAGCAGATCGAGTGCTACACCCCTGGCCAACAAGTCAGGTTTGGAAACTTGAACTATACTGCCGACATCCGCAGAGAATTGATCTTTGACGGATTCGAGCACATATCTGGTGCGCCGCACAGTCACGACGAGCACGACTTAGCTCTGCCGCCGGACGGTGTTCGGGAGATCACACCTGTGCCTACTCCGGCCCTAGATCCGGGGTCGATTATGCCATCCGAGGACGGGTGGATGGACCCCGCCTCGGAGGTCACACACTCAGTGGCGATAGAGCCGAATACTGACTTCATCTCCTACGAGACTTGTGCCGCCGGATCCTCGGATTCATCCCCAGCCACAGGCCCCGAACCGCCTGCGTCCATGCCTATCGAATCTGATTGGGCGCCGATCATGGAGTTCACCTCCGCGAATATCTTCCAGCACTCGCCTTTTGGCGATGTGCTAAATTCATTAAGGTCCCTCTCCTTGTCGGGAGAACCTTGTCCGAACTATGTCAGGCTAGAATGGGATGTGGACGACGAAGAAATTCGTGACCCACCCACCACCCACTTAGTAGCCACTGTCGACGATTTAACCGACATGCTCAATTTCGGCTCCGAAGACATTGACGGTATGGATGACGATGTAGGAGACGAACAGGAACCACCGCCCACAGGGCGCTGGACTGCCACCTTATCATACAATATATACATGGTGGACACCCACAAAGGGGGGCATGGCGATAGGACAACGGAGGCTAATCCCTCCAAGCAGCAATCCAAGCACTGACGTCAGCGGCGCCGCTCTAAGTCCCGCCATAATAGCGATACCGGCCCAGGAGACAATAACGCTCCGGATAGTGCCGAAGACAATGACAATCCCCCCCAGCCAGATCTCAAGCGGGAGGATGAACAAGCTAGCCCTCCAGAACAGGCAGCAGACGGAGAATCAGAGGATGATAATTACATGCCTCTCTCCGAAGACGAAGTGAGCCTCGGCGACGAAGAATTTATCGTGCCAGAGGAACCCGTCGAGAAGGAGTGCTTCAAGCACCGGCTTATAGCCATAGCAAACAGCCTGAAGAAAAAGCAACAACAACTTCGAGCTGATCAAGATCTGCTAGCGGACAGATGGACTGAATTCCTCACGGCCGAGGAATTCGAACTCGAGCGCCCAACCAAGAGTTACCCAAAGCGCAGGTTGCTACCCCAACTCGAGGAGGAAGCATTGAAACCTACATCACCAGCGTATGATACGGCTGATCGGCCACCTCGTGGCCGAGATAGAGGGGCATAGCAGCCCGAAGTCTAGCCCGCACCCCGATGCCATTCAAACAAAAATACCAAGGCCCGGGGCAACACGCGGGACCTGCGAGTCGTATTGGAAAACAAAGCAGGACATGCGAGATCGATCTGTGGATCATAGGGGCGCGCCCCAACGCGGGACGATGACCGTGACGCCGGATATACTAAAAGAAAATCCGGCCTGGCCGAATAAAATAGAAAAGACTCGTGTGAATTGCGTCGTGATATAGCCCGGCACAGAGGCGCCGCACACCCCCTATGCTTCACTGATGAATTTATGGATCATGAATTCCTAGAGGGTTTTAAACCCGTAAACATTGAAATCATATGATGGTACAACAGACCCCGCGGTATGGATCAAGGATTTCCTCCTCCACATCCACATGGCTCGCGGTGATGATCTACACGCCATCAAGTACCTCCCCCTAAAACTCAAAGGACCAGCTCGGCATTGGCTGAATAGCTTGCCAACAAGCTCCATTGACAGTTGGGTGGATTTGGAAGATGCATTCCTCGACAACTTCCAAGGCACTTACGTGCGACCACCGGATGCTGATGACTTGAGCCATATAATTAATCAGCCAGTGGAATCGGCAAAAAAATTCCGGACCCGTTTCCTAACTAAGAAGAACCAAATTGTCGACTGTCCGGATGCAGAGGCCTTAGCGGCATTTATGCATAACATCCGTGACGAATGGCTCGCCCGGCACCTCGGTCAAGAGAAGCAAAATCCGTGGCAACCCTCACGACAGTTATGACCCGCTTTTGCGCGGGCGAAGATAGCTAGTTGGCTTGTAGTAACAATACAACAAGAAAACCTGGCACACCAAAAGCCAGGGATAGCAACGGCAAACCATGACGCAACACACAAAAGCTCCGCAAATATGGTGAAAACGCCGAAGAGAGTCAATGCCGGGTTTAGGGGCTCAAAGACCGGTCAGCGGAAAGGGCGAGTGAAAAATAACAATTCGGGTCCATCCAGTCTGAACCGTATACTCGATCGCCAATGCCAAATTCATGGTACCCCAGGAACGCTAGCCACCCATACCAACAGAGAATGCTGGGTCTTCAAACAAGCCGGCAGGGCAGGCGCCAAACATGGAGAAGGGGGTCCCAAAGCGATGATGGCGGCGAAGAGACCAGATCACCGAACACCGGAGGGCAAAATAAATTTCCCCCGCATATTCAATCGGTGAACGTGGTAAACACCACTCAAAATCCCAACTCGGACCGGATACGCACCCTTAGGGATGCCGACTTAACGGAACTAGTCGTCCCACAATATAAACTAGGGCCGGTCACCTTCAACCGCATGGATCGTCCGGTTAACGCCAATCAGGGCAATCCAGCCGCACTAGTCCTCGACCCAATAATTGACGGGTTCCGCCTCACACGAGTCCTTATGGACGGAGGCAGCAGTCTAAATCTGCTTTACCAGGACACAGTGCGCAAAATGGGCATCGATCATTCGTCGATCAAACCCACTAAAGCCACTTTCAGAGGCATTATACCAGGTGTGGAAGCGGTATACAGGTGCTCCATTGCCCTTGAGGTAGTCTTCGGATCACCAGAAAATTACCGTGCGAAGAGTTAATCTTCAAATCGTCCCTTCGAAGTGATTATCGAGCCTTTGCTCAAACAAACCGCGTTCGCTTGATTCAACGCGGTGCCACATTATGCCTACCGTAAGCTCAAGAGGCCCGGTCCACATGGCGTCATCACGGTTAATGCCACCACCGCCTTCACAGCAGAAGCAACGAGCCGCACCTTGCAGCCAAACCTCGAGTCAACGTCCAGGCTCCCGGACACCATCAAGGGACTCCAAACTACTTCACGGAAGGATAGCCCGACTCGTCCAGAGCTCGAGTAAACGCTCCGGCAAAGGCCAGGGCAGGCTGCACTCGTCGGCTCAACCGCACTCCGGCACGCAAACATTTCTTGCATTTCCTTTGCAGGTTCATCTTTGCGCCGACCAGGACGGGTGATACAGAGGCAGCTTGAAAGCGCAGGGGAATCCTTAGACATTCCCCGCAATAACCATCCGGCTACATTCCGAATCCGGACTCAGCTTCTTCCCCCCCGATCTCAGCAGGTTCCGCGGTCATATTCCCTTTTTATCACATTACCTGTACTCATACGCATAGATCTACTATTTAAGTACAACATGTGGATTTACATGACGCTTACCTGCTGTTATTTCTCATTGAAATTCTTTTGTCAAGTGGCATCTTTATACAGCGATATGCCTTAAAAATATGCCAGGGGCTTCGTATTACCCATAGCACGAACATAAAGTCCGAACACCTTCGCGGAAGTTCGGCGCCCCGAACCTATAGCATTATATGCGTCAGCTCTGAATCATGTCTTGGGTTAATAGTTGGGTTTGCCTGGCTCCCATGTTTTGGTACCTTACGTTCCGCTATATCGGCTAAGGTAGCACTGGGAGAACTACTGCGATTGTGTCCCGGTTCTTCCGGACGAGCACCTCAGTAGAGAAAGCCGAGAACTGACTGTCATGATACAGCGAGAGCTGGTCGGCTGTTTGGGAGCTTACAAAATCTTTAAGGATTTCTTCCGCATAATGCCATAACCAATGCAGCGTGCGATGGATCGGTTTTTCTTCTGATCATGTACTTATAGAGCCCCCCATGCGGTCTTCCGAGCACCAGGGGCTGCGCCTACCTTCCTAAAGCTCTTGTGGCTAAGTGAGAGTGATAAAGCCTTATAGTCCGATTGCCTTGTTCGCTGTGCTGAACACCTCCCTCGATGGACCCAAAACTGGGATAAAGAGTGATTAGGTTTATCCCGAACACCCCAGTACTTCTTACGTGGGGGCAGAAGCCGACGGCTGGCCATCTCTCAGGATTAATATATACAACGGCAGCAGAGGAGAAACTTTATATAACAAAGCAACAAATAATATAAATGACCTTGTTTCAACATTCCAAAGGACAACATGATTTGCATTCATGGAAATATAATGTCCTTGGTGCATAGCTCGGCGCAAGGTAGGATCCTTTAAGGACACTTTCATAATATAATTCGGGCTTGCGGTGCTCCTTCCCCATGCCCTTTGGTCATCAGCTTCTCAGCATTCATCTTCCCCCAGTGCACCTTTGCACGGGCGAAGGCCATTCGTGCACCTTCTATGCAGACCGACCACTTGATGACGTCAATTCGAGGGCAAGCCGCCTGACGAGCCCGAATTAGCCGCTTGGAATTGGCTCCGCGGGCCATAGCCGGATAATCAAGTCCTTCATGGCTAATTCGGCCGCCTTATGCAGTTCGACCAGCTGTTTCAGTTGATCGGCAAAAGGCACCGGATAATTCGGCGCCAAATACTGCGACCAGAAAAGCTTATCCGCAGTGTTCCTTTCTTTGGCCCGGTAGAATTGGGCGGCATCCGATATACTGCGGGGCAGTCCCACAAATACCCCTGGAGAAATCCGATTTAAAAATTAGAAATATAATGTTCTCCTCAAAAACTTGCTTTACAGGGAAAAAGCCTTACCTGCCGTGATCTTCCTTGCTTCCTGGATCCCCTGCAGGGCGCTTTGGGTTTCCCCCTGGGCATCGCTCGTGGCCTGATCCGCCTGGGCGAGTTCGGATTCTTTCTCCGTTAAACTCTGCTCCAAGGTCTTGCATTTTTTCACGGCCTCTTGCAGCTCCTGCTCAGCTTTAATAACCCTGGCCTCGTGCTTCTCGCGAAGAGCCTATTCTGTGGCTGCCTTTTTCTCGACTTCGGCCACAGCCTTTTTAAGAGCCTCGACTTCGGTCACCATCCCTAGCACAAATTATGAAGCTTATTTTCTCATACTGCAAATTTATTCGCAATAAACGCGAACAGGATTTGTGCATACCTTGTTTATCTCCCAACTGCATTTTCAATTGGCCAAGTTCTTCTTTGGCCCGCTCCAGACTTTGATTCAGTCCAGAGACCGCCATAGTATGAGAGGCAGCAGCCTTCTGACGCCTCGCTTATAATGAGAAGAGAAATAAATGTCATTCAATGAGTCTTCCTGCAAACATGAATTTGATCCTTTGTCCGGTTCTTTCTTTCACCAAACAGTGTGTCAGGGGCTACTATCCATACCATGGCACTCTTTGAAACCTCATAAAACATACCCCACAACCTTTTACAAGGCCGATACATGCTCCATTTAGTCCACTCTTAGCAGACTGAATCTTCTCAATCACCGCACCCATAAGGGCACGGTGCTCATCGACGATGGAGGCACTCTTCAGTGCCACCAACAAAGCATCCGACACCTCTGGTTCGACAGAGGTTGTCGGCGGAACAGGCATGTCCCCTCCAGCTGAGAGAGGCTGCCTGCCTATCTCTGGGGTCGTATTGGTCTCCGGAGCTATATCCGGCTGGGAGCCAGATCCCAGATGGTCCCTGCCATCAGCTCCCATGGGAATTTTCTCCCCAATGTGTCCGGCCCCTGAAGTTTGACTTCCCGGCACCACCTTCGCGATCTTCCCCTCTCCTCCTTGGTTGGGGCCTTCCGGGACGAAGCCTCGGTGTTATCCACCTGTTCGGAGGAAGGGGCCTTTGGGGGCATCCCGCTCTCCATAGCATCCGAGCTTAGCGAATCCTCTGATGAGGATTGTTTGGTACGGGACCTCCCTGGACTACAAAAAATATGACTCGGGTTAAAATACCATTCCATGACAAATCCGGACGCATAGACGTACTTGGGTTTTGTATACTCACGAGGTCACCAGGGGCTGGGCCCTGGGATCCCACGCCGGGCCGCTGGGATCCAAGTGTACGGAGGCCGTCCTCTTCTTCTTTCCTCCCATAGGGGATTCATCTTCCTCCTCCTCCTCGTCCTCTTCGGAGGCGGAACGGGCATCAGAGCCTTCGGATATTGTGTCCGAAGTGCCGCAGCGACAAAGACCTCCCCGGGTCTTTTTGGCCTCCTTCTCGGCCATCTTCTTCGGCACCTTGTAGGGCGCCGGGACCAACATCTTCATTAGAAGTGGGATGGCCAGTTCTTCAGGCAGCGGGGCCGGACAATGGATCCGCTCCGCCTTCTTTGTCCAGCCCTGGGAGAGTTGTAGAAAACACGTTAAGAGCTTCCTTTGGGATATGTGGATGAGAAGTATGATGACTCAACGAACTTGCAGGGCAGGACAGTTGGTACCCACGGTCTTCGGCGGAGTCCGGCCATGATTTGCTGGACTTGAAAAGCACCTTCCAGATGTCCTTGTGCGAGGAGCCAAAAAGCTCTCGTAGGGTTTGGTGCCCGGCCGAGTCGAATTCCCATAGATGGCAAGTCCGGTGTTGACAAGGCAGGATCTGGCGGACTAACGTCACCTGGACTACATTGACAAGTTCAATGTTCTTGTCTCCCATATCTTTAACGCGTGTTTGGAGCACCGTCAGTTCGTCGGACGAGGACCAGTTCAGGCCCTTCTTGACCCAGGATGTAAGCCGCAGGGGGGAACCGGATCGAAATTCGGAAGTAGCGGCCCTTTCCGTGCCACGTGGCTCAGTGATGTAAAACCACCGCTTTGTTGCCACTCCTTGACAGAATCGTTAAAGGTGCCTGTTGGCCATATGACATTGGGCATCTTGCTCACCATAGCGCCCCCGCACTCGGCATGCTCACCGCCCACTACCAAGGGCTTCACATTAAAGATCTTCAGCCATAGGCCGAAGTGTGGCGAGATGCGGAGAAATGCCTCGCACACGACAATGAATGTCGAGATGTTGAGGAAGGAATTAGGGGACCGATCGTGAAGATCGATCCCATAGTAATACATGATGCCGCGAACAAACGGGTGAAGGGGAAACCCTAGCCCGCAGACAAAGCGAGGGAGGAATACAACCCTCTCATGGGGTTCCGGAGTAGGGACTATCTGTCCCGCCGTCGGGAGACGGTGGCTGATTTTCTTGGCCAGATACCCGGCCTCCCGAAGCTTTTTGATATCCTTCTCCCGGACGGTAGAGGTCATCCACTTGCCTCCTGCTCCAGATCCGGTCATTTTCCGAAGGCCTTTGTGGGCAGAGGAGACGAACGCTTGGGCGCTAGAGCTCGGGCGGAGGAAAGTGGATCGGGAAGAAGAAGGCGTGGTTGTGAATGGGTGTTCTTATCCCCTTATAGAGGCAGAAGGTATTTTGCGCCTCCCCACTTGCCCAGTAAAACCGCTTATCCCCCAAGCGCCCTAATTGATGGCGCGATTGGGTTACTCGCACCCATATTTATGAGAATTCCGTGAAAAGAGGGACACGATCTCTGCTTCGACAGGACGTGCCAATAAAACCCCCTCGCAACACGTGAAGTGGCAGGCTCAGAAAAATGATTCATCATGACCAGATATGGCAAAACGCCGCGTTATGAAAAGCTGTCAGTAGATTAGATTTGTGGAAATATTATTCTCTCTACGGTGGTATGTGGAATTTGTTTTGCAGAGCCGGACACTATCCTTGTGTTCAAAATCTTTTATGGAGTATTCAGAGGAGGAACCCGCCATGCAATGCCGAAGACAGTCTGCGCGCCGGACTCATCGTCATTGAAGCCTGGTTCAGGGGCTACTGAGGGAGTCCTGGATTAGGGGGTCCTCGGACAGCCGGACTATATCCTTTAGCCGGACTGTTGGACTATGAAGATACAAGATTGAAGACTTCGTCTCGTGTCCGGATGGGACTCTCCTTGGTGTGGAAGGCAAGCTTGGCAATACGGATATGTAGATCTCCTCCCTTGTAACCGACTCTGTGTAACCCTAGGCCCCTCCGGTGTCTATATAAACTGGAGGGTTTAGTCCGTAGGACAAGAACAATCATACCATAACCTAGCATCTAGGGTTTAGCCTCTACGATCTCGTGGTAGATCAACTCTTGTAATACTCATATCATCAAGAACAATCAAGCAGGAAGTAGGGTATTACCTCCATCGAGAGGGCCCGAACCTGGGTAAACATCGTGTCCCCCGCCTCCTGCTACCATCCGCCTTAGATACACAGTTCGGGACCCCCTACCCGAGATCCGCCGGTTTTGACACCGACAATCACGTCTGCGACAAGTAGACTGAAACGATTCTGCATCTACTACTATTACTCCACACATTGACCTCTATCCAGGATGCATCTAGAGTATTAAGTTCATAAGAACAGAGTAATGCATTAGGCAAGATGACATGATGTAGAGGGATAAACTCAAGCAATATGATATAAACCCCATCTTTTTATCCTCGATGGCAATAATACAATACGTGTAATTTCTCCTTCACATCCTTTGGGATCGAGCAACGCAAGATTGAACCCAAAGCTAAGCACTTCTCCCATTGCAAGAAAGATCAATCTAGTAGGCCAAACCAAAATGATAATTCGAAGAGACTTGCAAAGATAACACATCATACATAAAAGAATTGAGAGGAGATTCAAATATTGTTCATAGATAATCTTGATCATAAACCCACAATTCATCGGATCTTGACAAACACACCACAAAAAGAGTTACATCGAATAGATCTCCAAGAAGATCGAGGAGAACTTTGTATTGAGATCCAAAGAGAGAGAAGAAGCCATCTAGCTAATAACTATGGACCCGAAGGTCTGTGGTAAACTACTCACAAGTCATCGGAGAGGCTATGGTGTTGATGTAGAAGGCCCCAAGATGGGATCTCACGGGTACAGAAGGTTGCGTCGGTGGAAATAGGGTTTCATGGTGCTCCTGGATGGTTTCGGGGTATATGGGAATATATAGGATGAAGAAGTAGGTCGGTGGAGCTGCAAGGGGCCCACAAGGGTGGGGGCGCGCCCAGGGGGGCAGGCGCGCCTCCCTGCCTCGTGGCCTCCTCGTTGATTTCTTGACATCCACTCCAAGTCATCTGGATCACGTTTGTTCGAAAAATAACTCTCCCGAAGGTATCATTCCGTTTGGACTCCGTTTGATATTCCTTTTCTGTGAAACACTGAAATAGGCAAAAAATAGCAATTTGCACTAGGCCTTGGGTTAGTAGGTTAGTCCCAAAAATAATATAAAAGTTCTTAGTAAAGCCCATTAAACATCCAAAACAGATAATATAATAGCATGGAACAATCAAAAATTATAGATACGTTGGAGACGTATCACTTGACGAACCACCAAAGGCTGAGTTCGAGTCTTTCTTGACTAATCTTTGTTACAATGAAGGTAGAGGAGTGACACAAGGAAGAATAAAGAGCATTCATTTTCCCGCAATTCAGTATTTTGCATTATTTAACAGGAAATGCATAGTAGGGAAGCATGAATGTAGCATACTTTGTGCGCCAGACTTGAGCCTCATTCGCACCGCTCTCACTTGTGAAAGGAACTAGAACCTTGGAGCTACTGTTGCACGTAGACTTCATCACAACGCTAACAGTGGATGGTTCTATGCTGGAATTTATGCCACGCATTTAGCACGAGGGCTGGGTGTTTCACCTTTGCCCTTTGATCCTATCCTAGCCACGCAGTATTTGGATTTTAACACCTTAAAAGAGTATAAGATTATCAAGGGAAAGGTTGATAACTTCACTTATAATTGAATGTTTATCAAAAATCTGTTGTGCATACATATTTGCCTGCGCCTGCTCTTTTTGACTATCACAGCAAGGGAAGATATTTTGTTCTTGAGAGCGAGGCCCGAGCGCACGACGCAGCAGTGGAGGTATAGCACGCCAGGCCGAGACATCCACACCAAGAGCCTCCGTAAGCTACCACGCCGACTACTACCCTCCAGGCTACTGACCATTTACCAACTTAGTACAAAAGCCTAAGCTTGGGGGATTACATTCATGTCCACTTATTTTCATTTGTCGGTGCTCACACTTTTTCATTGTATCATCCATGCTTAGATTTATTTTCTTGCTTTCTTCTTGTGTGTTTGGAAAACTTTAGAAAAACCAAAAAAATTAGTTGTAGTAATTTAGTTTCTATGCATGCTTAGTAGTAGTATTAAAAAGAGAAGTCAAAAACATTTCCTTGTTCTTCTTTTGCTTGTTGGGAGCTTTCCCGTGTAAATAGTTTTTCTCGTTTTTGCTTTTTCCTTTTATTTGCTTGTTTAAGAAAACCAAAAACTCCAAAAAATATTTCAGTGTGTTTCTCTGAATTTCTTTTCCTTTTATTCGAGATTGTACCAAGGAGAAGACCACGATGAAAATGTTGAGTGGCTTTCATATGAATAACTCTTGAACTAATATAGAGCACATTTTACCTTGTCTTCTCCTGTTGAATAAAATGTTTGCAGATTCCAGCTGAGTCCACGGCACTCTTGTTCGGTCGTGCAAGTGAAAGGCAATAATGATGACATTCGATGAACTGGCCGTGGCAGAGATAAACTGGAGTGAACTCGACTTGTTCTGTTTGTGTAAATATGTTTAACCTAGTATCCATGATTCAGCCCATTACGATTAAACATGTTTGCAATGAAAATTAGAGATTATAGTTTCTCATGCCATGCATAAGTAGCTGGGAGTTGATAATGATTTATCTTGGATATCAACATAGCGTTAAAATGATTGTGATGTAGTATGATGATATGTTATCCTCCTCTGAATGTTCGAGTGGCTTGACTTGGCAAATGTTCATGCATGTAGTTGAATCAAAACCAACATAGCCTCTATGATATTTATGTTCATGGTGTTCATATCCTACTTATGCTAGTGTCCAATGTTACTTATGCATAATGCATGGTTATGATCGTTGTTGCTCTCTAGCTGGCCACTTCTCAATCTAATTGCTAGCCTTCGATTGTAGTAAGTGGGATCTCTGCTTGTACATCAAAAAACATGAACCAAAAGTTATTCCAGATGAGTCCACCATACCTACCTATATGCGGTATTACCCTGCCGTCCTAAGTAAATTTGCATGTGCCACCTCTAAACACTTCTAAAAATTATCCTTTTTGTGTTCCTGGATCGTTCATGGAATGACAGGAGGTGGTTGGTATCTTCCATGCTAAGCGGGTTATTCTCAGGTCGGGTGTTTATTCACTCGCCATCGCACGAGAAAAGCGCAGTAATAGGGATGCCCAGTCCCAAACTGCAAACATGAAAAAGAGTTAATCTCTTGAATAATCAAACAAAAACTCCCAATGGAGTCAAAACCTTTACTTTTATCACTTGGGAACCACCACTAGCGTGCTTAGCATGGAAGATATTGATAACTGATGGTCGTGAGGTAAATGAGAAGGGTGCATGGCTCAAAATATCATTTATCTCTGTTTTAAAACTTGAGCTCTGGAACCTCTGCAAATCACTGCTTCCCTCTGTGAAGGGACTGCCTATTTACTTTTATGTTGTGTCATCACCTTCTTAAATGAGCACCAGAAACTCAGAGAGCACAGTTGTCATGATTTATGCATTGTGTGTAGATAATGTTGGGTGCATCATGACTGGATCTTTTCTACCATGAATTACAATGTTTAGTCGCTGCTTGAACTTTGGAGGTGCTTTCAATTTTTGTTTAGCGGTCTAAGAAAGGGCTAGCGAGAGACCACTATTGTCATATTATATCATGGTTGTTTTGACAACGTGATGTTGTTTAAGATATCGTATTATTGCTCGCTAGCTGATTATGTCATTGATATGAGTCATTATAATCTTTAAGAGTTATTGTCGACATGGTTAGTTATAATGTTGGCTGAAAACCTAGCTGCTGTTTAAGCTTATTTATGCAAACAAGAGCAAAAGAGTTCGTAAAAGTTTTTCTTTTTCACTTGCAGTTTATCAACTGAATTGCTTGAGGACAAGCAAAGGTTTAAGCTTGGGGGAGTTGATACGTCTCCGACGTATCTAATTTTCCTAGCACGTTTCCTCTTGTTTTGGACTCTAATTTGCAAGATTTGAATGAAGCTAACCCCGGACTGATGTTGTTTTCAGCAGAACCACCATGGCATTGTTTTTGCGCAGAAATAAAAGTTATTGGAATGGAACGAAACTTGAGGAATTTTTATATAAGAAATAAGAATTTCTGGAGCCAAGACCTGCCGCAGAGGGGCACCTGAGTGGCCATAACCCAACAGGGCACGCCCCCCTCTCCTGGCATGCCTAGGTGGGTTGTACCCACCTGGTGGCCCCGCAGACCCTGAAACCGATGCTATAAATTCCTATTTTTCCAGAAAAAATCAGGGAGAGAGAATTATGGCAATCCACGAGATGGAGCCGCCGCCAAGCCCTGTTCTTCGTCGGGAGGGCAGATCTGGAGTCCGTTTGGGCTCCGGAGAGGGGGATCTTCATTCTTCGTCATCACCAACCCTTCTCCATCACCAATTCCATGATGCTCCCCACTGGGAGTGAGTAATTCCTTCATAGGCTCGCTTGTCGGTGAGGAGTTGGATGAGATTCATCATGTAGTCGAGATGGTTTTGTTAGGGCTTGATCCCTAGTATACACTATGTTCTTAGATTCATATTGCTATGACTTTGCTATGCTTAATGTTTGTCACATTGGGCCCGGGTGCCATGAACTCAGATCTGAACCATTTATGTTATCATCATTATATCCATGTTTTAGATCTGATCTTTCAAGTTATAGTCACCTACTACGTGTTATGATCTGGCAACCCCGGAATGACAACAACCAGGCCCACTCCCGGTGATGACCGTAGTTTGAGGAGTTCATGTATTCACTATGTGTTAATGCTTTGTTCCAGTTCTCAATTAAAAGGAGGCCTTAATATCCCTTAGTTTCCAATATGGACCATGCTGCCACGGGAGGGTAGGACAAAAGATGTCATGCAAGTTCTTTTAATAAAGCATGTATGACTATTTACGGAATACATGCCTACATTATATCGATGAACTGGAGCTAGTGCCGTATCGCCCTAGGTTATAACTGTCATATGATGAATATCATCCAACAAGTCACCGATCCAATGCCTACAAATTTATTTTATATTGTTTCTGCTAAGGTACTACTTCTATCATCACTATTACACTTGCTACAAAATTACTGCTATCATTGTTACTGTTACCATTGCTGCTGTCACTATTATCAAAACTATCAAACTACTTTGCTACTGATTACTTGCTGCAGATAATTAATCTCCAGGTGAGGTTGTATTGACAAATCAGCTGCTAATACCTTCAAATATTCTTTGGCTCCCCCTGTGTCGAATCTATAAATTTGGGTTGAATACTCTACCCTCGAAACCTGTTGCGATCCCCTATACTTGTGGGTTATTAATAGACGGCCATAACCTTGTGTGCCCGAGTTGTATGGATCCATTGTCCCTGTTTGGGACCGTTTTTGTTTTGCCACGATGGTGGCCGTTGAGTGTCATTAGGTGACATCGAGGCCAACCATGACTTAGCCCAAAGGGGAGTTGGTCGGAGTGGCCGGGAGGTCATGGCAGTAGATCGGTTTTGTCGGAATGCCGTTGGTCCACCCAAATGAGAGCACGAGGCCATGGGTTCTGTGATGTGGGTACAGTGTGCTAACCTCTGCAGAGTGTGTGTTTTATCTATCGGTAGCCGCGTCCTCGGTCATGAGTACAAGTTCGTAGTAGGTCACGCCGTTCGATCAACACTCACATGACGGAATGAATTATAGGTGATTTATATGTTGATATATTTGAGCAGTACAATTTGGCAGGATGTTGATGATAATATTGGAATGATCCCTAGGATGATCATTCAGTTTGTGATGTGGTCACGCGGTGATCACGTGGAGGTATTGATCACGAGGTGATCGAGGTGATTTATTGCTTGGCACGATAAGCAAGAGTGAGATGGTTCTTGAGATGATGGTTCAGTATTAATTTTAGTAGTATCATATCATGATTAGTATTTGCTTCATCATAGTAGTTGTTGATAACTTAATTTGCAAATGCTATGTTGTTGTCTTGCTTTGATGATTTTGGTTGTTGTGAGCTTGCAAGTACATTCAATGTACTAACCTGGCGTGTCATGCCAGATTGCAGTTGATGCCGTGTTTGTTTGTTTGTCAAGGTTTCCGTTCCTGCGAGCTAGATCGTGTCCCAGCCAGAGTCCCTGCGGAGTGGAGTTCACCACCTTCGTCATTGTTCCGCTGCTAGCATAGAGCTACCTTAGCAAGTGTAGTGTCGTTGTGCTGATGCGATCCTTTGTAACATCAGACCCTTGTACCATTATGCTTTGTAATAAAGAGTTGATTTGTTCTATACCGAGCAGTAGGCCGTATTCCAGAAGACCTACCTTGAACTCTGGGATGGAATACGGGGCGTTCCTGTCTCTTTGAGCTGGGGTGCCACAAAGCTTGGTATCAGAGCAGGTCTAACTATAGGACGCCCTAGTCAGCGCGAGCGGTAGAAAACGGTAGTACAGAGTCTATCTTGTTTGTTGCATTGGTTGCTGCATTTGTTTGCTGCATAGCATGCATATAGCCTTATTATTTGTTGCCAACGGTTTATCTTGTGGGTGTAGCTGGCATCAGTTCATTTATACTACAGCTCAGCCTCTGCATCTCTCTAGTTTCCTTTGAGCCTGTTCTTCAGTGTTTGGCATCATTCTATCCCAGTGGAGTGATGCCAAGTGTTCCGGACACCGTTTGCAGGATAGTGTCGAGGTAATCACACCAGTTTCTTTTCATCATCCTCACATATCGTTTCAGTGACAGACATGCTTCTATCCCGGGTTGTCCTTTTATCTTGCCGTGGTTGGCAACCCTTGACGATCTTAGTCATCAGGAAGGGGCAATGTCAGTAGACTTAGTTTTCCTTGCTATACTATTCCTTGGACGAGGACGGATTCCTTCCGTCCGCTTGATAATAATGTGGCCGTGACATTCATGTTCTGCTACATGGGTATTAACACTACAAAAAAAGACACATCCGTGATATTTTGGGCCGAACGAATTTTTTCTGTCATACATATGACACTTGTATGACGATAATTGTGATAAAACCCGGTATCATCATAGATGTGGTGGGCTCCTACTTCTATGACAAAAAATCATGACATAAAATGGGCTTTTCATCCTGGGCGGGCCGGAGACGCAGCTGTATGACATTCTTTGGGCCGTCCATGACGGAAAACTCCATGGTAGAAGCGAGGGGGAGGAAAATTTTGTGGAGTTGCCGGTTACGGTGGGAGCTCGGGGGCAGAGCGATGCGCATTTCTCTCGTACATACGCGCGTGTGTGCAAGGCGTTGGCTCTAATCGAGCCGAAGCGAGGTGGGCTCTAATCGAACCCGGCGATCAGACCGCGAGCTACGCGTTCTTGAACCCGAGCGATCGATCAATGGCTGTTAACTCAACCCGATGGAGCGATTCGCCGCTATCGCTGCTAATCAAGCCGATCGATGCTGCGTGCAGGATGAAATAAAGGAGCGCTATGGGGGGGGGGTTGGATGAAGAGTGAGCAGTGGCGTTGCCTCTGGATGAACAGGAACCCGTGGTGTGGAGGGCTGGATGAACAGACGGTGGAGGGGTGGCCGTGGAGGGTTTGTTGAACAGGACCCCGTGGTGTGGAGGCTGGATGAACGATGAGACGGTGGAGGGTGCCCGTGGAGGGTGGTTGAATAGTAGCCGGTGGAGAAGCGCGGTGGAGGCTGGATGAACAGGAGAGCCAGCGGAGGTGGAGGAGGTCGACGATAGCCCATGGAGGCCGGAGGAGGTCGACGGTGGAGATGAACAAGACCCCGTGCAGTCCCGTTTTGCGCACGCCACACCCTCCCTGCTTCGATCTGTATAGCGCCCAACACAAGTCCGTTTAGTCCCGTTGCTGTACGCCACACCCCTCCCGATGAACAGGACCCCGTTTTGACCGTGGCGCTTCAACACAAGTTCGTTTAAATCTGCTTTTGCGGTACCCACACCCCTCCCGATTATCAGGACCCCGTTTACGACCGTAGGGAGGTCCGTTTCCTCCGCTTTCTGCGGTATGCCAGACCCTCCCGAGCAAACAGGACCCCGTTTGAACATGGCGGTCGAACACAAGGCCGTTTCCTCCGTTGTAGCGATACGCCAGCCTCGTTCCATCGCCTATTCCGTCCAAGCCTTCCCGATGAACACGACCATGCATTCCGTTCCGACCCAGCTGGTTGGCTCCTAATGAACACGAAGACGACGTTGTTTCTCCGTTCCGACCCAGCCATGTACGTATGCGCGATAGGCGTTAGAGACCCTGCCCGTATGTACGTACGTGGCCGTATTTTCTTTCTTGCACCCTCGCCATGCGTGCGTGTACATGCTACGTGCGCGCCTCTACATCTGCGACACGTGCGCGCCTCTACATGGACCAGTATGTACGTACACGTTCGCGACCAGAATGAAAACTCTACGTACGCTTCGACCAGGTGGGTCCCGACTGTCAGGCTCTTCCTTGCCTGCGAAGATGTAGCTGTTGGGTCCCAGCTGTCGGCGAATCGTTTTTTTGCGGACGCACTTCCTTGCGCGGCGAAGGTGTAGCCGGTGGGTCCCAAAGGTCGAGGGGAAACGTTTTTCAGGAAATACTGTGGCCCGTCCGGTGGGTCCCTGTTGCCAGGTGGAGGAATAATTATTTTGCGCGTAATAAGGAGGCACTTCCTTGTTGCGGCCGTGGACCCAGCTGTCAGCCTCTCCACGTACAGTCCACGTCCGACGGAAGCCGTTCCTTGACCACGTTGACCACGCCGCGCCGAGAGCACCAGGGCGGTGGACGACGGCGAGGCCTAGGAAGGGGACGACGCGGAGCCGGGGAAGACGCGGCAGTGGATGCCCACGCGTAGAGGAGTACGAGGGATGGCCTGGCCAGCGGTGGGAGTAGTAGGGGGCGGTGAGGCCTCCGCCACATCGCAGCCGGCCACGGGAGGCATGAGCACGAGGCATGACCGGCGCTGGTTTGGGCGGCTGGAGCAAGAAGACCAGAGGTTGAAGAAGCACTACGGCCGTTGGATGGACATCGTCACAGTCCTTTGGAGCTAGAATCGTGCATATTGACTAAGTTGACAAAGCCCTCCGTCCCTGTCAACTTAGTAGGTCCACAAGTCAGCCTGCCACTATACTGGGTCCCAGCTAACAGGGGGAGTATTCATTTTTAATAAGGATGCACTTCTTTGCGTGCGAAGATATAATTTGGTGGGTCAAATTTGTCGATTAATGATAACGTTTTTCGCGAAATATTGAGGCCCTTTTGGTGGGTCACGATGTCGGTGGACGAATCATTATTTCGCGTAATAAGGAGGCATTTCGCGCGTATGCCGTGGACCCAATTGCCGGGCGTCTGTCCCAATGATCCACTTCAGATGCATGTCGGTCGTTGACCACGTTGACCAGGCCGCGCCAAGAGCACCAGGGCGGTGGATGACGGTGAGGCCTAGGAAGGGAACGACACGGAGGTAGGGAATACTCAGCAGTTGTTTCCCACGCGGAGGGGAGTAAGACTGAACAAGGGTTTACTGGTTCGTCTGCCGTCACCGGAGAATAACAGCAGGTGTGGGTGAGTAGAGGGATGGTTATTCCAGCGATGGGAGTATGATAACCCACAAGTATAGGGGATCGCAACAGTTTTCGAGGGTAGAGTATTCAACCCAAATTTATTGATTCGACACAAGGGGAGCCAAAGAATAATCTCAAGTATTAGCAGCTGAGTTGTTAATTCAACCACACCGGAAACTTAGTATCTGTGACAAAGTGTTTAGTAGCAAAGTAATATGATAGTGGTGGTAACTGTAACAAAAGTAAAGACAGCAAAAGTAATGTTTTTGGTATTTTTGTAATGATGATAACAGTAGCAACGAAAAAGTAAATAAGCGTAAACCAGCATATGGAAAACTCGTAGGCACCGGATCAGTGATGGATAATTATGCCGGATGTGGTTCTTCATGTCACAGTCATAACATAGGGTGACACATAACTAGCTCCAGTTCATCAATGTAATGTAGGCATGTATTCCGTAAATAGTCATACGTGCTTATGGAAAAGAACTTGCATGACATCTTTTGTTCTACCCTCCCGTGGCAGCGTGGTCCTATTGTAAACTAAGGGATATTAAGGCCTCCTTTTAATAGAGAACCGGAAAAAGCATTAGCACATAGTGAATACATGAACTCCTCAAACCATGGTCATCACCGGGAGTGGTCCCGATTATTGTCACTTACGTGTTGCGGATCATAACACATAGTAGGTGACTATAGACTTGCAAGATAGGATCAAGAACACACATATATTCATGAAAACATAATAGGTTCAGATCTGAAATCATGGCACTCGGGCCCTAGTGACAAGCATTAAGCCACGTAAAAGTCATAGCAACATCAATCTCAGAACATAATGGATACTAGGGATCAAACCCTAACAAAACTAACTCGATTACATGATAAATCTCATCCAACCCATCACCGTCCAGCAAGCCTATGATGCAATTACTCACGCACGGCGGTGAGCATCATGAAATTGGTGATGGAGGATGGTTGATGATGACGACGGCGACGAATCCCCTCACCGGAGCCCCGAACGGACTCCAGATCAGCCCTCCCGAGAGAGATTAGGGCTTGGCGGTGGCTCCGTATCGTAAAACGCGATGGAACTTTCTCTCTGATTTTTTTCTCCCCGAAAGCCAATATATGGAGTTGGAGTTGGCGTCGGAGGGCATCCAGGGGGCCCACGAGGTAGGGGGGCGCGCCCCCACCCTCGTGAGTAGGGTGTGGGCCCCCTGGTCTTCATCTTTGGCGAGGATTTTTTATTATTTATTCTAATAATTCCGTGGAGTTTCAGGTCATTCCGAGAACTTTTGTTTTCTGCACATAAAAGAACACCATGGCAATTCTGCTGAAAACAACGTCTGTCCAGGTTAGTTACATTCAAATCATACAAGTTATAGTCCAAAACAAGGGCAAAAGTGTTTGGAAAAGTAGATACGACGGAGACGTATCAACTCCCCCAAGTTTAACACTTGCTTGTCCTCAAGCAATTCAGTTGACAAACTGAAAGAGAAAAAGAAAAACTTTTACAAACTCTGTTTTCTCTTGTTGTTGTAAACATGAAAAGCCAGCATTCAAGTTTCAGCAAATATTATGAACTAACCATACTCACAATAACACGTAGGTCTCACAGTTACTCATATCAATAGCATAATCAGCTAGCGAGCCATAATAATAAAACTCGGATGACAACACTTTCTCAAAATAATCATAACACGATATAACGAAATGGTATCTCGCTGGCCCTTTCTGAGACCGCAAAACATAAATGCAGAGCACCTTTAAAGATCAAAGACTAACTAAACATTGTAATTCATGGTAAAAGAGATCCAGTCAAGTCATACCCAAAATAAACCAATTATAATGAATGCAAATGACAGCGTGCCCTCCAGCGGGTGCTTTTTAATAAGAAGAGTGATGACTCAACATAAAAGTAAATAGATAGGCCCTTCGCAGAGGGAAGCAGGGATTTGTAGAGGTGCCAGAGCTCGATTTTGAAATAGAGATAAATTATATTTTGAGCGGCATACTTTCACTGTCAACACAACAACTATGAGATGGCAGTATCTTCCATACTACATGCATTATAGGCAGCGCCCAATTAGAATGGTAAAGGTTTATACTCCCCTTCCTCCACAAGCATCAATCCATGGCTTGCTCGAAACAACGAGTGCCTCCAACATTCAACGGGTCCCAAGGGGAGTTCTGTTTAATTATTTTGATTTGCTTCGATCTTTTTGGATCATGGGACTGGGCATCCCGATTACCGGCCCTTTCTCGTGAATGAGGAGAGGAGTCCACTCCTCTTGAGAATAACCCACCTAGCATGGAAGATATAGGCAGCCCTAGTTGCACATGAGCTGCTCGAGCATACAAAACAGAATTTCATTTGAAGGTTTGGAGTTTGGCACATACAAATTTACTTGGAACGGCAGGTAGATACTGCATATAGGAAGGTATAGTGGACTCATATGGAACAACGTTGGGGTTTAAGGAGTTTGTATGCACAAGCAGTATTCCCGCTTAAAATACGGTGAAGGCTAGCAAAAGACTGGGAAGCGACCAATCGAGAGAGCGACAACAATCGTAAACATGCATTAAAATTAATTTACACGAATACAAGCATGAGTAGGATATAATCCACCATGAACATAAATATCATGAAGGCTATGTTGATTTGATTCAACTACATGCGTGAACATGTGCCAAGTCGCGTCACTCAATTCATTCAAAGGAGGATACCATCCCATCATACCATATAATAATCATTCTAATAGCATGTTGGCACGCAAGGTAAACCATTATAACTCATAGCTAATCAAGCATGGCACAAGCAACTATAATCTCTAAATGTCATTGCAAATATGTTTACTTCCTAATAGCTGAATCAGGAACGATGAATCATCATATTTACAAAAACAAGAGAGGTTGAGTTCATACCAGCTTTTCTCATCCCAATAAGTCCATCATATATCATCATTATTGCCTTTCACTTGCACGACCAAACGGTGTGTATAATAATAAGAGTGCACGTGCATTGGACTAAGCTAGAATCTGCAAGCATTCAACTCAAGAGAGAAGACAAGTAATATGGGCTCTAAGTTATATAAACAATGATGCATATAAGAGCCACTAAGCGTTTTCAATATAGTCTTCTCGACCCACAAAGAAAGGAAAAGAAACAAAAACTATTTACACGGGAAAGCTCCCAACAAGCTAAAGAAGAACGGGAAATATTTTTGGGTTTTCTTTTTAATTATTACTACAGCAGGAAATAAACTAATACTAATTTTTTTGGCTTTTCTAAAATTTATTAAACACACAAGAAGAAAGCTAGAAAAAGAAAATAAACTAGCATGGATATTACAGTGAAAGAGTATGAGCACCAACATCTAGCAATGAGTGTGTGTGAACATAAATGTAATTTTGGTGAGAAATACGTACTCCACCAAGCTTAGGCTTTTGGCCTAAGTTGGTCTATTGCCAGGGATAGCCTGTCTGATACTCGTAGGTGTAATTTGGGGTCATCTGCGATGCATTTGCTATCGCCTCTGAATTGCAGCGTGGCCGAGCTGCCTCCGCTCTCCTCTCATATTCATCTGCGTCCTCTCCGGTAATAATATATTTTCCTCTACCAAAAATCAAAGAAGGTACGAGCAGGAAGAGCAACACGGACCACATGCCGTTTGTTAAAGATTAGTCGTACTGGAAAGGTGGTCCAGTCCTCTCAATGAACTGGTGAGAAAACATAGAATCAAGATCTAAATAAGAAGCGGGTAACTCCATATCACCCTCACGAATGTCTACATCAAGAAAATTAGCTAAGCGGGTTGCATAAATTCCTCCAAAGAAATCTCCGTTACGTCTATTAAGATGCAACCTACGAGCTACAATGGCTCCCATATGATAAGCTTGGTCCCATAACACGATTGCTTACGAGAATGCCGAGATCGGGGCACACATGTGACATGCTTCATCCTTAGCATTTATGCATCTACCTATGAAGAGAGCAAAATAATGTATAACAGGAAAGTGAATGCTCCCTATAGTGGCTGCGCTTATATCTCTAGATTCCCCACAGTTATTCTAGCAAAAAGTCTCTATATTCAGATTTAGGGGATCCTCGATACTACCCCAAGATGGAAGTTTGCATGCAAGAGTGAAATCTTCTAAGTCCATGGTATAAGATTTGTCATAAAGGTCAGACATGGTGAAGGAGAATTACGCTAAGATGAAAAATCAAACCTCCCCACAAATGAGCTTGTGAGGTAACGCAATCTGGGGCATTTATCGACTTCAAAGTCCTCAAGACCGGCATTACGCAAATATGCGAGAATTCTTCTTTAATTCCCACTTGATTCATAAAATTTTCGAAGGCCATTCAAAGGGCCTCACGGGAGGCGTCTCTTGGTGGTTCCTCGTCACCATCACGCATTGCAAGCACAGGACCTTGCTTCCTTGAAGAACCACCTTGGAACATCCTCCTAAGCATATTGTTTCCTCTGAAAATAATTCTGAAATTTTTAGTAACTTCAAACAAAAGTGAACCAACTTCAATAAAACTGATAGCAACTACTCATACAAGTGCCTAGAGCATATATCAAGCATTAGAACTACTTGGAACTATATAAATTTGACATGAAAGCTCAAGAACATGGTCACCTATGCAGCACAAATTTGCAATGAATAAAGCACTAGAACAAAAACTAATTGGACCAATGGAGGAGTCACATACCAAGGAACAATCTCCCAAAGCAGTTTTGCGAGAGGTGCTTTAAGCAAGGAGATCGAAAATCACAGCAACGGGGGCTGGAACTACTGCTTGAGTTGGTTTTTCGGGTTTGTGTGAGGCAGAGGAAGAAGATGGGTGTAGGGATAAGTGGAGGAGGGCCACCGTGGGCCCACGAGGCAGGGGGCGCGCCTAGGGGGGTAGGGCGCGCCCTCCACCCTCGTGACCATGTGGCTGCTCCCCCCGCGGTAATTTTTGCATAGTAAATCCTCAAATATTCCCGAAAAAATCATATTAAATTGGCATGGTATTCTGAGGACTTTTATTTTCGGGAAATTTTTATATTGCACGGATAAGTCGAGAGGCAGACGAGAAAAATACTATTTTACTTTATTTCTACTAAGTAACAGAAAATATAAAGAGGGTATGAAGGTTGTGCTTCTAGTTTCATCCATCTCATGCTCATCAAAAGAAATCCACTAACAAGGTTGATCAAGTCTTGTTAACAAACTCATTCGATCAACATGAAACCGGAGAAATTTGAATAACACTATGTTACCTCAACGGGATATGGACATCCCCAATAATAAGTATATCATATTTCTTCTTGACAGTAGGGAGAGGAAATTCAAAACCTCCAAATATAATCGATGGAATTTTTCCAATAGAGTTGATACTATAAACTTGAGGTTGTTTCCTCGGAAAGTGTACCGTATGCTCATTACCATTAACATGAAAACTAACATTGCCTTTGTTGCAATCAATAACAGCCTCTGCAGTATTAAGGAAAGGTCTTCCAAGAATAATAGACATACTATCATCCTCGGGAATATCAAGAATAACAAAAGTCTCATTAAAATAGTAACGTTTGCAACCACAACAGGCACATCCTCACAAATACCGAAGGTATAGCAGTTGATTTATACGCCATTTGCAAAGATATTTCAGTAGGTGTCAACTTATTCAAGTCAAGTCTGCGATGTAAAGAGAGAGGCATAACACTAACACCGGCTCCAAGATCACATAAAGCAGTTTTAACATAATTTCTTTTAATGGAGCATGGTATAGTAGGTACTCCTGGATCTCCAAGTTTCTTTGGTGTTCCACACTTAAAAGTATAATTAGCAAGCATGGTGGAAATTTCAGCTTCAGGTATCTTTCTTTTATTTGTAACAATATCTTTCATATAGTTAGCATAAGGATTTGTTTTGAGCACATCAGTTAATCGCATACGCCAAAAGATAGGTCTAATCATTTCAGCAAAGCACTCAAAATCCTCATCATCCTTTTTCTTGGATGGTTTGGGCGGAAAAGGCATGGGTTTCTGAACCCATGGTTCTCTTTCTTTACCATGTTTCCTAGCAACGAAGTCTCTTTTATCATAACGTTGATTCTTTGATTGTGGGTTATCAAGATCAACTGCAGGTTCAACTTCTACATCATTACCATTACTAGCTTGAGCATCATCATGAACATCATCATTAACATTTTCACTAGGGTCATGTTCATTACCAGATTGTGTTTCAGCATCAGACATAGAGATATAATTTGGATTATCAGGTGGTTCAGCAATAGGTTCACTAGAAGTTTGCACAGTTCTATCATTTTTCTTTTTCTTCCTCTTAGAAGAACTAGGCATATCAATATTGTTTCTCTCACAATCTTGCTCGATTCTCTTAGGGTGGCCTTCAGGATACAAAGGTTCTTGAGTCATTCTACCAGTTCTAGTAGCCACTCTAACGGCATAATCATTTTTCTTACTATTCATTTCATTACGCACTTCTTTCTGAGCTTTAAGTACTTGTTCTACTTGAGTGGTAACCATAGAAGCATGTTTGATAACAAGTTTAAGTTCACCTCTAATATTAGCCATATAATCACTCAAGCGTTTAATCATAAAGGTATTCTGTTTTAATTGTCTACCAAAATAAGCATTAAAGTCATCTTGCTTAAACATAAAGTCATCAAACATAAGTAGGAAGGACTTCAGATTTATCATATCTATAGAGAGAATTTACCTTTACTACCTGTGTCGGGATATCGGGAGGTTCTTCAATAAATAAGTAATTGGGATCATATACTTCTTCAACAAAAGTGTGAATTAAGACCATGTATTTCTTCAATAGCTGGTAAATTCTTAACATCTTCAGCTTTAATACCTTTTTCTTTCATAGATTTCTTTGCCTCTTGCATATCTTCAGGACTGAGAAATAGAACACCTCTCTTCTTCGGAGTCGGTTTAGCAATAGGCTCAGTAATTGGCTCGGGAGTTGGCTCAGGAGGTGCCCAATTATTTTCATTTTTCAACATATTATTCAATAAAATTTTAGCTTGATCCGGTGTTCTTTCCCTGAAAAGAGAACCAGCACAACTATCCAAGTAATCTCTGGAAGCATCAGTTAGTCCATTATTAAAGATATCAAATATTTCAGGTTTCTTAAGAGGATGATCAGGCAAAGCAATAAGTAACTGAAGAAGCCTCCCCCGAGCTTGTGGGAGACTCTCTTCTTCAATTTGCACAAAATTATATATATCCCTCAAAGCAGCTTGTTTCTTATGAGCAGGGAAATATTTAGCAGAAAAGTAATAAATCATATCCAGGGGACTTTGCACACAACCAGGATCAAGCGAATTAAACCATATCTTAGCATCACCCTTTAATGAGAGCGGAAATATTTTGAGTAAGTAAAGGTAGCGCGATCTCTCATTATTAGTAAACAGGGCAGCTATATCATCTAACTTACGAAGATGTGCCACAATAGTTTCAGATTCGTAGCCATAAAAAGGATCAGATTCAACAAAAGTAATAATATATGGATCAACAAAAAATCATAATAATCCTGATCAGAACACAGAGATAGGTGAAGTAGCAAAAGCAGGGTCGGGTCTCATCCTACCTCTGAAAGATTCTTTACTCCATTTAACTAGCAACCTCTTACGTTCAAGACTATCCTGGCAAGCAAGAATAGCTTCAATAGATTCAACATTAAAAAGATAACCCTCAGGAATAGCAGGCCTATTTTCATCATCACTAACATCATTGTGTTCAGTTTCAATAAATTCTCTTTCTCTAGACCTAGAAATTTGTTCATCTAGAAATTCACCAAGAGGCACAGTAGTATCAAGCATAGAAGTAGTTTCATCATAAGTATCATGCATTGCAGAAGTGGCATCATCAATAACATGCGACATATCGGAACGAATAGCAGAAGCAGGTTTAGGTGTCGCTAGCTTGTTTATAACAGAAGATGAATCAAGTGCAGAGCTAGATGGCAGTTCCTTACCTCCCTCGTAGTTGAGGGATAAATAGTTGTCTTAAGCGTCTTTCAAGTTCTTCATAGTGTCCAGCAGATATAAATCCCAAGTGACTCAAAGAATAGTGATATGCTCCCGGCAGCGGCGCTTTAAAAAGGTCTTGATAACCCACAAGTATAGGGGATCGCAACAGTTTTCGAGGGTAGAGTATTCAACCCAAATTTATTGATTCGACACAAGGGGAGCCAAAGAATATTCTCAAGTATTAGCAGCTGAGTTGTCAATTCAACCACACCTGGAAACTTAGTATCTGCAGCAAAGTGCTTAGTAGCAAAGTAATATGATAGTGGTGGTAACGGTAACAAAACTAAAGACAGCAAAATTAATGTTTTTGGTATTTTTGTAATGATGATAACAGTAGCAACGGAAAACTAAATAAGCGTAAACCAGTATATGGAAAACTCGTAGGCACTGGATCAGTTATGGATAATTATGCGGATGTGGTTCGTCATGTAACGATCATAACATAGGGTGACATGTAACTAGCTCCAGTTCATCAATGTAATGTAGGCATGTATTCCGTAAATAGTCATACGTGCTTATGGAAAAGAACTTGCATGACATCTTTTGTCCTACCCTGCCGTGCCAGCGGGGTCCTATTGGAAACTAAGGGATATTAAGGCCTCCTTTTAATAGAGAACCGGAACAAAGCATTAGCAGATAGTGAATACATGAACTCCTCAAACTATGGTCATCACCGGGAGTGGTTCCGATTATTGTCACTATGGGGTTGCCGGATCATAACACATAGTAGGTGACTATAGACTTGCAAGATAGGATCAAGAACACACATATATTCTGAAAACATAATAGGTTCAGATCTGAAATCATGGCACTCGTGCCCTAGAGACAAGCATTAAGCATAGCAAAGTCATAGCAACATCAATCTCAGAACATAATGGATACTAGGGATCAAACCCTAACAAAACTAACTCGATTACATGATAAATCTCATCCAGCCCATCACCGTCCAGCAAGCCTACGATGCAATTACTCACGCACGGCGGTGAGCATAATGAAATTGGTGATGGAGGATGGTTGATGATGACGACAGCGACGAATCACCCTCTTTGGAGCCCCGAACGAACTCCAGATCAGCCCTCCCGAGAGAGATTAGGGCTTGGCGGCGGCTCCGTATGGTAAAACGCGATGAAACTTTCTCTCTGATTTTTTTTCTCCCCGAAAGCCAATATATGGAGTTGGAGTTGGCGTCAGAGGGCATCCAGGGGGGCCCACCGGTTAGGGGGGCGCGCCCCCACCCTCGTGAGCAGGGTGTGGGCCCCCTCGTCTTCATCTTTGGCAAGGATTTTTTATTATTTATTCTAAGATATTCCGTGGAGTTTCAGGTCATTCCGAGAACTTTTGTTTTCTGCACATAAAACAACACCATGGCAATTCTCTTTGAAAACAACGTCGATCGGGTTAGTTACATTCAAATCATACAAGTTAGAGTCCAAAACAAGGGCAAAAGTGTTTGGAAAAGTAGATACGACGGAGATGTATCAGAGTACGGTGGGGCGGTGAGGCTGTTGCGACAACCTGACAAATGGGGAGGAGGGAAGCAGCAGTCCTGGCCGGCGCTTGTTTGAGCAGCCGGAGCGGGAAGAGCAGAGGCTGAAGAAGAAGCATGACGGCCGTTGGATGGCCATCCAACGATCCGCTTGTCGTCAACCTTTTTTTTAGGAAAGCCTCAAATCTGTGGAAAACAGCATACAGCCCATCTTCCATTGTTTCTAATAATTTACAGCCCATTTGCTAATTCTTAAGGTTTTTTTGGAGCCCATATTATTTTTGTTAGCATTACAGCCCATATTGTGGCCACGGTTAAAAAATTATACGAAATTTTGCATATTTCGGTGCGGTCCGAACTGTTTTTAATCCCGAAACTTTGACTCACGTTCAAACTGATTTTAAAACTAAATGTATATCAATATAAAATCCAACAAATTCTCCACGCATAAAAATTAATGTAATTTAAAATCTCGAAATGAAAAAAATATTTGAAACTAATTGTCGCTTTGATGTGTTTTAAAATGTACAACCCATTTCTCATTCTCGATGGGCCATTTCCTCGGCCAGTAGAAAGAAAAGCTCTCCTCGTCTTGAAAGATTTGCAGCCCAACAGCCTGACAAAGCGACTTACTTGGCAAATCACAAAAAAGCTGGGCTGCGGCCGTGGACCCGGTATCGACCTCTCCACGTACATTACTCTTCCGATGGAAGTCGTTCCTTGACCACGTTGACCACGCGCGTGAAGAGCACCACGGCGGTGGGCGGCGGTGAAGACCTAGGAAGGGGACAACAGCGGGCCCAAGGGAAGGCTGGCGGTTTAAGCCAGCGTGGAGAGGAGTACGAGGGTTCACTTTGGTTTGGCTGCGGTGTGAGGCTGCCGTCGCGCAGAACTGGCCAGCGATGGGAATAGTAGGGTGCGGTGAGTGCTCCAAGGCAAGACACCCGACCACGGAGGCGAGGAGCATGAGGCACAACGGCGCTGGTTTGGGCGGTGGAGCAAGAAGACCATAGGTTGAAGAAGAACTATGGCCGTTGGATGGACATCGACGGTCACTTTGGAGCTAGAATCGTTCATATTGACTAAGTTGACAAAGCCCTTCGTCCCCGCCAACTTAGTAGGCCTATTAAGTCAGCCTCCCACCAAGGTGGGTCCCAGCTAGTAGGGGAGTATTCATTTTTTTGTGCGTAATAAGGAGGCACTTCCGGTGGGTCCGAGTGACAATGAGGGTGGGGCGTTTTTAGTGAAAATACGGTGGCCCATTAGGTGGGTACCCGGTGATCGAGGGCAAACATTTTTTCGCAAAAATCTGGTGGCCCGTCGGTGGGTCCTCGCCGCCGCTTGGAGGAATCATTATTTTCTGCGTAATAAGGAGGCACTTACTTGCTGCGGCCGTGGACCCACCGAGACTCTCCACGTACAAAGATACTTCCGATGGAAGTCGTTCCTTGACCACGTTGACCTCGCCATGCGTTCCGTTGCATGCATGCGTCCATGGGCGTGGTGTGTCCCCTGTCGACCTCTCACGATAGTCATCTTCCGATGACTCTTGGTTGTTGACCACGTTGACCACACCGTGCGAAGCGCCCTTAGACTGGAATGACCGGAGATGGGGTAGACGGGCAAGGCGTGCGATCGCAGATGGAGAGGAGTAGGAAACTTCACTTTGGTTGGTCTTGTGGCGGCCTGACCGCAGTGCCGCCCACGGGAGACAGGGAGGCGAAACGAAGAGGTTGAAGAAGGAGCACGGCTGTTGGATTAACATCCAACGGTCCAGCTACTAGAATCATTTGTTGATTAAGTTGACAAAGCCGTATGCGTACCGTCCTCTTAGCAGGCCCACAAGTCACCACCAACCGACGGGTCCCAAATTGTCAACGGGATGAATAATTTTTTTCGCAAAGCAAGGAGGCACTTCCTTCCGTGCGAAGATACAGCCGGTGGGTCCCAGCTATCAGGTGGAGGAAACATTTTTTTTCAGCTTAATAAGAAGGAACTTTCCTTGCGTGCGACCATGGACCTCGTGGGTCCTAGCCGTCAGGCTCTCCACGTACAGTCCTCTTCCGACGACTCGGAGATGGGAAACGGGGCAGTGGAGTCGCAGATTGAGAGGAGGAGAAGGGATATAACTGGTTTTGTTGCAATTCATATCAAACTCAGGTTCACAGGACATGTTCATATTCATAGCCAACATTCACTATCAACAACTTAAAAGATTCATATATACACAAGCTCAGCATATCTATGCATACAAATGATTGATAGATCACACGACAATATTCATACATAATTCACAAAAAGATTCAGATATACACATGTTCAGTATGTATGCATCCAAATGATTGAGATCACAGCCAATATGATCCATGGACGAACTTTAATTACCTATGGTACAGACTGGTAAATGGTGTTCAATCAGAGGTACTTCTTGCTAAAATTAGTTCTTGTACGAGTAAACTTTCGAGTACATAAGAGGAAGCATAGACAATCTGAACTTTGCTTGTAGGTTTATCCTCAAATAGGGGCCTCGTGCCGACGGAGGTTTGAGCAACTTGGCCACTACTTTGATCCAACTAGTTCTTGGCTCATCTTGGTCTGTATCTCGCCAAAATTCTACATTGCGCATTTAGAAAGGAGGCGGTTGAGAAAATGAACCACCCAATTTTTTTGTGCAGTTCAAATGAAATGGACCATCCTTGGCGTGCAGACTGATTAAGTCCCAGATGAATATACGCGTCAACCAACTTGTCTGGAATCTTTAGACTCCATGCCATATAGTTCGCTACCATATGTGCCGATAACCAAAAGGCAGAAGTAGGGACCAAAGACTAGACTGCGTTTTTCTGGGCTATACACCAAGCAATATTTTTGGCGTTCACTCTCCTAATACTTGGAGTTTGACAATTGGTTGACGCTTGTTGATACTCGAATGTATATAGGCACTTCTTGTCAACATCGATGCTTGTCTGAGTGAACTTTGGAGTACATAGCAGCAGCATAAGTACATGTCCATCTGATCATTTTGTGCAGTTCTACTGAAATCACCCGATGTAATGATTTGCTCATGAAGTTCGGGCTCCAAATTACTCCTTTATGAAATCGGCAAACAGAGTAGCACAATACCAAATTACCAATACGTATGATGGCACAATAATCAGGATAAAGACCAGTACCAACCTGTGTGAGGTAGCATATCAATTACTATTTCCTTTGACTTCGAAGCCGAGATAAGCCAAGCGATCGACAAAGAAAGGAAGAAAGCAAGCGGATATTAGCGACTGACAGGAAAGGACGGAAGCTATCGAGGCAATGAAGCACCCAAAGTTTTTGTGCAGTTCCACCAAAATCGAGCATCCCTGTTGGCACATATATTGAGATAGTGTGATTACTGTAATAGTGGGACTAGTTGATGAAACATACACTAACAAATAGAAGCACCCTCATTGTCTTAATGGGTAAAGTTAGCAACATAGTAGTCTTGCTTAAAGAGAGGTATTAGTTTATTTAATCGATTGCCAATTAGCTCAACTCAACACTCAAAGCATTGCCATTTATCATAGGTTGCAAAACTTAAAAGTGCAAAGATAAAGGAGTTTCTCATGACAGTAGCATGATACAAATAGAGATGACAGTAAACTAATATGGATGAACGCCTTAGGCCCATACCAACCTGAGAAAACAAAGCTTATTCATGTAGTCCCATAAGAGATGATAAAGCACTCACTGGAATCACACAATAGTATATATTTTTGTGCACTTCAGAAGTATGGTTGAAATCACTCTTGTTTACCGATCTTGAGATTATATCGAAGATTATCAAGAACTTCCAGCAGAGTTAAAGCACTGTCTGGGATACAGTTCATTGTATTGTCTTGTGTAGTTCCACTAAAATGTATGATTGGCACAACATGATCCCTGTTTGCACAAGTAGGAACAAGGTGAAACCTTCATTAGCTTAGTGAGAAAGGATAGGAAGACATTAGCATATTAGTCAAACAGTAGCATCAAATTCAGGATGGACAATACGCAAAACATTGCCTCATTGAACACATAAGTAAACGGGCTTCTGCCTGAGCTTCCAAGGATAAAGGTAGATGAACAGCTTTTGAGCTCCATTATGTGGACTTCATCAATTTGTGAATTATGGACCTGGCGTGGCAATAAATTGACATGCCAAACAATAGCACTATTATGTCATGACACTAATAATATTCTCTCCCTACTCCACCACATGATTCACCTCCATAGACAAACATTCACACCTACATGATTCAAAGATAGGGTCCTACTAAAGATTTGTTTAACTCCAACAGGAAAATTAGGCAAGAATAAATTAGTGGTACTTAAGTGCTCCTAATTAATTAAGTGAGACAGCAGAAGTGGAAGGGCTCCTGGAGGATCGCCTCACATGTAAGGTAGTCGCTGCCGAGCCCTTGAATAGCCTCGATCGAGGCCTGCAGCTTCAAAGAAGATCGCTTGGCACTGTTTATTCTTCTTCTTCTTCCTCTTCATGCTATGTTTCTCTTTCTCCTCACCAATTGGTGAAACCAAGTACATGATTGGCCTTCTAATTCAGAATTGGTTTTGTCAGTGAGGGAGTACAAGTGTACTAGTAAAAATCAGCATTATTTTCTCATGGCAATGGAAAATAGAGATGAACACATGCATTAAATATCATTCTTACCTAAAGGAAGGTTATTGCGCCAATATGGATGATGAGGATTGGAACACAGATCTCCCTTTGTGCAGTTCCACCAAAATGAACCAACTGTTCCATCTAACATTCCAGTTAAACAAAGACAAAAGTCAATTCTTTTAAGAAGAGTTTTGTGCAAAGGCACCAAAAGGTCACAACAGCAACTGTGTGAATTGGATATCCTGTTTGCACAAAAGGCACAGAGGAAATAAATGTAGAGTCTCAAACAATTACAGGCAAAAACATTTGGCTAAACTTGTCAGAGTCTCGAACAATTACAGGCAAAAACAGTGGCATGACTTCATTTTTACCAAGGACATTATATTAAGAACAGCTAAGGCTGCGTTCGGTTCACAGGTTTGGTGCAGGATTTTCGTAGGAACACAATTCCTATCGTATTCTTTCCCTTCCAACCGTGCGGAACACGGGAAAGGTGAATAGTGTTTCATAAGAAAGCTGGTCTGGTAGTACTAATTCCATCGGATTAGAAACATCCACGCGCTGCTCATTTTTTGGGCGGAAGCCCGAGGCGGGCGCTCGCTGCCATGCGTTAGACAGGTTGCTATGATGTGTTTGCCGGAATAAAAAAATCAACCTATGTGTGGTAAGTGAGGACAAGAGTAGTCACTGTGCAGCTGAATAAACAAATAGCATCTCATACTGCCAAGCATGCTACTCTAAAAAAACAAATCTGTACATTTCGTAGTCCATCCGAACACATTCTCTTGAGAGTTTCCTCGGTTCGTTGTTCCATAGTTTTATACCTACATTCCTTTCCTATTCCTCTATTTTCATCAAGACCTATGTTTTCTGCCCCTTTATTCCGACCGAGCCTAAATATTTGGTATAAGGGCATGGGACAAAGGTGCACCAAAGAAGACAAAGACCATGTACGTAAACAGGGGCATAAAGTGGTGATTCATAGTTTTTTGCCCCGAGAAACAAACATCCAAGAAACATATCTGGGTTGGTCCCATTTTATTCACTCTAGCCACCTACTCCTATGTGTGGATAGCAAATCTAGTCCTGGTCATACCACTTTGTGTACAGCGTTACCCCTATATTTCCCTTTTAGACCAAAGAGACCGATTGGATGACGATGCGTACTACTTTCATCCCCTTTCCTTCCTGTTTGTACCATGTCCGATGTACTTACTAAATTCCCCCACCCCCACTTTATTTCAATGACAAGTATTTTCGGACGGAGGGAGTACAAGATTCGACTCCATGAAGTAGCTTTACCTCTAACAATAGAAGAAGAAAAAATAGGTGACGTTGGACCATCCGATCGAGAGGGGCTGAGAGGTAGAAAATGATGCACATGCAGCGACGTAGCGAGCTGGGGAAGTAGAGCTAAGGCGGTTTCAAACAAAGATATACCTGAAAGACGTCGGATGTGGATAGGTGGGCGGCGGAAGGCCGGATCCGCCCACAGGCAATGACAAAGGGATCGGAGGACCTCCCGCGCCGGTGCTCGGCCAGAGATAACGGTGCAGCCGGCAGTGGGTCTCCTCCTCATTGCCGACGACGGCCAAACGCTGCCCCTCCTCCCCTTCACCGGTGAGCAGGATACATCCAGATCTGTAACCAGCGGTGAGGATAGAAAGCCAGTGTTTTTTGAAGGGAGAAAGACAGGGTTACTACCCCTATCTTGTTTAGATCTGGAGAGGATGAGAGTGTGTCAATAGAGCAGCCCTAGCAAGCAAGCGCGGAGGCTCCAGCCTATATATAAGTAGTGGGGTAGTTTTCTTTTTTCACTCCATCAAAACAATCGTTTAAAATTGTGTACTATACTACATGCCAGGTCGCGGTTTTTTTTAGTTGTTGATTGTTTTTTGAGATAGCTACCCGCTTGTTCCAAGTGGTGTTACCGTGTGCCAGGTCGCACTTTGTATCGTTCAAGTCTAGTAGTACTACAAGTCCCTCCATTAAATGAACAACCACCCCCTCGTAAAAATTGTGAACAAGCCCACGGCTAAAATTAGCGGAAAGGTGGGTTGCCCCAACATGCATTACTATTTATATTTTATACTCCCTCCGTTCCTAAATATAAGTCTTTTTTATTAGCCACACCTAAGACAAGAATTTTTTTATTAGCAGTGAACCCCACATGTCATAGACACAAAAATTCTGGCAAGATTCCCTTAGGCAAGCCAAACTGTGTCTAACAATTTGAGCAACTCAGGTTAGGCAAGTGTGGCAAGTGTGGGAAAAACAATGTGGCAACATAAGACAAACATAGTCACAATCCAAACAGCCCCGTGATTTTTTGTGACATGCATGAAAATTTGGTTAGTTAAATTTATAGTCAAAATTTGGCAAGGTGCATCAAATCAACACATGCAAGTATCAAAAGGAAAGTCACGGCATGCATGCATGCGTTGTACTCCCTCCGCTTTCCAAATATAAGTCTTTTTAGAGATTGCAACAAGTGACTACTCCCTCCGCTCCTAAATGTAAGTCTTTTAGGGATTCCACTACAAACTACATACGGATGTATATAGACATATTTTAGAGTGTAGATCCACTCATTTTGTTTCATATGTACTCTAGTTCATAGTGAAATCTCTAAAAGACTTATATTTTGGAACGGAGGAGTACATACGAACAGAATATGTCTACTCCTACATACAAGTAGCCCATTTGAAATGTGTAAAAGAGTTTTATCAAATGCAGTGCTTTGATGTGTCGCGTCAACTCGCATACAAGCCCGAGAAATTTGATTACTACGACGCCCTCTCCTCGCGGACTAAGCTCGGTGTTTGACTGCACTGCGCTTTAGCTGCATGACAGGTGGGCCAACCACTGTTGGGCCCACCCGCCATGGACGCAAAGGCGTGAGCGTAAGTAGAAGCTTTGGCTACACGCTATCCCTCCCGCACGAGGTGGATGGACATGCAAAGATGGATTCGATCTTGTAGAAGTAGGGGTAACATCATTGTTCGTCTTCTCGAAGAGGCGAAGAGCCAAGTGCAAACCGAACGTGGCAGTTGCGAACACTCGCGTGGTGCGGTTCCTTGGAGTACTAGCCAGACTCTTGCATGAGACAAAATTGCTATTGTTTAACAATTAAACTCCACTATCCATTGGTTGATACTCATTACGCATAGGTCCACGCGCTTAGCACCGCTTTCCTCTGGGGTCACCAATGTTTATTTGCTAATTAATAGCATTCCATGCAATGAACTAGCCACGGCAAGTCATTAAAAGCATGCACAACTCTCATCTCTTATTGGTTGATACGTATGTCAAGAAACAAGAAACAAGGTAGAAGTTAATGCACCGCGCCTAAGTGTTTTGGGACTATTTGGTTTTCGTAAGATGACTTACACACCTGGACGGAGGGAGTAGTATAGACCTGCAAACCGGAAAGGAGTATCTGCCTTTCTAGTGATTTCAACAAGTGACTAGACTTCGGTAAAAAAAACAAGTGACTAGACTACACCGTGTGTAGTACCCCCTCCCCACCGGTTTATAGGGCTCAAATCTCAAATCTCATGAACCAAGGCATTTTGCGATTGGAGGAATGTATCTCGTACTTTACAAAACTACCCTAAGTAAACTCATGCATTAATTACGTAGTTCTCTCGTTTTCCTCTCCGCCTTGGTCATGTGCACAATATTGAGGCTAGCCATAGTGGGAGTAACTTAGGTAGTAACTTAACACATCCCAAGACAATTTTGCTTATGTGGCAAGTATTTAATGAGGAAAGAGGTGCTTGTGGTAACATAATATGTTACTGTAGCATAAGCGCTTTCGAGGCAAAATGAGTCTATGAGATAATAAATGAAGCAATCAATGATACTACTACTATGTTACTTTAGACTATGGAGGTAGTAACTTACACTAGTGTCATATGCATGACACTAGTCTAAGTTACTCCCACTATGACCAGCCCGAGAGAGTGCTTTGATACGCTTTTAGTCTCATGACTAAAAGTAGTGGGACTAAAACTTGTTAGCCTCATCCATGCTTGGATCCAAATACTAAAGAGACTAAAATCAAGTTAATGACATGTCAAAGCATCCGGCCCGCGTGCCATCCACCAAATCACAGCGAGGTGCTACAATCGAGATCGACCACACCCGGTGTGGCCGTCATGACCCGTCATATCATTAAAACCCACACCTTTACCAAAGAAGTGGTAAAGTGGCCTCCAAGTTGGATCGACGAAGGAACCATCATTTCATTGAACGCTGCTCAAGCCCTTTCTTCCCTTTCTTGAAGAAAACCTCACCTGTGCTACTCACTTCGCCATTTTTCTTCTCTACCGATGAAGGAAAGGTGGGCGAATCAGTTATGCTGCTATATTTTCATTCCAATAATCTTCTTTTTGCGAAGGACCGACCAATACTCACATCCTATTCTTTTCCCGTTTTCATTGCGATTGTGGTTTCCTTTCGATTGCTTTTTGTTTGTCAGTTCATTGATGGATCCTGGAGCACTAGGCAAAGAGTTGCCGGCGGAGAATCCACTGGAGACAACGATCTCCAGGAAGTGAGCACCGACCAACGAGTTGACCATGTTGGCGGGCCAACCCATGGAGACGAAGAACTCCAAGAAACAAGCATTGGCCAAAGAGTTGAGGACGTTGGCGGACGAACTCCTCAAAGAAAGTTGGAAGAACAGCAAGGGCCCCATCGTGCCTACCCCAGGAGCTCTGATTGCCACCTATGTGAGGCTCAAGACCGAGTTTGAGGAGATAGTCGCCGTTGAGAAGCAGTATTCCTCGGCAAGGTGATGGCCCCCATCGAGGACGAGGAGATGGCCCCCGGAGGAATGAGATCCCCCGGTGAGCTGCACAAGGTAAAAAATAATGGCTTATTACCATAGTTGTGGTTTTTGATAATTTGCAATGTGCTTGCTTTTTGATTATTTGCAATGTGCTTGCTAATATGTTAGTGTTGTGCAGGTGCCGGTGGTTGTCCTTGATGATTCCGATGTCGTGGCCCGTCCTGTTGGCATCGCCCCAGAGATCGATTCCAATACCGCTATCCATCCTGTGGACATCGCCCTAGAGATCGATTCCGATGTCGCGGTCAGCCATGTGGACATCGCCCCAGAAATGGATTCCCATGCCGTTTCCGTGCTGTAGTCATTGCCTGAGAGATCAATGACAAGAAATAGTTGGTCGCGCTAATCCTTCAGGGTAGTTTGCATTGCCCTATGTTTAATTACCAGAATGATGCGTGTTATCAAACCATCTTAGGGCTAGTGCACTGTCTTGTGTGGGCAGATCTTGCTACTTTTGTTTGATAGTGAATCATGCGAACCCTCTCCGAGTTATGGAAACAAATGTATCCTCACCAGCTTTTGATGTAATATATGGCATGCTTAGATGTAAGTTTGAACTGTTTATCATATCAGCAGGGCTTGTTTGATGATTCTTGGTGTTAGTAGGCAAGCTATCGTATGCGAGCTATAGTACTTGCAAAACACTACGCCAAGAGAACCGTTGGGGCTGATGAGCTCGTGGTACGCTTTATACTTATCCCTCGTCGATCGACCAATAGCCCTAGCTCCTAAAATTGTAGGCTTAGCGATCGATCAGACAACAGTCAACATACATTCAGGCCTCATTTGGTTCATAGGGTAGGAAAATCGTAGCAAAAGTACAGAGAACGTGCAACACAAAATCATAGCAGTGCAAAGACGTACTCCTCCGCTCCAAAATAGATGACCTAGGCGGGCTAGTTTGGCCTAGTGGGTTTCAAAGTGATATGACGTGGTACACCGCCGTCCGATCTTCGGGTGTGGTAGCGATATTGGGTACAAAGAAGTTTTCTTGAAGAAGCGGAATTCAATGAAGTCATGATGGTTCCTTCGTCCGAACAACTTACGATGGGAAAGGTTGGGCCTGCGATACGACCGTGGTAGAACAGGATAATTTTGTGCATGGCAGGTGGACCAGGATGGTCGACGTCCCACATGTCGGCGAATGAAAGTATTCTTTCCGATATAGAGGACGAGCAACGAGTATCCATTGTTGATTTTTGATGAAAGCTATTGTCTCCATTGTACTCCTTGACTTTGTCAATGCCTCTCTCTCCTCCACATAAGCGGGGACTACTTGCTATGCATGCAGCGGGCAATTGGCGCCTTGAGGGGCCAGGCGGTGAGACCGCGGTTCGAAGCGGTCCGGACTCAAAGATGGCCCACCTCACATTATCACCATATATTTCTTGGAGTCCATGCGCGGCGGGCGGGCAATCTCTTCTCCTCCCCGCTTTCTCTCTTCTCACCGACGGCACGAGCGATTAGATTTCGCTATCGACGGTTTATTCAATTACGGTCCCACATGTCGCTGAAACCGCAAGACAACGCTGTCCCCTTTGGTGAGCGCGTGCAAGCCGGACTGTCGGGGTTGCGACAGACGAGTCGTAAGTGTGCCGCCTTTTCCTTTAGAACTTGGCGGCGTAACATTTTCGGGCGGTCGATCGATAGAAATCCAGAACAAAATGATGAGGGCGGTGCTTTCCCGCTCGTTAGGCGGGCTAGTTTGAGTGAGATGACGTGCTATAGTGCCGTCCACTTACTCCATTTTTATGTAAGCAAGAGTTTACACTGTGACGCTGGAGGAGTGCGAAACACCGCGGATCTGATTTTGATCGAGGGATAACTGTTCCCTGCCAAATAATGGAGGATTGTTAGCGATTATAGCATGATAGTTAGGCCATCTCCAGCGCTGACCCACAAATTTACGACGGCATCTTTCCGAAGACACTGATGGATGCCATCCAATGCTGCCCGCATACCTTTCGACAACTATATGAACTAACCGAACGAAATTCGTGCAAACAAAGCAAATTTCAAATTAACCGGATGAAATTCATTACATTCGAAAAATTTCCTACAAACTAGACGAAATTCATTACATATTTCGTGGTGGAGCAAGGAACCTCGTGGTGGAGCGTCTGCACTCATAATATTTAATATTATTCAGCGATATAAAATTAACCAATCATCTCCACAATGCAATCGGAAGAGTACGTAAACACGGCACCAGTTGTAGTTACATCATACTAGTACATGGCTAACCCACGCTTATCACCATATTTCTTGGCTTCCGTATGGCGACACCTATCTCTAGTAATCCAGCAGATGCAGACGCTTCTCCCTCCTCGTCTCTATCAAAGTGCGGCGGGCTGGCGTTTACTGCCGTCTATTGAGGTCGGTTAACTATCACATGTTAGCGACATGCCAAGAGTATTCTAAAAAATTCCTTTCACGTTCCGCTTTTCAAAAAGAAAAAATCCTTTCACGCATTTAATTCTGCTCGTATGCATTGAGCAACTTGCATGTCCTATACCGCTCTGCTTGATACTCTAACTTAGTGGAGGTTAGACTAACTCATGACTAACCCTGAACTAACTGTGGCCAAAGAGGTGTTTGGGTGACAGGGTTAGATTGACAATAAATGCACTTCATGGAGAGAGAAAAGTGATTTTTCAGTGGTCCCAATGAGAACTATCTCCAGTTAGCACCTCTTGGGTGGGATAGTTTTTTTTGGTGGGTTTGGTGCAACTTGCTCCAATTTAAACCCTCACGCTCGGATACTTTAGGTCTATTTGAGCCCCAAGTAGCTCAAACTAACTCTAACCCATGGATCCAAACAGAGCCTATGGCGATCTCGACGCGAGCGCCAAGTGCACCGGAAGCGGGCGCTTCTCTACTGGCCACGACACTTCAAAGCCGGGCGCGGTGAGAGGTCGCCTCCGCTTCCGCCGGGCATTAATGCGGCATCGACGCTTCCAGCGACGCCGACCGTTTCACGCAGGAAGCGTATACCGGCAAGGGAGTATAGGTTTTGAACCGTTTCAGGTGTAGTAGTAATGGTAGTTTGCAAAACTACTCAATAATTGCACTCAGTTTCCTAAGAAAAATTGTGGTAAAAAACGTTACTCCACAGCCCGCTTCCCTTCTCCTTCCTTCTCGTGATTTACGTGGCCATGTTAACGTGGTTGTGTCAAAAAAATGTCACTTCCTACTCGTGATTTGCGCTATATAATTACAAGCAAGATTCTTGTGCATTGCACGGAACATAAATATGCATTTTTTTACAAAACACCTGTTGTGATTGACCCATGCAGGAGTAATCCCATGTGTAAAAACTAGTGATATCTCGAGAATTTTATCGTAAAACTGGTATCTCGAGAATGTCATCAAAAAATGAAAGATGAGAGATAAAGCGAGGAGGAGTGGAGCGTGGTGGTGATCGGTGGTCGAATGGGCGGAGGCATGGCGATGGATTTGGCGCCGGCAAAGTGGCAAATGCCACCATGCATGCTAGATTGTTCGAGACTTATTCCTTTTTAATTGCCGAGCAATGAGGTTATGGGAGATAATGATGTGGAGAGAGGTGCGGGTATCTTTTGTAAAATTATCATAGTTTGCTTCCTATCTACCGATATAGATCATATGGTACGTATTACAAGATGGCAGCACACCATCATCGCCAACTGCTTTTTTATAAGGGTATACAGATGATAAGTTTGCTGACTACTAAAGTAAAGTGGAATCTGTCCATGTTATGCAAGTAAATAAAGGTGATTGTTTATCATACGGGTAAGGTTGGATGAAGGGTGGTAGGAACAAATGCTCCGCCTAGAGCATGTGTGTGTGAGATGGAGTCTTAGTGTGTGTGGTGTGTGTGTGTGTGTGTGTGTGTGTGTGAGAGAGAGAGAGAGAGAGAGAGAGAGAGGAGAGAGAGAGAGAGGGAGTCTTAGTTTGTGTGTGTGTGTGAGAGAGAGACAGAGAGATGCAGGCTAAGTGTGTGTGTGGGGGGGGGGCTGCGTCACATGGGAATAGCGCTCCCGAGGACACATGGGAATATCGTCAAGCAGTTTTCATCACGCTCATATGATTCGCGTTCGGTACTTTGTTAATTTGATATGTGGGTGGACCGGTGCTTGGATGCTGTTCTTACTTGAACAAGCATCCCACTTATGATTAACCTCTATTGCAAGCATCCGCAACTACAACAAAGGTATTACGGTAAACCAAACCATAGCATGAAACATATGGATCCAAATCAGCCTGCATTTAAGCAAACGAATAAACTAGGGTTTAAGCACATCACTCTAGCAACCCATCATCTACTTATTACTTCCCAATGCCTTCCTCTAGGCCCAAATAATGGTGAAGTGTTATGTAGTTGACGTTCACATAACACCACTAGAGGCTAGACAACATACATCTTATCAATATATCGAACGAATACCAAATTCACATGACTACTAATAGCAAGGCTTCTCCATTTTCCTCAGGAACAAACGTAACTACTCACAAAGCATATTCATGTTCATAATCAGAGGGGTAATAATATGCATAAAGGATCTAAACATATGATCTTCCACCAAATAAACCAACTAGCATCAACTACAAGGAGTAATCGACACTACTAGCAACTGCTACCTCTTGAACACTACGTTGGATTTCTCCGAAGAGGAGAGGATGATGCAGTAAAGTAGCGTAAGTATTTACCTCAGTTTTTGAGAACCAAGGTATCAATCCAGTAGGAGGCCACGCACAAGTCCCTCGTACCTGCACAAAATGATAGCTCCTCGCAACCAACGCGATTAGGGGTTGTCAATCCCTTCACGGTCACTTACTAGAGTGAGATCTGATAGAGATGATAAATAATATTTTTAGTATTTTTTGATATAGATATGCAAAGTAAAAAGTAAAAGGCAAAGTAAAAACAAAGCAAGTATTAAAGTAATGGTGATTGATATGATGAGAATAGACCCGGGGGCCATAGGTTTCACTAGTGGCTTCTCTCAAGAGCATAAGTATTCTACTTGGGTGAACAAATTACTATTGAGCAATTGATAGAATTGAGCATAGTTATGAGTATATCTAGGTATGATCATGTATATAGGCATCACGTCCGAGACAAGTAGACCGAAACGATTCTCGCATCTACTACTATTACTCCACTCATCGACCGCTATCCAAAGATGCATCTAGAGTATTAAGTTAAAAACAGAGTAACGCCTTAAGCAAGATGAGATGATGTAGAGGGATAAATGCATGCAATATGATAAAAACCCCATCTTGTTATCCTCGATGGCAAAAATACAATACGCGCCTTGCAACCCTTTCTGTCACTGGGTAAGGACATCACAAGATTGAACCCAAAGCTAAGAAGTTCTCCCATTGCAAGAACTACCAATCTAGTTGGCCAAACCAAACGGATAATTCAAAGAGACTTGCAAAGATAACCAATCATACATAAAAGAATTCAGAGAAGATTCAAATATTATTCATAGATAAGCTGGATCATAAACCTACAATTCATCGATCTCAACAAAAACACCGCAAAAAAGAAGATTACATCGAATAGATCTCCACGAGAGAGGGGGAGAACATTGTATTGAGATCCAAAGAGAGAGAATAATCCATCTAGCTACTAGCTATGGACCCGTAGGTCTGAAGTAAACTACTCACAGTTCATCGGAGGGGCTATGGTGATGATGTAGAAGCCCTTCGTGGTGGATGCCTCCCATGGAGCTTCTAACAGCCCCAAGATGCGATCTCGTGGATACAGGAAGTTGCAGCGGTGGAATTAGGTTTTTGGCTCTGTTACGATCGCTTGGGGTGCACGAGGTATATATAGGAGGAAGGAGCACGCCGGTGGAGCATCAGGGTCCACGAGGTGGGCGCTACTTAGCGGGCGCGCCCCCACCCTCGTGACCGCCTCTTTTCTTCCTTGGAGTAGGGTCCAAGTCTCATGGATCACATTCGGTGAGAAAATCACATTTCTGAAGGTTTCATTCCGTTTGGACTCCGTTTGATATTCCGTTTCTTCGAAACACTGAAATATGCAAAAAAACAGCAATTCTAGGTTGGGCCTCCGGTTAATAGGTTAGTCCCAAAAATAATATAAAAGTGGAAAATAAAGCCCAATATAGTCCAAAACAGTAGATAAAGTAGCATGGAGCAATAAAAATTTATAGATAAGTTGGAGACGATCAGGCATCCCTAAGCTTAATTCCTGCCGTCCTCGAGTAGGTAAATGATAAAAAGAGAATTTTTGATGCGGAGTGATACTTTGGCATAATTTCAATGTAAATCTTCTTAATTGTGGTATGAATATTCAGATCCGAAAGATTCAAGACAAAAGTTCATATTGAGATAAAAATGATAATACTTCAAGCATACTAACTACGCAATTATGTCTTCTCAAAATAACATGGCCAAAGAAAGTTATCCCTACAAAATCATATAGTCTGGCTATGCTCTATCTTCCCCACACAAAATATTTAAATCATGCACAACCCCGATGACAAGCCAAGCAATTGTTTCATACTTTAACAGTTTCAAACTTTTTCAATCTTCACGCAATACTTGAGCGTGAGCCATGGATATAGCACTATTTGTGGAATAGAATGGTGGTTGTGGAGAAGACAAAAGGGAGAAGATAGTCTCACATCAACTAGGCGTATCAACGGGCTATGGAGATGCCCATCAATAGATATCAATGTGAGTGAGTAGGGATTGCCATGCAACAGATGCACTAGAGCTATAAGTATATGAAAGCTCAACAAAAGAAACTAAGTGGGTGTGCATCCAACTCGCTTGCTCACGAAGACCTAGGGCATTTGAGGAAGCCCATCATTGGAATATACAAGCCAAGTTCTATAATGAAAAATTCCCACTAGTATATGAAAGTGACAAAATGAGAAACTCTCTATCATGAAGATCTTGGTGCTACTTTGAAGCACAAGTGTGGTAAAAGGATAGTAACATTGTCCCTTCTCTCTTTTTCTCTTAATTTTTTTCTTTGGGCCTTTTCTCTTCTTTTTTTTATGGCCTCTTTTTTTTCTTTTTTCTTTCTTTTTTTTATTTTTCATCCGGAGCTCATCCCGACTTGTGGGGGAATCATGGTCTCCATCATCCTGTCCTCACTTGGGACAATACTCTAATAATGATGATCATCACACTTTTATTTACTTACAACTCAACAATTACAACTCGATTCCTAGAACAAAGTATGACTCTATATGAATGCCTCCGGCGGTGTACCGGGATATGCAATGAATCAAGAGTGACATGTATGAAAGAATTATGAACGGTGGCTTTGCCACAAATACGATGTCAACTACATGATCATGCTAGCAATATGATAATGATGGAGCGTGTCATAATAAAACGGAACGGTGGAAAGTTGCATGGCAATATATCTCGGAATGGTTATGGAAATGCTATGATAGGTAGGTATGGTGGCTGTTTTGAGGAATATATATGGTGGGTGTATGATACCGATGAAAAGTGCGCGGTATTAGAGAGGCTAGCAATGGTGGAAGGATGGGAAAAAGTGCGTATAATCCATGGACTCAACATTAGTCATAAAGAACTCATATACTTATTGCAAAAATCTAGAAGTTATCAAAGCAAAGTATTACGTGCATGCTCCTAGGGGGATAGGTTGGTGGGAAAATACCATCGCTCGTCCCCGACCGCCACTCATAAGGAAGACAATCAATAAATAAATCATGCTCCGAGTTCATCACATAACGGTTCACCATACGTGCATGCTACGGGAATCACAAGCTTCAACACAAGTATTCTTTAAATTCACAACAACTCAACTAGCATGACTCTAATATCACTATCTTCATATCTCAAAACAATTATAAAGCATCAAACTTTTCTTAGTATTCAACGCACTCAAAAGAAAGTTTCACATATCTTGAATACCAAGTATATTAACATTAAGCAAATTACCATGCTATTAACGACCCTCAAAATAATCTAAGTGAAGCATGAGAGATCAATAGTTTCTTTAAAACAAATCCACCACCGTGCTCTAAAATATCTAAGTGAAGCACTAGAGCAAAAATTATCACGCTCAAAAGATATAAGTGAAGCACTATGAGCAAAACTATCAAGTTCAAAAGATATAAGTGAAGCACATAGAGTATTCTATCAAATTCCAATTTATGGATGGCTCTCTAAAAATGTGTGTACAAGAAGGATGATTGTGGTAAACTAACAAGCAAAGACGAAAATAATACACGACGCTCCAAGCAAAACACTTATCATGTGGTGAATAAAAATATAGCTCCAAGTAAATTACCGATGGAAGTAGATTTAAAGAGGGGATGCCTTCCGGGCATCCCCAAGCTTTGACTTTTGGTGTCCTTGGATTATATTGGGGTACCATGGGCATTCCCAAGCTTAGGCTCTTGCCACTCCTTGTTCCATAATCCATCAAAAGAATTCACCCAAAACTTGAAAACTTCAAACACAAAAACTCAATAGAAATCTCGTGAGCTCCGTTAGAGAAAGAAAACAAAAGACTACTTTAAGGTACTGTAATGAACTCATTATTTATTTATATTGGTGTTAAACATACTGTATTCCAACTTCTCTATGGATTATAAACTATTTTACTAGCCATAGATTCATCAAAATAAGCAAACAACACACGAAAAACAGAATCTGGCAAAAACAGAACAGTTTGTAGTAATCTGCAACTAACGCAAACTTCTGGAACTCAAAAATATCTACAAAAATTATAAGACCTAAAAAATTTGTTTATTGATTAGCAGCAGTTTGAATCAGTATTTTATCACGTTCTGGTGATTTTTAATAATTCGGGCACTGAGCGCAAAGTTTCTGGAAATTACAGCAAGATCAAATAACTATCATCCAAGAAGATCCAATAGGTCTAGCTTGGCACAAACACTAATTAAAACATAAAACCACATCTAAACAGAGGCTAGATGGATTATTTATTCCTAAACATAAGCAAAAGCAAAAAAAATAAAAATAAAGTTGAGTTGCCTCCCAACAAGCGCTATCGTTTAACGCCCCTAGCTAGGCATAAAAGCGAGGATAGATCTAGGTATTGCCATATTTGGTAGGCAATCCATAAGTGGCTCTCATGATAGATTCATATGGTAATTTTATTTTATTTCTAGGGAAGTGTCCCATGCCCTTCTTTAAGGGAAATTGGAATCTAATATTTCCTTCCTTCATATCAATAATGGCACCAATCGTTCTAAGGAAAGGTCTACCAAGAATAATAGGACATGAAGGATTGCAATCTATATCGAGAACGATAAAATCTACGGGCACATAATTCCTATTTGCAACAATAATAACATCATTAATTCTTCACATACGCTTTTTAATAGTGGAATCCGCAAGAAGCAAGTTCAGAGAGCAATCATCAAAGTCACGGAAATCTAGCAAATCACACAAAGTTTTGGTAATAGTGGAGACACTAGCACCCAAATCACACAAGGCATGAAACTCAAAATTTTTAATTTTAATTTAAATAGTAGGTTCCCACTCATCATAGAGCTTTCTAGGGATAGAGACTTTAACCTCAGGTTTTTCTTCATAAGATTGCATCAAGGCATCAACAATGTGTTCGGTAAAGGCTTTGTTTTGACTATAAGCATGAGGAGAATTTAGCACGGATTGCAAAAAGGAAATACAATCAATTAAAGAGCAATTTTCATAAATAAATTCCTTGAGATCCAAAATAGTGGGTTTAGCAACATCTAGGATTTTATTTCTTTCAATCCCACACATATCAATTTCATCATCAAGATCTAAATACTCCGAATTTTTGGAACGCCTTCTAGGTAAAGGAAGATCATATTCAGTTTCATCAAGATTCATATTGCAAAACAAAGATTTAATGGGGGACACATCAATAACTTTTAGATCTTCATCTTGATTTTCATAGGAATTCGGTTTAACAGCCATCTTATTGACTAAGGTAGCTTGCATATCCGAAATTTCAGCGGTCAACTTTTCAAGACGAGCAATTTGGGATCTTATACCATCAAATTCTTTAGACATATCATCGAGCTCTTTATTCATAAAACTCATAAAACCTTTTTTTTCCTTAAGCTCGTTTCTAAAGAAATTATTATGCTCAAATTGCAGAACCATAAATTTCCTGACATTGGTTTTGATCTCCTCCAACCTTTTAAGGTGAAGATCACCAAATCTAGGTAGAGCCATCACGACAAACAAGCAATCCAACACATGAGCAAACAAAAGGCAAACGAGAAAAAGATAACGGGAAAAAGAGGAGGAGATTGGGAAAGAGAGGGCGAATAAAACGGCAAGGGTAAAGTGGGGGAGAGGAAAACGAGAGGCAAATGGCAAATAATGTAATGCGAGAGATAGGGATTGTGATGGGTACTTGGTATGGTTGACTTGCTCTTGCATGAGCCTCCCCGGCAACGGCGCCAGAAATTCTTCTTGCTACCTCTTGAGCATTGCGTTGGATTTCTCAAGGGGAGAGGCTCTGATGCAAAAAGTAGTGTAAGTATTTCCCTCGGTTTTTGAGAACCAAGGTATCAATCCAAGAGGAGGCCACGCACAAGTCCCTCGTACTGCACAAAAGATAGCTCCTCGCAACCAACGCGATTAGGGGTTGTCAATCCCTTCACGGTCACTTACGAGAGTGAGATCTGATAGAGATGATAAATAATATTTTTGGTATTTTTGGTATAGAGATGCAAAGTAAAAAGCAAAAGGCAAAGTAAAAAACAAAGAAAGTATTAAAGTAATGGTGATTGATATGATGAGAATAGACCCGGGGGCCATAGGTTTCACTAGTGGCTTCTCTCAAGAGCATAAGTATTCTACGGTGGGTGAACAAATTACTTTTGAGCAATTGATGAAATTGAGCATAGTTATGAGTATATCTAGGTATGATCACGTATATAGGCATCACGCCTCGAGACAAGTAGACCAAACGATTACGCATCTACTACTATTACTCCACTCATTGACCGCTATCCAGCATGCATCTAGAGTATTAAGTTAAAAACAGAGTAACGCCTTAAGCAAGATTACATGATGTAGAGGGATAAATTCATGCAATATGATAAAAACCCCATCTTGTTATCCTCGATGGCAACAATACAATACGTGCCATGCAACCCTTTCTGTCACTGGGTAAGGACACCGCAAGATTGAACCCAAAGCTAAGCACTTCTCCCATTGCAAGAACTACCAATCTAGTTGGCCAAATCAAACGGATAATACAAAGAGACTTGCAAAGATAACCAATCACACATAAAAGAATTCAGAGAAGATTCAAATATTATTCATAGATAAGCTGGATCATAAACCCACAATTCATCGATCTCAACAAACACACCGCAAAAAGAAGATTACATCGAATAGATCACCACGAGAGGGGGAGAACATTGTATTGAGATCCAAAAAGAGAGAAAAAGACATCTAGCTACTAGCTATGGACCCGTAGGTTTGAAGTAAACTACTCACACTTCATTGGAGGGGCTATGGTGATGATGTAGAAGCCCTCCGTGGTGGATGCCCCCTCCGACGGAGCTCCGGAACAGGCCCCAAGATGGGATCTCGTGGATACAGGAAGTTGCGGCGGTGGAATTAGGTTTTTGGCTCCTGTTCTGATCGTTTGGGGGTACGTAGGTATATATAGGAGGAAGGAGTACGTCGGTGGAGCAACAGGGGGCCCACGAGGCAGGGGGGCGCGCCCCCCACCCTCGTGACCGCCTCTTTTGTTCCTTGGAGTAGGGTCCAAGTCTCCTGGATCACGTTCGGTGAGAAAATCACGTTTGAAAGGTTTCATTCCGCTTTGGACTCGTTTGATATTCCGCTTTCTTGAAACACCGAAATAGGCAAAACAAGCAATCGGGCTGGGCCTCCGGTTAATAGGTTAGTCCCAAAAATAATATAAAAGTGGAGAATAAAGCCCAATATAGTCCAAAACAGTAGATAAACTAGCATGGAGCAATCAAAAATTATAGATACGTTGGAGACGTATCAGCAACCTACTAGCACTAATCCCGGACTTGGAGACAAGAATTGGATACAAGAGATGAACTAGGATTTGGAGATGAGATGGTGTTGGTGAAGATGTTGATCGAGATTGCCCTCTCCCGATGAGAGGAGCGTTGGTGATGATGATGATGACGATTTCCCCCTCCCGGAGGGAAGTGTCTCGGTAGCAGCTCCGCCGGAGCCCTAGATTGGTTCCGCCAAGGTTAGCCTCGTGGCCGTGAGTCTCGTCCCGAAAGGTTGCTTAATGTTTTTTTCTCATCAGAAGACTTCATATAGGAGAAGATGGGCGTCGGAGAGCCACCAGGGGGCCCACGAGGTCGGGAGCGCCCCCCCAAGGGGGGGCGCCCCCCACCCTCGTGAGCATGGTGTGGGCCCCCTGGTCTTCATTTTTGGCGACGGATTTTTCTTTATTTATTTTAAGATATTCCGTGGAGTTTTAGGACTTTTGGAGTTGCGCAGAATAGGTCTCCAATATTTGCTCCTTTTCCACTGGAATTCCAAATGCATTCTCCCTCTTCATGTAAACCTTGTAAAATAAGAGAGAATAGCCATAAGTATTGTGACATAACGTGAAATAACAGCCCATAATGCAATAAATATCGATATAAAAGCATGATGCAAAATGGACGTATCAGTGGACTACTCCCTTCTCATCGTGGTGGCCACCGGGATGATGAAGATGGCCACCGGTGATGATTCCCCCCTCCGGCAGGGTGCCGGAACGGGGTCTTGATTGGTTTCTCATGGCTACAGAGCCTTGCGGCAGCGGAACTTCTGATCTAGGTTAACCCCGAGGGTTTTTGGAATATTTGGGATTTTATAGGGCAAAGAGGGGGTGCGGGAGGCCACCGAGGTGGGCACAACCCACCTGGGCGCGCCTGGGCCCCCAGGCGCGCCCTGGTGGGTTGTGCCCCCCTTGGGGCACCCCCAGGTGCTGCTCTGGCCCATCGGGAGTCTACTGGTCCAGAAACAATCCACAAAAATTTCGCGCTGTTTGGACTCCGTTTAATATTGATTTCCCGCGATGTAAAAAACATGCAAAAAACAGCAACTGGCAATTGGCACTATGTTAATAGGTTAGTACCAAAAATGTTATAAAATGACTATAAAATGATTATAAAACATCCAAGAATGATAATATAATAGCATGGAACAATAAAAAATTATAGATACATTGGAGACGTATCAGCGAGCAAGAGCAGGAAGAAGATGACGACCCAGCCAGTGGGTCCCACCTGACCGCGGGCCCCGTGCTTCAGCGTCCCAGCCCGTTGACCCTAGGTACGCTGACGTGGATAAGTGGTGGCGTAATCCACTGGATTACGTCTTCGGTTTTCTGAAAGCGTACTTTTGTGTTTCCTTCGACTGAAATACATTTTCACTGATATGAAGGCGTATTTCTGAAAGGCGCTTTCTCTTTTTTTTCAGCCGCCGATCGAACCCTCTATATTGTGAACGTTCGTCTGTTTAGGGCAAAAATGAACATATTTTGTTTCTTTTTCTGCCTAACGAATCTAACGGCCAGATATCTTTTTGCTCACAACTCCAAATGAGGTGATTCCAAAGCCCACTTCTTCGTCTCGTCGAGCACATTCTGTTGGTGTCACTTTCATGATGATATATCAGTCTAAAAAATGACCATTATGCCCTAGCTCAGCCTTATTCTAAAAAATGAACATTTTCCGGCGATTCCTTCCACGAGCTTCTCGCACTTCCTCCCGGTGTATCTATCCCTCCCAGGCAAGGCACACCCTCTATTTGCATAATTTCAATGCAATGTCATGGTTTTATTTATTTAAATTTGCTTAAAATTTTCTTTAGCTACATGTGACTTGTTCATGGCATTTCTTGGAGTGATATTTTGATCTTGCTATTGCCACGATGTTGTTTGGAGTTCTAGGACCAATATTTTGTAGATTGAGGATGACATGTTGTCATTGGATTATTAGTTGCTATGATGATTATTTTCATGATAGTAGTTGATATTATTCCTTGGAGTATTACTTTGGATATGATGTCACCATGTATCTACGGTTAGCTAGCTTGCTCTTGTTATTGGAGTAGTAGTATCTTGGTACTTGGATTCATCATGACAGTAGTGATATGTTGCCCTCGGAGTATTTTGACATGATGATAGTATGCTCTGGATTATTTGTTGGATATTGCTATAACTTGGATTACAGGTTGATACGATATCGGAGTATCAGTTATCATAGATCTATTTTGGGGATAAATTCCGCCATTTCGTTGGTCTGGTGCCACCGAATCGGGCTTGTCCAGTGCAATACCATTTGCTTTTATGGGAAGGTCCTAATGCGGTCTATTGTCATGCCTCTCGCTGGTTCCTCCAACTAGGGAAGGTTATCTGCGCGTGCTACCCTGGCCCGGTAGACGGTGATAACCTTGTGTGCCCGATTTGTATCGATCCATTGTCCCCATTTGGGACCGTTTTGTTTTGCCACGACGGTGGTCGTTCGGTGTCACGAGGTGACATCGGGGTCATCCATGACTTAGCCGAAAGGGGAATTGGTCGTAGTGGCCGGGAGAGTATCATGGCAGTAGATCAGTTTTTTCGGAACATCGTTGGTCCACCCGAATGGGAGCACGAGGCCATGGGTTCCGTGATATGGGTACAATGTGCTAAACTCTGCTGAGTGTGTGTTTAATCTATCGATAGCGGCGTCCTCGGTCATGGGCACAAGTTCGTACTAGGTCACACTGTTCGATCAACACTCACATGACGGAATGACTTATAGGTGACTGATAACCCACAAGTATAGGGGATCGCAACAGTTTTCGAGGGTAGAGTATTTAACCCAAATTTATTGATTCGACACAAGGGGAGCCAAAGAATATTCTCTATTATTAGAAGCTAACTTGTCAATTAGACCACCCCTGAAAGACTTAATATCTGCAGAAAAGTATTTAGTAGCAAAGTAGTATGGAAGTAACGGTAACGGTGGCAAAAGTGATAGTAGCAGTATTGTAGCAATTGTAACAAGGAAATGAAAAGTAATCGAGCAAAGATCAATATGTGAAAAGCTCATAGGCAATGGATCAATGATGGATAATTATGTTGGATGGCATTCATCATGCAACGGTTATAACATAGGGTGACATGTAACTAGCTCCAATTCATCAATATAATGTAGGCATGTATTAGAATATAGTCATAATGCGGCTTATGGAAAAGAACTTGCATGACATCTTTTGTCCTACCCTGCCATGGCAGCGGGGTCCTATTGGAAACTAAGGGATATTAAGGCCTCCTTTTAATAGAGTACCGGACCAAAGCATTAGCACTTGGTGAATACATGAACTCCTCAAACTACAGTCATCACCGAGAGTGGTCCCGACTATTGTCACTCGGGGGTTGCCGGATCATAACACGTAGTAGGTGACTATTGACTTGCAAGATAGGATCAAGAACACAAATATATTCATGAAAACATAATAGGTTCAGATCTGAATCATGGCACTCGGGCCCTAGTGACAAGCATTAAGCATAGCAAAGTCATAGCAACATCAATCTTAGAACATAGTGGATACTATGGATCAAACCCTAACAAAGCAAACTCGATTACATGGTAAATCTCATCCAATCCATCACAGACCAGCAAGCCTAATATGGGATTACTCACGCACGGTGGTGAGCATCATGAAATTGGTGATGAAGGATGTTTGATGATGACGATGGCGACGAATTCCCCTCTTCGGAGCCCCAAACGGACTCTAGATCTGCCCTCTCGAGGAAGAACATGGCTTGGCAGCGGCTCCATATCGTAAAACGTGATGAACCCACTCTCTGATTTTTTCTCCCCGAAAGTGAATATATGGAGTTGGAGTTGAGGTCGGTGAAGGTCCAGGGGGTCCAGGGGGTCCAGGGGGCCCTCTTGATTCTTTCGCCAATATTTTTTATTAATTCCAAAACTTATCTCCGTGAAGTTTCTGGTCATTCCGAGAACTTTTATTTCTGCACAAAAATAACACCATGGCAGTTCTACTAAAAACAGCGTCAGTCCAGGTTAGTTCCATTCAAATCATGCAAGTTAGAGTCCAAAACAAGGGCAAAAGTGTTTGGAAAAGTAGATACGGTGGAGACGTATCAACTCCCCCGAGCTTAACCCATTGCTTGACCTCAAGCAATTCAGTTGATAAACTGAAAGTGATAAAGAAAAACTTCTACAAACTCTGTTTTATCTTGTTGTTGCAAATGTATAAAGCCAGCATTCAAGTTTTCAGCATAGATTATGAACTAACCATATTCACAATAACATTTTGGTCTCACATTTACTCATATCAATGGCATAATCAACTAGCGAGCAATAATAATAAATCCCGGATGACAACACTTTTTCAAAACAATCATGATATGATATAACAAGATGGTATCTTGCTAGCCCTTTCTGAGACCACAAAACATAAATGCAGAGCACCCCTGAAGATTAAGGACTGACCAGTGATGACCCACAAGTATAGGGGATCTATCGTAGTCCTTTCGATAAGTAAGAGTGTCGAACCCAACGAGGAGCAGAAGGAAATGACAAGCGGTTTTCAGCAAGGTATTCTCTGCAAGCACTGAAATTATAGGTAACAGATAGTTCTGTGATAAGATAATTTGTAATGAGCAACAAGTAACGAAAGTAAATAAAGTGCTGCAAGGTGGCCCAATCCTTTTTGTAGCAAAGGACAAGCCTGGACAATTTCTTATATGAAGGGAAACGCTCCCGAGGACACATGGGAATTATCGTCAAGCTAGTTTTCATCACACTCATATGATTCGCCTTCGGTACTTTGATAATTTGATATGTGGGTAGACCGGTGCTTGGGTGCTGTCCTTACTTGGACAAGCATCCCACTTATGATTAACTCCTATTGCAAGCATCCACAACTACAAAAGAAGTATTAAGGTAAACCTAACCATAGCAGGAAACATATGGATCCAAATCAGCCCCTTACGGGCAACGCATAAACTAGGGTTTAAGCTTCCGTCACTCTAGCAACCCATCATCTACTTATTACTTCCCAATGCCTTCCTCTAGGCCCAAATAATGGTGAAGTGTCATGTAGTCGACGCTCACATGACAAAGCACTAGAGGAGAGACAACATACATGTCATCAAAATATCGAATCGAATACCAAATTCACATGACTACTAATAGCAAGACTTCTCCCATGTCCTCGGGACCAAACGTAACTACTCACAAAGCATATTCATGTTCATAATCGAGGAGTATTAATATGCATATAGGATCTGAACATATGATCTTCCACCAAATAAACCAACTAGCATCAACTACAAGGAGTAATCAACACTACTAGCAACCTCTGTGTACCAATATCGACTTAGAGACAAGAATTGGATACAAGAGATGAACTAGGGTTTGAGAGGAGATGGTGCTGGTGAAGATGTTGATGGAGATTGGCCCCTCCCGATGAGAGGAGAGCGTTGGTGATGACGATGGCGATGATTTCCTCCCGGAGGGAAGTGTCCCCGAAAACAGCTCTGCGAGCCTTAGATTGGTTCCGCCAAGAGTTCCGCCTCGTGGCGCGTGAGTCTCGCCCCGAAGCTCGCTTATGATTTTTCTTGGATGAAAGACTTCATATAGCAGAAGATGGGAATCGGAGGCCACCAGGGGCCCATGAGGCGGGGGGCGCCCGGGGGTAGGGCGCGCCCACCCTCGTGCCTGTGGTGTGGTCCCTCCGGTATTTCTTCCGCTCAATATTTTTTATTATTTCCAAAAATTACTTCCGTGGAGTTTCAGGACTTTTGGAGTTGTGCAGAATAGGTCTCTATTATTTGCTCCTTTTCCAGCCCAGAATTCCAGCTGACAGCATTCTCCCTCTTTATGTAAACCTTGTAAAATAAGAGACAATAGGCATAAGTATTGTGACATAATGTGTAATAACAGCCCATAATGCAATAAACATCGATATAAAACCATGATGCAAAATGGACGTATCAACTAGACATTGTAATTCATGGTAAAAGAGATCCAGTCACAGTCTATAAATTAATAACAATGCATACAAATGACAGTGGGGCTCTCTAACTGGTGCTTTTTATAAGAGGACGATGACTCAGCAATAAAAGTAAATAGATAGGCCCTTCGCAGAGGAAAGCAGGGATTTGCAGAGGTTCCAGACCTTGAGTTTTGAAATAGAGATAAATAATATTTTGAGCGGCATGCCTTCATTGTCAACATAACAACTAATGATCTTGGTATCTTCCATGCTACATACACTATAGGCGGTTCCCAAATGTAATGGTAAAGTTTATACTCCCCACCACCAACAAGCACACTCCACGGCTGGTCCGAAACAACGAGTACCGTCCAACTAACAACAGTCCTGGGGGAGTTTTGTTTGCAATTATTTTGATTTCATTTGAGCACGGGACTGGGCATCCTGGTTACCAGCCATTTTCTCGTGAATGATGAGCAGAGTCCTCCACTCATCATGATAATAACCCACCTAGCATGGAAGATATTGACAACCCTACTTGATACATGAGCAATTCGATGATACAAAACAGATTATTATGTGAAGGTTTAGAGTTTGGCACTTGCAAATTTACTTGGACGGCATGTAAATACAACATATAGGATGGTATGGTGGACTCATATGGAACAACTTTGGGTTTATGGAAGTGGATGCACAACCAGTATTCCCACTTAGTACAAGTGAAGGCTAGAAAGAGTCTAGGAAACGACCAACTAGAGAGCGACAATAGTCATAAACATGCATTGAGATTAAACAATATTGGATGCAAGCATGAGTAGGATATAAATCACCAAGAACATAAATATCGTAGAGTCTATGTTGATTTTGTTTCAACTACATGCATAAACATGTGCCAAGTCAAGCCACTTGAATCGTTCAAAGGAGGATACCATCCTATCATACTACATCACAATCATTTTAATTTCCATGCTGGCACAAGGTAGACCATTATAAACTCCTAGCTGATTAAGCATGGCATGAGTAACTATAATCTCTACTTGTCATTGCAAACATGGTTCATTCATAATAGACTGAATCAGGAACGATGAACTAATCATATCTTATATTTACTAATTGGAGGCACCATACGAGCCTCTACAGTAATCCACATCATTAAAATTAATTACACCGTTGATCTGTATAATTGGTCAATCTTAACCCCACGATTTATGTTACTCTCACCGTGAAAAAAAGACCCAACCTACATGTGACAAAGGCCAAACCTGAAAGTTCAAAAAAGAAACGCCGAACCTGAACTAACCTACACGTATTTCTCGATACCTACAGCCCTTCGATGGAGTAGCAGCCGGGGACACTACAAGTATAGAACTATTTGATTAGTAACGTGGAATCAGCGTATTTCTCGATCGGCGTTGCTTCTATGTTGCCCCTCGCCCTTGCCGTGCAGCCGGCCAAAGTCTGCACCCCTCCTCGCCGGCTCCGCCATGGTATACGCAAGATCCGAGTGGCCTCTACGTCACGTGTCTTCTAGGTTCTCATCCCATCCAAGCTCACCTACGGTTCTCCTTAGACATTAGATTTATCCTCGATAACAAGTACGATCAGGTTTCAACATGTTCCCAACGGGCGGCTGGACAAAGAGATACAATTTCTTTTGTTAGGTTGCTGTTGATGCAAGATGATGGAAGCAAATTCTACAGATTTAAGTGTGCCAATGCTCCGGTGACCTTCTAATAAATATGTCTACAGATTCACGTCGCTGTTGCTGTCGTGTTATGTTTAATTAAGGCAGCAGAAATACGCCGATGTTTTTCTTTCTGATAAAAATATAAATGTCCATATTAAAAAAAGAAATAGGTCCATATTAAGTCCAACCTTTTGTATCCACGCTTCAAAAAGCCAATTGTTTTAAAAACAAATGAAGTCCATCATTTAAGTGTGGATTCAGAAAAAATGCTAACATTTTTGTACATGTAAACGTCTGATACACATGTATGCATCATTTGATTAAAAATATTTTCTTTACTACTTAAGGAAAAAAATACTCATGTGTGGATCGGAAAAAAGTATGAATGCATTGGTATCTAAGTGTAAAGTTACGAAGTACTCATACACATAGTCAATGTTTCTAAAACTTGAACCTCCACCTTTTCATTGAACCAATTTATTTATGATAAAGATTTATCGGTGAATTTATGTAGGAAATACAAATGGTAAATATACATATGAAGATATTGGGAGTTAGGGTAGCAAAAATAGATCGATGGCATATTTATGATATAAAAGAAAACTTCTCTACACCGGCGTTAATATTTTGTTTTTCATAAAAAGGCGAAGCTATATCCCGTTCAAATATTTTTGCTCGATGCTTCAAATAGCCAAAACTTCCAGGCACAAATGAAGTCCTCCTCTAGAATAAATATAATTGGCAAACCATACATATATGGGAATTATTTGATAGCAATTTCATTGGAAATAAACTATCACTTTTTCTACATGGTAGCCAATAGCATATTGTTGCATTGATTAAAAATTGTGTTATGATTACTATTTTCAATTCGTTTCAAACACATATTTCTTGCAACAGTTGTTAGCAGAAGTATAGAAATTATAAATGTTTCTGAAAATAGGCTAGCCCTGCAGATGCACGGGTTGACGACTAGTTTACAAAAACAAGATAGGTAGAGTTCATACCAGCTTTATCTCATCTCAATCATTTCATCATATCGTCATTATTGCCTTTCACTTGCACGACCAAATGGTGTGAATAATAATAATACTAGTGCACGTGCATTGAACTAAGCTGGAATCTACAAACATTTATTCAAATGAGAAGACAAGGTAATATGGGCTCTTTGTTAGATCAACAATAATGCATATGAGAGCCACTCAACATTTTCATTATGGTCTTCTCCTATCGACCCCCAAAGAAAAGAAAAGAAATTCAAAGAAACAAACTGAAATATTTTTGCAGTTTTTGTTTTCCCGAAGAAAGTAAAACAAGAACGAGAAAAACTATTTACACGGGAAAGCTCCCAACAAGCAAAAGAAGAACGAGAAATATTTTTGGGTTTTCTTTTAATACTACTACTAAGCATGCATAGAGAGTAAACTAACTACAACTACTTTTTTGGCTTTTCTTAAGGTTTTTCGAACACACAAGAAGAAAGCGGGAAAAGGAAATAAACTATCACGGATAATACAATGAAAGAGTATGAGCACCAACAACTGAACTGAGTGCATGAACATGAATATAATGTCGGTGAGAAATACGTACTCCCCCAAGCTTAGGCTTTTGGCCTGGTGGATATCCAAAGTTGTAGTCGGGGTTGTATTGAGAGGCATCGGCCACTGTCTGAGGGGCTGCAGTATGGAGGCGTGCAGCCTCCGCTGTTCTCTCATACTTGTTTGCTTCCTCTCTAGTTATAAAATGTCGCCTATTTGACTGAAAGTTAAAGAAAACATGAGCTGGAAGAGTAACAAGGACGACGCGCCGTCTAACAAAGATTAGTAGGAACTGGAGGATCTGTTTGCTCCTCTTAAGAAATAGGTAGCGTACCATAGCCTCATAATCTAGAAAATTAGGTGGCAACTCAATATCATACCCTTTTATAGGTACACCCAGATAATTAGCTAAACGAGTTGCATAAATCCCACCAAATAAATCTCCATCCTTAGCATTTTGGTGTAACCTCCTAGCAATAAAAGCTCCTAAATTATATCGCTTATCCCCCAACACTGCACACTTCAGGACACTAAGATCCGATGCTCTGAGGTGGCTGTGATCATGTTTACCATTAATGCATATGCCTATGAAGAGAGAAAAATAATGTACGGCGGGAAAATGAATGCTCCCCATCGAGGCTTATGTGATATTTCTAGTTTCTCCAACGGTGATACTAGCAAGGAAATCATTGTATTCAGATTTGTGAGGCTCACTATGATTACCCCATTGTGGAATTTTGCATGCATCACAAAAATGTTCTAAGTCCATGGTATAAGATTCATCAAAGATCAAACAAGACATTATGATTATTACGCTTAGATGAAAACTCAAACCTCTGAATGAAGGAATCGGTGAGATAATAATATTGTAAGCACTTGTTTGATAAGAAATCCTCAAGGCTGACATTTTGTACGTACGCATAGAACTCATCCTAGAAACCTGCACAATCCATAAATTCATCCGACGACCATTCACACGGCTTCACTTGAGCTTCCCTTGGTGGTTAAAGGTCCGTTTTGCGTATCACGCGCCTCGGTGCTTACTTACTCAAAGAACCACCTTGATACATTCTCCTAGACATTTTTCTTTCTCTGAAAAATTTCTGAAATTTTTAGTGACTCAAAATAAAAGTGAACCAAACTCAACATAATTGATAGCAACTACTCCTACTAGTGCCTAGAGGCTATATCATGCATCAACACTACTTTGAACCATATAAATTTGACATGCAAGCTCAAGAACAAGGTCATCATAGCAGCAAAAATTCGAAATAAATAAAGCACTAGAACAAAAACTAATGGGCCAATAGCTCTTGTGCGACATTTTTGAGGTGAATTGGCAAGTGTGCGACGTTGTTCGAGCGAATGGCTGTGGTGCGACACATTTGAGCAGGTAAATAGCCCACGCACGACATGGCTGTTAAATGTGGTTAAATTGGTCGTCAACCAAGCCCGCCTGCTTATGTTAGGACATGTGGGTCAAACTTAATTGTTCCTCAAAACAGATGATCGTGCCCTGCCGCCCGACCGTGTCGGGCCCGCCACTCTGCCCCCCTTCTTCTCCGGTGGCGGCGGATCTTGCGTTCTTGGTGGCGACGGCGGAGCCCTCGGTCTCAACGGCGGCGGAGCCTTCGTCCTCAGAAAATGGTGAGTGAATTCAAACCCTAGTCGGCTTCCCGTTCCTCTCTCGGGCCCGTAGATCTCAGCTCTTTCCTCTGTTTTTGCTTGCGGAATTGATAGGTTGTGAGGGGAGCCCGTGGGCATACTGAGATGGAGCCGCCAGATTCAACTTCGAATACGTAATGCGCCTCTCTCCGATCCAATTTTGCATGCAATTAGGGGGTGGCCTCGTCTGCTCTTTCTCACGGGCTCACACCGCCTTGGCCATCGACAGAGGGGATGTCAGCCGGACCTTGAATTGACAGTCAATTTCTTTCCATCAAAGGCAAAATTAGTTGATGGTAGCATACAGAACATTGAGAGAGACACAATTGTTAAATGGGAGGTTGAGTTTACAGAGATTGATCCACAAGTTCTACGTAACATGGGAGAGACGGCAGTGAAGCAATGGGTGGAAAAAATTGGGGAGAATATTGTTTGGGGTCCAGAGCAAGAAGTATCACTGTTGCGGTTTGATGATTGGAAAGGAGAGTATGTTAGAATAGAAGATGGTGAACAGATTGTAGAAGAAATCGATCGGAAAAACGGCTGGACAAGCAAACGGGCTAATTTTTTTGCTGAGCTCGTTGATCTGAACATTTTTTCGAAGGTTGGATATGTGCTATCACAATTGGCTGCGCAGATGGTAGAGCGATGATTGGGCTACAGAGGCCATTGATTCCCATGCATCTTGAACTTACAATAATAGCCGAAGAGGGACATGTGACTGAATCAAACTGAAACTGCAGCAATCTGTTGATTGGAATGTAGTTGAATTAGATGAGCCATCGATTTGGTCATTGCACCAATGCACGACATTGTGATGGCCAAACTTTTTGGTATTCCATTGATGATGTAGATAAGGTGAGAAGGGCGAATCCAGTTTGCCTGCTAATGCTGATGAAGAAGTAGATGGAAATTTGATGGAACAAGCTGCAGATGAAGTAGATGATGCACATGATGATGAGCTGGTGCATGTGCATGACAAAGAAAACCCTATCATTGAAGTAGGCAAGTTGTTCCCAAGCATGAAGGAGTTTAGGATGTGTTTCAAGACTTATGCAAAGGAAACATGACTTTGATGCCAAGACTGTTTGGACCGATAGAAAGAAGTTTTATGCGAGGTGCAGAGGATTTGATGGTAGTGTGAAGCCTTGCAAGTGGTACATATCTCGCTACATCGCAACTTTGATGGAAATCTTGTCGGGGTTAACCAAATCCCCAATCAACATACTTGTATTACAAGTTCACAGACAAGATCAACCATGACATCACAACTTTGGGTTGCGTAAAAGATCACCCCAATTTTAGCCAAAACACCAAACACTACTGCCAAGAAACTCAAAGTAGACTTGGAAAAGATGTACCCCATTACACTGAAATATACCACAAGGTGTGGAAGGCAAAACAAAGGGCAATGAAAAATTTATATGGTGATTGGGCAAATACATTTAGGATGCTTTACAACTTGAGAAGCGAGAGGTGGAAAAGAGGTCACTGGCAGTATTGTGGAGATAGATACAGAGGTATCACCCTCGTGTGAAGTCAAGTTCTCCAAGTTTTTTATGGCTTTGAAGCCTTGCATCGATGGGTTCAAAGCAGGTGCCGTCCATATTTGAGCATAGACTCATCATTTTGACAGGCAAGTGGAATGGTCATTGGCAGCATGCAATGCTCTAGATGGACACAACTGGATGTTTCCTATTGCTGTTGGCTTGTTTCAAATGTAAACAGAGGCTTCATGGACATGGTTCATGATCCAGCTTGAAAAGATGCCTAGGACCGGTGTCACCTTTGGCTATACACACAGATGCATGTAAGGGGCTTGAAAATTCAGTGAAAAATGTTTTCCCACATGCTGAAAGAGGGAGTGCTTCGATCATTTGTGGATGAATTTGATCAAAAATTTAGAGGAGAAGAATTTGGGCGCATGTGGCCAGCAGCAAGATCTTACACTAGATGACACACAAATATCATCTTGATAAGATAATGGCAGCATGTGATGAGTTTGGTCCATGGCTGAACACCTACCATTCTTTTGTTATAGTGCATGTGTCAAAGATTCAACACTGCCATCAAGTGTGACCACATCAACAACAATTTGGCAGAGAATTTCAACAACAAGGTGAAGGAGTTAAAAGATTTGCCTGTGCATGACATGGTTGACCAAATTAGGATCATGCTCATGCGGCTGTGGGAATTGAGAAGAAGGATAGGTGATTTTCTGCAAGGTGATAAGCTTCAAAGAAGGTACAACAGTGGTCAATAAGAGCATAAATCATACACAATTGTTTCTTGAAAAATCTTCACCTTGGGGTGTTGAAGTTAGAGATAACAAAACTGGAAGGAGACATGTTGTTAACACTGAATTGCATGATTGCACTTGCCTCGAGTGGCAACACACTGGTAAACCATGTGAGCATGCCATTCTCTTCTTAGAATCCCAACCAAGATAAACATGCACCCATATTTGCATGAATATTATTCGGTAGCAAGATTCAAAGCTGCATATGCTACTCCAATTCCAGCACTTACATATCGGGCCTGGTGGCTCAAGTGGACACCGAATTTTCCATGTGTCCTCCCTTGACGAAAAGAAAGGTTGGCAGGCCTAAACAGAGTAGATTCAAGGCATGGTTTGAGAAAGGTGGGAGTAGTAAGAAGGGAAAGAAAGATGGAAAGCCAAAAAGGGCCCAAAAAGGTAACAAAAACAGATGCAAGTTGTGCCAGGAACTTGGGCACAGAGTGGCATCTGTCAAATGTCGTTACACTCCTGATAAGCCAAAGTATGTTCTTGTTTATTTGTCTGTGTTTAGATTTGGTGCTTGTTTCTAATTACTATATGTATAACATTTTCCCAATGGCCAGGAGGAAGCGAGCAAGTCAACCCCTTGTTGTTGAACAGTGTTGGCCAACAAAAAAAAGCAAGATTCAATGGCGGTAGAAAGAAGAGAAGTGTGCCTGAGCCTGAGCAGACTGAAGAAAATCCTGCAGCCAACATTCAGATCAAGAAACTGCTCTCGAGGTTGAAACTGAACCTGAGCGTGTCGAGGTTCAGACTGAAGAAACCCATGTTGAGCTACACATCGAAGAAACTGCTCTCGACGTTGAAATTGAACCTGAGCGTGTCGAGGTTCAGACTGAAGAAACCCATGTTGAGGTACACACCGAAGAAACTGAAACTGCTGTCAACATTGAGACTGAAGACACTGATCATGAGGGTGTTGGCGAGGTGTTGAAAAGACCAGTGAAGAAAACCAAGATGATCAGTGAACTTGTGAGTAGTAGAACCAAAAACAAGAAGTGCTAAAGTGAAGAAGGGCACGCGACGTGGTAGGAAGAGGTAGAACAGAGAACAGCTTTGAAAATTTGGGGCATGTAATAATATTTGTAACTTGATGCGCACTGGTAGTCACTATGTATCCCCGTATTTCTATTCGAACTTGTTTGTTGGTACCTACCAGCCAAATAAAATTCAAATTTAAATTCAAATTTGGGCTCAAATTTGAATTAGGGATGGGGTATTGATGTTTTAATGCTATCTAAAGTACCTCAACTGAAATTATGTTTGCTTGCTGATCATTCCGAGCCCTTTTGGTAAGTTGAACTCATAGTCATGAAAAGTGTGTCTCAAATGACCTCCAAAGATAGGGTAAACGGCCTCATATTTAAGCAAGTTTTTTGGCACCTTGTCTAAACCGGCCAAATAATTTTTCTACACATCTATTCTACCTATATAGTATAAATCTAAAGAATCACTATTTATTGAATTAATTTTCTATTATTTTCTTTTTGTTTGAGAAAACAAGGTTTAATAAAAAATTATATATATAACAAGTTTAAAACATGAAAATGAGAAAAGTAAGTTAAGATCTTTCTTAGTCAATCCAAAATGAAGTTTGGTGAGGTTTTCACACTTTTCATTTTCAAAACCCCACCTACTCTCTCGGGTGCCCACTACTCTCTGTTGGGGAACGTAGCAGAAATTCAAAATTTTCTTACGTGTCACCAAGATCTATCTATGGAGAAACTAGCAACGAGGGGAAGGAGAGTGCATCTACATACCCTTGTAGATCGCTAAGTGGAAGCGTTCAAGAGAACGGGGTTGAAGGAGTCAGACTGCCGTGGAACCGGAGATCCTAGTGCCGAACAGGACGGCACCTTCGCTGCTCAACACACGTGACAGCCCGGTGACGTCTCCCACGCCTTGATCCAGCAACGGGAGAGGGAGGGGTTGAGGAAGACTTCGTCCAGCAGCAGCACAATGGCGTGGTGGTGATGGAGGAGCATAGCAATCCTGCAGGGCTTCGCCGAGCACCGCGGGAGAGGAGGAGGAAGAGAGGTAGGGCTGCGACAAGAGGGAGAGAAACTTCGTGTGTTGGGCAGCCCCTAGACCTCAACTATTTATAGGGGAGGAGGGAGCTCGCCCCTCTAGGGTCCCTCCCGGGGGTGGCGGCAGCCCCGGATCCCATCTGGGTGGCGGCCAGAAGGGGAGAGAGGGGAGGCGCACCTGGGGTGGGCCTTAGGGCCCATCTGCCCTAGGGTTTGCCCCCTTCCCACACTTCCCTGCGCCTTGAGCCTTGTGGGGGGGCGCACCAGCCCTCCTGGGGCTAGTCCCCTCCCACACTTGGCCCAAGCAGCCCTCCGGGGATGGTGGCCCCACTTGGTGGACCCCCGGGACCCTCCTGGTGGTCCCGGTACGTTACCGATAAAACCCGAAACTTTTCCGGTGACCAAAACAGGACTTCCCATATATAAATCTTTACCTCCGGACCATTCCGGAACTCCTCGTGACGTCCGGGATCTCATCCGGACTCGAACAACATTCGGTAACCACATACAAACTTCCTTTATAACCCTAGCGCCATCGAACCTTAAGTGTGTAGACCCTACGGGTTCGGGAACCATGCGAGACATGACCGAGACGTTCTCCGGTCAATAACCAACAGCGGGATATGGATACCCATGTTGGCTCCCACATGTTCCACGATGATCTCATCGGATGAACCACGATGTCAAGGACTCAATCGATCCCGTATACAATTCCCTTTGTCTAACGGTATTGTACTTGCCCGAGATTCGATCGTAGGTATACCGATACCTTGTTCAATCTCGTTACCGGCAAGTCTCTTTACTCGTTCCGTAACACATCATCCCGTGATCAACCCCTTGGTCACATTGTGCACATTATGATGATGTCCTACCGAGTGGGCCCAGATACCTCTCCGTTTACACCGAGTGACAAATCCAGCCTCGATTCGTACAACCCAACAGACACTTTCGAGATACCAGAGTGCACCTTTATAGCCACCCGATTCGTTGTGACGCTTGGTACACCCAAAGCATTCCTACGGTATCCGGAGTTGCACAATCTCATGGTCTAAGGAAATGATACTTGACATTAGAAAAGCTTTAGCATCTGAATCCACGCATCTTTGTGCTAGGCTTAGGATTGGGTCTTGTCCATCACATCATTCTCCTAATGATGTGATCCCGTTATCAACGACATCCAATGTCCATGGTCAGAAACTGTAACCATCTATTGATCAACAAGCTAGTCAACTAGAGGCTTACTAGGGACATGGTGTTGTCTATGTACCCACACATGTATCTGAGTTTCCTATCAATACAATTATAGCATGGATAATAAACGATTATCATGAACAAGGAAATATAATAATAACTAATTTATTATTGCCTCTAGGGCATATTTCCAACAGTCTCCCACTTGCACTAGAGTCAATAATCTAGTTCACATCGCCATGTGATTAACACTCAGAGGTCACATCCCCATGTGACCAACATCCAAAGAGTTTACTAGAATCAATAATCTAGTTCACATCACTATGTGATTAACACTCAATGAGTTCTGGGGTTTGATCATGTTTTGCTTGTAAGAGAGGTTTTAGTCAACGGGTCTACAACATTCAGATCCCTATGTACTTCGCAAATCTCTATGTCATATTGTAAATGTTGCTTCCACGCTCCACTTGGAGCTATTCCAAATGGTTTCTCCACTATACGTATCCGGTTTGCTACTCAGAGTCACTCGGATAGGTGTTAAAGCTTGCATCGACGTAACCCTTTACGCCGAACTCTTTATCATCTCCATAGTCGAGAAACATGTCCTTATTTACTCCAAGAACAATTTTGATCATTGTCCAATGATCCATTCCTGGATCACTCTTGTACCCCTGCCGCACTCATGGCAAGGCACACTTCCAAAGGCGGTACACAACATAGCATACTACTGAGCCTATGTCTGAAGCATAGGGGACGACCTTCGCCCTTTCTCTCTCTTCCGCCGTGGTCGAGCTTTAACTCTTAACTTCATACCTTACAACTCAGGCAAGAACTCCTTCTTTGATCGATCCATCCGGAACACCTTCAAGATCATGTCAAGGTATGTGCTCATTTGAAAGTACCATTTAGCTTTTTATCTATCCTCATAGATCTTGATGCTCAATGTTCAAGCAGCTTAATTCAGGTTTTCTATTGAAAACACTTTTCAAATAACCCTATATGCTTTCCAGAAATTCTACATCATTTCCGATCAACAATATGTCATTCACATATACTTATCAGAAATTCTATAGTGCTCCCACTCACTTATTTGGAAATACAAGTTTCTCACAAACTTTGTATAAACCCAAAATCTTTGATCATCTCATCAAAGCGTACATTCCAACTCCGAGATGCTTACTCCAGTCCTTAGAAGGATTGCTGGAGCTTTGCATACTTGTTAGCATCTTTGAGATTGGCAAAACCTTCTGGTTGTATCACATACAACCTTTCCTCAAGTATAATGTCGAGGAAAAAATGTTTTGACATCCTATCTGCAAGATTTCATCAATCATGCAGTAATTGCTAATCCAATTCCAACAGACGCTTAGCATCGCTACGAGTGAGAAAGCCTCACCGTAGTCAACTCCTTGAACTTGTCGAAAAACATCGTTAACGACAAGTCGAGCTTTCTTAATGGTGATACTTACCATCATTGTCTGTCTTCCTTTTAAAATCCATCTTTACCCAACGTCCTTATGACCATCAAGTATTTCTTCCAAAGTCATGGATCCTCTCTCGGATGTTATGGCCTTGAGCCATTCGTCGGAATCTGGGCCCACCATCGCTTCTTCATAGCTCGTAGGTTCATTGTTGTCTAGCAACATGACCTTCAAGACAGGATTACTGCATCCACTCGAAGTAGTACGCATCCTTGTCACCCCACGAGGTACGGTAGTGACTTGATCCAAAACTTCATGATCACTATCATAAGCTTCTACTTCAATTGGTGTAGGCGCCACAGGAACAACTTCACGTGCCTCGCTACACACTTGTTGAAGTGACGGTTCAATAACCTCATCAAGTCTCCACCATCCTCCCACTCAATTCTTTCGGGAGAAACTTTTCCTCGGGAAAGGACCTAATTCTAGAAACAATCCTTTTTGCTTCCTGAATCGAGGTCGGAGGTATACCCAACTGTTTTGGGTGTCCTATGAAGATGCATTTTATCCGCTTTGGGTTCGAGCTTATCAACCTGAAACTTTTTCACATAAGCGTCACAGCCCCAAACTTTTAAGAAACGACAATTTAGGTCTCTCCAAACCATAGTTCAAACGGTGTCGTCTCAACGGAATTACGTGGTGCCCTATTAAAGTGAGTGTGGTTGTCTCTAATGCCTAACCCATGAACGATAGTGGTAATTCGATAAGAGACATCATGGTGCGCACCATATCCAATAGGGTGCAACTATGATGTTCGGACAAACCATCACACTATGGTGTTCCAGGCGATATTTATTGTGAAACAATTTCCACAATGTCTTAATTGCGTGCCAAAGCTCGTAACTCAGATACTCATCTCTATGATCATATCATAGACATTTTATCATCTTTTCACGATGAACTTTAACTTCACTCTGAAATTACTTGAACCATTCAATAATTCAGACTTGTGTTTCATTAAGTAAATACACTCAGTATCTACTTAAATCATCCGTGAAGTAAGAACATAACGATATTCATCAGATCCCTCAAAGACTCATTGGACTGCATACATCAAAATGTGTTACTTCCAACAAGTTGCTATCTTGTTCCAACTTACTGAAAGCGAGGCTTTTCAGTCATCTTGTCCATGTGGTATGATTTGCATATCTCAAGTGATTTAAAATCAAGTGAGTCCAAACGATCCATCCCCATGGAGTTTCTGCATGCGTATACACCAATAGACATGGTTCGCATGTCTCAAACTTTTCAAAAATGAGTGAGTCCAAAGATCCATCAACATGGAGCTTCTTCATGCGTTTTACACCAATATGACTTACATGGCTGTGCCACAAGTAAGTGGTACTAACTTATATCTTTTGGCATGAACATGTGTATCACTACGATCGAGATTCAATAAACCATTCCTTTAGGTGCAAGACCATTGAAGGTATTATTCAAATAAATAGAGTAACCATTATTCTCCTTAAATGAATAACTATATTGCGATAGACATAATCCAATCATGTCTATGCTCAACGCAAACACCAAATGATGATTATTCTAGTTTAATACTAATCTTGATGGTAGAGGGAGCGTGTGATGTTTGATCACATCAAACTTGGAAACACTTCCAACACATATCATCAGCTCACCTTTAGCTAGTCTCCGTTTATTCCGTAGCCTTTTATTTCGAGTTACTAACACTTAGCAATGTAACCGGTATCTAATACCTGGTGCTACTAGGAGTACAAGTAAAGTACACAATAACTTAATGTATATCCAAAGTATACTTCTATCGACCTTGCCAGCCTTCTCATCTACCAAGTATATAGGGTAATTCTGCTCCAAAGGCTGTTCCCTTATTACGAAGCACTTAGTCTCGGTTTGGGTTCAACCTTGGGTTTCTTCATTAGAGCAGCAGCTGATTTGCTGTTTCATGAAGTATCCCTTCTTGCACTTGCCCTTCTTGAAACTAGTGGTTTCACCAACCATCAACAATTGATGCTCCTTCCTAATTCCTACTTTCGCGGTGTCAAACATCACGAATATCTCAAGGATCATCATATCTATCCCTACTTTGTTATAGTTCATCACGAAGCTCTAGCAGCTTGGTGGCAATGACTTTGGAGAAACATCACTATCTCTGGAAGATCAACTCCCACTCGATTCAAGTGATTGTTGCACTCAGACAATCTGAGCACAAGCTCAACGATTGAGCTTTTCTCCCTTAGTTTGCAGGCTAAGAAAATCGTCGGAGGTCTTATACCTCTTGACGTGAGCGCGAGCACGAAATCCCAATTTCAGCCCTCAAACATCTCATATGTTCCGCGACGCTTTGAAAAACGCCTTTAGTCCTCAACTCTAAACCGCTTAAGCGAACTATCACGTAGTTATCCGTGTATGTCCGATGTTCGCAACATCCACGAACTGACGTTTGGGGTTCAGCACACCGAGCGGTGCATTAAGGACATAAGCTTTCTCTGTCCGCATAATCGCCATCATCAACTTTCAACAATATTTTCTAGGAACATATCTAAACAGGTGGAACTAAAGCGCGAGCCACGACATAATTTGTAGAGGGCTTTTGACTATGTTGGGATAATTAAGTTCATCTAATGAACTCCCACTCAGATAGACATCCCTCTAGTCATCTAAGTGATTACATGATCCGAGTCAACTAGGCCGCGGTCCGATCATCACGTGAGACGGACTAGTCATCAGCGGTGAACATCTTCATGTTGATCGTATCCTCCATACGACTCATGCTCGACCTTTTCGGTCTCTTGTGTTCCGAGGCCATGTCCAGACATGCTAGGCTCGTCAAGTCAACCTAAGTGTTTCACGTGTGTAAATCTGGCTTACACCGTTGTATGTGAACGTAAGAATCTATCACACCCGATCATCACATGGTGCTTCAAACGACGAAATTTCGCAACGGTGCGCATTAGGGGAACACTTTCTTGAAATTTTAATGAGGGATCATCTTATTTACTACCGTCGTTCTAAGCAAATAAGATGCATAAACATGATAAACATCACATGCAATCAAATAGTCACATGATATGGCCAATATCATTTTGCTCCTTTTGATCTCCATCTTCGGGCTCCATGATCATCGTGGGCCCCGGCAAGTCACCATGCTCTCCATCATCATGATCTCCATCATCGTGTCACCATGAAGTTGTCTCGCCAACTTATTACTTCTACTACTATGGCTACCGTTAGCAATAAAGTAAAGTAATTACATGGCGCTTTGTTCAATGACACGCAGGTCATACAATAAATAAAGACAACTCCTATATTCTCCTGCCGTTGACATATTCATCGACATGCAAGTCGTGATTCCTATTACAAGAACATGATCAATCTCATACATCACATATCATTCATCACATTCTTCTTGGCCATATCACATCACATAGCATACCCCGCAAAAACAAGTTAGGCGTCCTCTAATTGTTGTTTGCATGTTTTACGGGCTGCTATGGGTTTCTAGCAAGAAAGTTTCTTACCTATGCAAAACCACAACGTGATATGCCAATTGCTATTTACCCTTCATAAGGACCCTTTTCATCGAATCCGTTCGACTAAAGTGGGAGAGACCGGCACCGCTAGGCACCTTATGCACCAAGTGCATCTCGCCGGTGGAACCTGTCTCACGTAAGTGTACGTGTAAGGTCGGTCCGCCGCTTCATCCCACAATACCGTCAAACAAGATTGGACTAGTAACGGTAAGCATATTGAACAAAATCAACGCCCACAACTACTTTGTGTTCTACTCGTGCAAAGAATCTACGCAATAGACCTAGCTCATGATGCCACTGCTGGGGAACGTAGCAGATATTCAAAAATTTCCTACGTGTCACCAAGATCTATCTATGGAGAAACTATCAACGAGGGGAAGGAGAGTGCATCTACATACCCTTGTAGATCGCTAAGCGGAAGCGCTCAAGAGAACGGGGATGAAGGAGTAATACTCGTCGTGATCCAAATCACCGGAGATCCTAGTGCCGAACGGACGGCACCTTCGCGTTCAACACACGTACAGCCCGGTGACGTCTCCCATGCCTTGATCCAGCAAGGAGAGAGGGAGAGGTTGAGGAAGACTCCCTCCAGCAGCAGCACAACGGCGTGGTGGTGGTGGAGGAGCGTGGCAATCCTGCAGGGCTTCGCCAAGCACCGCGGGAGAGGAGGAGGAAGAGAGGTAGGGCTGCGCCAAGAGGGAGAGAAACTCGTGTGTTGGGCAGCCCCTAGACCTCAACTATTTATAGGGGGAGGGGAGGGGGCTGCGCCCCCTCTAGGGTTCCCTCCCCAGGGGTGGCGGCAGCCCCCAGATCCCATCTGGGTGGCGGCCAGAAGGGGAGAGAGGGGAGGCGCACCTGGGGTGGGCCTTAGGGCCCATCTGCCCTAGGGTTTGCCCCCTTCCCACTCTTCGCTGCGCCTTGGGCCTTGTGGGGGAGCGCACCATCCCACCTAGGGCTGGTCCCCTCCCACACTTGGCCCAAGCAGCCCTCCGGGGATGGTGGCCCCACTTGGTGGACCCCCGGGACCCTCCTGGTGGTCCCAGACAAGCATTCGATAAAACCCAAACTTTTCGGTGACCAAAAACATGACTTCCCATATATAAAACTTTACCTCCGGACCATTCCGAACTCCTCGTGACGCCGGGGATCTCATCCGGGACTCGGAACAACATTCAGTAACCACATACAAACTTCCTTTATAACCCTAGCGCCATCGAACCTTATGTGTAGACCCTACGGGTTCGGGAACCATGCGTACATGACCGAGACGTTTCTCCGGTCAATAACCAACAGCGGATCTGGATACCCATGTTGGCTCTACATGTTCCACGATGATCTCATCCGATGAACCACGATGTCAAGGACTCAATCGATCCCGTGATAATGCATTCCCTTTGTCTAACAAAGATTGTACTTGCCCGAGATTCGATCGCCGGTATACCGATACCTCGCTCAATCTCGCTATCGCAAGTCTCTTTACTTGTTCCAGAACACATCATCCCGTGATCAACCCCTTGGTCACATTGTGCACATTATGATGATGTCCTACCGAGTGGGACCAGAGATACCTCTCCGATTACACGGAGTGACAAATCCGATCTCGATTCGTGCCAACCCAATGACACTTTCGAGATACCTGCATCGCACCTTTATAGCCACCCGATTCACGTTGTGACATTTGGTACACCCAAAGCATTCCTACGGTATCCGGAGTTGCACAATCTCATGGTCTAAGGAAAAGATACTTGACATTAGAAAAGCTTTAGCATACGAACTACACGATCTTTGTGCTAGGCTTAGGATTGGGTCTTGTCCATCACATCATTCTGCTAATCATGTGATCCCGTTATCAACGACATCCAATGTCCATGGTCGTGGAAGCTGTAACAATCTATTGATCAACGAGCTAGTCAACTAGAGGCTTACTAGGGACATGGTGTTGTTTATGTACCCACACATGTATCTGAGTTTCCTATCAATACAATTATAGCATGGATAATAAACGATTATCATGAACAAGGAAATACAATAATAACTAATTTATTATTGCCTCTAGGGTGTATTTCCAACACTCTCTCCCTTGAACTCCATACTACATTGTTCGAGGAATGATAATTTTGTGAAGGAATTTTCGTAAAAATGTATGTAAATCATATTTATATTTTTTTCTCGTTACTACACGACATAATAAGACTATGTGCGCAAGTTTTATATTTTTTTGATTTTTTTGAATTAGTTATGCTCAACCCTAATAAGCCAAAACCACTCAAAACCCCTCCCAAAACCCCTCAAAACCCCGCACACTACTGGGCCGTCGATCGTTGTGCGTGGACGGTTGAGATCAGGCGCTAGGGTTAGCTATAGTGTGCATCGATCCGCATGAGACGCGTGATTGGTTGAATCGCAGTGCATCGATCCGCATGAGACGCCGATTGGTTGAATGGGTGGGGTTTGGATCAGCCTCTTGTTGGGGCATCAGGACCGTTCATTTGAATCCAACGGCAAGAGTTGACGCGGTGCATGGACCAAGCTTCACGCAGTGCCCTTTCCGTCATTGCATGCGTGTTCGAGCCTACCCGCATGCATGCATGCCCACCCGCAGAATCCGCGCTCGCGGCGTTGCATGCATGCCCTCGACGTAGCCCTGCTCCGCCACCCCTATCGACGTAGTAAGCTGTCGCATGCCTACCACTAGAAGAAATGCATCGTCACATCAAAGCATGCACCCGGCCGCAATGCAGCAACCTGATGAAGACAACCAAAAAGCCAACGTTGCATGGCATGCTGTACATGGCGTGCTCCTCTTTGAAGACGCAATACTGGCATGGGGTATTGATGTGGGTATCGATGCAGTTCAAACGGCGTGCTGCCCGTTACAAGATGGGCAAATGAAGGCGTCCATTATTATCACGTCTCCCATCGACGGGCCCCCCATCGACTGAACGTTGCCCTCTAGCCGTGCACTAGCAAGAATGGGCAGGGGCATGAATGCACGGGCGCACACGCAGAGAACTCGGGGCAGGCGTGTCCCTTGACCCACGACGACACGTACGCCGCGTGCGTGAGCTCCGTCCCCCTTGACCCGCATCGGTGGCATGTAAGGATCGCAACCCGCTTCCCACGCCCCACCAAACGCCGCCACCCCCTCGTGTACACACTTTCATGGGGCGCCACGCCCCCACCAAACGCCGCCCGTCCATTAATTCTACAGGGTGAAACCACGTCGCACTTGGGCTATTTAAGCCGGGCACTATCGTCTTCCTCTCCCTCCTCATCCACACCCCACCCGCCTCCTCTGCCCTCCTTCTTCCTTCTTCTCTAGCAAACCTGATCGAGCCCTCGAGCGACCCCGCCACCATGCAGTACAGCGGCCCCACCTACCGCTTCCCCCCCAACTGTGCCAAAAAGGCTCTACCTGGACGGAGTGTATGTAGAGAGAACCCTTAGGGTTTGGGCGATCTCGAGGTGGAGGGGCGCAAGGGAGTTAACGGACTTCTTCCTTGGGGTCGCCTTCCGCCACCACCCCCCTCCCCCGCGGCTCTCCTCGCATGTACCATCTTGAGGAGGTCAACCACAACGGCATTGTGGTTGGGCTCCTCGCCACGTTCACTAACCCTTTTGATGCTTTCCATCTCCTCGGGCGAGCGTATTGGGTTGGTTGTAATTTCATAGCTTTCCCAACCTACAATATCTACACCGACTTCAACGGCATCTTCCCCAACAACGGCGTTATGCACACGCTCCCGTACCCCATCAACAATGGGGGGGGGGAGGAGTGAAGGGCGGCGCCCGGAGGAGCGAGGTGGCCCCGGAGGAGGAGGAGAAGAAGAACCCGAAGAACCAGCGTTTGGTGCCCCCTATCTATCTAGCGAGATCTATCATATTAGTTTTTTTAAGTTGTAATCGTTATGCTACTATTATTAAGTTTTATTAGTACTTTAAGTTGTAAGGCTATCATGGAGTTGTAAGGCTATCGTGGAACTATGGGTCGGAATCTTTATGCTTCTATATAATCGTTATGCTACTATATATATTGTGTGTTTCATGCTATTATTTGTGGATTGCTATGGGTTGTTTTTGCTTATTATTCGTGTATTGCTATGGGTTGCCACGGGCCCGGGTTCTACACCCCAATCACCACACACGGGCGCCTCACCACACACACCATCTTCAAAATATTGGCCAAACCATGGACATGCAACTAGGAGCCCCATGCAAACCCACTATGGACATGGGTGCAACTAGGAAATGCAAACTAATTTACTTCGGGCACTTCATGCAAGGATGCAACTCATTTAGTTCATGGAACCATAGACATGCATTAGTTTTAGTGCATCAAAAAATGATCCATCACAAAATTTAGTGCAAGAAAAAGGCCAAAGTAAAAACAAGTAACGTTTTATTTGCCGAAGTTAGAGGTGGGCTGGTGCCCCACGCTGGTGGGCTGGTCTCTATTTGGGCATGGTTATTTTCTCTGGCCGATTTCTCACGGCCCAACATCTATTCGACAGCCCAATTTTTTTACTAGAAACTGAATTTGGGTGTGTACTGTTAACTCGAAGAACAAAAGCAGAGGAAACAGAGCATGAACACTGAATAGGGCCCCCGAGAATATCATTACAATAATTCAAGAAAGTTTTGCTTCACACAAATTAAAATTCATCTAACAAATGATCCTCGCCATCGGGCACCCCCAAAACTAGCTGACTAACTAATGAAACTCTAACAAATTCTAGCGATTGATGAACATCAAGTAAATAAACCCATAGCAATGACACAACCATAAAATGCTCCAGCCATCATATTTGCTTGCTGCTTCAAATCGATCAGATGCTTTAGTTGCTTGCCGATTTTCTTCAACTCACACTTCAGTTTTGCACTGTGCATCATCGGATCGGCTCTATCCGCCAAATTGGGGCTTGTTCCACGGCAAGCCGCCCCCAAAATTGAGCTCTTGGGTTGGGGTTGATCCTCCAATTTCAATCTTTCAACATAGTCATCGAGCCACTCAAAATGCCCACATTTCTTCGTAACCTGAAAACAGGGGGCCGTGGCGCATGAATCCTAGATCCACCACCCAGATCCACCGCCCTAATTCGAGGAAAAAAGAAAGAAATCGGGAGAAATTAGACCATAGGATTGGTCAAGAACACAGATCTAACCTGCCCCGGCTGTGGCTTGCTCAAATATTTCACAAACTCGCGCCCACGGTTGCCATTTTTTTCCCTCACACAAGTCAAACGCTTCAGAGGCTCCATGCGCGGGCAATCGGGGCATCTTGTCAACGGCAGTGGACCGTACTGTGTCCATGATTGGCGGGTGGCCGAAATCGAGCTAGACATCACTCGCCGGCGGCGCGCTTCATTGCCGGAGCAGAGGAAGAAGAAGGTGGGAAAGGAAAGGGGCAGGGCAAGCAATGGAGGGGGGCGGGCTAGCTCGGGCTCGTGCGTGGCTCGGGTCGGGGCACGCTGATGAGCACGGGCATGCTTGTGCGGATAAGTTGTGGGTCCCACCCGCATGCGACTAACTTGAGGGTCCCGCATGTCATAACTCAAATCGCTAACCCCTCGTGTTTTTATTTCACGGTTAAACAGAGCCATGTCGCATTGGAGCTATTGTTGGCTTCGAAGACGTCGCATCACGGCTATTCATTCGAACTACATCGCACTCCTTCCAATTCGCATTAAAAATGTCGCACATGAGCTATTGGCCCAAAACTAATTGGACCATTGGAGGAGTCACATACCAAAGAACAATTGCCCAAAGCAGTTTTCTGAATGGAGCTTTGAGCAAGGAGATCGAAAATGGTAGCAAGATGAGCAAGAACACGAGTTTGAGCTATGGAGTGATTTTTCCTGGAGGAAGAGGAAGAGGATGGGTGCTGGAATAAGTGGAGGGGGGCCACCTGGGGCCCACAAGGATAGGTGGCGTGCCCCAGGGGGGTGGGCGCGCCCTCCACCCTTGTGTCCTAAAATATCATACTAATTTTGAGGGCATTTGGAGAGCTTTTATTTTCGGGACATCTTTTATTGCACGGATAAATTAGAAAGCAGATAGAAAATACTATTTTTGCCTTATTTAATCTAAATAACAGAAAGTAAAAGATGAGTACAGAGAGTTGTGCTTTCTAAATTCATCCATCTCATACTCATCAAAAGGAAACCTTTAACAAGCTTGATCAAGTCTTATTAACAAACTTCTTCCGAATGACATGAAACCGGAAAATTTTCGTATAACACTAGGTTACCTCAACGGGGATATGCATTTCCCCAACAATAAGAATATCATATTTCTTTTTGGCAGTAGGAAGAGGGAATTCAAAACCTCCAATAGTATTAGTTGGAATTTTTCCAATAGAATTGATACTATGAACTTGAGGTTGTTTCCTCGAAAAGTGTACCGTATGCTCATTACCATCACTACTAGGGAAATGCCTAGCAGTAGCGCGTGTTTTAGGCCTACTAGTAGCGCGGGTGGCAGCACTACTAGTACGGCACAACACCTAAAGGTTTACAGCAGCGTGGGTTGGGTTAACCCACGCTACTGCTATATCCACTTAGTAGTAGCGCTTCCTGGAAAGGGCGCTACTCGTAATTATTAGTGGAGCTTCTTGCAGCCTGCGCTACTACTATTATTCTGTATTATATTTCTTTTTTATTTCATGTTGTATTCATACACCTTTATACAAGTTTTCATATAGCAGCAATTTAGAGATTGTTTTTACATCATAATGAGTTATTACGTCACTGGGTGAAAGAACCGTCGACTAGTTTCAAGTGGATGGACATCCACTTGAAACTAATCATGTTCTTTCACCCAATGATATAATAAATATCATCATCATCATATCATTAACAACTTATCATCATAATACATCATTTTCATATAACACCTCCTCATGATCATCGTTTTCATCAATGAGACATCACATAGCAAGTTGGTCACTAGTCATAATCACAACTCCTCCTCATCATCAACTGTAACACATTGTACCACATAGGACCTACTACATTCTCTTAGGTAAAATAGCATAAAACAAAATAGGCCCTAACTCTCCATTATGGAGAATGGAGTTTATCCTGTCTCCAATTCTTCCCTTTCGCACAATGTTGCTTCCATGTACCTCCCTACGATTGAGCATACAATTTTTGCATCCTTTGATTATCATGTTTTCACCGGTTTTAGAAATCTGATATGGATAGGTGTGATTCGTAGGATGACCTGGCTGTATGTTCAAAACATCAAGACGACCATTCCGAAACATCAGATGAGGCACACAATCCTTCGGGATTTTCTGTTGAAAAACATAGTAATAACTTTGTAGTTAGCAATGTAGTTCAGTTTTAGAAGAATTTATGCAAAAGATGCATTGATGTCGTAATAGTAAAAAATCCTACCATGGCATCTCCATGGATGTTACCCTAGTTCAACACGTGCACTAGTGGCACGTATTGACCATAATATTGAGGAGTTTAATAATAGATATTGTAATTCTCAAGATCAGTACAAAATGCGATCAGATGATTTTTCTCCTGATAAGTTAATTCTGAGCCATCGGTGTAGTAGGTTCTGTCTACCATCTTCTGCACACTGTTTGAAGAATGAAAATAAGTTGTCAATGGAAATAAGCTATCAACTATTTTGAAATAAACAATATAAATTAGTTAATAACTATGTTTGAGAAAATCACATAGCGGCAGAATTGGAAGAGTATCAACAAGGACCCAAATGTCCATATTGTCTTGGTCGATGTTAGGATCACCAAGATCCATGGTGATAAGCATACCCCTCATAAAAACCATACATCTTCCAAAGTTCTTCCCAATTTGTGCAACCAAAATGGGTTAAGCTCTCAGAATTGTACAGATTTACTACAAAATCCATACCATGATGGGTCCTTAGGTGAATTTTCTTTGTTTCGGAACTTTCATGGTCTTCAAAATCCATCGTCTCCAAGACATAGCGTCTTGCATGGCATGGGATAAGCTAGTCGAATTGTAAAAGACGAAAATTACACGTTGAAATAGTTGAAGTCGTGCTTAATTACGAAAAAAACACTTGTCGTCATTATGCATCGCTTTCAACATCGAAGGTCTCCTGGAGCTTAATCTTTGAAGCGCCGATCTTCGTCCCGTGAGGTCTCATCGCAGAGACCTCGGTCGTCGTTGCACCAGTCGCACTCCCCCGGGAGACTTTCGTCGTCCGATGGCGACATTTCCTATGTTCATAATTCAAAGATTAAACTTGTACAGTTAAATATATGTACTACAAAAACTAAATTAGATCATTATTATTCGTCACGGGTTGACTATCGGTCTACCGAGTCTTTTCTTGAAAACTCTCAGCTCACGTGGTGTATATATTCAACCATCGGTGATGGTCGCTCCTTCCTTCGTCCCCGAGTGCATTACACCAAAATGTCTAGCACACGGGAACGAAGGAGAAGTGACCCCCATGACAACAATCGGGATTCTTCGTCCTCTCATATACGGTGGAGGCTCGACAGACTTAAAGTCAACCTAAAATGTCGTTTAATTATCTTTCTAGAAAATCCAGGCCACTCGATATTTCTTGCATATTCTAGCACAAGTCATGCCAAAATTCATGAAAAAATACGGCATGACCTTTGCTAAAAAAGGACATATCGAGCGCCTGAAATTTACTGGAATGGAAATTAATCAACACTCCAGCAAAACATAGGCCACTCGAAGGTGTAACCTGCAAACGTGACCGGCCACTTGGGCAAGCACATATCCTATTTAAGCAACACAAGATATACATGTTTTTATCTACATCATATGAGCATTCAAACTTGATGGTCATTGCATTTCAATGGTTGAAAATATGAACAAAAACATTTCAAAATATCTTATAGGACTCATATTGACATGGGATTTGGCTGGTCTCACCTCGAGGTCGGAGGGGGTCGGTGATGGGGACGACGGCGGGGATGATGGAGGGGCTCCTTGATTTCTGCAAAAACAAAAACCGTATAAGCTATCAACTAATCAAATGCATACGCCTTGCATAGTGGGGTCCAATTTGAGCATTCAAAATATGAGTACTTCTCCAATTTGAGCATTCAATAAGCAAAACCAAATCATAAAATAAATAAGTATTCAAATTAGCATGCATTCAATAAGAATAACTAAATCATCTCTTGCGTCCGTACATCATCGAATATTATCCCTAATACATCTCGAATAGTGTCATGCATATAACATCACTAATACAACTAAAACCCTAGCGAACGACGGGTATCGGCGCAGGCGGTGGACACCCAAAGAGAATGAGCCATCACAGGATCATAGCGCCAGTGAGATCCCTGAAGAACCTGCCAGGAATTGGAGAACCTACCCTCCAACGCAACCATGTAGCGACGGACGTGCTCGTCCTCCTCGCTGACACGGTGACGCACCACCTCCGCGGGGTTCTCAAGCCTCTGCACCGTCACTGGCCCACGCGACTGCCACCAAAGAAGGTTCGGGTCAACGACGGGCTCGCTCCACATCAAGCTGCACCCCCCCGGTAGGTAGCACCTCCCAGTACCAGCCCGGCGGAGCGCAGTCCCGGACATGGCCCCTCTGATCAAGAAGGTGTCCTCCGCCGAGTCGACGACGAGGATGCACGATAGGCATCGTCGATGTCGATGCGGGAATAATTGCTTTAACTAAAAAATAACAACTAAACATAAATTTTCTTACTAAAAATGAACTAGTTCTATTAATTCAACTAAACACTTACTATAAATAAAAATAAACTAGTTGTTACTAAAAATAAACTAGTTCAACTAGTTCTATTAATTTTCTTACCAAAAATTGACTAGTTCTTTTAATTCAACTAGTTCTTACTAAAAATAAACAAGTTCAACTAGTTCTATTAAATTTCTTACTAATTCTATTAAACACTAGCGCCCTAGTTCTTAAGCATCTACAAGTACTAACTAATTAGATGAACCCTACCTAGGAACTACTGCCCTAATTAGCATCTAATTTGCTGAACCCTAACTAATTTGATGCACTCTAAAATTTGATGAACCCTATGAACCCTAGCTAGGCAGAGGTAGGGGAGGAGGAGGAGGTGTAGGCATGCTCACCTCGGGTGCCGGCGGAGTTAGGGAGCGGCCTAGGGAGGCGCAGGCGGCATCAAGGTCGGGGTCGGGGCTCGGGCGCGCGGTGGAGGGCGTCGATGTAGGGCGGCATCGATGTCGGGGGCGGGGGCGCGCGGAGGGCGATGGGAGGGCACGCGGCGGCCGACGGCGGTGAGAGCAGATGAGTTTGATTTGAGGGAAGTGACCGTGGGGAAGAAGAAGCGCGCGATTAAGTCAAAAATAGCAGTAGCTCGTTCCAGGAAAAGCGCTACTGCTACATTAGCTATAGCTAACTTAACTATAGTGTTGGCTGACAAAACGCGCTACTGCTAAGTTAGCTATAGCGCAATCTGAAAGCACGCTGCTGCTACGCCTTTCTCCTTTATTTTTCTTTTTCATTTGTTTTCCTTCACATTTTCTTTTTTTCCTTCCCCTTTTTCTATTTCTTTCATTTTCATTTACTTTTCTATATGTTTTTCATTTTATTTTCCTTTCATTAGCAGTAGCGCTTTCTGCGTGAAACACGCTGCTACAACAACCTTAGCAGCATCGCGCTTTGCTTAAGCTCGCTACTACTAATGGTAGCCTGGCGAGAACGGTAGGGGAATCGTAGTTGTAGCGCTTCTTCCCTGAGACACGCTACTGCTATAAACTTAGCTGCAACGCATTTCTTTGCCACACGCAAGTAGTAAGTAGTAGTAGCACTTGTTTTTGTCACGCGCTACTGGTAAGATTCTGTGTATAAGGTTTTCCCTAGTAGTGCATTAACATGAAAAGTGGCATTGCCTTTGTTGCAATCAATAACAGCCCCTGCAGTATTTAAAAAGGGTCTACCAAGGATAATCGACATACAGTCGTCCTCGGGAATATCAAGAATAATAAAGTTCGTTAAGATAGTAACGTTTGCAACCACAACAGGCACATCCTCACAAATACCGATTGGTATAGAAGTTGATTTATCAGCCATTTGCAAAGAGATTTCAGTAGGAGTCAACTTATTCAATTCAAGTCTACGATACAAAGAGAAAGGCATAACACTAATACCGGCTCCAAGATCACATAAAACAGTTTTAACATAGTTTCTTTTAATGGAGCATGGTATAGTTGGTACTCCTGGATCTCCAAGTTTCTTTGGTATTCCACCCTTAAAAGTATAATTAGCAAGAATGGTGGAAATTTCAGCTTCAGGTATCGTTCTTTTATTTGTAACAATATCTTTCCTATACTTAGCATAATTAAGGAGGCATTATAAGCATATCAGTCAAACGCATACACAAAAAAGGTAGTTCTAACCATTTTAGCAATGCGCTCAAAATCCTCATCATCCTTTTTCTTGGATGGCTTAGGAGGAAAGGGCATGGGTTTCTGAACCCATGGTTCTCTTTCTTTACCATGTTTCCTAGTAATGAAATCTCTCTTATCATAACGTTGATTATTTGATTGTGGGTTATCAAGATCAACAGCAGGTTCAATCTCTACATCATTATCATTACTAGGTTGAGCATCAACATGAACATCATTATTTACATTATTACTAGGTTCATGTTCATCACCAGATTGTGTCTCGGCATCAGAAATAGAAATATTATTGGGATTCTCAGGTGTCTATAGCAGGTTCATTAGCATGCAAAGTCCTATCAGTTTTCTTTTTCTTTTTATTACTAGGACTAGGTGAATCAGTATTAACTCTCTGAGAATCCTATTCAACTCTCTTAGGATGGTCCTCAGGATACAAAGGTTCCTGGGCCATTTTACCACCTCTAGTCATAACCCTAACAACATTATCATTATTCTTACTATTCAACTCATTAAGCAAATCATCATGTGCTTTAAGTACTTGTTCTACTTGAGTTGTAACCATGGAAGCATGTTTACTAATAAGCTTGAGATCATTAACGGTTCTACCCATATAATCACTCAAGTGGTCAAGCCTGTAAGCATTACGTTTCAATTGTCTACTAACATAAGCATTGAAGTTCTCTTGTTTAACAATAAAATTATCAAACTCATCCAATCATTGACTAGCAGACTTATTATGAGGAATATCACCTTCATCAAATCTATGGAGGGAGTTTACCTCTACTACCTGTGTCGGTTTATCAAGACCATGTATTTCTTCAATAGGCGATAAATTCTTAACATCTTCCGCTTTAATACCTTTTTCTTTCATAGATTTCTTTGCCTCTTGCATATCTTCAGGACTGAGAAATAAAATACCCCTTTCTTCGGAGTTGGCTTAGGAGTTGGTTCAGGAAGTGTCCAATCATTATCATTACTCAATATATTATTCAATAGCAATTCAGCTTGCTCAACAGTTCTTTCCCTGAAAACACAACCAACACAACTATCCAGGTGGTCTCTGGAAGCATCGGTTAGCCTATTATAAAAGATATCAAGTATTTAATTTTTCTTGAGAGGATGATCAGGAAAAGAATTAAGTAATTGGAGAAGCCTCCCCCAAGCTTGTGGGAGACTCTCTTCTTCAATTTGCACAAAGTTAAATATTTCCTTTAAAGCAGCTTGTTTCTTATGAGCGAGGAAATATTTTGCAGAGTAGTACTCCCTCCGTTCCATATTAGTTGTCGCTGAAATGGATGTATCTAGTCGTATTTCAGTGCTAGATACATCCATTTGAGCGACAACTATTATGGAACGGAGGGAGTATATCATATCCTGGGGACTACGCACACAACCAGGAGCAAGAGAATTGAACCATATCTTAGCATCACCCTTGAGCGAGAAAGGAAATAACTTCAGAATATAGTAATAGCGATTTTTTTTCTCATGAGCAAATAGGGTGGCTATATCATTCACTTTAGTAAGATGTGCCACAACAATTTCAGATTCATAACCATGAAAAGGATCAGATTCAACCAAAGTAATTAATTCAGGATCGACAGAGAATTCATAATCCTTATCAGAAACGAAGATAGGTGAAATAGCAAAAGCAGGGTCATATTTGATTCTAGCATTCATGGATTTTTCTTCCAGCTTAGCTAACAATTTATTAAGATCTTCTCTATCACTGCAAGCTAAGAAGTCTCTAGCAGTTTATTCATCCATAACACAACCCTCAGGTACAATAGGCAATTCATATCTAGGGGTAGAATCATAATCATCAGTTTTAATATTATCATTAGTTTCAGTAATTTCATTCTCTCTAACCCTAGAAAGTTGTTCATCAAGGAATTCACCTAGTGGCACAGTATTTTCAAGCAGAGTAGTTTCATCATAAGCATCATGCATAGCACAAGTGGCCTCATCAATAACATGCGACATATCAGAATCAATAGCATGTGTAGGTGTCGCAAGTTTACTCAAAACAGAAGGAGAATCAAGTGCAGAGCTAGATGGCAGTTCCTTACCTCCCCTCGTAGTTGAGTGATAGATCTTGGTTTTGTTATCTTTCAGATTCCTCATAGTGATCAACAGATATAAATCCGAAGTTACTCCGAGAATAGAGCTATGCTCCCGGGCAACGGCGCTAGAAAAACGTCTTGATAACCCACAAGTATAGGGGATCGCAACCGTTTTTGAGGGTCGAGTATTCAACCCAAATTTATTGATTCGACACAAGGGGAGCCAAAGAATATTCTCGAGTATTAGCAGCTAAGTTGTCAATTCAACCACACCTGAAAGACTTAATATCCGCAGCAAAGTATTTAGTAGCAAACTATTATGGAAATAACGGTAACGGTGGCAAAAGTGATAGTAGCAGTATTGTAGCAATTATAATAGTGGCAACGGAAAAGTAACTGAGCAAAGATCAATATGTGAAAAGCTCGTAGGCACTGGATCAATGATGGATAATTATGTTGGATGGCATTCATCATGCAACGGTTATAACATAGGATGACACAAAACTAGCTCCAATTCATCAATATAATGTAGGCATGTGTTCTGAATATAGTCATACGTGCTTACGGAAAAGAACTTGCATGACATCTTTTGTCCTACCCGCCCGTGGCAGCGGGATCCTATTGGAAACTAAGGGATATTAAGGCCTCCTTTTAATAGAGTACCGGACCAAAGCATTAGCACTTAGTGAATACATGAACTCCTCAAACTACGGTCATCACCGGGAATGGTCCCGACTATTGTCACTCTGGGGTTGCCGCATCATAACACGTAGTAGGTGACTATTGACTTGCAAGATAGGATCAAGAACACAAATATATTCATGAAAACATAATAGGTTCAGATCTGAAATCATGTCACTCGGGCCCTACTGACAAGCATGAAGCATAGCAAAGTCAAAGCAACATCAATCTTAGAACATAGTGGATACTAGGGATCAAACCCTAACCAGGCTAACTCGATTACAAGGTAAATCTCATCCAACCCATCACGGTCCAACAAACCTAATAATGGATTACTCACGCACGGCAGTGAGCATCATGAAATTTGTGGTGGAGGATGGTTGATGATGATGATGGCGACGGATTCCCCTCTCCGGAGCCCCGAACGGACTCTAGATCCGCCCTCTCGAGGAAGAACAGGGCTTGGCCGTGGCTCCGTATCGTAAAACACGATGAATCCTTCTCTCTGATTTTTTTCTCCCCGAAAGTGAATATATGGAGTTGGAGTTGAGTTCGGTGGAGGTTCAGGGGGGGCACAAGGTCGGGTGGCGCGCCCCCACCCTTGTGGCCTTGGTGTGGGCCCCTTCACTTGATTCTTTCACCAATATTTTTTATTAATTCCAAAACTTATCTCCGTGAAGTTTTAGGTCATTCCGAGAACTTTTATTTCTGCACAAAAATAACACCATGGGAATTCTACTGAAAACATCGTCAGTCCGGGTGAGTTCAATTCAAATCATGCAAGTCAGAGTCCAAAACAAGGGCAAAAGAGTTTGGAAAGTAGATACGATGGATACGTATCAGTGATTTATATGTTGATATATTTGAGCAGTACAGTTTGGCAGGATGTTGATGATGATATTAGGATGATCTCGAGGATGATCATTCAATTTGTGATGTGGTCACGTGGTGATCACGAGGTGATCAAGGTGATTTTTTGCTTGGCAGGATAGCCAAGAGTGAGATGGTTCTTGAGATGATGGTTCAACACTAATTTTAGTAGTATCATATCATGATTAGTAGTTGCTTCATCATAGTAGTTGTTGATAACTTAATCTACTAATGCTATGTTGTTGTCTTGCCTTGATGCTTTTGGTTGTTGTGAGCTTGCAAGTACATTCAATGTACTGACCCGGCGTGTCATGCCAGATTGCAGGTGATGCATGATTGATTGTTTGTCGAGGTTTCCATTCGTGCGAGCTAGATCGTGTCCCAGCCAGAGTCCCTGCGGAGAGGAGTTCACCACCTTCGTCGTTGTTCCGCTGTTAGAAGTTTCCGCGGCTATGAATTGTTCCGCTGCTACCATAGAGCTACCTTAGTAGGCGCAGTGTCGCCGTGCTAATGTGATCCTTTGTAACATCAGACCCTTGTAGCATTATTCTTTGTAATAAAGAGTCGATTTGTTCTATGCCGAGCAGTGTCGTATTCCAGAAGACCTACCTCGATCTCTGGGCTGGAATACGGGGTGTTCCGGTCTCTCTGAGTCAGGGTGCCACATTGTGACAATGTGAGGACCAGCCAAACACCTCCAAGTGGCCTATGTTTTGCCGGAGTGGAGATTAATTTTCATTCTGGCAAATTTCAGGCGCCCGATATGTCCTTTCTAGCAAAGGTCATGCCGGATTATTCCATGAATTTTGGGTTCACTTGTGCCAGAATATGTTGGAAATATCGAGTCACACGGATTTTCTAGAAAGATAATTAAATGACATTTTGGGTTCACTTTAAGTCTGTCGAGGCTCCATACATGACAGTCAAAAAATGAGTGAGGAAGAATCCCGACTGTTGTCGTGGGGTTCGTTTCTCCTTCTCCGGGTGCTAGACCTTTGTTATACACTAGGGGAAGGAGGAGTAACGACCATCACCAACGGTCAAAACATCAGTAAGGGAGTGTCCACCATATATGAGAGAGGACGAAGAATCCCGACTATTGTCGTGGGGGTCGTTTCTCCTTCTTCTCCGGGTGCTAGACCTTTGTTATGCACTAGGGGAAGGAGGAGTAACGACCATCACCGACGGTCGAAAAATCAGTGAGGGAGTGTCCACCATATATGAGAGAGGACGAAGAATCCCGACTGTTGTCGCGGGGGTCGTTTCTCCTTCTTCTCCTTGTGCTACACCTTTGTTATGCACTAGGGGGAGGAGGAGTAACGACCATCACCGACGGTCAAAAAATCATTGAGGGAGTGTCCACCATATACACCACATGAGTAATGACAGTTTTCAAGAAAAGACTCGACAGACGGGCAGTCAACCCGTGATGAATAATAATGATCTAATTTAGTTTTTGTAGTATATATATATATATATATATATATATATATATATATATATATATATATATATATATATATATATATATTACAAGTTTAATCTTTGAATTATGGACATAGGAAATTTCTGACAACGATAGGATCCTGGAGTGCCACTACTGCGGCGATGACCGGGGTCTGTGCGACAGGCCTCACCTGGTAGACGGTCGACACTTTAGTGTTAAGCTCGATGAGACCTTCGATGTTGAAACGGTACGCAAGCGACAAGTCTTTTTTCGTAATTAAGCATGACTTATGCTTCTTCAACGTGTAATTTTCGTCTTTTACAATTCGACTAGCTTATCACATGCCATGCAAGACACTATGTCTTGGAGCCTCTGGATTACGAAGATCATGAAAATATGGTGACAAAAATAGTTCATCTCAGGACCCATCATGGTTATGATTTTGCTGTAAAGCTATACAATTTGGAGAGCATATACCATTTTGGTTGCTCGAATTGGTAAGCACTGTGCAAGGCATATGATTTCCAAGAGGGTATGTATGTCACCTTCGATCTTGGTGATCATGACGATGGCATTTGGGTCCTTGTTGATACGCTTTCACCTCTACCTCTATGTGAGTTTCTCAAACATATTTATTAAGCAATTTATATTATTTATTTCAAAATAGTTGGCAGCTAATTTCCATTAACAACTTATTTTCATTCTTCAAAAAATGTACGGAAGATGGTAGACAGAACCTACTACACTGATGGCGCAGAATTAACTTATCAGCAGAAAGATCATCTTATCTCATTTATTAATGATGTTCAGAATTACAATATCAATTATCAAACTCCTGCACATTATGGTCAATACATGCCACTAGTGCACGTGTTGAACTACGGTAATATCCATGGAAATGGCATGGTAAGATTTTTTACTATTACGACATCCGTGCATATTTTGTGTAAATTCTTCTAAAGCTAAACGACATTGCTAACTACGAAGTTATTACTATATTTTTCAAAAGAAAACCTCAAGGATTGTGTGCCTGATCTGATGCTTCCGAAATGTCGCCTTGATGTTATTAGCTTACGGCCAGGTCATCCTAGGCTTCACTGTTGTTCATACCGGATTTCTAAAACCGATCAAGACATGACAATCAAAGATTGAAAAAATGTATGCACAATCGTAGGGAGCTACTTGGAAGCAACATTGTGCGAAGCGCGAGAATTGGAGACAGGATAATCTCCATTCTCCATGATGGAGAGTCAGGGCCTATCTTGTTTTATGCTATTTTACCTTAGAGAGGGTAGTAGGTCCTAGCTAATACTCATGATCATGTGCTAAGAATAATTAATTAGGGTTGGTTAGATGACTATGATGATGATGAGTATGACTTGTTATTATGATAACGAGTAGAATTTGTATGATGATGATGAGTAGGACTTGTTATTCTGATAACGAGTAGAAGTTGTATGATGATGATGAGTATGACTTGTTTGTATGATAACAATAATGAGTTATTTATTATTGTGATGATGCATGATGGTAAGTTGTTATATATATGAGCATGATGAGTTATTATATATAACAGTTGGTGAAATGAACACGGATTAGATTCAAGTGGAGGCAACATGTGGTGCACATCGAAAGTACTACTAATCCAAACTTGATTAGATTCAAGTGAAGGCAACATGTGGTGCACATCGAAGTACTACTAATCCAAACTTTCTAGTTTGGATTAGTAGTACTTTCGATGTGCACCACATGTTGCCTTCATTTGAATCTAATCCATGTTCATTTCACCCACTGATATATAATAACGAATCATGGTCATAAAATCATATAATGAAAATACTGTATATAAAACCTATACAAATACAGTGACAATAAGCTGCATTTTCAAAAATACAGGAGAATTTAGCAGTAGCGCTTTTCCTGACCGAGCGCTACTGCTACTTACTATTATCAGTAGCGCTTTTCCTGACCGAGCGCTACTGCTAACTAGGTATAGCAGTAGCGCTGGAAACCAGTGCTACTGCTACCAGTTAGTTGTAGCGCCTTACTGATAGCGCTTGTACAAGCACTACTGATAGCTATAAAACCAGCGCTATTACTAGGGTTATCCCTCGTAGTGATTTTGGGTAATAACTAAGACTTCTACTAATAAAATACAAGTTATACATAAACTACATATAAATAAGAATCAAATAATACTTTTTTATGACATGCATTAACATCCAACATGTAGTCAAACACTGACACAACATACGATAAGAACTAATAAACCTAGACGGAGGTAGTAACCACTAATCTCCCCACATGTCATCTATCATCTTCCCCTAATTACACTCCTCCAATTTTCAGCGGTGAGCCTATCACATCATTTCATAAATCTAGTGAGTAAAAAAACCGTAGTTTTAGGCTTGTATTCGAAGTTTTAAATAGTGTGCTTAGCCTCATAGCGGCGACTCGGCTAAAAGCTATGGAATGCTATAATGTGCTAAGCCCCTTTTTGCTTTTCAGCACAAATCAATAAATAAAATAAAACAATAATGGGTCAATTTAACATATAGTGGACAATTGACATATATACTATCAACTAGCATCCAGCCAAATAAATAAAAATGACATTATGTATAATTCATAACATAGATAATTAGAATATAATGCATTTCATTACACTATGAAAGCAAGTCATAATATAAAGAATAAACACATATCTTGCCTAGGTCGACTTACTACTATAGAGCAAATGGTTTTTGGAAAGGATAGGGTTTGGGTCTTTTGGCCCATGCTGGATTTCGGTTTTGGACCCAAAAAAATCAGGCCGGCACATTGGGAGAAATAGTGTAGCGCCAAATGACGGCTAGATTTAGCACTAAATGGCCTTTAGCGCTGCTATTAGGGCGAGAACCATTTTGATCTGAAATATACGTTAGGGCAGCACAACTCCTCTCTGGCGGCTATAACGGTGCTTTGGCGCGCTATTTAAAACAACGATTACATTTACTTATCAACTAGCAAAAATGCCCGTGCGTTGCAAAGGAAGTATGTTTATGTCACCACCTAGCCCAATAGGCATGGTTTAAACGACATGACAATTGTGTTTTTAGCCATACCATCTTTGCAAAACGGTTAACAAATATAAGCATTGTTTCTGATCTCCATTGTTTCCGGTGCTACCCCCACGATGTAAATGTGAGACATTTGTAAACTAAGAGATAGAAGAACTGGGGGTTTATTGGGTTAGTTATTACGACCGGATCATTAACCAAGAACTGAAAATATGGGTAATTATTTTTTATTAAATCGAGAACATTTTTCTGGTGGACACAGAACATGTTCTATAAAAGCTGTAACAATTGTATCATTAACGTAAAACCATTTTTTTTGTTTAATTAACTAATACATATCCTCACTTCATAAAAAGGTTATCCAAAAAATGTCATTTTTTTGGTTGGGGGGGGGGGGGGGGGTATAAATATTTCATGTGAATATAATTATGTAGGACATTATTTTGGGTAATGATTCCTGCACGGCGGCTGATCTAAAATTACATCGGTCGTGAGGTCGGTGTTGGATCAAAACTGATCCAAGACCACGATCCGTCCACCTGAAGACATCTGTTGGGGGAGGGGAGGTGAGAAGCTACAACAGGTGAGGCAAAAGCTGCGACCGGTGTGGCACAATGCGACGACAGTGTGAGGGCTGCGGCATGCAACAGTGGTGGCAACGGAGATGGGCAGCGAGCGGTAGCTAAGGACGGCAAGCTGTGAGGACGGTGGCCGTGGGCAGCGGAACAACAACCGCCCGTGCGTGAACAAGGAGTTGGGCGTGTGCAATTTTGTTCGGAAAGAAAAACATCAAACGGTTGTGGCTGCGTTAATGGACGGACAGGAGGCGGCCGACCAGAGCTAGTGCCGATCGACCGGCAGCTAGCACTTGTCTATTTTTTATGGATTTTATTTTAGGAGACACAATGGTGCAATTCTAATTTAGTTTAGATATTCCAATCATAAAATCTGACTCTTTTCTGTTTTGGATTTTGATGTTAGTGACTTTGGGTTTGTCCCTAGACTTTAGGAGAAGTAATAGATTTACTACAGTACTATAGTTACTAAACATCACATATTCAAATGATTAACATCCGCCCCACCATGTCAGTGTAGTTCAAGCTATTTTGTGTATCAAAATTTCACAGTATTATCCGTACTGCACGGCTAACCTCTAGTGGATAGACGGCTGGCTTGATGGACGAAAAAGAGGGGAAGAAACACTTTAAATGAAAATTGTAATTGCAGCCTACGTTCCAAATCAGATGAATTGCATGCATATAAAATTTCTCAAATTTGGGCATAATATGAGAAGTACTCCGCCCCATGGTTTTTGTAATTCATGTGCAAGAGCTGAATAACAATCAGCCAGCTTAAAAACACATCGGGCAAGTTGAGGCCAAATTTTCATACATCGACACTGGTCTATTAGCATTGTAACTCATGATCTCCTACGCGCGCCATCAACATACAAAACACCACACTATGGCAAGAACACTGCACGATCAGTATTCTCCAACATTGCCATTGTGCATATATGAATAGTTTCTCAAATTAACCTCAATGCCCGTTGGTCGACTGCATAGATGCCGCAATATTTTTTGATGGAGAATACCCACTGGTTGACTGCATAGATGCCACAAATTTTTTAGATGCCACAATTTTTTTCTTCCGAAACGACCTCCAATGCTGAACAAGCTCACAGAGAACACTGCATGGGAGCCCATGAACATATTCGGGTGGATGCCCCGGCCAAACGATATGGTACACGTTCCAGCATACACAACGAGTTTGTCTGCATGCATCCTTACTACATGTTCTATATTTTTTCGAAAAGGGGGTCTCCCCGGCCTCTGCATCAGAGTGATGCATACAGTCATTTTATTAACCAAATAAAATGGTTCCAACAAGGTGCCAAATTCTCTAACTGTAAAAACTGAAAAGAAAGCTCACATAGAGTCAAAATGGGCTAGAAACACAAACTAGCCAAGAAAAAGACGCTGCAACCGGCTGGCTAAAGATAGATAGGTAAACTAATTGCCTATCCTATTACATGACAGTCATCAAACCGGTTGAAGATATCCCGAGCTACCATCTCCTAGCGGATAGATCCAGTAACCAAATGCTCCCTGGCCTCCATCAGAGTGAGTAGCGACCACGAACGAATCACTGCCGTGGCTCGGAAAATAACCTGCAAAAAGTGAATACGTGATGTTCTGTTAAAACCCAAATCATTTCTGCAATTTCAGATAGTCCACAACAAAGCGCAAACTCCAACACGAATATGTCTCGCTAAGTCAGGCTCAATCCCATTAAGCCATGTCCCAAATAACGTGTTGACAGAATTCGATAGAGTAATATTAAAAGTAATGTGGACCGTTCTATGTAATCCTCAAACAAATAAAATTCAGGTGGATCAGTGCCTTAATGGCCCGGGTGCCATTGCAGATGAACCCTGATGCACGGAGCAGTCCGTAGAACATCTGCCAAGCCGGCCAGTCGACTGGTATTGCTGGACACCCGGACACCTGAGGGTAGGCGTGCTCTTTGTTGTACCTACACAAGTCGACCGTGCTGCCCTGCCTTCCAGCAGTCCCACACCGGCAACCACGACAACCTCAGTCTCAGCGTCTCCACCGCCCCCAACTATTCGTTGGCTTCTGGACCTCTCCCTTCCGGCAATCCTCGATGCAGCGCTGCGCCAGTCGAGGCGGCGGTGTGGATCCCGCTAGTCCTCGCCATTGACAGGGAGGCTGTGCTCTTGAAGGAGTGGCTCGGCAGGGAGGCACGGCAAAGCTACTGCCAGACATGGCGCCAGTCCAGTGAATAACGGCGTCATTACGGATCCGACTATGATCAAACTTCAGACCTCGACACTGACGGGGAGGCCACCATGCATGTCGTCTAGCAGGTCGTCGGCGGCGTGACGGGCTCCGGCTATGATCTGATCAGTCCTCGCCATTGACGAGGTGGTTGCGCTCTTGGTTGTTTGCCTAGTTCGCCGCGGCTGGAGAGGCAGGGGAGGGCAACAACTTCGACGCTAGGCTGCCATCTACCTGACCTGCCGCAGCCCCTCCTTTCCGTCTCGAGAACGATGGTAAATGTCGGCAATGCTACGCGTACAAATGATTTACAGGTTTTTACAGGATGGTTAACCTTGATTGGTCAATAGGTAAGCGGGGCGGTCCATTCTCCTGAAAATTAGGGGGAAGAGGTTTGTAATTGATTGTTAGATGAAAGGAGCGTGTAAAAGCGTGTAAGTCTTTGTATGTCTAGTATTTTATGATAAATGTAGGATCTTGGGCTAATCAATATGAGTCCGTAAAGGACATCAATGAAAACAAGCACCATGGGCCCATGGCCAAGCGGTAGCCTTTCCCACTTTTAGGCTAGAAGCGATCCGGTCTCCATGAAATTTTTTTAGTCCATCCCAACTAAACAGAAAAAAGAAATAGATTTAAATATCAGCCGTTAATTTTATGATTAACATAGAACTAACAGATATAAAAAGATGACTTACAGAAAAGCCTCCGGCTTTTAATATAAGGTAAAAATTAGACTAAATTTCCTTTACGATAAAACATACTACATAATATTATTTGTACTTTTATAAGTTGATTCAATGGCTAAGGATTAGGGTGTGCAGAAAGAAAGAGAAACAAAAACTCTTTGCAACTCAAGATTAAGGACTAGGCGTACCCAAATAGAGTGCTAACGGAGCAGCGGACACCGTGGGAATGTAACCGAACGTCCTTGCGTAACCCTGTTCACGCGGTGGCGGGGCTCCTGCCACCGGGAGCTGCCGGTGACGGCGAGCCCGGACGAACGACGCTCCTCGCAGGTCGTAGCACCTAGAGCCAGGCGACTGCTTCTTCTTCTTCTTCTTCTTGCCCAGCCCAAACAGCAGCCTCCTCGTGCCAAATTCAAGGCTGCTTTCCATCCAGCGAAGATACAGTCCACCGTCCTCGCCGTAGTCCTGCAATAGAACATGCCCTCCTCGACCTGGCAGGTCGCTCGCTCCACGCTGTCCAGCTTGCGGAAACCACGCGTCCCACTGGCCGTATCGGCCGTAGGTCATCACGCATGGCATCGACTCCACCAGCCTGCAGAACTTTGCCTTCTCTAGCACTGGGGCTTCGCCTTCCAGCCGCAGGTGCACGGCCGCCTCGACGGTGATTGTCAGCAGCGCTGAGGAGGAAGAGACGACAAGGACTGAAGCGCTACAGGATAACCCGGCAAGAGTGGAGCAGGCCAGGCCCAAGAGAAGGACGCAGGCCCCTTCAAGGCTGCGTGGCCCAGAGTGGGATCGATAGTCACTCTATATGTAACCCCTCCCCACACTGTAGCGGTGGCTGGCGGCTTCGGCCGAGGAAGGATAGGATAGATGGCGTGTGTGCGTTGGCTGTAATCCCCTTCTTCTCCAATTCAAATTACACGAACTCAGCTGAGATCTGAGCGAATCCTTGGCTAATTTGAGAGAATCAAGCTCGTGCTTATAATTGGCATCAGAGCCTTAGATCCTGGCGCCGCCAGTCCCACCCCACCACCCACACGCAACGAGATTCGCGGCCCGACGCCGCCGGGAAGTAATGGAGAGCATGTCGCCGGCGACGAAGGCGGTGTACGAATTTCTCAAGGCTGATTTGGCGGAGACCCTCGACGCTCGTTTCAAGCGACAAGATGAAGCATCAGCCAAGTCGCTGCGTTCCATCATGGGCGATCTGACGGCACGCATCGACGACCTCAAGATGTCGATCGGTGTCGACATGGATGAACTCCGCGCGAGCCTGGATCGACCGCCGACGGGCCCGAATTCGTCCCAGCCGGGGCGACCTCCACCGTCAGAGCAGGGCGCGGCCAGCAACGGCGACGCGCCACCGGAGGGGAGCCGCAGGATTTCGTCAGCCAAGGAAAAGGACCACGTCCCCTACGTTCCGCCACCAGCCAGAGGTACGAGATCAGATCACAGCTCTGCATTTAGTTCGAGATTTGCGGAATTGCAACGGGAGAATTCTGATTCCTACGGTTTTGCTCCTCGCATCGACCTTCCCCGCTTCGACGGCTCAAATCCGAGACTCTGGCAAACTAGATGCGAAGACTATTTCAGTATGAGTGGCACACCGCGGCAGGTTTGGGTTCAGTTTGCATCCACCTTGTTCGAAGGACCTGCAGCTCGATGGTTGGAATCGGTTCAGCGTCGTGCGCCAAACGCACCATGGGAGGATTTCTGCAGGTTGCTACAGTGCAGATTCGGACGAAACCAGCACCAGGCGTTAGTACGCAAATTTCACAGCATATCCCAAACGGGTTCAGTGGAAGACTATGTGGAACAATTTGCCGAGCTCTATGATCAGCTGTCTGCATACGAAGCAGTACCTGAGTCGGTGCACTATGTCACCAAATTCATCGACGGCTTATCTTCTTCAGTCAAGGTGATGGTTGCACTATAGTAGCCGGCAGATTTGGACGCAGCTTATGAGTTAGCCCTGTTACACGAATCCCTAACCAGTTCAACTTCTCAACATCATCAGATCGTTCGACGACAACACTACCCACAGTCTGCATCGACTGCAAAATCAACGGTGAGCAAAACAACGGAAGATAGAAGGAACGTGACAGACGTGCAGAAACAGAAACTGGGCGAGGATAAATGGGAAGCCTTGAGATCTTACCGTAAGGCTAAGGGGCTGTGTTTTATGTGTGGCGAGAAATGGAGCCGTGACCATCAATGCAAGCAGTCAGTGTCACTTCACGTGGTACAAGAGATGGTAGAATTTTTTCAGTGTACATCTTCAGAGGAGTTTGGTTGGGATGAAGATGAAGAGGTCAATTTAATGGCCATTTCTGAGGCAGCTGAAGGAAGAACAGCTTGTAGTAAGGCCTTCCAATTAGTGGTCATACTCCATGGACAGCAGAAAACTTTCCTGGTGGATTCTGGCAGTACCCACTCTTTTGTGGATACTACTACAGCGAACATACTGACAGGAGTGCAGGCTTGTTCAGCGATGAAGGTCAGGGTAGCAAATGGAGAGATAATGAGTTGTTCCAGTGTTATGCCCAATTGCAAATGGTCAGTGCAAGGTGTTCAGTTTGAGCATGATCTCAAAATTTTACCCCTTAGCTGCTATGATGGAATACTGGGAATGGATTGGTTGGCCAAACATAGTCCAATGACTGTAGATTGGGAACAACAATGGATGTCCTCTCCTCTGCATGGTAAAACAGTAACCATCCAAGGAGCTACACCTGTGGAATTTGCTTACACTATTATAGAATTATCTATAGTCACTCATGATAATGCACAAACTGTGTTGCCAGAAATTCAGGAATTACTGGAGGAGTATAAGGATGTTTTTGCTATTCCAACTAGGTTACCACCAGAGAGAGCATGTGATCATTATATTCCTCTTATTCCAGGTGCTAGGCCATTTTCACACCGGCCATACAGGCTTGCACCAGAATTAAAAGATGAGGTGGAAAAGCAAATCCAGGAAATGCTAGACTCTGGTGTAATTAGAAGAAGTAACAGTCCTTTCTCCTCACCAATTCTCTTGGTTAAGAAGAAGGACCACACATGGAGACTAGTGGTGGACTACAGACATCTCAATGCTCTTACAATCAAGGGAAACTACCCTATGCCTGTGACAGATGAACTATTGGACGAATTGCATGGTGCACAGTGGTTTACAAAACTGGATCTCAGGGCTGGTTACCATCAGATCAGGCTTGCTCCTGGTGAAGAATATAAAACAGCATTCCAAACCCATCATGGGCATTTTGAATTTTTAGTTGTGGGTTTCGGTCTGACAGGAGCTCCAAACACTTTCCAAGGGGCCATAAATGTGTCCTTGTCTGAAGAGTCTGATATGCTCAGAAATTTTGTGATAGCCTTCTTTGATGATATCCTTGTCTTCAGCAAGACCTTGCAACAGCATCTAGAACATGTCAGAAGAGTTTTGCAAGTTTTGAGAAGGGACAAATGGTATGTGAAACTTTCCAAGTGTGAATTTTCTTCTCAGAAATTGCTATACTTGGGACATATCATCAGCAAGGATGGGGTTTCCACTAATCCAGAAAAGATAAGCACTATTGAACAGTGGCCACAACCAGATCTGTCAAGGAGGTCAGAAGTTTCCTGGGGCTAGCTGGGTACTACAGAAAGTTCATTCGCCACTTTGGGATTATTGCCAAGCCAATGACTAACTTACTGAGAAAGGGTGATGTATTTGTTTGTGTTGGGGAACGTTGCAGAAAATTAAAATTTTTCCTACGGTTTCACCAAGATCCATCTATGAGTTCATCTAAGCAACGAGTCAAGGGAGTGAGTTTGCATCTACATACCACTTGTAGATCGAGTGCGGAAGCGTTCAAGGGGATGGTGATGAGGGAGTCGTACTCGCCGTGATTCGGATCACCGATGACCAAGTGCTGAACGGACAGCACCTCCGCGTTCAACACACGTACGGGACGGACGGCGTCTCCTCCGTCTTGATCCGGCAAGGAGGAAGGAGAGGTTGAGGAAGATTGCTCCAACGGCAAGACGACGGGCGTGGTGTTGTTGGTGCAACAGATTCTCCCAGGCTTCGCCAAGCACGTCTGGAGGAGGAGTGGTGTTGGGGAGGGAGGGCTGCGCCTTGGCTTGTGTTGTTCAGCCTCCCTCACCCCTCTATTTATAGGGGAAGGGGCAAGGGGGCGGCCCCTCTAGATGGGATCTAGAGGGGGCGGCCAAGGGAGGGGACTTGCCCCCCAAGCAGGCGCCCCTCTAGGGTTCCCCTCAACCCTAGGCGCAAGGGCCCAAGGGAGGGTGCGCCCAGCCCACCAGGGGCTGGCTCCTTCCCCACGCAGCCCATGTGGCCCCGGGGGTGGCCCCTCAGTGGACCCCGGAACCCTTCCTGTGGCCCGGTACAATACAGTATGCCCCGAAACTTTCCGGTGTCCGTTTGACAACTTCCCATATATAAATCTTTACCTCCGGACTATTCCGGAACTCCTCGTGACGTCCGGGATCTCATCCGGACTCCGAACAACATTCGGTAATCACATACAAGTCTTCCTAATAACCCTAGCGTCACCGAACCTTAAGTGTGTAGACCCTACGGGTTCGGGAGACATGCAGACATGACCGAGACGCTCTCATGTCAATAACCAACAGCGGGATCTGGATACCCATGATAGCTCCCACATGCTCTTCGATGATGTCATCAGATGAACCACGATGTCAAGGATTCAAGCAACCCCGTATACTATTCCATTTGTCAAACGGTATGTTACTTGCCCGAGACTCGATCGTCGGTATCCCAATACCTCGTTCAGTCTCGTTACCGGCAAGTTACTTTACTCGTACCGTAATGCATGATCCCGTGACCAGACACTTGGTCACTTTGAGCTCATTATGATGATGCACTACCGAGTGGGCCCAGTGATATCTCTCCGTCATACGGAGTGACAAATCCCTGTCTCGATCTGTGTCAACCCAATAGACACTTTCGGAGACACCTGTAGTGCACCTTTATAGTCACCCAGTTACGTTGTGACGTTTGGTACACCCAAAGCATTCCTACGGTATCCGAGAGTTACACGATCTCAAGGTCTAAGGAAGAGATACTTGACATTGGAAAAGCTCTAGCAAAACGAACTACACGATCTTGTGCTATGCTTAGGATTGGGTCTTGTCCATCACGTCATTCTCCTAATGACGTGATCCCGCTGTCAATGACATCGATGTCCATAGTCGAGGAAACCATGACTATCATTGACCAACGAGCTAGTCAACTAGAGGCTTACTAGGGACGTATTGTAGTCTATGTATTCACACATGTATCACGATTTCCGGATAATACAATTATAGCATGAATAAAAGACAATTATCATGAACAAGGAAATATAATAATAATGCTTTTATTATTGCCTCTAGGGCATATTTCCAACAGTCTCCCACTTGCACTAGAGTCAATAATCTAGTTACATTGTGATGAATCGAACACCCATAGACTTCTGGTGTTGATCATGTTTTGCCCGCGGAAGAGGTTTAGACAACGGATCTGCGTCATTCAGATCCATATGCACTTTGTAAATATCAATGACTCCATCTTGAACATTTTCACGGAAGGAGTTGAAGCGACGCTTGAAGTCCCTGGTCTTCTTCTGAAACCTGGGCTCCTTGGCAAGTGCAATAGCTCCAGTGTTGTCACGGAGAAGAGTTTGATCGGCCCCGACGCATTGGGTATGACTCCTAGGTCGGTGATGAACTCCTTCACCCAAATTGCTTCATGCGCTGCCTCCGAGGCTGCCATGTACTCCGCTTCACATGTAGATCCCGCCACGACGCTTCGCTTGCGGCTGCACCAGCTTCTGCTCCACCATTCAACATATACACGTATCCGGTTTGTGACTTAGAGTCATCCAGATCTGTGTCGAAGCTAAGCGTCGACGTAACCCTTCTGACGAGCTCTTCGTCACCTCCATAAACGAGAAACATGTCCTTTGTCCTTTTCGGTACTTCAGGATATTCTTGACCGCTGTCCAAAGTGTTCCTTGCGGGATTACTTTGGTACCTTCCTACCAAACTTACGGCAAGGTTTACATCAGGTCTGGTACACAGCATGGCATACATAATAGATCCTATGGCTGAGGCATAGGGGATGACGCTCATCTCTTCTTTATCTTTTGCCGTGGTCGGGCTTTGAGCTGAGCTCAATTTCACACCTTGCAGTACAGGCAAGAACCCTTTCTTGGACTGATCCATTTTGAACTTCTTCAAAATCTTATCAAGGTATGTGCTTTGTGAAAGACCTATGAGGCGTCTCGATCTATCTCTATAGATCTTGATGCCTAATATATAAGCAGCTTCTCCAAGGTCCTTCATTGAAAAACACTTATTCAAGTAGGCCTTAATGCTGTCCAAGAGTTCTATATCATTTCCCATCAAAAGTATGTCATCTACATATAATATGAGAAATGCCACAGAGCTCCCACTCACTTTCTTGTAAACGCAGGCTTCTCCATAAGTGCGCATAAACCCAAACGCTTTGATCATCTCATCAAAGCGAATGTTCCAACTCCGAGATGCTTGCACCAGCCCATAAATGGATCATTGGAGCTTGCATACTTTGTTAGCATTCTTAGGATCGACAAAACCTTCCGGCTGCATCATATACAGCTCTTCCTTAAGATAACCGTTAAGGAACGCTGTTTTGACGTCCATCTGCCATATCTCATAATCATAGTATGCGGCAATTGCTAACATGATTCGGACGGACTTAAGCTTCGCTACGGGAGAGAAAGTTGTTGGAAATATGCCCTAGAGGCAATAATAAATTAGTTATTATTATATTTCCTTGTTCATGATAATCATTTATTATCCATGCTATAATTGTATTGAAAGGAAACTCAGATACATGTGTGGGTACATAGACAACACCATGTCCCTAGTAAGCCTCTAGTTGACTAGCTCGTTGATCAATAGATGGTTACGGTTTCACGACCATGGACATTGGATGTCGTTGTTAGCGGGATCACATCATTAGGAGAATGATGTGATGGAGAAGACCAATCCTAAGCCTAGCACAAAGATCGTAGTTCGTATGCTAAAGCTTTTCTAATGTCAAGTATCATTTCCTTAGACCATGAGATTGTGCAACTCCCGGATACCGTAGGGAATGCTTTCGTGTACCAAACGTCACAACGTAATCGGGTGGCTATAAAGGTGCACTACGGTATCTCCGAAAGTGTCTATTGGGTTGGCACGAATCGAGACTGGGATTTGTCACTCCGTGTAACGGAGAGGTATCTCTGGGCCCACTCGGTAGGACATCATCATAATGTGCACAATGTGACCAAGGGGTTGATCACGGGATGATGTGTTACGGAACGAGTAAAGAGACTTGCCGGTAACGAGATTGAACAAGGTATCGGTATACCGATCGAATCTCGGGCAAGTACAATACCGTTAGACAAAGGGAATTGTATACGGGATCGATTGAGTCCTTGACATCGTGGTTCATCCGATGAGATCATCGTGGAACATGTGGGAGCCAACATGGGTATCCAGATCCCGCTGTTGGTTATTGATCGGAGAAACGTCTCGGTCATGTACGCATGTCTCCCGAACCCGTAGGGGTCTACACACTTAAGGTTCGATGACGCTAGGGTTATAGGGAATAGATATACGTGGTTACCGAATGTTGTTCGGAGTCCCGGATGAGATCCCGGATGTCACGAGGAGTTCCGGAATGGTCCGGAGGTAAAGATTTATATATGGAAAGTTGTTGTTCGGGTTAGGAAAAAGTTCGGGTTTTTCGGTATTGTACCGAAGCTTCGAGAAGGTTCCGGAGGATTCGGAGGGGTCGGAGGTCCGGAAATTGTTCCACCACGTCCAATACAGTAGCATGGGCTGTAGGGGGGCGCCCTAGCCTTAATGGGCCAGGGCACCAGCCCCCCAAGGACCATGCGCATGGGAAGGAAAACCCCAAAGGGGAGGCCTCCACTTGACTTGGGAGGCACTCCTCCCCCTTGGCCGCCCCTAGATGGGATCTAGGGCTGGCCGCACCCTTGGGGTGGAAACCCTAAAGGGGCGCAGCCCCTTCCCCCTATATATACTTGAGGTTTTGGGGCTGCCGGACACATGAGTTTTCTCCCTCTATTGGTGCAGCCACCTCTCCTCCTCCTCCTCTCCCGTGGTGCTTGGCGAAGCCCTGCTGGATTGCCACGCAACTCCACCACCACCACGCCGTTGTGCTGCTGCTGGATGGAGTCTTCCTCAACCTCTCCCTCTCTCCTTGCTGGATCAAGGCGTGGGAGACGTCACCGGGCTGTACTTGTGTTGAACGCGGAGGTGCCGTCCGTTCGGCACTAGGATCTCCGGTGATTTGGATCACGACGAGTACGACTCCTTCAACCCCGTTCTCATGAACGCTTCAGCTTAACGATCTACAAGGGTATGTAGATGCGCTCTCCTTCCCCTCGTTGCTGGTTTCTCCATAGATAGGTCTTGGTGACACGTAGGAAAATTTTGAATTTCTGCTACGTTCCCCAACAGTGGCATCATGAGCTAGGTCTATTGCGTTGATTCTTTGCACGAGTAGAACACAAAGTAGTTGTGGGCGTTGATGTTGTTCAATATGCTTACCGTTACTAGTCCAATCTTGTTTCGACGGTATTGTGGGATGAAGCGGCCCGGACCGACCTTACACGTACTCTTCGTGAGGCGGGTTCCACCGGTCGACATGCACTTGGTGCGTAAGGTGGCTAGCGGGTGCCGTCTCTCCCACTTTAGTCGGAACGGATTCGATGAAAAGGGTCCTTATGAAGGGTAAATAGCAATTGGCATATCACGTTGTGGTTTTGCGTAGGTAAGAAACGTTCTTGCTAGAAACCCATAGCAGCCACGTAAAACATGCAAACAACAATTAGAGGACGTCTAACTTGTTTTTGCAGGGTATGCTATCTGATGTGATATGGCCAAGAAGAATGTGATGAATGATATGTGATGTATGAGATTGATCATGTTCTTGTAATAGGATTCACGACTTGCATGTCGATGAGTATGACAACCGGCGAGAGCCATAGGAGTTGTCTTTATTTATTGTATGACCTGCGTGTCATTAAACAACGCCATGTAATTACTTTACTTTATTGCTAACCGGTAGCCATAATAGTAGAAGTAATAGTTGGCGAGACAACTTCATGAAGACACGATGATGGAGATTGTGATGATGGAGATCATGGTGTCATGCCGGTGACGATGATGATCATGGAGCCACGAAGATGGAGATCAATGGACCTATATGATATTGGCCATATCATGTCACTACTATATAATTGCATGTGATGTTTATTATGTTTATGCATCTTTTTTACTTAGAAACGACGGTAGTAAATAAGATGATCCCTTACAACAATTTCAAGAAGTGTTCTCCCCTAGCGTGCACCGTTGCTAAAGTTCGTCGCTTCTAAGCACCACGTGATGATCGGGTGTGATGGATTCTTACGTTCACATACAACGGGTGTAAGACAGATTTACACACGCGAAACACTTAAGGTTAACTTGACGAGCCTAGCATGTACAGACATGGCCTCGGAACACAGAGACCGAAAGGTCGAGCATGAGTCGTATTAGTAGATAATCGATCAACATGAAGATGTTCACCGATGATGACTAGTCCGTCTCACGTGATGATCGGACACGGCCTAGTTGACTCGGATCATGTAATCACTTAGATGACCGGAGGGATGTCTATCTGAGTGGGAGTTCATAAGATGAACTTAATTATCTTGAACATAGTCAAAAGACCTTTTGCAAATTATGTAAGCTCGGCGCTTTAGTTCCACTGTTTAGATATGTTCCTAGAGAAAATATAGTTGAAAGTTGAAAGTAGTGATTATGCGGACGGAGAAAGCTTATGTCCTTAATGCACCGCTTTCGATGTGCTTTGAACCCCAAACGTCGTTTGTGGATGTTGCAAACATCGGACATACACGTTTTGATAACTACGTGATAGTTCAGTTAAATGGTTTAGAGTTGAGGGACGAAAGACGTTTTCGAAATGTAGCAGAACATATGAGATCTTTCGAGGGCTGAAATTAGGATTTCAGGCTCATGCCCACGTCAAGAGGTATGAGACCTCCGACGATTTTCTTAGCCTACAAACTAAGGGAGAAAAGCTCAATCGTTGAGCTTGTGCTCGATTGTCTCGAGTACAACAATCACTTGAATCGAGTGGGAGTTGATCTTCCAGATGAGATAGTGATGTTTCTCCAAAGTCATTGCCACCAAGCTGCTAGAGCTTTGTGATGAACTATAACATATCAAGGATAGAGATGATGATCCTTGAGGTATTCGCATTGTTTGACATCGCGAAAGTAAAAAATCAAGAAGGAGCATCAATTGTTGATGGTTGGTGAAACCACTAGTTTCAAGAAGTGCAAGGGCAAGAAGGGACACTTCATGAAACGGCAAATCAGTTCTTTGCTCCAAAGAAGAAACCCAAGGTTGAACCCAAACCCGAGACTAAGTGCTTCTGCAATAAGGGGAACATCCACTAGAGCAGAATTACCCTAGATACTTGGTAGATAAGAAGGCTGGCAAGGTCGATAGAAGTTTTGGATCAATTCACTACCGTACCTCGTAGGGTGACAAGGATGCGTACTACTTCAGAGTGGTACGGTGATCCTGTCTTGAAGGTCATGTTTCTAGACAACAATGAACCTACGAGCTATGGAGAAGCGATGGTGGGCCCAAATTCCGACAAATGGTTAGAAGCCATGAAATCCGAGATAGGATCCATGTATCATAACAAAGCATGGACTTTGGTGGACTTGCCCGATGACCGGCAAGCCATTGAAGTAAATGGATCTTTAAGAAGAAGGCGGACGTGGACGGTAATGTCACCTTCTATGAAGCTCGACTTGTGGCGAAGAGTTTTTCACAAGTTCAAGGAGTTGACTACGATGAGATTTTCTCATCCGTAGCGATGCTTGAGTCCGTCGGAATCATGTTAGCATTAGCTGCATTTATGAAATCTGGCAGATGGATGTCAAGACGAGTTTCCTTACCAGTTTACGTAAGGAAAGGTTGTATGTGATACAATCAGAAAACTTTTGTCGAGCCTAAGGATGCTAAAAGGTATGCTAGCTTCAGCGATCCTTCGAAGGACTGGATTAAGCATCTCGGAGTTGGAATATGCACTTTGATAGGATGATCAAAGATTTTGGGTTTATACAAAGTTTATGAGAAACTTGTATTTCCAAAGAAGTGAGTGGGAGCACTATAGAATTTCCGATGAGTATATGTTGTTGACATATTGTTGATCGAAATGATGTAGAATTTCTGGAAAGCATATAGGGTTATTTGAAAAGTGTTTTTCAATAAAAAAAACTAGAATAAGCTGCTTAAACATTGAGCATCAAGATCTATGAGGATAGATCGACCACGCTAAATGATACTTCCAAATGAGCACATACCTTGACATGATCTTGAAGGTGTTCAAGATGGATCAGTCAAAGAAGGAGTTCTTGCCCGAGTTGTAAGGTATGAAGTTAAGAGTTAAAGCTTCGACCACGGCAGAAGAGAGAGAGAAAGGGCGAAGGTGCGTCCCTATGCCTTAAACATAGGCTCTACGGTATGCTATCTTGCGCATTACACGATGTGTGCCTTGCTACATATCCGGCAAGAGGGTACAAAGGTGATCAAGGAGTGGATCACCAGAAGCGGTCAAAATTATCCTTAGAGGAATAAGGATATGTTTCTCGGTTATGGAGGTGATAAAGAGTTCGACGTAAAGAGTTGCGTCGATGCAAGTTAACACCTATCCGGATAGCTCGAGTAGAGATATCGGATACGTATAATGGAGCAACCATTTGGAATAGCTTCAAGTGGGCGTGGAAGCAGCATTTACAATATGACCTAGAGATTTGCAAAGTACACACGGATCTGAATGTTGGAGACCCGTTGACTAAAACCTCTCTCACAAGCAAAACATGATCAAACCCCGGAACTCATTGAGTCTTAATCACATGGTGATGTGAACTAGTTTAGACACTAGTAAACTCTTTGGATGTTGGTCACATGGCGATGTGACCTATCAGTGTTAATCACATGGCGGTGTGAACTAGATTATTGACTCTAGTGCAAGTGGGAGACTGTTAGAAATATGCCCTAGAGGCAATAATAAATTAGTTATTATTATATTTCCTTGTTCATGATAATCGTTTATTATCCATGCTATAATTGTATTGAAAGGAAACTCAGATACATGTGTGGGTACATAGACAACACCATGTCCCTAGTAAGCCTCTAGTTGACTAGCTTCGTTGATCAATAGATGGTTACGGTTTCACGACCATGGACATTGGATGTCGTTGATAACGGGATCACATCATTAGGATAATGATGTGATGGACAAGACCCAATCCTAAGCCTAGCACAAAGATCGTAGTTCAGTATGCTAAAGCTTTTCTAATGTCAAGTATCATTTCCTTAGACCATGAGATTGTGCAACTCCGGATACCGTCTGAATGCTTTGGGTGTACCAAAGCGTCACAACGTGGCTGGGTGGCTATAAAGGTGCACTACAGGTATCTCCGAAAGTATGCATTGGGTTGGCACGAATCGAGATCGGGATTTGTCACTCCGTGTAAACGGAGTGGTATCTCTGAGCCCACTCGGTAGGACATCATCATAATGTGCACAATGTGACCAAGGGGTTGATCACGGGATGATGTGTTACGGAGCGAGTAAAGAGACTTGCGATAGCGAGATTGAACAAGGTATCGATATACCGACGATCGAATCTCGGGCAAGTACAATACCGTTAGACAAAGGGAATTGTATACGGGATCGATTGAGTCCTTGACATCGTGGTTCATCCGATGAGATCATCATGGAACATGTGGGAGCCAACATGGGTATCCAGATCCCGCTGTTGGTTATTGACCGGAGAACGTCTCGGTCATGTCTGCATGTCTCCCGAACACGTAGGGTCTACACACTTAAGGTTCGATGACGCTAGGGTTATAGGGAATAGATATACGTGGTTACGGAATGTTGTTCGGAGTCCCGGATGAGATCCCGGACGTCACGAGGAGTTCGGAATGAATGGGAGGTAAATATTTATATATGGAAAGTTGTTGTTCGGGTTAGGAAAAAGTTTGGGTTTTTCGGTATTGTGGGAAGATTCCGAGAAGGTTCGGAGGATTCCGGAGGGTCCGGAGGTCCGGAAATTGTTCCACCATGTCCAATACAGTAGCATGGGCTGTGGGGGCGCCCTAGCCTTAATGGGCCAGGGGCACCAGCCCCCCAAGGCCCATGCACATGGGAAGGAAAACCCTAAAGGGGAGGCCTCCACTTGAGTTGGGAGGCACTCCCCCTTGGCCGCCCCCTAGATGGGATCTAGGGCTGGCCACACCCTTGGGGTGGGAAACCCTAAAGGGGGCGCAGCCCCCTTCCCCCCTATATATACTTGAGGTTTTGGGGCTGCCAGACACATGAGTTTTCTCCCTCTATTGGTGCAGCCCTGCCTCTCCTCCTCCTCTCCCGTGGTGCTTGGCGAAGCCCTGCTGGATTGCCACGCTCCTCCACCACCACCACGCCGTTGTGCTGCTGCTGGATGGAGTCTTCCTCAACCTCTCCCTCTCTCCTTGCTGGATCAAGGCGTGGGAGACGTCACCGGGCTGTACGCGTGTTGAACGCGGAGGTGCCGTCCGTTCGGCACTAGGATCTCCGGTGATTTGGATCACGACGAGTACGACTCCTTCAACCCCGTTCTCATGAACGCTTCCTCTTAACGATCTACAAGGGTATGTAGATGCACTCTCCTTCCCCTCGTTGCTGGTTTCTCCATAGATAGATCTTGGTGACACGTAGGAAAATTTTGAATTTCTGCTACGTTCCAAAACAAAAGTCTCATCGTAGTCAATCCCTTGAACTTGCCGATAACCCTTAGCGACAAGTCGAGCTTTATAGATGGTGACATTACCATCCGCGTCCGTCTTCTTCTTAAAGATCCATTTATTTTCTATCGCTCGCCAATCATCGGCAAGTCTGTCAAAGTCCATACTTTGTTTTCATACATGGATCCTATCTCGGATTGCATGGCTTCGAGCCATTTGTTGGAATCTGGGCCCGCCATCGCTTCTTCATAGTTCGAAGGTTCACCGTTGTCTAACAACATGATTTCTAGGACAGGGTTGCTGTACCACTCTGGTGCGGAACGTGTCCTAGTGGACCTACGAAGTTCAGTAGCAACTTGATCCGAAGTACCTTGATCATCATCATTAATTTCCTCTTCTGTTGGTGTAGGCATCACAGGAACATTTTCATGAGCTGCACTACTATACAGTTAAAGAGGTAGTACTTCATCGAGTTGTACTTTCCTCCCACTTACTTCTTTCGAGAGAAACTCTTTTTCCAGAAAGGATCCGTTCTTGGCAACAAAGATCTTGCCCTCGGATCTTAAGTAGAAGGTATAACCAATGGTTTCCTTAGGGTATCCTATGAAGACGCATTTTTCCAACTTGGGTTCGAGCTTTTCAGATTGAAGTTTCTTGACATAAGCATCGCATCCCCAAACTTTTAGAAACGACAGCTTAGGTTTCTTCCCAAACCATAATTCATACGGTGTCGTCTCAACGGATTTAGACGGTGCCCTATTTAAAGTGAATGTAGCTGTCTCTAGAGCGTATCCCCAAAATGATAGCGGTATTTCGGTAAGAGACATCATAGATCGCACCATATCCAATAGAGTGCGATTACGACGTTCGGACACACCGTTACACTGAGGTGTTCCAGGCGGCGTGAGTTGTGAATTGATTCCACATTTTCTTAAGTGTGTACCAAATTCGTGACTTAAATATTCTCCTCCATGATCCGATCGTAAGAATTTTATCTTTCGGTCACGTTGATTCTCTACTTCGTTCTGAAATTCCTTGAACTTTTCAAAGGTCTCAGACTTGTGTTTCATCAAGTAAACATACCCATATCTACTCAAGTCATCTGTGAGAGTGAGAACATAACGATATCCTCCGCGAGCCTCAACACTCATTGGACGGCACACATCGGTATGCATGATTTCCAACAAGTTGGTTGCTCGCTCCATTGTTCCGGAGAACGGAGTCTTGGTCATCTTGCCCATGAGGCATGGTTCGCATGTGTCAAATGATTCATAATCGAGAGACTCCAAAAGTCCATCAGCTTGGAGCTTCTTCATGCGCTTGACACCAATGTGACCAAGGCGGCAGTGCCACAAGTATGTGGGACTATCGTTATCAACTTTACATATTTTGGTATTCACGCTATGAATATGTGTAACATTACGCTCGAGATTCATTAGGAATAAACCATTGACCATCGGAGCATGACCATAAAACATATCTCTCATATAAATAGAACAACAATTATTCTCGGATTTAAATGAGTAGCCATCTCAGACAAACGAGATCCTCGATACAATGTTCATGCTCAAACTTGGCGCTAAATAACAATTATTGAGGTTTAAAACTAATCCCGTAGGTAAATGTAGAGGCAGCGTGCCGATGGCGATCACATCGACTCTGGAACCATTCCCGACGCGCATCGTCACCTCGTCCTTCGCCAGTCTCCGCTTATTCCGCAGCTCCTGTTGTGAGTTACAAATATGAGCAACGGCACCGGTATCAAATACCTGTGAGTTACTACGAGTAATCGGTAAGGTACACATCAATTACATGTATATCAAATATACCTTTGGTGTTGCCGGCCTTCTTATCCGCTAAGTATTTGGGGCAGTTCCGCTTCCAAAGGACCCTTCCCTTGCAATAAAAGCACTCAGTCTCGTGCTTGGGTCCATTCTTTGACTTCTTCCGGCAAGAATCGGCTTACCGGGCGCGGCAACATCTTTGCCGTCCTTCTTGAAGTTCTTCTTACCCTTACCCTTCTTGAATTTAGTGGTTTTATTGACCATCAACACTTGATGTTCTTTCTTGATTTCAACCTTGGTGACTTCAGCATTGAAAATACTTCAAGAATGGTCTTCACCATCCCCTGCATATTGTAGTTCATCACAAAGCTCTTGTAGCTTGGTGGGAGCGATCAAGGATTCTGTCAATGACCGCCTCATCCGGAGGTTTATGTCCAGCTGGGATAGGCGGTGATGCAACCAGACATTTTGAGTATGTGCTCACCGATGTAACTGTTTTCCTCCATCTTACAACTGTAGAACTTGTCGGAGACTTCATATCTCTCGACCCGGGCATCAGCTTGGAAAACTAGTTTCAGCTCCTCGAACATCTCATATGCTCCGTGTTGCTCAAAACGCTTTTGGAGCCCCGGTTCTAAGCTGTAAAGCATGCCGCACTGAACGATGGAGTAATCATCAGCACGAGACTGCCAAGCATTCATAATGTCTTGGTTCTTCGGAGACGGGAGCGTCACCTAGCGGTCCTTCTAGGACATATTGTTTCCTGGCAGCTATGAGGATGATCCTCAGGTTCCGGACCCAGTCCGTATAGTTGATGTCGTCATCTTTCAGCTTGGTTTTCTCTAGGAACGCGTTGAAGTTCATGTTGACATGAGCGTTGGCCATTTGATCTACAAGACATATTTGCAAAGGTTTTAGACTAAGTTCATGATAATTAAGTTCATCTAATCAAATTATTTTAATGGACTCCCTCAGATTAGACATCCCTCTAGTCATCTAAGTGTTACACGATCCGAGTCGACTAGGCCGTGTCCGATCATCACGTGAGACGGACTAGTCATCGCCGGTGAACATTCTCATGTTGATCGTATCTTCCATACGACTCGTGTTCGACCTTTCGGTCTCCGTGTTCCGAGGCCATGTCTGTACATGCTAGGCTTGTCAAGTTAACCCTAAGTGTTTTCCATGTGTAAAACTGTCTTACACCCGTTGTATGTGAACGTAAGGATCTATCACACCCGATCATCACGTGGTGCTTCGAAACGATTTAACTTTAGCAACGGTGCACGCGATTAGGGAGAACACTTCTTGAAATTGTTGTAAGGGATCATCTTATTTACTACCGTCGTTCTAAGTAAACAAGATGCACAAACATAATAAACATCACATGCAATTATATAGTAGTGACATGATATGGCCAATATCATATAGCTCCATTGATCTCCATCTTCGGGCTCCATGATCATCTTGTCACCGCATGACACCATGATCTCCATCATCATGATCTCCATCATCGTGTCTTCATGAAGTTGTCACGCCAACGACTACTTCTACTTCTATGGCTAACGCGTTTAGCAATAAAGTAAAGTAATTTACATGGCGTTCTTCAATGACACGCAGGTCATACAAAAATAAAGACAACTCCTATGGGTCCTGCCGGTTGTCATACTCATCGACATGCAAGTCGTGGTTCCTATTACAAGAACATGATCTCATACATCACAATATGTCATTCATCATTCATCACAACTTCTGGCCATATCACATCACAAGACAATTGCTGCAAAAACAAGTTAGACGTCCTCTAATTGTTGTTGCATCTTTTACGTGGCTGCAATTGTGTTCTAGCAAGAACGTTTTCTTACCTACGAATAACCACAACGTGATCTTGTCAACTTCTATTTACCCTTCATAAGGACCCTTTTCATCGAATCCGCTCCTACTAAAGTGGGAGAGACAGACACCCGCCAGCCACCTTATGCAACTAGTGCATGTTAGTCGGTGGAACCGGTCTCACGAAGCGCACGTAAGGTTGGTCCGGGCCGCTTCATCCCACAATACCGCTGAAGCAAGATAAGACTAGTAGCGGCAAGCAAGTTGACAAGATCTACGCCCACAACAAAATTGTGTTCTACTCGTGCAATAGAGAACTACGCATACACCTAGCTCATGATGCCACTGTTGGGGAACGTTGCAAAAAATTAAAAAATTTCCTACGGTTTCACCAAGATCCATCTATGAGTTCATCTAAGCAACGAGTCAAGGGAGTAAGTTTTCATCAACATACCACTTGTAGATCGAGTGCGGAAGCGTTCAAGGGGATGGTGATGAGGGAGTCGTACTCGCCGTGATTCGGATCACCGATGACCAAGTGCTGAACGGACAGCACCTCCACGTTCAACACACGTACGGGACGGACGACGTCTCCTCCGTCTTGATCCAGCAAGGAGGAAGGAGAGGTTGAGGAAGATTGCTCCAACGGCAGCACGACGGCGTGGTGTTGTTGGTGCAACAGTTCTCCGACAGGGCTTCGCCAAGCACGTACGGAGGAGGAGTGGTGTTGGGGAGGGGAGGGGCTGCGCCTTGGCTTGTGTTGTTCAGCCCTCCCCTCACCCCTCTATTTATAGGGGAAGGGCAGGGGGCCCCTCTAGATGGGATCTAGAGGGGGCGGCCAAGGGAGGGGGACTTGCCCCCAAGCAAGGGGCGCCTCTAGGGTTCCCTCAACCCTAGGCGCAAGGGCCCAATGGGAGGGTGCGCCCAGCCCACCAGGGGCTGGCTCCTTCCCCACGCAGTCCATGTGGCCCCGGGAGGGTGGCCCCTCCAGTGGACCCCGAACCCTTCCGTGGCCCCAGACAATACCGTATGCCCCCAAAGTTTCCGGTGTCCGCTTGACAACTTCCCATATATAAATCTTTACCTCCGGACTATTCCGGAACTCCTCGTGACGTCCGGGATCTCATCCGGGACTCGAACAACATTCGTAATCACATACAAGTCTTCCTAATAACCCTAGCGCCACCGAACCTTAAGTGTGCAGACCCTACGGGTTCGGAGACATGCGCATACGACCGAGATGCTCTCGGGTCAATAACCAACAGCGGGATCTGGATACCCATGTTGGCTCCCACATGCTCCTCGATGATGTCATCGGATGAACCACGATGTCAAGGATTCAAGCAACCCCATATACTATTCCCTTTGTCAGACGGTATGTTACTTGCCCGAGACTCGATCGTCGGTATCCCAATACCTCGTTCAGTCTCGTTACCGGCAAGTCACTTTACTCGCATCCGTAATGCATGATCCGTGACGGACACTTGGTCACTTTGAGCTCATTATGATGATGCACTACCGAGTGGGCCCGGTGATACCTCTCCGTTATAATGGAGTGACAAATCCTGTCTCGATCCGTGTCAACCCAATGCAGACACTTTCGGAGATACCTGTAGTGCACCTTTATAGTCACCCGATTACGTTAGACGTTTGGTACACCCAAAGCATTCCTACGGTATCCGGGAGTTACATGATCTCAAGGTCTAAGGAAGAGATACTTGACATTGGAAAAGCTCTAGCAAAACGAACTACACGATCTTGTGCTATGCTTAGGATTGGGTCTTGTCCATCACGTCATTCTCCTAATGACGTGATCCCGTTGTCAATGACATCCGATGTCCATAGTCGAAACCATGACTATCTGTTGACCAACGAGCTAGTCAACTAGAGGCTTACTAGGGACGTATTGTAGTCTATGTATTCACACATGTATCATGATTTCCGGATAATACAATTATAGCATGAATAAAAGACAATTATCATGAACAAGGAAATATAATAATAATGCTTTTATTATTGCCTCTAGGGCATATTTCCAACAGTTTGGACCAGTGTAGAGGACACAGCTTTTCAAATGTTGAAACAAGCTTTAGTGACTGCTCCTGTTTTGGCACTCCCTAATTTTCAGAAACCATTTACTATTGAGACAGATGCTAGTGACAGTGGGATTGGTGCTGTGTTGTCACAAGATGGACATCATGTAGCTTTTGTTAGCAGGGCCCTGGGTCCCAAGAATCAAACACTGTCGGTGTATGAAAAGGAGTTTTTGGCAATTCTGCTGGCGGTGGAACAATGGCGCTCATACCTGCAGTTAAAAGAGTTCCATATCATTACTGACCAAAAGCCTTTAGTCAGTTTAACAGAGCAACGCTTGCATACTGCTTGGCAACAAAAAGCACTCACTAAACTGTTTGGGTTAGATTACAGGATTATTTACAGAAAGGGGATTGAGAACAAGGTCGCTGATGCATTATCCAGACGCCCTCATGTGTCAGGAGTCTGTTATGCTCTGTCAGCAATTCAGCCAGCTTGGGTACAGGAAATACTGGATAGCTATACTTCAGACCCTCATGCTACAACGATCGCGCAAAAATTAGCAGTGGACCCAACAGTTGTTCCAAATTATACACTGCAAGGAGGGCTTCTTCGTTTCAAGAAATGGATCTGGATTGGATCAAATGAGCGGCTGCAACGTAAAATCATCGATAGCTTGCATGCTAGTTCAGTTGGGGGTCATTCAGGTTTCCCTGTCACTTATCGCAGGATTTCTCAATTGTTTCAGTGGAAGAAAATGAAACAAATGGTCAAAGAGGTGCTGCAACAATGCCAGGTTTGCCAGCTCGCTAAACCTGACAGAGTACCCTACCCGGGCCTGTTACAACCATTACCAATTCCTACACAACCATGGGAAATGATGACAATGGATTTCATCGAAGGTTTGCCAGTTTCACATAGTCACAATTGCATTCTGGTGGTTATCGACAAACTGACCAAGTATGGGCATTTCATAGCCCTCAAGCATCCTTACACGACAACAACAGTTGCTGAATCATTTCTGGACCGTGTGTATCGTCTCCATGGACTTCCTGTGTCCCTGGTTTCGGATCGTGATTCCGTTTTCACCAGTACATTCCGGAAGGAGGTGTGCAAACAGAACAGGAATCCAGTTGCGTATGAGTTCTGGTCAACACCCACAAACCGACGGACAAACGGAGCGTGTGAACCAACAAGTCGAGGGCTATCTCAGATGTTTCATCAGTGCACACCCGCAGCGTTGGTTCAGCTGGCTTCCTCTTTGTGAGCTATGGTATAACACAAATTGGCATTCGTCGACAGCAGAACTCCGTTTGAACTGGTATATGGGCACCCTCCCCGCTACTTTGGACTCTCCCCTGTTGATGCTATAAGCAATTCAGACGCTCATCAGTGGCTGCGTGATAGACATGTAATCATGGAATCAGTCAAGCAACATTTGGTTCGGACGCAACAGCGTATGAAGGTTCACGCAGATAAACACCGAACAGAAAGACACTTTGAGGTGGGAGATACAGTCTTTCTCAAGATGCAGCCGTACATTCAGTCGTCCATTGCTCCGAGGGCTAATCACAAGCTTGCTTTCAAATATTTTGGACCCTTTGCAATTTTGGCTCGAGTTGGTACGGTGGCGTACAAGCTGGCACTACCGGACAACTGCAGAGTGCATCCAGTTTTTCATGTCTCCTTACTCAAGCGCCACGTTAAACCAGACCAACAGGTACTGCCAGTTCTACCTTCAACAACATCTCACCTGCAGGTACCGGCTAGCTTCCTGGACCGTCGACTGATTTCGCGTGGAAACAAGACGGTAACTCAAGTCCTGGTCAAATAGAGTCATTCCCCGGCATCGTTGGCAACCTGGGAAGATCAAGATGTGTTGAAGCAACAGTTCCCGCGCGCTTCGGCTTGGGGGCAAGCCGTTTCCTCTCAAGGGGGGATTGTCAGCAGCGCTGAGGAGGAAGAGGCGACAAGGACTGAAGCGCTACAGGATAACCCGGCAAGAGTGGAGCAGGCCAGGCCCAAGAGAAGGACGCAGGCCCCTTCAAGGCTGCGTGGCCCAGAGTGGGATCGATAGTCGCTCTATATGTAACCCCTCCCCACACTGTAGCGGTGGCTGGCGGCTTCGGCCGAGGAAGGACAGGATAGATGGCGTGTGTGCGTTGGCTGTAATCCCCTTCTTCTCCAATTCAAATTACACGAACTCAGCTGAGATCTGAGCGAATCCTTGGCTAATTTGAGAGAATCAAGCTCGTGCTTACAGTGATCTTCTCCGCCGCCAGGTCAAAGAGCACGAGCCTCTCGTCTTGCTCGCGCTCCCCACATGTGGGCCAGTATACCGACCCTTGGGCGTACACTGGATCACCGCATGCCCGGCCATACACGGAGCAGGGGACATGCAGCCTTCTCCAGCCCTGCTTGTTGCCTCCTCCGACCGTGCACACGTGCAGCTCTTCGTCGTCAATAGACTCCCCCGCACGCCGTGCCCCGTCTTTGACCAAGCCATGGAACACGATCTTGTACCGTCTGGCTGTGGCGTCGTAGCCGAAGCAGTATGCCGAGGGGTTGATGTTCCTCCTTTGCCCCGGTGCATTCGGCGGCTGCCGCAGCGCGATAGACTCGCCGGTGAACGGTTCTACGACTTTGATGGAGCGCTGGCCGGTTTCCAGGAAGCAGATTAGGCCGTTGCACGCGCCTACCAAGTCATCCCACACACCCGCCGTGAGCTTCGCCGTGAGCCGCCAGTGCTCGTCAAAGAGGAAGCCCCTCCCGTTGCGCGGGTCTTGGCGGCTGCCGTATGTGAATCCCGGAAAGAAGACGATGGTGTGTGTCAAGCAAGGATGCCCTCGTGGTCCGTGGATCATGTGCGCATGGATGAACGCGGGGTCGGCGATGATGTTCCGCCATTCTTTGCAGACACGGCGGAGGCGGCGGAGGTCGCTCCCTGGGAGAAGGATCAGGATGCTGGCGAGGATGTCTTGCGGCAGGCACGAGGCGGTGGCCGCCGTCGTAGACTGTTTCTTGGGACCACGCGGATGCGTTCGCATCGTGCTTCCCATCATGACATCTGATGACTGGAGATGCATCATCAACTTTGCCGTGAAGATTCAGTATCAGATCCAATAGGGATTGAGATGTTTTTTGACCTAACCTGTGTGCTATGGATTCCGATGAAGATTTGCATACTCAGGCCCTGTTCGATAAACCACCGGCTCCATGAAATCCGGCGCTCCGCGGAGTCCGCGCGAATTCCAACTCCTCATCGATCGTAGGAGCCAGGAAAACTGTTCGGCTTGTTCTTTCCGCTCCTGTTCACAAGTTGGGCCGAAAGCCCAACAATCTGCTCTGTGGCCCGTGCTGGGAGGACAGGAAAGGCTACCAGCACGAGAGACGTACAGAACGAACCGGTACGTTTCACTTATAGGTGGCAGTCCTCCGTAAATTTTTCATGAACTCCCTTGTTTTCAGGATCTACGGAGCACCCTTTACCCTATATCTGGCCATACCTCGAGCCGGGCCGGGCCTAGCCAAGCCCGACGCCAAAAACCCAGCCCTGGGCCCGGCCCTGCCCGGCCATTGGGCCTGTTTTCTAGGCCCAAGCCCGGCCCGAACACGTAAAAGCCCGTCGGGCTTCAAGCCGGCCCGGCCCAACCTTCAGGAAAAATGTAAAAACGACGGGCCCGAGCCCGGCCCAGCCCGGCCTTCGGGCTTAAAATCTAGGCCCGAGCCCGGCCCGGGGGCAGCGTCGGGCCAGGCCGGGTCGGGCTTTTTCGGGCAGGGTCGGGTCGGGCCGGGCTTCCCATGGCCAGGTATACTTTACCCCGCTCCAAGATTTATACCTGCAGCCCGCTCCGCTCCATCGTGCTGACTCCGTGGAGCTATGTTGTTCGGGTCCGCTCCGGCTGCTTCTGGAGCAGAGTTGTGGAGTGGATGAAATCCGAATAGGCTCTCAATTTGTTAACAAGACGAGAGATTGTTTTTGACTTTTTTTCTGACCCCCTTGCCCTTTTTAAAATCTTTTTGGACTCCCTTCCCATCTGGATACATGGTGTTGGATACGTAGGGCCGTTTGGTACGCGGTACTACTAGACCGGTCAAGTAATGTAGCTGTATGGAGGCAGTCCGTCCCCGTTTTTCTCTCGTCCTGGCGGCTGGAACCCTAGCCGCCATCAGGAGAGCCCATCTTTCAGCGTCGTCCTCCGGCAGCTCCTCTCTACCGGCGACCTCGGTCGTCGGTGGTGAGGGGGGTCGCCGGATCCACACGCGTGGATCATTTTTACTCCTCTGTAGTCTAGGTGTTTAGGTTGTTCATCGTCTTCGGCGACGGCGACAATGTACTTATCGGACCACGCGGATGACGTTCGCATCGTGGTTCACATCATGGTATCTGATGACTGGAAATGCATCACCAACTTTGCCGTGAAAATTTGGGATCAGATCGAATAGGGATTGATAAGTATTTTGACCTAACATATTTGCTATGGACTCCGATGACGTCAGGAGAGGTTTAATCTTTATGCGACAAGATTTGCTAGACTTAATTTGGTCGGCTGCTAGGCGTCATCCGCCTGCTAAACCGGCAATTAGCATCTTGCAAAACAGTGGTTGGATTTAATTACGTGCAGCCATCGGATTGGAGCCACGTGTTCACCCTCCGACCACCTCCCGTTGTCCTTCCCCATGTTGCCGCAACTGTTGAACCTGGAAGCAGAATCCCCACCTCCTCTGCAGCTCCTCTGCACCCGCCCGAGGCTAGGGCGAGGAGTAGATCGACGCCACGACGCCACATCGCCTCTACCACCGCCGCCGCCGACGCCGCATTGCCTCTACCACCGTCGTCGATGACGCAGCATCGCCTCTCTACCATCGCCGTCGATGACCAGCATCGCCCCCGTACACCTTCCCGCGCCATGGCAGCTCACCACATAGTGTGGTCTATGTTGTCGGCCGCCATGGATCCAAGCTCCGCTGCTCCATCAAGCTGCAGGCAAGCCAAATCAGCCCCGACTCTCGCCAACGAGCCGATTCCGCGAACTGAAGCTACAAGGGAGCTCTGCGATCCTCCTATATTCTCTGTTGAAGGCTCACGGGCAAGCTTCTCGCATGGTTGGGTAAGTTGCTCAGAACCCTAGCTGTTGGGAATATAACTATTGGGTATGAACCGCCCAGGAGGGGTCGGGTCATACCACTAGCGACTTATCAATAAAGATGGCGGCTCATACAAGCCCATTGATGGCCCAAGACTCAGAGGCGACTTAAGGCCCAAGAGGATGAACTGCCATATGTATGACTTGTATTGTAAGGCAAGCTTAGTTAGTCACCGAGCCGGACACGTTGTGTATGAGCCGGCCGGAACTATGTAAGCCGTCGGGCATCACCTGTGTATATAAAGGGGTGACCCAGCGGCGAGTTAAAGGAAAGAAACAAGAGATCGAGAACTAGGTCAAGCGTATTCGCTCCCTGGTAATCAAAACCCAAGCAATACCAACTCAAACTAGATTAGGCCTTTACCTTCACCGCAAGGGGCCGAACCAGTATAAACTCTCTGTGTCCTTTGTCCCGATTAACCCCTTTAAGCTAACCTAGTTCCGATGGCTCCACGACTAAGTCCTTCCGCTAGGACATCTGACGTGTCAACTCCATGACAGTTGGCGCCCATCGTGAGGCCAGCGCACGGTGGTTTCGAGTTCTTGAAGGGCAGCTTCGAAGGGATCAAGGGATACGCTGTGGGCCGGATGACCAAGAGTCGTCGCGGCAAGCTCTACATCGATGACGCGGGCTGGGGCCCCGAGGCCGGCTCAATTGAGTACGGGTATCGGGTCCCCTTCGACGGAATCCACGTCTTCATCGGCAAGATCGGTGAACCGGGCCTTGAGCTGGACACCTGCACCGACATCATCGAGACCGCTCAGCGTGCACGACCAGCCCGGATTCAACCCACCGTGAAGCATGCCTTTGTTGGCTTTATCCATGGGGCGGAATTTAAGGAAGGATCTGTGTCTGGTGGTGAGACGGCCATCTATTCTGATGGTGAGTCGTCAACCAGAGAGACCAATTCAATGTATCAACTGCAAGACGGTCGGCTTGGGGGCTGTTCTGATGGTGACAGTATTCCAGACCCCTATGAGCCGCCGAACAGGGTGGCGATCTTCATGGCCGGTACATGATACGTCTCCTACGTATCTATAATTTTTTATTGCTCCATGCTATTATATATTCTGTTTTGGATGTTTGATGGGCTTATTTATACACTTTTATATTATTTTTGGGACTAACCTATTAACCCAAGGCCCAGTGCAAATTGTTGTTTTTGCCCATTTCAGTGTTTCGCAGAAAAGGAATATCAAACGGAGTCCAAACGGAATGAAACCTCGGGAGCGTGATTTTTGGAACAAACGTGATCCAGAGGACTTGGAGTGGACGTCAAGAAACCAACGAGGAGGCCACAAGGCAGGGAGGCGCGCCCCCACCCTCGTGGGCCCCTCATGGCTCCACCGACCTACTTCTTACACCTATATATACCTACGTACCCGAAACCATCCAGGAGCACCATGAAACCCTATTTCCACCACCGCAACCTTCTGTACCCGTGAGATCCCATCTTGGGGCCTTTTAAGGCCTCACGGAGGGGGCATCGATCACGAAGGGCTTCTACATCAACACCATAGCCTCTCCGATGATGTGTGAGTAGTTTACCACAGACCTTCGGGTCCATAGTTATTAGCAAGATGGCTTCTTCTCTCTCTATGGATCTCAATACAAAGTTCTCCTCGATCTTCTTGGAGATCTATTCGATGTAAATCTTTTTGCGGTGTGTTTGTCGAGATCCGATGAATTGTGGGTTTATGATCAAGATTATCTACACTACGAGAAATATGTCAACTAGTGACCTTCTGTCAGTGACCCTGGAAGAATTGGTCATAGATCTATGACCATTTCAGACCAATTGGACAAAAGCTGTTCGGGGGGCTCCAAACCCTAAACTATAACGACCATTTTGGTCAGAAAGGTCGTAATTTCCTTGCACAAAATGGTCATAAAGCAGATAGCACTGGTCCGCTGCCTTATTTCTAGCTGATCACGACCAATATTGATGGTCATAACCTTGTAAATTGTGGTGGGTTGCTATGACTAGGCGCCACCTCATCAGTTTTGCCTATGTGTCATGTCCATGTGGCAATTTTGCCCCAGGTTGTGAAGCAGCCTATATTTCTGTCATTCCCAAAATTCCCAAAAAAATCTCATAAATTCTTTAGGTCATATCTTTGTCAAATATGTAAAAAAAAACCTTCCTTGCCTAGTTCAAAAATAATTCAACAATATTCATTTTCATATTACATTCGAACAACACTTTGTGAAGGAAGTACCACTTTGGCATGTCCAAATAGTATCCATTTTCTCTGGTGCTTTCCTATGCCCAAATAACCATCCTCCATCAAATGCCAGCTCAATCCATTCATTATTTTGAGCCCAGCTTCAACATTCGTATTTATGTCCAGTGTGGTACTTTGCAAAGCAAGTACCACCTAGGATCCTTCTTTGGAGATGAAAATTTGTGAAGACGGTCTTCTTAGTAACTGATCATCCTTAGCCAAAACTCACGCCCATTAGCCATGTACATTTCCTGTATCGCTAATCAAACACTTGGCTGCTAATTCATGTTTGAGCATCGATTGGTCTCCTCGTGAGAATCTTATGTTGTAATTTTCTTCCTAGCACCTACCTGGGGAGTGCCCAACCCACTAGACATGCCTAGGCCGCCCAGAACACATGGCAACGCCAGTCACTTGATGACCACCTTGTGGCATGCTTGAGATCTGGCGCTCTAGAGTTGGGGCACTCGGCCATCGCCAAAACCTCGACGTATCTCCACCAAACCATGTATTAAAGATTAAATAGGTACTTATGTAACTAGAAATGATTTTTGGAAAAAAATAAATAGCAAACTATGAGGCAGCTGCAGTTCAAATTTGACCCGCTTCCAACTGAATCAACGGAAATTTGTCTTTTTCACGAGAGGAGGATCAAAACTTTTTACACCCAACCATTTTGTCAATTGTGCATTAAATATGTCCTAGTATTTAGAAAATTGATTCGTTCCAATTTTGCAACAATTATTTGGGAGGTCCTTCACAAAAAAACCTCCTTTTGGGCACTCAAAAAATGGAAAATGGTTTTTTCGTCCAAAGAAAATGAAAACTTCCTTAGGCAACATTGTTTGCCATTCCAATATGCACCCTTGTGCACAATATGAGATCATTTGAACAAACTATGCCATGAATGTGGCCATAAGATTTATCATTTGGCTTGAAAGCCATTGATCTCCACGCGTGATAGCTTGTTTCTAAGAACACTTTTTTAAAATAATTGCCGTATTACAAGTTTGTTATTTTTCCTGGGAACTTGGCCACATATAATGACACAATGCGAAGGTTTCCAAATTTTTTGATTTTTTTTGAATTTTTATGCCCGTTTCAAAATGCGGTCAAAATGGCGGGAATGACCGTTCCTAGCTAGTTGTTGAATCTTGGAATTTTTTGGGTGTTTCTCTGATTAAATAGATGCTTATGTACCTAGAAATGATTTTTGGAAAAAATAAAGAGCAAACTACAAGGCAGCTGCAGTTCAAATTTGACCCGCTTCCAACTGAATCGGCGAAAATTTGTCTTTTTTACGAGAGGTGGATCAAAACTTTTTACACCCAACCATTTGGTCAACTGTGCATTAAATATGGCCTAGTATTTTAGAAAAATGATTTGGTCCAATTTTGGAACAATTATTTGGGAGGTCCTTCACAAAAAAACCTCCTTTTAGGCACTCGAAAAATGGAAAATGGATTTTTCGTCCAAACAAAATGAAAACTTCCTTAGGCAACATTGTTTCCATTCCAATATGCACCCTTGTGCACAATATGAGATCATTTGAACAAACTATGCCATGAATGTGGCCATAAGATTGATCATTTGGGTTGAAAGCCATGAATCTTCACACATGATAGCTCATTTCTGAGAACACCTTTTTAAAATAATATCTGTATTACAAGTTTATTATTTTTCCTGGGAACTTGGCCACATATAATGACACAGTACGAAGTTTCCTAATTTTTTTGAACTTTTTATGCCCGTTTCAAAATGCGGTCAAAACGGCGGGAATGACCGTTCCTAGCTAGTTGTTGAATCTTGGAGTTTTTTTTATTTTTCTCTGATTAAATAGATACTTATGTACCTAGAAATGATTTTTGGAAAAAATAAAGAGCAAACTACAAGCAGCTATAGTTCAAATTTGACCCGCTTCCAACTGAATCGGCGGGAATTTGTCTTTTTCACGAGAGGTGGATCAAAACTTTTTACACCCAGCCATTTGGTCAAATGTGCATTAAATATAGCCTAGTATTTTAGAAAAATGATTTGGTTCAAGTTTGCAACAATTATTTCAGAGGTCCTTCACAAAAAAAACCTCCTTTTGGCCACTCGAAAAATGGAAAATGGTTTTTTCGTCCAAAGAAAATGAAAACTTCCTTAGGCAACATTGTTTGCCATTCCAATATGCACCCTTGTGCACAATATGAGATTTGAACAAACTATGCCATGAATGTGACCATAAGATTGATCATTTGGCTTGAAAGCCATGAATCTTCACACATGATAGCTCATTTCTGAGAACAATTTTTTAAAATAATTGTCATATTACAAGTTTGTTATTTTCCTGGGAACTTGGCCACATATAATGACACAATGCGAAGGTTTTCGAATTTTTTGATTTTTTTGAATTTTTATGCCGTTTCAAAATGCGGTCAAAACGGCGGGAATGACCGTTCCTAGCTAGTTGTTGAATCTTGGAATTTTTTTGGTTTTTCTTTGATTAAATAGATACTTATGTACCTAGAAATGATTTTGGAAAAAATAAATAGCAAACAACAAGGCAGCTGCAGTTCAAATTTGACCCGCTTCCAACTGAATCGGCGAAAATTTGTCTTTTTCACGAGAGGTGGATCAAAACTTTTTTCACCCAACCATTTGGTCAATTGTGCATTAAATATTTCCTAGTATTTTAGAAAAATGATTTGGTTCAATTTTCCAACAATTATTTGGGAGGTCCTTCACAAAAAAAACCTCCTCTTGGGCACTTGAAAAATGGAAAATGGTTTTTTCGTCCAAAGAAAATGAAAACTTCCTTAGGCAACATTGTTTGCCATTCCAATATGCACCCTTGTGCATAATATGACATTTGAACAAACTATGCCATGAATGTGACCATAAGATTGATCATTTGGCTTGAAAGCCATGAATCTTCACACACGATAGCTCATTCCTGAGAACAATTTTTTAAAATAATTGTCGTATTATAAGTTTGTTATTTTCCTGGGTACTTGGCCACATATAATGACACAATGCGAAGGTTTTCGAATTTTTTGATTTTTTTGAATTTTTATGCCGTTTCAAAATGCGGTCAAAATGGCGGGAATGACCGTTCCTAGCTAGTTGTTGAATCTTGCAATTTTTTTGGTTTTTCTTTGATTAAATAGATACTTATGTACCTAGAAATGATTTTTGGAAAAAATAAATAGCAAACAACAAGGCAGCTACAATTCAAATTTGACCTGCTTCCAGCTGAATCGGCGAAAATTTGTCTTTTTCACGAGAGGTGGATCAAAACTTTTTACACCCAACCATTTGGTAAATTGTGCATTAAATATTGTCTAGTATTTTAGAAAATAGATTTGGTTCAATTTTGCGATAATTATTTGGGAGGTCCTTCACAAAAAAACCTCCTTTTGGGCACTCAAAAAATGGAAAATGGTATTTTCGTCCAAAGAAAATGAAAACTTCCCTAGGCAACATTGTTTGCCATTCCAATATGCACCCTTGTGCACAATATGAGATCATTTGAATAAACTATGCCATGAATGTGGCCACAAGATTGATCATTTGGCTTGAAAGCCATGAATCTTCACACATGATAGCTCATTTCTGAGAACAGTTTTTTAAAATAATTGCCGTATTACAAGTTTATTATTTTTCCTGGGAACTTGGCCACATATAATGACACAATGCGAAGGTTTGCCGATTTTTTTGAATTTTTTATGCCCATTTCAAAATGCGGTCAAAACGGCGGGAATGACCGTTCCTAGCTAGTTGTTAAATCTTGGAATTTTTTTGGTGTTTCTCTGATTAAATAGATACTTATGTACCTAGAAATGATTTTTGGAAAAAATAAAGAGCAAACTACAAGGCAGCTACATTTCAAATTTGACCCGCTTCCAGCTGAATCGGCGGAAATTTGTCTTTTTCACGAGAGGTGGATCAAAACTTTTTACACCCAACCATTTGGTCAATTGTGCATTAAATATGGCCTAGTATTTTAGAAAAATGATTTTGTCCAATTTTGCAACTATTATTTGGGAGGTCCTTCACAAAAAAACCTCCTCTTGGGCACTCGAAAAATGGAAAATGGTTTTGTCGTCCAAAGAAAATGAAAACATCCTTAGGCAACATTGCTTGCCATTCAAATATGCACCCTTGTGCACAATATGAGATCATTTGAATAAACTATGCCATAAATGTGGCCATAAGATTAATCATTTGGCTTGAAAGCCATTGATCTCCACACGTGGTAGCTTGCTTCTGAGAACACTTTTAAAAACTAATTGCCGTATTACAAGTTTGTTATTTTTCCTGGGAACTTGGCCACATATGATGACACAATGCAAAGGTTTCCCAATTTTTTGATTTTTTTGAATTTTTTATGCCCGTTTCAAAATGCGGTCAAAATGGCGGGAATGACCGTTCCTAGCTAGTTGTTGAATCTTGGAATTTTTTTGGTGTTTCTATGATTAAATAGATACTTATGTACCTAGAAATGATTTTTGGAAAAAATAAAGAGCAAACTACAAGGCAGCTGCATTTAAAATTTGACCCGCTTCCACCCGAATCGGCGGAAATTTTTCTTTTCCACGAGAGGTGGATCCAAAGTTTTTACACCCAACCATTTGGTCAACTGTGCATTAAATATGGCCTAGTATTTTAGAAAAATGATTTGTCCCAATTTTGCAACAATTATTTGGGACGTCCTTCACAAAAAAACCTCCTTTTGGGCACTCAAAAAATGGAAAATGGTTTTTTCGTCCAAACAAAATGAAAACTGCCTTAGGCAACATTGTTTGCCATTCTAATATGCACCCTTGTGCATAATATGAGATCATTTGAATAAACTCTGCCATGAATATGGCCATAAGATTGATCATTTGGCTTGAAAGCCATGAATCTTCACACATGATAACTCATTTCTGAGAACACTTTTCAAAAATAATTGCCGTATTACAAGTTTATTATTTTTCCTGGGAGCTTGGCCACATATAATGACACAATGCGAAGGTTTCCCAATTTTTTTTAATTTTTTATGCCCATTCAAAATGCGGTCAAAACGGCGGGAATGACCGTTCCTAGCTAGTGGTTGAATCTTGGAATTTTTTTGATGTTTCTCTGATTTAATAGATACTTATGTACCTAGAAATGATTTTTGGAAAAAAATAAAGAGCAAACCTCAAGGCAGCTACATTTCAAATTTGACCCGCTTCCAGCTGAATCGGCGAAAATTTGTCTTTTTCACGAGAGGTGGATCAAAACTTTTTCACCCAACCATTTGGTCAATTGTGCATTAAATATTTCCTGGTATTTTAGAAAAATGATTTGGTTCAATTTTGCAACAATTATTCGGGAGGTCCTTCACAAAAAAAACCTCCTCTTGGGCACTTGAAAAATGGAAAATGGTTTTTTCGTCCAAAGAAAATGAAAACTTCATTAGGCAACATTGTTTGCCATTCCAATATGCACCCTTGTGCACAATATGAGATCATTTGAACAAACTATGCCATGAATGTGGCCATAAGATTGATCATTTGGCTTGAAAGCTATTGATCTCCACACGTGATAGCTTGTTTCTTAGAACACTTTTTTAAAATAATTGCCGTATTACAAGTTTGTTATTTTTCCTAGGAACTTGGCCACATATAATGACACAATGCGAAGGTTTCCCAATTTTTTGATTTTTTTTAATTTTTTATGCCCGTTTCAAAATGCGGTCAAAACGGCGGGAATGACCGTTCCTAGCTAGTTGTTGAATCTTGGAATTTTTTTGGTGTTTCTCTGATTGAATAGATACTTATGTACCTAGAAATGATTTTTGGAAAAAATAAAGAGCAAACTACAAGGCAGCTGAAGTTCAAATTTGACCCGCTTCCAGCTGAATCGGCGGAAATTTGTCTTTTTCACGAGAGGTGGATCAAAACATTTTACACCCAACCATTTGGTCAACTGTGCATTAAATATGGCCTAGTATTTTAGAAAAATTATTTGGTCCAATTTTGCAACAATTATTTGGGAGGTCCTTCACAAAAAAAACCACCTTTTGGGCACTCGAAAAATGGAAAATGTTTCTTCGTCTAAAGAAAATGAAAACTTCCTTAGGCAACATTGTTTGCCATTCCAATATGCACGCTTGTGCAGAATATGAGATCATTTGAACAAACTATGCCATGAATGTGGCCATAAGATTGATCATTTGGCTTGAAAGCCATGAATCTTCACACATGATAGCTCATTTCTGAGAACACTTTTTTAAAATAATTGTCGTATTAAAAGTTTATTATTTTTCCGGGGAACTTTGCCACATATAATGACACAATGCGAAGGTTTCCCAATTTTTTGATTTTTTTTGAATTTTTTATGCCCGTTTCAAAATGCGGTCAAAACGCCGGGAATGACCGTTCCTAGCTAGTGGTTGAATCTTGGAATTTTTTGTGTTTGTCTGATTAAATAGATACTTATGTACCTAGAAATGATTTTTGGAGAAAATAAAGAGCAAACTACAAGGCAGCTACAGTTCACACCCGCTTCCATTTGAATCGGCGGAAATTTGTCTTTTTCACAAGAGGTGGATCAAAACTTTTTACACCCAACCATTTGGTCAATTGTGCATTAAATATGGCCTAGTATTTTAGAAAAATGATTTGGTCCAATTTTGCAACAATTATTTGGGAGTTCCTTCACAAAAAAACCTCCTTTTGGGCACTCGAAAAATGGAAAATGGTTTTTTCGTCCAAACAAAATGAAAACTTCCTTAGGCAATATTGTTTGCCATTCCAATATGCACCCTTGTGCACAATATGAGATCATTCGAACAAACTATGCCATGAATGTGGCCATAAGATTGATCATTTGGGTTGAAAGCCATGAATCTTCACACATGATAGCTCATTTCTGAGAACACTTTTTTAAAAGAATTGTCGTATTACAAGTTTATTATTTTTCCTGGTAACTTGGTCACATATAATGACACAATGCGAAGGTTTTCCAATTTTTTGATTTTTTGAATTTTTTATGCCTGTTTCAAAATGCGGTCAAAACGGCGGAAATGACCGTTCCTAGCTAGTGGTTCAATCTTGGATTTTTTTTGGTGTTTCTCTAATTAAGTAGATACTTATGTACCTAGAAATGATTTTTGGAAAAAAAATAAAGAGCAAACTACGGGGCAGCCGCAGTTCAAATTTGACCCGCTTCCTCCTGAATCGGCGGAAATTTGTCTTTTTCACCAGAGGTGGATCAAAACTTTTGACACCCAACCATTTTTTCAATTGTGCATTAAATATGGCCTAGTATTCTAGAAATTTGATTTGGTCTAATTTTGCAACAAATATATGGTAGGTCCTTCACAAAAGAACTCATTTTAGGCACTCGGAAAATGGGAAATTGATTCCGACCATTTTAGATGGTCATAACGTCATCAAAGCCTGCACTTCGTTCTGATTGGTCTATGGGCATGCCACGCGGATCAAGCATTAGAGACCGTCGGATACTGCTAGATCCAACGGCCCACACCCCTCAGCCTCTCCCCACCCACACCCACCCGAAAGCAGCTCCCCTCACCTACACCACATGTAGTTGAGGACACTGATATGTGGGCCTAATTCCTCGCGAGCCCACCTGTCAGTGGCCGAATGCCACCACTCACCGACCGCACACCACTCCTCCCCCCTCTCCCCCTCTCCCCCGCACACCACTCCTCCCCCCATGATCCGCAACCCAAACCCTAACCCCTAACCCCTCTCCCTCCATTGGACCGTCGCCGCCACCTACCGCGGCCGATCCTGCCGCGACCTCCGCTCCCCTTCCACCTCAAGCCGCTCCTCCTCGCCTTCATGGACAGCCACCTTCTCCCGCCGTTCGCGCCCGCGTGCCTACTCCTCATCGCCTCGCTCCTCGCCCGCGGATCGCAGAGCATCTCATGGCATCCCCGGCGCGGCCAGCCTCCGTCTCCGGCCCCTTCGGCTCCGCCGCCGACCTCACCATCTTCTCCACTCCGACCACGAAGCGGCGGGCGGATCCAGGCCGTGCGAGCGAGACGGCGGCCAGATCCTCAATGGCGAGGACACGCAGCGGTCCCCGCCGGTCAAATCAGGTCCGTCTCCTCCCGCAGCTAGTCGTTTTACTGGCGATATGCCTCGCACGACGACGACCTCTGATCCCTTCTCGTTGATTTGCTCGGGCGGCTGCCTCTCCCACCATCGACGACGCGTGCTCAACGCCGAGATCCGCCACGTCAAGGCCAAGCTCCTCGAGGAGGATCCAACCAAGCTACACGCCGGCCACAGCCTCCCCCCCACCAGTGAATCTTCTCCGGCCCCGTACGTCCCCACCAGCGAAGGCGATATCCTCACGCGGATTCCCATCCTCCTCCCAAAGCAGCCATCCCCGGCGAGCCATCCTAGTGGCCAAAGGAGGTGGAGGAGCACCTGCCTCCTCTCCCCCAGCGTGTGGGTCGGTGGCTGCTTCCTCTTCCCCGCCTAGTGAACGGGGTGAGATTCCCCTCTCTGCCTCCAGATCAAAATTGAAGTTTTTATATATGCATTTAGCCTCCACTGAATCTTTGAGTTCCAGTTTCATTCACGTGTACTTATTACAATTGGTTTGTGTCAATGCAACCTTAGTCCAGATACCATCGTTCCCAGAGAATCCAAATTTCAGTTAGTTCATGTCAGTGTGGCCTTATCAGCATGATTCGACCATGAATCCATGATATTATCTAGTGCATCCAATGGGTTACTCGTGGTACCGATTACTCTTATGAAATGGACAGTGCCACATGCAAATGAACTGAAACATTTTATTTTATTTTGCGGGTACTTTGAGTCTTGACCATCCCAGGTCTGAACCCTGCAACACAGCACAACACTGGTATAGTGCACGCATATCCTATTAATGCGGAAGGTTTCATATATAGATTGATAATCCATGTGACTTTGACTGAATTGTTGAGTTAGTATATACTTGACCGTCTCCACCTGGCGCCCACACTCCCTCACACTACGCATATTCATCCACTGGGATGGACACGCGCTACGCATTTTACGTAGTATACATCTATGGTGAGCTAGTCAGTAATCGTGGCTGAGTCATCGACACTCACCTAGCAGCCACTTGTTGGCCACTTGATTCAGAGTTTCAGACCATATAACCACGCTTTAGAAGGCTGTATTTGGTAATCACCCAAAATGCCTCTCGTTTTTTAGCTGATGAATCGTCCTACATGCACAATTTGCTTGATGTCTGTGTTTATCCAGATTCCGGAATGTTTGATTGCAACATTCTTTTGAAGATAGAAGTATAGGACCAGCGTACATGATCTGGAACCTTTTGGTTTCGATCAATTGCTGCTGCTGATTTAATGCATATGCTCACGCTGCTGTTGATTAAATGCTTATGTTGTTGTTGCATGCTTATGCTACTGATTCAATGCTTAGGAATTGATTGAATTGAACCTGTTGTAATCCTTCCTGTTCTACTTGTATTTAATTTTTGTGTTTCTATTTGATTTTTTAGTCTGTTTTATACGGTTCATCTTCAGTTTCTTCTGTAACTTGCTTGGAGCTTAGAATACACAGCCCAAGTAGTCTCATATACAACTAAGACCAATGATTCATGCTGAATTCTGTATATATATGTATGTGTTGGATTGGAGAGAACCACTCGAGGAGGGAGGTAGGTAGCACGGAAGGTCACCATGGACCTCGTCCAACTCCCACCAATCTTCCTGCCTACAGCTGTAGGTAACCCCCTCCCTCTCCCTGCCTTGTCAGACCTGAAGATGCAATGTCCAAGATATTCAGTGAACTGTGTGGATTCAGACAGCAACGCTTCAGTTAATTGTGTAGATCATGTATTGTATTGTTAATCACCAGTTATTGTCTCCTTTCAATGCGTCGTCGTGCCGGTTACTACTACTGTTCCTACATAATCACAAGCTTGTATGGATGATTATCTCAGATCAGATGTTGCTAGATTACTTTCTTAGATTGCTTTTGTCACCAAGCCACACAGATCATCTAGTTAGATATAATCCGCTACTCTAGGGTGATGAATGAACGAACAAACAATAATAGGAACATGGGCACCAGGTTTTAGAGGGCTTGTGATTTCGTGGTTGCAGCAAGCCCGCCTTGTACGCCCGACGAGTTTATCCTGTGTATTTTGTCTTGCTAGACGAGTTATCCAGCAATACTAGTGCATAGTAGAAAATTATCATAGATCCTAGCTGTAACCTGCTTTTGTGCTTGTGAGTTTGGCCTGCATGATTTTCTGGGGATTTGGTACCAGACTAGAGGTAGAGGCTGACGATTTCTTGTTTTTTCAGTCAAGTGCTTGATAGAGAGCTGTCTCATATGCATTTTCCGTTCCTAATGGTGCCTTTTCATTTCCTTGCCAGGCCAAATAAAGGATGTTGTTCTCGGTGGAGTTGCGCTTGAGGACGAGCAGAGAGAGAAATTTAATCAAATCCAATAGGTAGGTTCTTTGTTCTTACCACATGTTGGCAAATTGTATTTGTTGTGCATATGCCAACTATGTCTACCTGATTGTAAACATAACTGCAATATTGTATATATGTTGACAGTCTGGTAAAAACTTGTTGTGCCTAGGTTTGTGGATCTTAAAAAAATCATCTATCCTTTCCTTACTCATACAAAAAGCCCAGCTATTGTTCTTGTAAATACAGACGTGCATAGCATCGGTACCTTCACCAAACAGAGAAGGCTCTGGCCACTTCTTATGACAAGAAAAATAGAAGCGCTCCTAAATTTAAACATATTCTTCTTTACTGATAACTCATTGTTCTTTTCTGAACTATTGCAAAAATCGAGCAGCGGTAGTGATTATATAAATTTTATAGTGTCTTGGTAGCTTGACTCATGTCTGCCACTGCTCATTTTCATGTTGACAGAGTGTTCAGCCGATGGCGGAATACCACGCCGCAGCGTGGGCAGTTGGCGGTTGCGCTATATATGTGAGGTAACGAACATTACACGCAGTGAAGAACTTTTAGCTTTTCCACACGTGTATATCTTTAGACAACTTTCAGTCTTCTTTTCATGTGCTGAAACTGAAAGAAATCTTTGATGCTAACTCTGCGTGTGATTATGGCAGTGACAAACCCGAAAACCATGACTTTGATCTGCTAAGGAAGCTTGTGTTTCCTGACGGATCAATCCCGCGAGCCAAACTGCCCGGCAGACAAACTGCACTAAAGTTGTCGCGGAAATTCCGTGCGATGGAAGCTTCTAGAGCCTGCTGGTACTTCCTAGCCAGAAGCCCCATGAGCTCGACGTCCAGCCCTACAACCACGACCCAACGCGCAAGGTTGCTCCCTGCTCCCTCATGTTCATTTATCTTTCCAGCTCAATCCTACATTCCTACCGCTACTTTTGCTGTTGAAATCGAGATGCTACCCTCATCCTGCTGCTGTCTGTCAGTCCAATCAAACTGGCCATAGAATGAATGAGTTTGCAACCCTTCCTAATTTTTTGTTCTTTTTCTATTTTGAAATGGACGCAGCAGGTGCTCTGCACTTGCACACGTCTAGCACCGTCTCCGGCGCGGGGGTGCTTCTTGAGGCGACCGGCATGACGGCGGCGACCACAAGCTCTCCGGTGAGTCGGATCCATCTTCTAGCCCTAGCTCCCTATTTTCTACTCCTATAGCATAATCTGTTGGTTTAGAACACTAGCAGCAGTAGCCTACCGTGTATACGTACTAAACAGCAGGAGCTCAACCACCTTGTGTACACTAGCAGCTTGCTTACACACTTGTCACTTTTGCTTGTGGTAGCCATTACGTAGCTGAATCATGTCTGTGTCTACTAATCATCAGTTCATAGTATTTGGCTTCTGTGTGATGGTCTGCGACTATTTTATGGTGATGTCGATATACTTTCTGATTTGAAGTTACTAATATTTTTTGTTTTGATTCTTTCTCTGGTGCGAGAAAAGCTGTGAGTAGACGTCAACGATGCCTACTTGCTTGGCTGCTACAGTGATGCATGCGCCGGTTAAGCAAGAACACATGCATATACGTACATGTTAGGATAGTAGCAGATGTGCCATAATTCCTATGTAAGGAAATGTATTCCTGGGATGATTTTGTTATGTTATCTAAACCTGGGAGATGTGTTATGTGATGTGATATGATGGATGATCTGAATTCGACATTGAGTTTTCCTGATTTGAATATGAAACAATGTCGGATGCGTGTGTGTCACGGGATTAAAGAGGTCTTGTGCCCAAACAATTTTGTCCAAACATTTATTTCAAAATCCGAGATCTAATACTTGACAACTAATTGGGCTGAAAAAGGCCACAGCCCAACAAGCATTGGTCTGTTTAAAAAGTGAAACAAAAAAGGCTCAGAAAATAAAAAAATATTGCAAAAAGGCCGAGGCACCCTAATATGGAAGTATGTCCCGTGCAGAAATTGACAGAAAAAATACACTAAATTGGCTAAATTAATGGGCTCGACCCGTATAAACACCCAATTGGACTGGGCCGATTCTAATTTTTGACCTTTTCAATTGGTCGTAATTTTTCCACATCAGATTGCCACGTCGGACCCGACGTGGCCTAGGCAGAGAGCTAGCGACCAAAACAGAAGGTCATGGAATCAACGACCTTTTGTTTTGGTCGTGGAATTCCACGACCTGCTCATAGAGAAGGTCGTTAATTTCCGTTTACGACCGCCAACTTTTGACCATCTGTTTTTGGTCAAAAAAAGGTCGCAAAAATAAAAATCAATGACCTTTCAGTGACCAATAGTGAGGGTCGCAAGTTGACATATTTCTTGTAGTGTATGAACAATATTTGAATCTTCTCTGAATTCTTTTATGTATGATTGGTTATCTTTGCAAGTCTCTTCGAATTATCAGTTTGGTTTGGCCTACTAGATTGATCTTTCTTGCAATGGGAGAAGTGCTTAGCTTTGGGTTCAATCATGCGGTGCTTGATCCCAGTGACAGTAGGGGAAACGACACGTATTGTATTGTTGCCATCGAGGATAAAAAGATGGGGTTTATATCATATTGCTTGAGTTTATCCCTCTACATCATGTCATCTTGCCTAATGCGTTACTCTGTTCTTATGAACTGAATACTCTAGATGCATGCTGGATAGCGGTCGATGTGTGGAGTAATAGTAGTAGATGCAGGCAGGAGTCAGTATACTTGTTACGGACATGATGCCTATATACATGATGATGCCTAGATATTCTCATAATTATGCACTTTTCTATCAATTGCTCGACAGTAATTTGTTCACCCACCGTAATACTTATGCTATCTTGAGAGAAGCCACTAGTGAAACCTATGGCCCCCGGGTCTATTTTCCATCATATTAGTCTCCCGTCAAATAGCTATTTCTATCGACGTTTATTTTGCAATATTTACTTTTAATCTTTATCATAAAAATACCAAAAATATTATCTTATCATCTCTATCACATCTCACTTTTGCAAGTGGCCGTGAAGGGATTGACAACCCCTTTATCGCGTTGGTTGCAAGGTCTTATTTGTTTGTGTAGGTACGAGGGACTTGCGTGTGGTCTCCTACTGGATTGATACCTTAGTTCTCAAAAACTGTGGGAAAACTTACTCTACTTTCTCGCATCACCCTTTCCTATTCAAGGGAAAACCAACGCATGCTCAAGAGGTAGAAGTACACAGCCGGCGCTTGGCTCAACAACTGTCGCGGCTATGACCTCTAGCTCAACAGCTGCGGCGACGGCTGGTGCTAGCGACTCTGTGCGCCCACCGGCTCAAGTTCTGACAGAGCTGTTGGAGGCTTTGGCGACTTCGATGGGGGTGGAGGTAACCCTAGAAACTCAGGAACAGCATAAGGTTGATGTGGCAAAGCTACGAGATGAGATAGCTCAAGCCAAGGAGGAGCAGGCGGCTGAGAATGCTAGGATGGCTACGGAGCGGGCTGCTTTGGATGCTCAGGCACAACGGATTCAGGCAGAGTCTTTCCGGCTTACCTTGGATCAAAACGATTCAAATGCTATCATGAGAAGGAGACACCAAAGTCGTTTACCTCTGGTTTATGATGCGAGAAACCTTTTCAACACGCCTGGGGCAGGGACCAGTGACCCACCTGTGGTGAACTGGGCGGTTGAGGCGCCCGAGATTGGAGTGCCGGTCCAGCCGCGTGCTACGGATCCGCCTCAATTGGATATGACTCCGCCTCGACATGTTCCGACGCCACCGGGTCATTATTCTAACCCCTTGGAGAACATGATTGCTGCTGCGACACGATTGGCAGATCTCCCAGTTGAAGGCGAGTCTCCAACGGTGATAGAGACAAGGAGGGTCAGAGAGCTTCTTCAGACGGCTATGGCTCAACAGGCGGCTTATTCTTATAGTTGTGAGTGGATCCACTCAACCCCTCGACCAAGTCGGAGTTATAGCAGGCACATTGATTCGCCAGCATTTTCAAGTAGTGAGCAACACCGTAACCAGCCTCGGAGGCATGACCCGGCGCGCGGTGGAAACGATGCCCAAACTTTGGTTGATCAGGGTAGGGCGCGTTTGGAAGCGGTGCTGGCGGCTCAGCTCGCGGCTCAATGCAATCCCCGGCTTATCCGTCAGCGTCTGTGGAGGCAGGAGTGACCTCTAGAACCTTGGGTGTGCCCCGTTTAGTGCCGGCTCTACGCAACGAGCGTTTGCCTAAGGACTTCAAGGGCCCTCGAAAGGTGCCTAATTACAGAGCGGATCAACCCCTGGAGGCTTGGATCGAGAGCTATGAGATGGCTATGGAGATGTTGAATGTTAGTGACGCTGCATGTGCTAAGTATTTCACCATGATGTTGGATGGGCCGGCTCGTACTTGGTTGAAAGGGCTGCCCGCTAATTCCATTAGATCATGGGCAGAGTTGAAAGCTCGTTTTATCCAAAAAAAATTAAGATACATGCAAGTAGCCTTTGTTGATCTTGGATTTGTATTCTTCTGTCCAAAGTGAGGGCGAGTCAACAACCAATTGGGTGCGCCAAATTTCAGCTATTATACCCTCATCGGACAGTATCAATGCCAGTTCAGCAGTCCTGATGTTGGAGAAGAATTGCCGTTTTCTCCCCCTTAAGCAGAAACTGGGACGGCTTAAACGCCACTACAATGACATGGGGGAGCTCATGGCAGCTCTCGTCAAATATGCCGACTCTGATAGTACCAAAGACCCCGACTATGATGAGGAGAAGGCGGGTAAAGGGAAGAAGAGTGGCAGTGTGAAGGGACAGCAGCATAACATGGCAGGTCACGGTGGCAATGGTGAGCGCAAGGCCAAGGGTGGTTTAGACTTTGTGGCCAACACTAATACGCAGAACAATAATCAGGGTAAGAAGGGGAGGCCGCCCGGGCTTGGTGGGCCAAAGTTCAACCTGGAGGCGATGCTGAATCAGCCTTGCCCAAAGCATGGTACGCATGAAAAGCCGGCCAATCATCTATGGAAGGATTGCTTCATCATGAGGGAGTATAGAAATTCCAATTTTTTCCAGAACAATCATGGCCCAAATGGCGGTTCAGGATCCGGCTCTCACAGGCCTAGCTTTGGTGGTGGCGGCTCAAACCCTGGTTTCCAGGGAAAAGGCAATCAAGGTGGTTTTAATCAGCAATCTGGTCAAGGGAATCAATAGCAGCAATCTGGTTATCAGAGTAATCCGAAGCAGTTGAATAGTGGACAATATCATGTGTTCACTACGGGTTTGTGTAAACGTGACCAGAAGATTCATAAAAGGGCGGTGAACTTAGTTGAGCCGGCGGTTCCCCGTTTCTTGCGATGGTCTAAACATCCTATTCTTTGGAGGTGTGAGGATCACCCTCCCCGGGTTGACAATCCAGGTCAGCTGGCTTTGGTGGTTGCACCTCGGGTTGGAGGGTACAAATTCACTAAAGTACAAATGGATGGAGGCAGCAGCATCAATATCCTTTACTATGATACTTTCCGTCGGATGGGCTTGATTGATAAGGATCTTAAGCCGTCCAATACTGTTTTTCATGGAGTGGTGCCTGGTAAGTCGGCGTATCCAATGGGCAAGATAGCTTTGGAGGTGGCTTTTGGTGATGAGCATGATTCCAGAGCGGAGACATTGACCTTTGAAGTGGTTAAGATCAAGAGCCCTTATCATGCCTTGTTTGGGCGGCCGGCTTATGCCAAGTTTATGGCAAGGTCTTGTTATGTTTATCTGCAGCTCAAGATGCCGGGTTACAAGGGCACCATTACTGTGCACGGCAATAGGAAGATAGCCTTGGAATGTGAAGAAGGTGATGCTGCTTATGTTGAGTCTATTTGCGCAATAGAAGAGTTGAAGTTTTATAAAGATAATGTTAACCCGGCGGATATTACGCCTCTAAAGAAGCCAACCACAGAACATGACCCCTTGTTGAAGTTTAAGTCGGCGGACGACACTAAGATGGTTGACTTTGTTCCTGGCGATTCATCCAAGCAGTTCAATATCAGTGCTAATTTGGATCCAAAATAGGAAAGTGTGCTCATCGAGTTCATCCGTGAGAACCGGGACATCTTTGCATGGGAGCCTTCAGACATGCCAGGTGTACCGAGGGAACTCGCTAAGCACACTCTCAATATTGATCCAAAGTTTAAAGCGGTCAAGCAATTCCTTCGTCGCTTTAATGAAGAGAGGAGTAAGGCCATTGGTGAAGAAGTGGCCTGGCTTTTGGCAGCTGGGTTTATTGTTGAAGTTTTCATCCTGAATGGTTGGCTAATCCAGTGCTGGTACTCAAGAAGAATGGTACTTGGCGGATGTGTGTTGATTACACAGACCTTAACAAGGCCTGTCCGGTCGATCCTTTTGCTCTACCTCGTATTGATCAGATTATTGATGCTACGACGGGTTGTGAGCATTTGAGTTTCTTGGATGACTATTCAGGGTATCATCAGATCAAGATGGCAGTTAAGGACCAGGAGAAGACAACCTTCATACCTCCCTTTGGAGCCTTCTGCTATGTGTCTATGCCTTTTGGGCTCAAGAGTGCTCAGGCGACCTACCAGCGGTGTGTGCAAAATTGCCTTAATGATCAGATTGGGTGCAATGTTCATGCTTATGTGGATGATATTGTGGTGAAATCAAGGAAGAAAGACACCTTGATAGATGATTTGAAAGAGACCTTTGACAACCTCTGAGTCTACAAGATGATGCTTAACCCGACTAATGTGTTTTTGGTGTACTAGCCGGCAAGCTCTTGGGTTTTCAGGTTACAGAACGGGGCATTGAAGCTAACCCGGAGAAAATCAAGGCTATTACTTCCTTGGCTAAACCAGCGTGTATTAATGATGTTCAGTGTCTGGCGGGTCGTATTGCGGCCTTGAGCCGGTTCATAAGCTGGTTGGGTGAAAAGGCTATCCCTCTGTACCAGATGAGGAAGAAAACAATCACTTTGTCTGGAGTGATGCTACTGATCAAGCGTTTGAAGCCTTGAAGAAACAGTTAGCTAAGCCGCCGATCCTAGCTGCACCCATTGAGAAAGAGCCCTTGTTGTTATATGTGGCTGCAAATAGCCCAGCCGCCGATCCTACTGATTCATGGCTAGTCGAAAGCTCAAACAATATTTTCTGGGACATCCCATCACTGTGGTTAGTTCTACCCCCTTGGGGGACATTATTCAAAACAGAGAAGCCACAGGTCGGGTAGCCAAATGGGCCCTTGAGCTTGGGCCCCATGGTTTGAAGTACATGCCACGGACGGCTATTAAGTCTCAAGCACTGGTGGATTTTATCAATGACTGGATTGGGCTGCAAATGCATGAGGAGAAGCCAGATAGCACATATTGGACTATTCATTTTGATGGATCCAGGCAGTTGGAAGGCTCGGGGGCTGGAGTTATCTTGACTTCCCCACGAGGTGATAAATTTTGTTATGTTTTAAGGTTGATGTTCCCTTGTACTAACAATGCAGCTGAGTATGAGGCCTTGCTCCATGGTCTTCAGATGGCTAAAGAGATGAATTTAAGCTAGGTGAGGTGTTTCGGTGACTCGGATTTGGTGGCTCGGCAAGTTTCAGGCACTTGGGATTCTAAGGACCCACTCATGGCGGCTTATCGCCGGGAGGTCGATGCTATGGCTGGTCACTTCAAGGGCTATCAAGTGGATCATGTTGATCGAAGGAAAAACGAGGCGGCTGATGCTTTAAGTCGGTTGGGGTCCCAGCGTAAGCCGGTGCCACCCAATGTTTTCCTTGATATTCTGCATAACCCTTCATTCAAGTTGCCTACAGAGGAAGATCTTGCTATTCCTGACCTGGAGGCACAATTGGTGGCGGCTCTCCATGCTATTCCTGATTGGACAGTTCTATATTTGGCTTATATGACCCGAGGCGAGTTACCTGAAGATGAAACTTTGGCCAGGCAGATAACCCGGCGGTCTAAGTCAATGACTGTCGGTGTCAAAATCGGCGAATCTCGGGTAGGGGGTCTCGAACTGTGCGTGTAGGATCGGTGGTAACAGGAGACGGGGGACACGATGTTTACACAGGTTCAGGCCCTCTCTATGGAGGTAATACCCTACTTCCTGCTTGATTGATCTTGATGAATATGAGTATTACAAGAGTTGATCTACCACGAGATCGTAATGGCTAAACCCTAGAAGTCTAGCCTGTATGACTATGGTAATGAATATCCTATCCGGACTACGCCCTCAGTTTATATAGACACCGGAGGGATCTAGGGTTACATAGAGTCGGTTACATAGGAAGGAATCTTCATAGTCAGTCGCCAAGCTTGCCTTCCACGCCAAGGAGAGTCCAATCCGGACACGGGACAGTCTTCGGCCTTCATGTCTTCACAGCCCATCAATCCGGCCCATGGATAAAAGGCCGGACGCCCGAGGACCCCTGATACGTCTCCAGCGTATCTATAATTTTTTATAGCTCCATGCTATATTATCTACTGTTTTGGACATTATTGGGCTTTATTATTCACTTTTATATTACTTTTGGGACTAACCTATTAACCGGAGGCCCAGCCCAGAATTGCTGTTTTTTTGCCTATTTCAGAGTTTCGCAGAAAGGGAATATCCAATGGAGTCCAAACGGAATGAAACCTTCGGGAACGTGATTTTCAGAACGAATATGATCCAGGAGACTTGGACCCTACGTCAAGAAAGAAAAGAGGAGGCCACGAGGTAGGGGGGCGCGCCTACCCCCCAGGGCACGCCCTCCACCCTCATGGGTCCCTTGTTGCTCCACCGACGTACACCTTCCTCCTATATATACCTACGTACCCCCAAACGATCAGATACGGAGCCAAAAACCTAATTCCACCGCCGCAACTTTCTGTACCCACGAGATCCCATCTTGGGGCCTGTTCCGGAGCTCCGCCGGAAGGGGAATCGATCACGGAGGGCTTCTACATCAACACCATAGCCTCTACGATGAAGTGTGAGTAGTTTACTTCAAACCTTCGGGTCCATAGTTATTAGCTAGACGGCTTCTTCTCTCTTTTTGGATCTCAATACAATGTTCTCCCCCTCTCTCGTGGAGATCTATTCGATGTAATCTTCTTTTGCGGTGTGTTTGTTGAGACCGATGAATTGTGGGTTTATGATCAATATTATCTATGAACAATATTTGAATCTTCTCTGGATTCGTTTATCTATGATTGGTTATCTTTGCAAGTCTCTTTGAATTATCAGTTTGGTTTGGCCTACTAGATTGATCTTTCTTGCAATGGAAGAAGTGCTTAGCTTTGGGTTCAATCTTGCGGTGTCCTTTCCCAGTGACAATAGGGGCAGCAATGCACGTATTGTATTGTTGCCATCGAGGATAACAAGATGGGGTTTTTATCATATTGCATGAATTTATCCCTCTACATCATGTCATCTTGCTTAAGGCGTTACTCCATTTTTATGAACTTAATACTCTAGATGCATCTTTGGATAGCGGTCGATGAGTGGAGTAATAGTAGTAGGTGCAGGCAGGAGTCGGTCTACTTGTCTCGGACGTGATGCCTATACACATGATCATACCTAGATATTCTCATAACTATTCTCAATTCTGTCAATTGCTCAACAGTAATTTGTTCACCCATCGTAGAATACTTATGCTCTTGAGAGAAGCCACTACTGAAACCTATGGCCCCCGGGTCTATCTTCATCATATTAATCTTCCAACACTTAGTTAATTCCTTTGCTTTTTACTTTGCATCTTTATCACAAAAATACCAAAAATATTATCCTATCATATCTATCAGATCTCACTCTTGTAAGTGGCCATGTAGGGATTGACAACCCCTTATCGCGTTGGTTGCGAGGATTTATTTGTTTTGAGTAGGTGCGAGGGACTCTCGCGTGGCCTCCTACTAGATTGGTACCTTGGTTCTCAAAAACTGAGGGAAATACTTACGCTACTTTGCTGCATCACCCTTTCCTCTTCAAGGGAAAACCAACGCAGTGCTCAAGAGGTGGCAAGAAGGATTTCTGGCGCCGTTGCCGGGGAGGTATACGCAAAAGTCAACATACCAAGTACCCATCACAATCCCTTATCTCCCGCATTACATTATTTGCCATTTGCCTCTCGTTTTCTTCTCCCCCACTTCACCCTTGCCGTTTTATTCGCCCTCTCTTTTTTGTTCGCCTATTTTTCGTTTGCTTGTCATTATGGCTAGTCCTCTATCTTCTCCGTTGTCTCTCGAGAATGAAGTTCTAAATTTTATGCAAAGGGAGGGAGAAAATCTAAAAGATGCTTGGTGTAGAATTTGCAATGCTCAAAATAGATCTACCAGGAAGCAATCTACTTCCGTTCTTCTCCACAATTTTTATGTAGGTGCTAATCCTTGGTATAGATATATCCTTGATACCATTACCGGAGGGAATTTCTTGGGTAGCCATACTTTTGATTCTTATAATGCTTTGATAGATTTGTTTGGCTCACCACCTCTTTTGGTTAATGGAACTATGTTAACTTTGGAGCATGTAATGCAAAGGCTTGAAATTATTGATAATAAGGTTGCTACCGTAGAGTTAATTGAAAATTTGGATAAAAAGATCCACAACCGAATCACTCAATATGGATCTAAAGTAGGAGTCACCTTGAAAAATATTAAAGAGAAGGAACCCATAGTTAATGAGAAAATAAATCAGGATTCCACTAGGATCGATAAACTTGAGGATATCATTACAAACTTGGGAACCGCTTTTTCCTTCGTAAAGAATACTCCAAGTCCTCCTACTAAAATTGCCAAGCTTATGTATGTTCCTAAAAATAAGGGTGAATCCTCTAGTAAGGAAACTGCGGATCTCAAATCTATAAGTAATCATCCCAATCTTTTTGCTATCATTAAGAAACCATTTGCTACAAATGAATTTTTCGATCTTGTGCCTAAAAGTTTGATAATTACTAAAAAGAAAGAAAGTTCTAAGGATGATACATGTCTCATTGAAGAATTTCCTACCAAAGATGGCGATACCTAGATCTATCCTTGCTTTTATGCCTAGCTAGGGGCGTTAAATGATAGCGCTTGTTGGGAGGCAACCCAATTTTATTTTTTAGTTTTTTGCTTTTTGTTTCTATTTAGGAATAAATATTTGTTCTAGCCTCTGGTTAGATGTTTTTTTATGTTTTAATTAGTGTTTGTGCCAAGTTAAACCAATAGGATCTTCTTGGATGATAGTTATTTGATCTTGCAGAAATTTCCAGAAACTTTCTCTTCACGAAAACAATTGTTAAAAATCACCAGAACGTGATAAAATACTGGTTCACATTGCTGCTGATCAATAAACAAATTGTCTAGGTCGTCCTATTTTGGCTGCTTTTTGGAGTTCCAGAAGTTTGCGTTAGTTACAGATTACTACAGACTGTTCTGTTTTTGACAGATTCTGTTTTTCGTGTGTTGTTTGCTTATTTTGATGAATCTATGGCTATTAAAATAGTTTATAAACCATAGAGAAGTTGGAATACAGTAGATTTAACACCAATATAAATAAAGTATGAGTTCATTACAGTACCTTCAAGTGGTCTTTTGTTTTCTTTCGCTAACGGAGCTCACGAGATTTTCTGTTGAGTTTTGTGTTGTGAAGTTTTCAAGTTTTGGGTGAAAGATTAGATGGATTATGGAACAAGGAGTGGCAAGAGCCTAAGCTTGGGAATCCCCATGGCACCCCCAAGATAATTTAAGGACACCAAAAAGCCAAAGCTTGGGGATGCCCCGAAAGGCATCCCCTCTTTCATCTACTTCCATTGGTAACTTTATTTGGAGCTATATTTTCATTCACCACATGATATGTGTTTTGCTTGGAGCGTCTTGTATGATTTGAGTCTTTGCTTCTTAGTTACCACAATCATCCTTGTTATACACACCTTTTGAGAGAGCCATACATGATTTGGAATTTGATAGAATACTCTATGTGCTTCGCTTATATCTTTTGAGTTATATAGTTTTGCTCTAGTGCTTCACTTATATCTTTTAGAGCACGGTGGTGGATTTGTTTTATAGAAAATATTGATCTCTCATGCTTCACTTAGATTATTTTTAGAGTCTTAAATAGCAAGGTAATATTCTTAAACAATCGTAATATGCTAGGTATTCAAGATTAGTAAAAAATTCTTATGAGTGTGTTGAATACTATGAGAAGTTTGATGCTTGATAATTGTTTTGAGATATAAAGATGGTGATATTAGAGTCATGCTAGTTGAGTAGTTGTGAATTTGAGAGATACTTGTGTTAAAGTTTGTGATTCCCGTAGCATGCATGTTTGGTGAACCGTTATGTGATGAAGTCGGAGCATGATTTATTTATTGATTGTCTTCCTTATGAGTGGCGGTCGGGGACGAGCGGTGGTCTTTTCCTACCAATCTATCCCCTAGGAGCATGCGCGTAATACTTTGCTTTGATAACTTGTAGATTTTTGCAATAAGTATATGAGTTCTTTATGACTAATGTTGAGTCCATGGATTACACGCACTCTTCTTCCTTCCACCATTGCTAGCCTCTCTAATACCGCGCACTTTTCGCCGGTATCATACACCCACCATAAACCTTCCTCAAAACAGCCACCATACCTACCTATCATGGCATTTCCATGGCCATTCCGTGATATATTGCCATGCAACTTTCCACCGTTCCGTTTATTATGACACGCTCCATCATTGTAATATTGCTTTGCATGATCATGTAGTTGACATCGTATTTGTGGCAAAGCCACCGTTCATAATTCTTTCATACATGTCACTCTTGATTCATTGCATATCCCGGTACACCGCCGGAGGCATTCATATAGAGTCATATTTTTTTTCTAAGTATCGAGTTGTAAATGTTGAGTTGTAAGAAAATAAAAGTGTGATGATCATCATTTTTAGAGCATTGTCCCAAGTGAGGAAAGGATGATGGAGACTATGATTCCCCCACAAGTGGGGATGGGACTCCGGACGAAAAAAAAAGAAAAGAAAAGAGGCCATAAAAAAAGAGAAAAAGGACCAAATAAAAAAATGAGAGAAAAAGTGAGAAGGGACAATGTTACTATCCTTTTACCACACTTGTGCTTCAAAGTAGCACCATGATCTTCATGATAGAGAGTCTCTCATTTTGTCACTTTCATATACTAGTGGGAATTTTTCATTATAGAACTTGGCTTGTATATTCCAGTGATGGGCTTCCTCAAAATGCCCTAGGTCTTCGTGAGCAAGCGAGTTGGATGCACAACCACTTAGTTTCTTTTGTTGAGCTTTCATATACTTATAGCTCTAGTGTATCCGTTGCATGGCAACCCTACTCACTCACATTGATATATATTGATGGGCATCTCCATACCTCGTTGATACGTCTAGTTCATGTGAGACTATCTTCTCCCTTTTTGTCTTCTCCACAACCACCATTTTATTCCACATATAGTGCTATGTCCATGGCTCACGCTCATGTATTGCGTGAAGATTGAAAAAGTTTGAGAATGTCAAAAGTATGAAACAATTGCTTGGCTTGTCATCGGGGTTGTGCATGATTTAAATACTTTGTGTGGTGAAGATATAGCATAGCCAGACTATATGATTTTGTAGGGATAACTTTCTTTGGCCATGTTATTTTGAGAAGACATAATTGCTTTGTTAGTATGCTTGACGTATTATTATTTTTTATGTCAATATTAAACTTTTATCTTGAATCTTTCGGATCTGAATATTCATACCACAATTAAGAAGAATTACATTGAAATTATGCCAAGTAGCACTCCGCATCAAAAATTCTGTTTTTATCATTTACCTACTCGAGGACGAGCAGGAATTAAGCTTGGGGATGCTTGATACGTCTCCAACGTATCTATAATTTTTTATTGCTCCATGCTATATTATCTATTGTTTTGGACATTATTGGGATTTATTATTCACTTTTATATTACTTTTGGGACTAACCTATTAACCGGAGGCCCAGCCCAGAATTGCTGTTTTTTGCCTATTTCAGAGTTCCGCAGAAATGGAATATCAAACGGAGTCCAAACGGAATGAAACCTTCGGGAACGTGATTTTAAGAACGAATATGATCTAGGAGACTTGGACCCTACGTCAAGAAACAAAAGAGGAGGCCACGAGGTAGGGGGCGCGCCTACCCCCCAGGGCGCCCCCTCCACCCTCGTGGGCCCCCTGTTGCTCCACCGACCTACTCCTTCCTCCTATATATACCTATGTACCCCCAAACGATCAGATACGGAGCCAAAAACCTAATTCCACTGCCGCAACTTTCTGTACACACGAGATCCCTTCTTGGGGCCTGTTCCAGAGCTCCGCCTGAAGGGGAATCGATCACAGAGGGCTTCTACATCAACACCATAGCCTCTCCGATGAAGTGTGAGCAGTTTACTTCAGACCTTCGGGTCCATAGATATTAGCTAGATGGTTTCTTCTCTCTTTTGGGATCTCAATACAATGTTCTCCCCCTCTCTCGTGGAGATCTATTCGATGTAATCTTCTTTTGCGATGTGTTTGTTGAGACGGATGAATTGTGGGTTTATGATCAAGATTATCTATGAACAATATTTGAATCTTCTCCGAATTCTTTTATGTATGATTGGTTATCTTTGCAAGTCTCTTTGAATTATTAGTTGTTTCCTACTAGATTGATCTTTCTTCCAATGGGAGAAGTGCTTAGCTTTGGGTTCAATCTTGCGGTGTCCTTTCCGAGTGACAGTAGGGGTAGCAAGGCATGTATTGTATTGTTGCCATCGAGGATAACAAGATGGGGTTTTTATCATATTGCATGAATTTATCCCTCTACATCATGTCATCTTGCTTAAGGTGTTACTCCGTTTTTATGAACTTAATACTCTAGATGCATGTCGGATAGCGGTCGATGAGTGGAGTAATAGTAGTAGATGCAGGCAGGAGTCGGTCTACTTGTCTCGGACGTGATGCCTATACACATGATCATACCTAGATATTCTCATAACTATGCTCAATTCTGTCAATTGCTCAACAGTAATTTGTTCACCCACCATAGAATACTTATGCTCTTGAGAGAAGCCACTAGTGAAACCTATGGCCCCGGGGTCTATCTTCATCATATTAATCTTCCAACACTTAGTTATTTCCTCTGTTTTTTACTTTGCTTTTATTTTACTTTGCATCTTTATCACAACAATACCAAAAATATTATCCTATCATATCTATCAGATCTCACTCTCGTAAGTGGTCGTGTAGGGATTGACAACCCCTTATCGTGTTGGTTGCAAGGATTTATTTGTTTTGTGTAGGTGTGAGGGACTCGCGCTTAGCCTCCGACTGGATTGATACCTTGGTTCTCAAAAACTGAGTTAAATACTTACGCTACTTTGCTGCATCACCCTTTCCGCTTCAAGGGAAAACCAACGCATTGCTCAAGAGGTAGCAACCCCTCAGTCCAGGACTCCCTCAGTAGCTACCTACGGGCAGTCGGCTCTGATACCAACTTGTGACGCCCTCGATTCAATCGTACACTAATCATACACGCAAATGTGTACGATCAAGATCAAGGACTCACGGTAAGATATCACAACACAACTCTAGACACAAATTAAAATAATGCAAGCTTTATATTACAAGCCAGGGGCCTCGAGGGCTCGAAAAAATAAGCTCGAAAACACAAGAGTCGGTGGAAGCAAGAATATCTGAGTCTGAGACATGAGTTAGACAAGTTTGCCTTAAGAAGGCTAGCACAAAAAGTAGCAACGATCGAAAAGGCAAGGCCTCACTGCTTGAGAGCCTCCTAACTACTCACAGTGGTCGGCGGTCTCCACGTAGTAGTAGGCATCAGCGGTGGCATCTGGCTCCTGGCTCGACATCTGTTTGCATCAACCGGAAAGAAGAAGAAAGGGGGAAAAGGGGAGCAAAGCAACCGTGAGTACTCATCCAAAGTACTCGCAAGCAAGGATCTACACTACATATGCATCGGTATCAATGAAATGGGCTGTATCTGTGGATTGAACTGCAGAATACCAGAAGAGAAGGGGGAAAGCCTAGCCTATCAAAGACTAGCATCTTCTGGAAACCACCATCTTGCAGCAACAGGAGGGAGTAGAGTAGCATAAAGTAAAGTAGTAGTAAAGTGATCAACCTCGGCCAGAGATCCTTTCTTGACTCCCTGCGAGAAAGTAATCCCAGAGCCATACTATCTAGTTATCATCACAATCCATTACTCATCACCATCCAGTTCTCATCACAAGTATCCAATTCTAGTTGTATCGATCGGGATACAACTCCAAGTGTCCGTTACCGTAGGACAGGCTATCGATAGATGTTTTCTTCCCTGCAGGGGTGCACCAACTTACCCACCACGCTCGCTTAACTCCGGCCGGACACACTTTCCTGGGTCATGCCCAGCCTCGGCCAAACAGTACACCGCAACCCAACCTAGGCTTAATAGAGAGGCCAGCACGCCGGACTAAACTTATGCCCCCAGGGGTCATGGGCCATCTCCTCGGGAACTCCTGCACGTTGCGAGGGCGGCCGATGAGCAGACCTAGCTACCTCCTTCAACAAGGCAGGCGCTTACGCAGTCCAACCCGGCGCGCGCCGCTCGATCATTGACGTCTATTAAGCTTGGCTGATGTATACGACGCAGAACGCCCATACTATGCCCACGTGATGGTTAGTGCTATCGGGCGAGGCCCCTCGAATCAAATATCCAAATCGTAGTGGATTAGGGCAGCGGTAACAAGCGAGACTCACGAAAGATGTGACCCGTTGCCCGTCTCGAGGACTTGCGGCAAGGGCTAGGAATGCCCGACCACGCCTCGTAATTATCTCGCGCGCACCCTCCAGGTCAACCCGACTCCACATCACTCGCAATTAAGCTCGCGTGGGTACCCCTCAGGGTCAACCAGTCTTTCCAAGTAACAGTGGTAAAGTCCAAGTATCCGTGTGTCCAATCGTCAAGTGGAAAACCCAAGGAATCACCCCCGATGAATTCCACTGGATGTAATCATCAAGGTGAACATAAGAGGAATCACCCTCGAAGTCCACACTTGAGGGGTTGCACGACAGAGCCGTATCAGAAGTGGTTAAGGCGGAATCACCCTCGATGACCACGACCGAATAGCTACACTACAGGGTAACATCAGAAGTGCTGATGAGGGCTCACCCCCGGCACTCGATAGTAACCCAGTAGTGTCGAGCAAGTAAGGGGAAAGTGATGTGCGGTGTCGGGGTCTGGTCTTCGATCCCGTTGATCGGGTCTTTGATGATGAAGCAGGGGCAACAAGGACAAGGTGGGGGTCACTGATGGATCACTAACCAACCTATACTAAGCAGTTTAGGATAAACAGGTAAGGTACAACAGCAGATACAAAAGCAGGCTATGCATCAGAATAGGAGCAAACAATAACAGTAGCAAAATCTAATGCAAGCATGAGAGAATGGAATGGGCGATATCGGGATGATCAAAGGGGGGGCTTGCCTGGTTGCTCAGACAAGAAGGAGAATTAAATCGTCGGCGTAGTAAATCACAGGGGGGCATCAGTAGCGGTCTCGAGGTCTACCGGAGAAGAAGAGGGGGAGAAACAGTAATTACATGCAAACATAAGCATAACAAGACAATAAGCGGTGCTAGAGGTGTTCTAACGCAGCGCTAGGCGATACTAGCGAAGGAGGATAACATCCGGGAAAGTTTTCCCGGTTCCGGACGTCTGTCAGACAGATGAATCGGAGGGAAAAAGGTTCAACGTTTGTTATGCTAGGGATGTATGATAGACGAACAGAGAGCGTATTTAGATTCGTCTCGTCGTTCTGAGCAACTTTCATGTAGAAAACATTTTCATCCGAGTTACGGTTTATTCTATATTAATTTTCAAAATTTTAAAAGATTTTCTAAAGTTATTAATAAACCTAAAAGGAGTTATTGCATCAGCATGACATCATCACGACATCAGCGATCAACAGTGCACGATTGGTGAGTCAAACTTCTGAGTGGGTCCCATTGTTGAGCGAGCTTGAACCCACGAGGAGAGGGGCAGGGCTGCGGAGGAGGCCGGGAGGCGGGCGCTCGGCGATTCGGTGGCGGGTCGACGCTGGGAGACGCGGTCACTGTGGTCGGGCGAGCGCCCGATCCAGATCAGGTCGTGGGTGGGGAGAGGAGCGAGGATCGTGGGGAAGTGGGGGTGTGGTGGTGGATCGGGCTGGGGTTCGAGGCGTGGGGGTTAAGCGGGGAGAGGTGGGCGGCTGGATGGGCTGGCCAGTGGCCGAGGGTGATCTAGGCCCGAGGCGGTGGGCCTTTTCACACATTTTTTGTTTACGGCTTTCTTTTAAAACTTCTCGCTTTCTTTTATTTTCAAAAGCAAAACAGTTTTATAATTTATAAAACTTACACTTAGCATAAGAGTATAAATTAGGCTACTGCCACATTAAGCTTAACATTATAATACATTAGCTTAGCATTTTTTTAACTTAAAAAGCATTTAATTTAAATGTTTTAGCCACTATTTTAACTAGTTTAGGGCACTTAGACATTTTGGAAAAAAGTTAGTTCACTGCCAATATTATCAAAAGAATAATTGCCACATGATGAACATTTTAGATTTCATGTCTAACAAATATGAATTTTTGACTTTAGATTGGATTTGAATTTGAATTGTGATTTGGATCAAGTGAAGATTAGCACCAGTAACATGATGACATGGCACCATTAACAGGAGATTACTGTAGCATGACACTGGGGGTGTTACACCCACTCCCAACTGGGCTAGTCCTGGGTGGCCCCGTGTCTACCAAAGACACAACGACCACCGTCGTGGCCAAAACGTCCCTCACGGGGACCGGATCCGTAATAATAACAACGGGAACACAAGGTTATGTCTGCTTACCGGGCCAGGGTACACACGCCCATAACCATCCCTCGTTGGAGGTACCGGCGAGAGGCACGACAATAGACCCAGTTAGGACCTTCCCATAAAGGTAAGCATGGTTGCACTGGTCAGTTCGATTTGGTGGCACCATGACTCAGCCAACAGTTGTTCAAGTTCAATTTAATCCGGTTAAACTTGAATGCAAATATGCTGAGCCATGATAAAATAAATGATGCAATTACAATGCATGAGCATGAATATCAACATAATCATGAGAGAACCACATAACTATCCGCCATATCAACAATGAATCATATCCAACTAAGCATGGCATACTGACTAGCATGAACATCATAAGTACATACTTCTCTGAAACATAGCATGACCACTAGCATCAACAATAAATATCATGCAAGAACATATCAACAATGCCATCATGCAAGCATTTAACCGACTGGATGCAAAGGAACATGCATAACAATGGTACTCGGGACAGGTGGCAGTCATGCACCGAAGACCATCACCAACATCAACATGTACTACTAGCAAGCATAAGCATATGAAAGTAATACTAGCAACTAGGAGGGCATGATAACCAGGTGCATAACAGCATAGCAAGAAAGTAAGCACTAACCCAGAAGCATTACCAAAACAACGATAACCATATTTTAAACAAAGAAACATTTAATAAATATTCAAGTTGAAAACGATTGCTACTCCATGACTATCATGCAAGTGGGTATTGTGGCTTGCCTGGGGTGAAGAAGGCACCGGGAAGAAGTGCGGTGAAGCCGCGAAAAGATTTGCCGGAATCAGCTCTCTCTCGGAGGGGGCTGATTAGGGGCAAGGGAAAAATGTCATTTTCAGAATGTTAAAACATAGTGAAAATGATACCAACAGAACGGGCTCAACGAAACGAAGAAGTGGGCTTTGGAATCACCTCAAACGGAGTTACGGTTGCGGAGTTATGAGGTGTAGAAGATAAGGGACTTTTCTGTAAAAATACTATTCACAACCGGGTCCCTGAGTGGATAAGACAGAAGCGGTTTTTAGAAAAATATGCTTTCTAAATAAGAAAACGTACTTAGTGCGGAAGTACAAGCAGAATACGCTTTTAGAAAAGGAAGACATATTTCAGCACGAAGCAGAGGAGAAATACGCTTTCCGAAAATGAAAACGTATTCGCGGGTTTACGCCTCCACTTATCTGACGTGGACGGCAGGGTCAACGCGTGTGTGGCTGACCAGAGGGGTCTGCAGGCAGTGGGGCCCGCCTGGCCTGGAGCGCTATCTTCAACCTCGCTCCTGCCCGCGAGGCAGAGGCAGGGCGCGGCTCCGGCGACGAGCTCCGGCGCCATAGGCCACCTCCGGCGGAGCGCCGGCCACCGGGATGGTCAGGGAGACGAGGCGCATCCATCCAGTGGCCACACGCACGCCGGAGAGGTGTGGAACGATGACGCGCCACGGATGCAGAGAACCACGGCGGCGGACCATTTCGGTGGCGCGCGGCCACTCTGGCTCCGGGGAGAAACGGAGAAGACGGGGAGGTTCGGTATGATCTGGAGGATCAACTTGTGGTGGAAAGGGGAGGGGAGGAGTGTTGTCGTGCTCGAATTTGAGCCGAGCAGAGCGGCGGCCATGGCGGCGATGGGGGTCGAGGAGAGCTGCTCGAGCTCGGGCTAGTGGTGGGGAGGGCCTAGAGGAGTGCAGGAGGGTTGCTAGTGTGCTCGAAAGGCTCGGGGGAGTCCTATATATAGGCGCGGGGCGAGGTGCCGAGCTGTCGTCGCCGCGGACGTGTGGCTGGCACCTCGGACGCGTGTGCACGCGCATGGGCTCGGAGGCAAGCGACGAGGGAGGCACAGAGGAGAGCTCATGGGGAGGAGGAGGCCAAAGGAGAAGCAGAAGAAGAAGCCGAGCGCCATTAAAGCTCGGTCGGCTCTGATCTTGCAAGTGGGCGCCTCAGCCAGCGTCGGTGGGCGTCGGTGAGAAGCAGACGGAGGAGAGGGGTCGAGGCAGCGATGGCGTGGGCCAGCTGCTGGACACGCTCACGAGGCGACGAGAGGAGGAGGGTCCAGCACAAGCGATCCTTTGGGCGCAGCCACGCACAGGCGCGTGCACAAGCACGCCATTGTCATGATCACCGCGTGCACTGGCATGTAGCGGGGGAGAGGGGCTGGAACTTGTTGTCTAGTGGTAAGTCCTTCCAGGGGAGGTTACAACTGAGGTGGTAGAACGATGAAAAGTGCTCTGGTTGAATGGTAATTAACCTCTGAAGTTTACTGCAGTAAACTTGGCCGTGCACTAGTGATCCACAGAAACTTGATTGGGAGAAATGGAGTTGTCTTGAAGGTTTAACTAAGGAAGAACTACAATCTTGGAGGTTTGGAGAAGAAATGGACCAATAAATAATAGGGTTGCTTTGCAACTGCATTTTTTGTCCAGAAACTAGATTTGGATGATGCACTCACATGGAGTTATGGAATGTGATGCAACTCGGGAAATCCTCATGATATGGACATATAAAGATGCTGTAAAAAGCTCATATCAAATGGACCATCCAAAATGGTACTTGCTTTACAAACATAATTTCTGTCCAGAAACTTGGACAAATTGTAGAGAAATATTGGCTCAATGAACCATGCCCAAAATGGGTGGAGGTAGGTTATATGGATAATAGAAGGCCTAGAAAAATTGGCAGCCATAATGGATTAAGATAAAATATACTTTCTTCACAAACTGAATTTTTGGACAGAATCAAAGAATTGAAGATGAGCTCACACGGAGGCATGACATGAGCTCTACTTTGGTGGAGGGCTATGATATTATGATATGAAGGATAATGCAAAATGACAACTCATTTGGATATGCCTAGCTTGCACCTCCTTCACAAAGTTTCTTTCTGGATAGAAACTTTGGAAAATCATAATTAAATAATTACTAGGCAAATGAGGTTGCATTTTGGCATGTGGCAAAGATATGGACAGGAAAAGGTGTACAAGGAGTTTGAGGTCAATTGGGAAAAGGAAAATAGCACTTGCTTCACAATGTGCCATTTAGGGCAGAATAGGAAATGAATTATTTGAGCATGATGATAAACATGACAAATGAAATATTTTGCCATATTTGAGAATTATATGACCCAAACAATTTATGAGAATTATTTGGGAATTTTAGGAGTGATGGAAATAAAGGTTGCTTCACAACCTAGGGCGATTTGAGTTATTCCTCTAATAGAAAAGGAATATTCCCAATAAAAAGAATATTGGGATTTGGGCTAGGATGTAAATGACAGGGTCTAGGGAAGGGTTTGGGAATGACAAGCCACTCTGGAAACAAAGAAGAGGGCATCTTCTTCAGTTTCCAGACCACAAAGCCACGAAAAAAGAAAACTCAAGCAAAAACCTCAGAAAAACAAAAGAAAAAGAAAGTGCCAAAAATCAGGCTGTCACACCGACCTCCTCGCCCAATAAGGTGGATGACTCTGAAGTGTCATCGCGGAGGGTCCCTTTAGACCAGGGGACAAAAGAGGCAGTACCCGAAGGTGGATCTCCGGCCATCCGGGATTATGGGGCTGATGATAACAAAGGCCCCGGACAGTCTGGCTCGCAGCCGACAGTGATTCTGGAGACGGGTGAATCGATTCCTTCAAAGGATGGTTTTGCTCCTAGAGCGGCTTCCGGAGACCTGGAAACTCCGGATATATTGCGGGACATGTTGCGGAAAGCATCTGTCTCGGGGGAGCAACATACCTTGATGGGTACAATGATTGAGAAGTTTTTGTCCGCGAAAAGCGGATTAAATGAAGCCTTCATGAGCCTACTGAAGGGCTTCGAGGTTTGTGACATAATGTTTTCAGCTATGTTTCGTTTGTGAAGATGCGCCTGTGTATAGGTAGTAGCCCCTGACACTCGGGTAGTCTTCCCTAAGGAAGCAAACGGAGGATCGAAAAGGATCACTTGAGGACTAACCTGATAAACTTGAACACAGGCTGCTTCCCCCTTGGCCACTTTCCGGACTATGGAAATTGCCGAGCTGCAGCGGAAGATTGATGTGCCAGGGGATGATCTTGCATTAATCAATATGCGTCTTGACGAGTCGCAAGGTATGTATTCGGTGCAATCCCCATACATTTTGTGGTATAAGCATGACATAAAAATCTGAATGCTGGAGTATGCGTGGCTGCAGATGGTGTTGCCGCCATTGAAGTTCTTCGAGCGCGGCTAGCCTAGGCCAAGGAGCAGGCCCGGCGTAGCAACGCTGCTGCCAAAAAGGCATCGGTCGAGCTGAAAGCGGAACAAGCTGCACGGCGCTAGGACGAGGAGAAGATATCCATGGTGGCGCTTGAACTGGAAAATGCCACTCGCCGCTGTGAATTTTTGGAGAAGGAGAATAAAGCTTTAACGGCTGAACTGGAAAAGGCCTTACAAGAGGCGAGGGAAGCGCGATCAGAATCCAGAGCAGTCCGTGAGGAGGTTCAGCAGGCTAGGGAGATTGCTTCTGGAAAGCCGTTTCTGCTGCAAACTAAGTTCAGTGACCCGAACTATGCTCAACTTAACCAAGTGTGGAGTTCTCTGGACGAGTTCTTGGACTCGCCTAACAGTTCTTCTGATGCGGCGCAGTATTACCAAGCGCGAGATGGGTATGCAACGAAGAAGCTTTTTTGGTCGCAGTTTGGCGCATCAAAGCACCCTCTGTTGCTCAATGAACAGTTGTCCCAATAGGCCGAACTTCATAGGATATCCGGCGCTGCCATGAAGGATGTCATAATATGGTTGTGGCCAACCGAGCCTGTTCCGAATGGCTATTTCGGTTTGGTGCAGACTATTTCGGTTTGGTGCAGAGGCTTGTTGACGCGGTGCCACGTATCGACGTTGTGAAGTGGTCAACGTGCATTGAGGGTCCACGGATGGCTTTTGCCCGAGTCAAGACATTCTCGGGGAAGATGAAGGCCATCGATGTTGCGACGAAGAGTCCACCCAAAGGCAAGGACCGTCCGGAACCGGAGTGTTATTTTGAAGACGTCCTAGAGGCTGCCCGCTTGATAGAGGGTCAGTGCTCGAAAGACATAATGTTCGAGTGAGATGTATGGGAATTGTAAAAGTCAATTTTATAATTAATCTATTTTTATGTTTTTCTCGAAAGCTTGAATTCCTCCTGTGCGGCCGTTTTAATATAATCCGAAAGTTTTCTAGTCGTCGGCTTCAGCCTCCTCGGAGGAAGTACGGGGGTGTTCAGAAAAGCATTTAACACTCTTTATCCAACGTCTTGGTCCATGAAGGAGGTGATAATGCGGCGAACCAGGCAATCGGACTATAGGGCGTTAACACTTTCACTTAGCCATAGGAGTTTTATGGTGGGACTACGACATAACCCCTGGTATGTGTGTGGCGTATGGTGCCTTACATATTTGATCTGAAAAAGATCCTTCGTGTGACATGGAGAATCACTAAAGATTCCAAGAAGTCGTCAAGTGGTTGACAGTACCGCCGCATCATAATGAGCAGTTTTCGGCTTTCTCTACCGAGGTGTTCGTCCGGTTTACACTAGGGCTGTCGCAGTAGTTCTCCCTTTACTACCCTAGCCGATAGAGCGGAACGTAGGGTAGCAAGCATAGGAGCCGGGCAACCCAACTATTGACCCAAGAAAATGATTCAGAGCTGATGCATATAAGGCCAAACTTGTGATGCCGAAGTACGTAGTAGAGCTGTTCGGGCTTTGGCTGGCAACTCATTTGTTCCCATACCGAGCCCCTGGCTGTTTATGCCAAGGTATATCTGTGAAACAACCATGGGAGCCGTATTCAGTGGCCAGACAACACGGGTGATTAGTTCGGGTACTGTTTACTGGGAACTGAGCAATATGCCAATGATTATTTATGATATATATAAAAGCCATCCTCCCGGCTATTTGACATGCTCGGGGTCGGAGGCGGAGGAACAGGCATAGTACAGGCTCAAAAAATAGCGAGTGCGGTCTACAAAAACTTATTTTGGACCTCCTATCGCACGTCTGCGCCGCCAGTCGTCGGTGGGGGGAATCCTTGATGGAAATAGCCCTTAGGTGAGTGTACGGATCCGGACTCCGATAGAGCCAGTTCAGATTTTTATCCTGTTCGTCACCTGTTTTTAAAGGATAGTGAAGGAAGAAATAAAAATAAAATAAATACAAAATGTTAGTGGAATGCCTGCAGGCTTGTCCGTATTGTGCTTCCGCCAATGCCCATGGTATCTTGAGTGCGTAATGATGTATGCGCGGTACAAATTTTGCAGGTGTGCGGAGTGGGCGGCGGAAGCCGGGTTGCTATTTCCGCTCTGGGAGTGGTCGATCCACGGATGAGAATTGCTTCTGGCCCCCGGTATTTTGTTGATGAACGCCTCCGTCGTCCCTGTTGCCTGACGGCCTCCTCCCCTTGTGTTCAGCGTTGAGCTTGCCGGCCTATTTAAAGACCCAGCAGTTTCTGTTGGTATGATTAGCTGGTTTATCGAGGTGGCCATGAATCTGGCAGGGTCGGTCCAATATCTTGTCTAGGTTGGAGGGTTCGTCTCGATTCGCCTTGAATGGCTTCCTCAGTTGACCGGGCTTGGGGTTGACCACTGTGTCGCATGATCTTTCATTATCATTGCGTCTGTTGTGTTTGATTCGTCGTGGCTTGCCATTGCCATCTCGGATTTCAGAAGTGCCCGGGTCGCTGGTGCTATTGCTTCTACGAGCGAGCCAGCTGTCTTCTCCCGCGCAAAAGCGGGTCATCAGAGCAGTGAGGGCTGTCATGGATTTAGGTCCTTCTTGGCCGAGGTGACGTGCAAGCCATTCGTCCCGGACACTGTGCCTGAAAGCCGCAAGGGCTTCCGCGTCCAGACAGTCGACAATTTGGTTCTTTTTAACTAAGAACCGAGTCCAAAGCTTCCTAGCTGACTCTCCGGATGCTGGACAATGTGACTTAAGTCATCGGCATCTTGCGGTCGGACATATGTTCCTTGGAAGTTATCGAGAAAAGCCTCTTCCAAGTCGTCCCAGCTGCCTATGGAATTTTCAGGAAGGATGTTTAACCAGTGCCGAGCTGGTCCTTTTAGCTTTAGTGGGAGGTATTTAATGGCGTGGAGGTCGTCTCCACGGGCCATATGGATGTGGAGGATAAAATCTTCTATCCACACCGCGGGATCGGTTGTTCCGTCGTATGATTCAATATTGACGGGTTTGAATCCTTCGGGGAATTGATGATCCATTACTTCATCAGTGAAGCAAAGCGGGTGTGCGGCGCCTCTATGTTGGGCCACACTGCGACGTAACTCCGAAGGAGTCCCTTTGCGGTTTTCGGCTCGGACGTGGCGAGGATTGTCACGCCCGAATAGATAGCCATCGTCGCGTGTCGAGGCATGCTTTTGTGATCCTTAGGTCGGTCTTGCGTGTCCTGCTCTGTTGTCCAAGTCCCTCTGCAGGTTGTCTGGGTAATTGTGACCTGCGTTGTTCTTGCCTTCTGGCGAGGTGGGGTGATGCGGTGTTACGCTTGAGTTGCCTCTTTACCCGGACAGAGTTGTCGGTGACCTGCCGCATTGTGTGATGATGGTACGGGCTCCAACGCCCCGTCATCGGACTGGTATAGAAATCTGTGCTTTGGGTAGCTTTTGGCTAGGCCACTAAGGCCGTATTCTTCGGCGACCAAGACTTCGGTCCATCTGTCGTTGAGTAGGTCTTGGTCAGCTTGAAGCTGCTGCTGCTTCTTTTTCAGGCTCCTTGTCGTAGCTATTAGCCTGCGCTTGAAGCGCTCCTGCTCGAGGGGCTCTTCGGGTATGATGAAGTCTTCATCGCCGAGGCTTTCCTCATCTTCGGAGAGAGGAAGGTAGTTGTCGTCCTCCGGACTGTCACTAGGCAGGGCCTGTTCATCGGGGCTGGCTTGCCCGTTTTCCTGTTCCTCCTATTCGGATATTACTCCAGCAGGGTCTTCCTTGCTTTCGGCGCCGTCCGGAGCACTATTTTCTCTGGTGCCATTGTTGCTGTGGCGTGACTTGGAGCGGCGTTTGGGGCGCTGGAACTTAGGCTGTGTCTCAGGAGTTTTATTCTCAACTGGATCTCCCTTGTCATTGCCGCGAGCTTTTTAAAGTGTATCGACCATGTGCACGTCGTATGAAGGGGTGGTCGTGCCACGCCTGATGACTGGCGGGTCTTGGCCTTGCTCCTTGTCGGTGTCGTCGTCTATACCGTCAATGTGTTCAGAGCCATAAGGAGGCATGTCGGTTAAGTCCTCGACAGTAGCTATGAAGTGGGTGGCGGGTGGGAAGCGAAATTCTCCATTATCAGCATCTAGCTCGTAGCGGACATAGTTTGGCCGTGAGTCCCCCATCAGGGATAGGTTTTTCAATGAATTTAGCACATCTCCGAAGGGCGAGTGTTGGAAGATATCTGCGGCGCTGAACTCGAAGATTGATAACCGATCCAACTCAGTGTCCGGGGTCGTGCGAGGTTCGGACCTTATAGCCGGAGACGAGTCTGGAATTCCGTTGACGCTGATATTGCCTGGTGTTGAGTCTGTGTGCGGTTCCAATGCTGCGGACTCTGTGGCTTCGGATGGTGCAAATTGCTCCAGATCTAAGGTCGTAGCAGTTATAGGAACCGTCTCCAGAGTCTGGTCCGATGAAATTTTGAAGTCATGTTCATCGGTGCGAGGGGGCGATCGCCGCGGTCTCAAATCCATTGAAGATCAAGTCTCCACGGATATCCGCGACATAGTTCAAGTTTCCAAATCTGACTTGGTGGCTAGGGGCGTAGCTATCGATCTGCTCCAGATGGCCAAGCGAGTTGGCCCGCAGTGCGAAGCTGCCGAATACGAAAATCTGTCCGAGGAGGAAGGTTTCCCCTTGGACAGCGTCACTATCGACGATTGAAGGGGCCATTGAACCTTTAGTCGATGGCACAGTGGAACTCTCAATGGGAGCACCAATATCGGTGTCAAAACTGGTGGATCTCGGGTAGGGGGTCCCGAACTGTGCGTCTAGGATCGATGGTAACAAGAGACGGGGGATGTTTACCCAAGTTTGGGCCCTCTCTATGGAGGTAATACCCTACTTCCCGCTTAATTGATCTTGATGAATATGAGTATTACAAGAGTTGATCTACCACGAGATCGTAATGGCTAAACCCTAGAAATCTAGCCTGTATGACTATGGTAATGAATATCTTATCCGGACTACGCCCTCCAGTTTATATAGACACCGGAGGGATCTAGGGTTACATAGAGTCGGTTACATAAGAAGGAATCTTCATAGTCGGTCGCCAAGCTTGCCTTCCACGCCAAGGAGAGTCCAATCCGGACACGGGGACAGTCTTCGGCCTTCATGTCTTCACAGCCCATCAGTCCGGCCCATGGATAACAGGCCGGACGCCCGGGGACCCCTTAGTCCAGGACTCCCTCAATGACGATTGTCAATGGAGAGTTGCACCGTTGTAGTGTCACAGGGTTATTTCAACATTGTGTTTCTCCTGAGGAGGGCCGTGAGATTCTACGAGAGATTCATGAAGGAGATTGTGGTCATCATGCCAGTTCTAAATCTCTCGTGGCCAAGGCTTTTCATCATGGGTTTTATTGGCTAACGGCTCATGCTGATGCAGAAGATCTGGTCAGTAAATGTGAAGGTTGTCAGAAATTTTCAAGACGAGTTCATGTGCCGGCTCAAGAATTGAGGATGATTCCAATCGCTTGGTCGTTTGCAGTCTGGAGGCTTGATATGGTTGGACCTTTCAAAGGGTCCAAAGATAAAAAGACCCACCTCCTGGTGGCGGTTGACAAATTTACAAAGTGGGTCGAGGCAGAGCCGGTCAGTAAGTGTGACGCGGAGACAGCGGTTCAATTCATCAAAAAGGTGTTTTGCCATTTTGGCTATCCCCACAGGATTATAACTGATAATGGCACTAATCTGTCCAAGGGTGCTATGAAAGAGTTTTGTCACCAAGAACATATTCGTCATGATGTATCAGCAGTGGCTCATTCCTAGTCCAATGGCCAAGATGAAAGAGCCAATCAAGAAATTTTTAGAGGCGTCAAGCCCCGGCTCATGGTCCCTTCTTGAGAGGGGCGTCGGGTTGTTGGGTGGAGGAATTGCCCTTTGTGCTATGGAGTATCAATACTACCCTAACAGATCTATGGGTTACATGTCTTTCTTCATGGTCTACGGAGCAGAGGCGGTTCTTCCTAGTGACATCCGTCACGACTCGCCCCGTGTGGCGGCTTATGTTAAAGCTAATAATGAAAAAGCACGTCAGGATGCTATTGACCTATTGGATTAGGAGCGTGACCTTGCGGCGGCTCGTTCGATGATTTACCAGCAAGATCTGCCCCGTTATCATAGCCGTCGGGTTAAAAGCAGGACCTTTCAAGAAGGCGATTTGGTGCTCCGACTTATCCTGGATCAAACTGATATGCACAAGCTATCCCCACCTTGGGAAGGGCCCTTTGTGGCCAGCAAAAATCTGAACAACGGGTCATACTACCTTATCGATGTTCGAGACCACAAGGACTCACGCACGTCGGAGCAGGAGACCCGCCGCCTGTGGAATATTGCTCATCTTCGGCCTTATTACACTTGAGCCACCGGCTCTTGTGATGTACATACTTCTATCAATGTATATATTATGATGAATATAATAAAGCCGGCACCCCAGATAATTCAGGGCTCTGTCGTTTCATTTCTGAGAATATGTGTCTTTATTGTTACTTCATACGATCACTTGGGGGCTTCCTGCTTATTGAGCATAGCTATGACAACCCTCTTGATCCGGCTTATGCGCTTATGATTACAAAGTACTTGGGGCTTCCTGCTCATTGAGCATAGCTATGACCGCCCTGTTGATCCGGCTTATCCGCCTGGAATGAAATATTACTTGGGAGCTCTTTGTTAATGAACAAAGCTTTGTTGACCCTTGTAATAGGCTTGGACACCAGGTGTATTCACCAAAAAATCTGGGTTATCCTACCTTTTGTTTGCCTGCCACTCCGGCCAGGTAATCCTGGAATGACTCGCTGTACTCTTGACAATCAATCTTTTAAAGACCCTGAATTTGTCAAAGTTAAAATAGCGATTGGTTATGTGAGGTCCGGCTTACGAGGTTTGAATTAAGGTTTAACTCAATGGCTGCATGGCCCTTGAATAACGCTTGACATGATAGCTTGGCAGCCTATGAATGCCTTGTTTTTGTTTTTCGGCTTTATATTTGTTTTGAATATTTTTTTAGGCTCATCTTATGTGCCATGTTGATATATGGTTGCAAACTGATTAGGGCCATGTTGCCTTACGGTTCATATATGAATCTATCCGGAGCTTTGTTAACCCGGACTGGCTTTGGACTTTAAGTCGCCAGTATATGATGATTTTGTGCTTTGGAGTTCTGGCTCTAAAGCGTTGGATATTACCCTTTGCCGCATATGGCGTGATAAGCCGGCGGTATGAATAAATTGAACAGGGTGTTGTGCTCTATCTTTGGGCTGCCACCCTTACTGCATAAGGTATGATAAGCCAGCAGCATGAACAAATATCACAGGTATGATATTTATTTTTGTTATGATTATATGAGGTTTTGCTAAAACCGGCCCTGATTATGGACTATTAGTCATCAGTAGTTTTTATATATGGGGTATTGTGACCCGCCCTGGGGTAAACCGTCAGGGCACTTGTTATCTGTTTATGTGCAGGAAAGATGATAAGTCTGATCTCCATTATTGATAAGATTATAAAGCATAAGTGGCGGATCTTTAATATAATGGATCGACGGTGTTATGCAAATAAACACGCACGATGGCGTGACAGATCAGAATTGTTTAACTAGCCTATTTCAAGGCATCTTACGGCCCAAAAGGACAAGTGTTTTTTCGGCATAGCATCAAAACACTATGACTGGTAAGCCGGCTCATGAGTCTTGGCGGGTTGAAGCCTCTGAATCATCCTGCGCTTCTTCTTCTGCAGGTCCTTGATTATCCATTGGCTGGAAGTTAGGCGTAGACCAGCTGATACCGGTCAAAGCTCTAAACACAGCCTTATCATCAATAAGGTTGGATGGATCAATGTCAGGAGCGAAGGTGTGCTTACGCGTCGGTGGGATGAGATACACCTCTTAATGAACCGGCGCCTTTATCTTCTTGTTCTTGGCATCATAAGCCGCGTGGTATTGGGATAGATTGGTCTCCTCGGCCAGTTTGCTTGCTAACGGACGCATTGCTCTTGCTATTTCTGCAAATTCATCAGCGCTAAAGATAGACACGTCTTCTTTTACACTTGGGCAACCATTGGCCAAGTCTTCTGGATCAAGATCGGCTTGCCACGCCTTTGCCCGGCCTAAAGCAGTCAAGGCGCCGGCTCTGGCAGATGCTCGCTTTAAATCGTCGATCCTTTTGGGTAACACTGATAACTTCTCCAATGTATCCTTGAGGAGGGTGGGCAGATGTTTTTTATGCATAGCAGCAGCAATGGTCCGTTTAGCGCCAGTGTATAGCTGTTCTACTAGAGCGTAGACAGCCTTCAGCTTGATGCGCATGTCTTAGCCCAACTTGATGCTCCGGGAGCCTGTATCAGTAAAGTTATTAATAAACCGGCAGATGATTATGATATGCCTGGTGATGTAAAGGAGTAATTTGTATTGCTTACCGAAGATGGCTGATGTCATACTGTTGATCTGATGCCTTAAACCGGACAACTCATCAGTCATCGGTTTAAGGGCTGCCTCAGCATCCTCTGCTCTCTTTAGTAGAGCCGTCTTCTTGGTCTCCCAGCTGATTTTATCAGCGCTGAAGCCCTATTTCAACTCCTCAATGTTTTGCAATGTAGTTCTTAGTTCTGACTTGGCCTTGGATGTCTCAGATTGCTGAGTTTTAATATTGGCCCTCAGATCATTGATCTATGAGTCCTTATCAGTTAGTTCAGCCTGCGACATGAACAAACATGGAAGGGGTTATGATTATGATTATTTTTGAAGTCCCAACAAAATACAAGTATTTTCCTTGGCACTTGGGGGCTAAAGCCTATTGCTCTTCTCAAGACAAATTTATCTGATGACCCGGGCAAAATGATATGATCCAGTTTATAAAAGCTACATATTGGGATATTGGTTTCAGGAATGGTGATAAGTCCCGGTTTATTCATACTGATTAACCCAGCCCTTGGGACTACAGATGCAAAGTTGATTACTACGAATTAAAGCCCGGCTTAACTTGATAGTTTTAGCGGTCCTTGGGGCTACTAGCGATGATGTTCATCTATTTGTGACTATTTGAAAGTATACAACATATTCAATTCTATCATATTCTATAGACTTGGCGGCTGATAGAGATATAGTTATAAAGAGAATTTTGTTGGATTACCTCATAGCGACTTTCATCAAGTTGACCAAGCCGGCTTCAAAATCACGGCTGGTATACAAATGGTTCAAATAACCGGAGTGGATCCCTTGGGTGCCAAACTGGGCGTAGCTCTCCAAGTCTACCTTCCACTTGCCTTTATCAACACCAGAAAGTTCTTCCTTGGCGCTGTGCTTGGATAAGGTAGTAGGATTACCCGGCTGTATAACCAAGCCCAGTGATGACGACATTGTCAGTTGTCTCTTCGGTAGGATTAATGGGGCTTGGCGACTTACTGATGACCGGCTCAACGTCTATTTGATCCATGGTGACGTCTTGCTCTTATGTGATGAGGACATCAATACCATTGTTACACCCACAGCCCCTGCTACTATACATACTGGACCGATTACTAGAGCTCGCGCACGCCAATTAAATTACCAGGTACTTTCGTTTCTTGGTAATGATTCTAATGTTCATGATAATATGATGCTGCCTAAATTGGATGCATTTGTTTTGCTTACAAACGAAGGGCCTAGCTTGGAGAAGGATGAACATTGGAGTAAGAACAAGCATGGAGTTGATGGCATGCGCAAGGGAGACAAGAACAGAGTTTCAAGTGATGATTTCAGGACTATGAAGCCACCATAATGAGGGCATGAAGCCTTGGACGAAATATACAAGATGCCACTTCATAATTTTCGTCCAGAGGCTATTCTAGGTGTTGTGTCACCTTATTTTTGGGCTAGGCCCATGTAATTTCAAAATACTTCAATATAGGTTGTTTTTAGAGTCTGTTTGTGTGGGGAAACAAGAGTTAGGGTTGGTTTCGGACCCCTCCTCCAAGGGCCACGAAATTCCCCCCCCCCCTCTTCCTCCATATATACAGCCTTTAGGGCATCGTTTAGACTTTGGGTTTTGTTTAGATTAAAGTTCGCCATAGCTGCAACTTCGCGTACTTCGTTTGTGTTCAACGACCAGACAAAGAAGTCACAGAACCCCACCTTGATCAATAAAGCATTCCTCTTATATTCGCAATATCCAGATTGCAATCTTAGTTTCTTGCTTGTTCTTCCTTTGCCTGCATGAAACAGACCTTCGTGGTCAGGTTGATCATGCTCCAGTGTGGTCAATAACCTCTCGGAGTTGGTTTAGCGATTGCTAAGGCGCAACATCCTCGCACGTTCGTAGTCGGATCGTCAAAGTCGACTTCCTCCAAAACGATAGCCACCATCTCATCGTAAGACGGGACACCTTTGCCTCTATCAAGTGGTATCAGATTTCCAGGTTGCTCGGTGAGATTTACAGTTTTTCATAGTTTAGATCGAGTCTATTCTTCATACCTACAGTCCATGAAAAATCCACAAAAAATTTAGGGTTAGTTCATCATATCCAAACCAATCTGAGCCTTTGCATAATCTTTTTAGGGTTTTTGCTTTGTTGAATTTGCGGTTGCATCTCGTGTCAAGTTGCTGGTCTTAGAGTCTAGTCTTTTAGAGTTTCGAGTTCTGGTCATAAGTTGTCACGCTGTCGCCGCACCATCATCATCGCCCCTGCCATCTACCACCACCGCTTATCCGCCACCACTCTGAATCCGTATCCATATACCACCACCGATCTGTATCCATATACCACAACCGCTGCCATATCCTACCACCATATATCCACCACCAATTTGAGTTCTTTTCATATTAGGTTTGTTTTCGAGATCCATCTATTTTCCGTTTCGTGTTTCCTTCCCGGAGTAGGTCTGGTACAAAAAATTCGGCGACCGAAAATATTTTAGGCCAAAATTTCGGCGATCGAAAATACTTTTTCCCTATCCTATTTTTAGGCTTTTCTAAGTCTTTTGAGCCACGTGCCATCATAGTGATTTTTTGTCGCACTTTTTCATCGTCGCTGCCCTGATTTCCGAAAAAAAAAATAGTCAAAAAAATTCGTGCCCATCCTGTCATTTTGACATGGGAAGAGTTTTGAGACACTCACCATTATAGTGATTTTTCGCAAAAAAAAAGAGGAGCGCAAAAAAAACTGGGCGATTTTTTTTCGAGAGTGTGTTTTTCCCTTGTTTTCATGCAGCGCCGTGATTTTGTTAGTGTTCTAGGCTCGCGTCTCCAGCACGGTCTAGCCTAGGACCAAAGACAAGACTCGTCGTTGAGCGTTTATTCAACTTTGCATCTGTGAATTGATTATTGCTGACCCGTTTTGCTACCATATTATAAGCCTTCCTAGTTCCACATACATCTACGTCATACATTGACTCTCCCTGGTAATTGCTCTATCCAAGCTTTGAGAGTTTTGACTACAACGGTTGCCGAGCACCGCCTGCTGCTGGGTAAGAACTGGTAAGAATTTGAGATTTGTTTGACGGATTTGTGACACCCACCACCACCATTTTATATTAGTATGTAGAATCATATTCTTGTGTTTTCCTATTGCTTCTAACCATGGCAGGTTCACAAGTCGATGAGACTGACTGGGACAACATGACGAATAAGGAGTTGCATGATAAATTTCAGCCATGGATAAGATAACTGGCCTTGAGAAGACGTTCAAAACAAAGCTTGATAACAGATTTAATGAACTACTTGCGCGTCTTCCACAACCACCACCGGATGCACCTTCTGCACCTCTGCAACAACAACACCACTACCACTACTACTACTACTACTACTACTACTACTACTACTACTACTACTACTACTACTACCACCACTACCACCACTACCACTACTACTACTACTACTACTACTACTACTACTACTACTACTACTGCTACTGCTACTATCATTATCATCATTGTTACATCGTCATGCTATCGCTGTTATCATATCGCCATCATCGCTATCGTCATTGCCGTCATACACATCATCAAGCATCATTGCCATCGTCCATCATTGCCATCACGCTATCACATCGATGCTACTACTATCGCTACTACGCTACATCGCTACTACTGCTACTACTGCTACTACTACTACTACTACTACTACTACTACTACTGCTACTACTTCGTTTGTGTTCAACGACCAGACAAAGACGTCATAGAACCCCACCTTGATCAATAAAGCTTTCCTCTTATATTCATAATATCCAGATTACAAACTTAGTTTCTTGCTTGTTATTCGTTTGCCTGCAGGAAACAGACCTTCGTGGTCAGGTTGATCATGCTCCGGCGTGGTCAATAACCTCTCGGAATTGGTTTAGCGATTGCTAAGGCGCAACGTCCTCGCACGTTCGTAGTCGGATCGTCAAAGTCGACTTCCTCCAAAATGATAGCCACCATCTCATCGAAAGACGAGACACCATTGCCTCTATCATTCTGGTGGCAGGTCATAAATGGTATCTTCAATAGTTGGATGGGAGGTCTCTAGCAGTTGCTTTTCCGGCTCAGAAGGGTTGGAATCTTCAGCTGGCTTGTTCAGTTTCTCCTTCTTGCTAGGCTTGTCCATGCCACCGAGAATAAGAAACACAAAGATGTTAGCATGTCAATCAGGCATGAAGTTTCGAATGATGGAATACATCCTTACCCAGGCACAGTCTTGAAGGCTGGAATTTGAGGCCCCATTGAGTCATCGGAGGAGGAATGAGATGTTCCCTGATAGTTTGAATCGGATGGGTTAAGGGGTTGTCGAAAAAGACCCGCCTTTGGATAAGATAAATAAGAAATATTTGAAACCTCTGGTCGACTTGCGAGGTGCTGGGGTGTTTGGTAAAACGGAGGATAAAACTCCACCGCCACTGTTCCGGGTTGTGCGACGAGCTTGATGTTGCTATTTCTTCAAAATAAATTTGGGATCCAAGTGACCTAAAGGGTGAGAAAATCTTACTTTCCGGCTTTCTTGACGAGTTTTCTGTGTTGGCAGAGGTTCTGAGCCGGAGGAAAGAGTAATTACCTCTTCATCATCTGCGCGACTTGCCTCCGCATCATCCTGATAATAGTCATTGTCAATAAGATGAACAAAAAACGAGCCAAGGGAATCAAGTTCTACCTCCAACTCGTCATCACCATCTTTATCATCCAAGTTAAATAACTTCGTGGGGTTGGTTTTCTTCTTGGCAGGCTTTTTAGCCTTGCTCTTCGTCCGGGTTTTCTTTGGCTTATCCTGCAGCTTCTTGGTCCAAAAAGGTGAATCGGCCTGTAAATATTGAATGACTATGAACAGGCAGTACAAATGAAAACATGATTCAAGTATGAACTTGATTCAAAGCTTATAGTTGGCGGCTTATTCAGAATGCAGAAAGGATTTAATCTGACTTGACTGTAATCTTCCAAGCTCTCATTCAGTAGGGTTTTGGTCATGTTATTGATGTCTTCATCAGTCATTTCGATCCGACAGTGGCGTTGAGGATCTGTTAACTCACGGTGTACTCGCACATTAAGCCAGGCCGGCGGCTTAGAGGCAAGACTCTCCAGGCAACCCTGCATCGAACTAGATCAATTCCGGTCAAGCCGTTGGCCATCAAGGCCCTGATCTTTGCAAAAACCGGCACGTATTCCTTTCGCTCTGATGTGCTGATACGGTCTGGAATATGATGTCTGTTACTAAGTCGGCTGGCGCGATAACCCGGCAAGGGATTTTTCCCCTTCTCGCGAAGTATCTTGGGAATAAAACCAAGTCTTGTTCCAGTCTTTGGGGTGATCGCAGCTGGGAAGGTGGCTTCTTTCCGGCGCTGTATAGAAATGCTGCCTAGATGTAAGCTAGGCCCGTCTGTGAACTCATTCTGCCGGATTAAGTAGTAGGACTCCCTAAATAGTTCTACGGCGGGCTCCTGTTGAAGGTACACCTCGCAGAATATTTGGAAGTTGCAGATGTTTGAAACGGAGTTGGGTCTGATATCTTGTGGATGGAGCTTGAGAAAATGCAGCACATTGCGGAAGAATTTGGAGCCGGGAGGGCTGAAGCTCCAGTTTATGTGATCAGTGAAGACAATTGCTTCACCGTGATTGGGCTCGGGATGAGTTTCATTGCCAGGAACCCTCCAATGGATGACATCTTTTTTGGCTAAGATGCCAGTCTAAACATATTCGTTCAGGTATTCTTCAGTGACCCAGGAAACGACCCAGTTGCAGGCGGTGACAGTCTTGACCATTTTTGAGGAAAAATGCCTAAAAGAAAGAAATATTACCGGCTTAAGATCATGCGATTAAGCCGGACCATTGATTCAAAGGCAAAAATGATATAAACAGGCTAACAGATTAAGCCGGAGAATGAACATGGAAGCACGCAGATATTCATATTGGCGGCTTAAAAGAGGACTAATGGTACCTACCGGATGAAGGACTCTGCTGTTAAGCCGGACAGAGTTTAAAAGTCAAGTATATTATGCAGAGCCAAATTATAAGGATGAATAAGCAAGCATGGTTAAACCGGAGAAGCATTGCCGGGTCACGCAAGTTAGGAAGTGCATGGTGGCGGTTTAAACAAAGCCTAGTGTTACATGATGGATCTCGGTTTACGGTATAAGCCGCCATGGCAGTCTTGGTATTTCAAATTGATCAGCAAAAATTTTGCTAAGTGTTCGGCAAACAGATTTTGCAAGTTGGAGCAATGATTTTGGATCTACCACAGTTCAGAAAAAACAGTAAAATTCTAAACCTAAGGTGGCGGCAGTAGAAAAGTTTGGATGCTCCGATGAGATCTTCTATGGAGAGATGCTATTATGATGATAAAAATGAATGGTAAAACTACTTTCACACAAGGTTTATGACCTATCCAGATTAAAAGTTACTGGAGTTGAAGGAAACAACGAAGAACGACAAGAACACCGACAAATTGCCCAAAACCTAATGCAGATCTGAGATAAAAGGAGAGGTGCACCTACAGGTGATGAGGAGCAGCGGTGGCGCGCCGGAGTTCTCTGGTCTGGTCAGGTCGATGCAGCGGCCTGAGTTGGTCCAGCGGTCGGAGGTCGCGAAGCCGGAGCTCGGGTGACAGAGGAGACGCAAGAGGAAGACGATGGCAAGGAGGTAGGGGGAATGATAAAGACTTTGTCCCTATTTATAAGAGGGTGAATACAAGGCATGCACGAGAATCGAGGAGGCTGAAATCATCATATGGCTATATGGACGCCTCGATTCTCGGGATGTTCATTAGATAAGGATCAATTAAGATATGTTGGGCCTCGTAAAAAATAAATGTGAAATGATATCATGGTGGTTTAAGAAGATTCTGTGAGCTGACGTCACGGCGGGTTACAACAAGGTTTATCAAACAAACGATGCAAGATTTTGACAAGTCAGGTATTGAAGATTGATATGAACAAGTTCAAATCAACATGGGGCCTAATGTTGGGAATATAACTATTGGGTATGAACCGCCCAGGAGGGGCCGGGTCATACCACTGGCGAGTTATCAATAAAGATGGCGGCTCATACAAGCCCATTGATGTCCCAAGACTCAGAGGCGACTTAAGGCCCAAGAGGATGAACCGCCATATGTATGACTTGTATTGTAAGGCAAGCTTAGTTAGTCACCAAGCCGGACACGTTGGGTATGAGCCGGCCGGGACTCCGTAAGCCGCCGGGCATCAACCTGTGTATATAAAGGGGTGACCCGGAGGCGAGTTAAGGGCAAGAAACAAGAGATTGAGAACTAGGTCAAGCGTATTCGCTCCCTGGTAATCGAAACCCAAGCAATACCACCTCAAACTGGATTAGGCCTTTACCTTCACCACAAGGGGCCGAACTAGTATAAACTCTCTGTGTCCTTTGTCCCGATGAACCCCTTTAAGCTAACCTATTTGTGATGGCTCCATGACTAAGTCCTTCCACTAGGACATCTCTCGTGTCAACTCCGCGACACTAGTTATCCAAGTACTTCTCCATGAAGCATGACGCAAGGTGGTACTGTGTTTGTGATTTCCTAAATTTCATCAAGCATGAAGCATGAAGTATGAATTGCATTAAAAATGTTTGTGCAGGGGGATGGGAGTGGTTAAGCTGTATGTGTGGTGAATTGCTCCGAACACAACCGAAACCTGAAAAAAAAGCCTCCAATATGCAGATGTTGGTAATGTTGTATGTGTGGTGAAAAAATAGTAGTTGTGTTGGTCACTGACTCTGTTCGTTGTGTTGCAATTTAGACATAGTAGTTGTGTTGGTCAAGTTTCTTCACTAGAAAAAGTAAGAGATGAAGAAAAATGTTGCATCATCTACTATGCAAATGCTACTTTGTAGTAAACATTGTCGCCTTTGATTAGCTTAGCAATGTGAAAAATCATTGTTGTAGCATGTAGCGAAGCATTTTATTTAGTATGATGAGGTAAAAAGAAGAAGATAAAAACAAACAACCTTTTTTACATTCTGCCTTTTTATACATTGCTAGAAGCACTAGTTCTTCTCTACATTCTACCTTTTTTACTGACATTGTGATTGTTTTTTTCTGCAACAATAAAACAACAAAAAAAGGTTGCTGGTGCTGGAGGTGATGATGATGAGAGCTACATCATGGGGCAAATTTCTGCTGCGAATGGAGTTAGTATGAAAGAGATGATTAATGTTGCTTATGTGCAACAGGATAGAGATGATGCAGATGATGATGCAATATCATCGCAGCCGCTAGTTCCATATGTGTGCATGACATTTGATTCAGTTGAAGATGTGAGAAAATTCTACAACAAATATGCTTTCAGCCACGGGTTTGGAATCTGAACATCTACTTCGAAAAACAGCCAAGCAAGAGGACCCATAAAGTTAATTAGTAGGACTTTCACATGTGTTCATGCATGAACTGTTTGAAGCAAAAGTGAATCTGATAGCATACATATAGTATTGCAACAGAGTCAAGCAATACTAGCAAGCGCCCTGGACTTTGGATGAACATGGGTGACACAAGAAAAAGGAACATGTTGCAACGTCATGATTGCAAGGCCCACATGATTGTTGGTCTCCGAGATGGCCGATGGACCGTCACTTGTTTTACAGAAGAGCATACACATCAAATGGTGCAGTAGGAAGAGAAGGTTAGGTTTTACCGCTCTCATCGAAAGATTCCGCGAGAAGACCACCAAATGATAATGACGTTGCATGAACGCAACTTGTTGACCTCAGATTGCATGGGTATCCTTGGAGATTGTCATGGAGGTGATCAGAGGCGCATTGGTTATGTGAAAAGAGATGTTTCAAATGCATGATCTGAGATGCGGCAACAATGGCATTTAAGGACATGGCCATGACAGTGGAATACTTTATAAGGCGGCAAGCTGAAAGCCCACAATTCTTCTATGCAACACAAGTGAATAAGGACACCAATGTTGTGGAAGCATTGTTTTGGGTGGATGGGAGGACAAGAGCACTGTACCCCAAGTACAGGACCGTGTCTTCTTTGATATAACCTTTTGCACCAACAAATACAACATGCCTTTTGCTCCCATAGTTGGCATCAACAACCATCTTCAGACTATTGTCCTAGGCTGTGCATTGCTTCCAAATGAGCAAATTGAAACCTTCAAGTGGGTCTTTCGGCAATGGTTGATTGCCATGAACAATGAGTACCCAACAAACCTTGTGACAGACCAGTGCAGAGCAATGGAAACTGCCATTTCTGATGTGTTCCCTCACACGGTCCATAGGTATTGCAACTCGCATGTACAGCGCAAGGCGCGTGAGAAACTTGGGAGGATGCTTACAAGGGATTCAACTTTTGAGAAAGCTTTCTATGAATGCATCAATGAGTCTGAGACAGTGCATCAATTTGAAGAAACATGGCAGCACATGTTGCATTGCTTTCAGTACGCAGAGAATAGGCACTTGCCAAACATGTGGGAATGCCGACAGACATGGGCTCCTGCATACTTGAAGAATGATTTCTTCCCTTCCACGAGCACGACTGGGAGATCAGAGGGGCTGAATTCTTATTTCAAGACGTTGGTGCATCCGTAGAACTGAGTTTGGACATTTGTAAGGTAATATGAACTGCTACAGGAAACGATGCTAGATCATGAAGATAATGCTCCTTTCACTGGAGAAAGAACAACAACACTACTTTGGGGGTGGTACAAAATAGAGCGTCAAGCTGCTAACTTCTACACACGCAGCGTCTTTGGCAAGTTCCAAGAGCAAGTGACGGCATCGACGGGTTATATAATCAACCAAGTGCTTAACCTTGAGCAGGAAGGTATGATGTTCGACCTTTACTCGAGCTTGTATGAGAATCCAAAGCTGTACCAGGTGCATGCTGTGATAGAGAAGGGGTTGTACTCATGCAGCTGCCATTACCTTGAGATGAATGGTGTGCTTTGCTCGCACTAAGAGTGATAATATAGCTTAATGTGCAAGAAATTCCTAGTAGATACATGCTGCAAAGGTGGTCCAAAGCAGCTACGACAAACATGGACACCTCTGGGAGGTTCCTTGAATTTGGACTACCGAAAACAAACACCCTCAAGTACAACTCATTGTGCAGAGATATGAATGCACTGGCACCAGAAGCGTGCTCCGTTGATCCAGCTTACAACTTCCTGACATATGTAATAAAGCAGCTCTGGCACATAGTTGCTTCGATGAAAAAAAAAGCAAATGTCGAGGGAAGAGGTGATGCAGCAGCAGCAAGCCCCTCAAGCAAATGCATCCAATAATGCTGCAAGTGGAGCAAACCCACAAACAACGCCGCCATGGCGGAGGAGCAACCTGTGCCAGCCGACGGCTATATCGACGCGTTTCAGCAGCACGCTGGAGGAACATCGATACAACCTGGTCCTCCTAGAGCAGCACCGGCTGGCGGGGCAGCCAAATCGGCCAGCGGCGTGCGGCGAGGCTAATGGCGCCCGTGGCCGCAGCGAACCCCAACTTCATCGTGGAGCAGCGTGCGGTCTACGAGGCCGTCCGCGGTCAAGCCGCCGCTCGCTAGGAAGTGGCCACCACCGAGGCACAGCTGCAGGCGATCACGGACGAGAACAATGCCAGTTGCGCCTCCTACGTGCCGCCGCCGAACTATCAGGCGGCCTGGTGGGATGATGACAGTGCAGGGGCCACCATTGCCATCACGAACCTCACGTCCACCACTGACGGACAAGGCGCGGACTCCTCTGAGGATGAGTAGGACACGGGAGGTGAAAGGGCCTTGTGTCCCATGTGGCCTGGTCTATCTCCCATGTTCTACTCTCGGTTGCCGGAGATCGTTGTTTCACTTCATCAGTCTTATTGTGGTGCTCATGGAGACGGCGGGTAGAGGACGACAAGGGTTTGGATGCCGGACGTTGCCGTAGGATAGGTTTAAGATCAGATCGGAACGGATTTTTTGGGTTTGAAATGTTCGAAATCTAATAAAAATCTGCCGTGTTTGCGTAAATGTCGTCCGGCATGTATGAAATCCGCCGTGTTTGCACGTGCTTGTTTGGGGCTTGCCCGGGGTTCGGCCGATCCTGGGTAGGCCATTGTTTCTGTATATACACACTTGTACTTCTACACATGAACATTTATAAAATATACACAGTAGGAAGAAATTTCTACTGTCTCCCATAAAAGACTATTTAAACAGATCTCTATGTATTTCTGGACAGTATTCATATCAAATACTACTATTTCCATGTAGCAGCATTGTACCCGAAAATCGTTACAAACCACCAGCCAGATGCTAAAGACCAGAGCAAAATCACAAGGCAGATCACTAGCGTCTTGAGCAACTACTACTGAGTGTCAAAACCACGTACGTGCTACCCTGCTCTACAAGCATTCTCCCCGCCAACAGCTCTGACAGTCCGATGTACACTAGCAGTTGCTCCAGGATAAGCTACTCTCTGAGCCGAAACGAATGAGAGAAACCCAACCACTTGATAATCCAGGTAGCGGTGAGAGAATCGAGCATGAACCCCTAACCATGTCGCTTCACCCCTGCATGATTTTCAATTCCGCGCATTGACGTTTGGGTACAGCAACGTGTTGTCCACTGAAATTCCATCAACATCGACTACTCAGTCCTGACAATTGGTGAGATTATCTATGACCGCTCGATGAGGACAGTGAAGAATTCTTACGGACCTGGTGTGCCGTGGGTGATGACGACGATGTCGAGGCGGTCGTTGCCGATGGGCAGGTCGATGAGGAGAGGGAGAGGTCGGCGTAGGCGCCGGCGCGGACGCAGAGCGTGGTGTGGAGCGCCGACCGGTTCTGGCCCAGGAGGTTGGCCAGCGTCAGCCGCAGCTGCATGAGGCTGTTGGTGCTGATCCGCACCGTCCGCCACCCTGTCTCGTCTATGTCCCCGTCCACGCCGGCGCGGATGTACCGGACCTGCCGCGCCACCTCCTCCTCCGTCGGCGGGCGGCGCCTCCTCCGCATCGGCTGCGCGTCGAATGGAACCGATCGATCACGATCAATCGCCATGCAAACATACAATGCGAGAATCGCGGGGGCAATGAACCTGTGGCGGTGGATCGAGGAGGGTAGGGCGGTCCAGGCGAAGGGGCACGACCTCGACGTCCCACTGCAGCATGGCGCTGGCGTCGTCCCCGGCGACGGTGACGGCCGTGCGCCACCGGACGTACTTGCCGTTGGCGCGGAGGTACCGGCCCCGGCGCTGCGGATCACGAAGGAGCCGTCCCGCCGGATGGCCTGCCAGAGCATGCACCTCGGCGTGTTCGGGTGCGGCCGGGCCTGCTGCGCGGCCTGGACGCCGTGGCCGGGCCCCGTGGCGGCCTGCACGTCCGTGGCGAAGAGGTAGCGGCCGTAGGCGCCGCGGAGGAGGACGAAGGGCCCGCCCTCGGCGCCCTCCACCGCGCCCTCCATGGGCTGCACCGCCCACACCGTGTTGTGTGCGCCGCGCTGGCTGGACAGGCACACGCCGTGCCCGTCGTCGTCCGCCGCCATGTACTTGGTCCGCCGCACCCGGCACCGGAGCCGCACGAAGTGCACTTCGTCGAACACCTCCATCGGCCGGATCGGTCGATCCGGAGAGCGATGGATGCGGGGAGACTGGATCGGGGCTGGGTTTCTTGGTTCCTCGAGGAGGGAGACACGAGAATTAGTTTGTTGAGATGCATGGTTACGGGTGGCCGCGTGCGCGCCACAGCGGGAGTGTGTTTGAAGCGGGCGTACCACGTAGGAGTACCTCACTGGAGTTATCCAACACCTGCATGTCACTTGTTTAAACATTTCGCGGCAAATTAAAGATGATGAATAAGGCAGCTCAAAACAAAGAAGATGATGAACAAGGTGTGGACGGTGCAGCACCAGAAGGGAGATACCGAACGATTAACATATCCGAGCAGATCCAGCAAAGATAGATCCACCGAAGACACATCTCTACACGTCCACCGGTGGTGCTAGACACATCACCGAAACGGGGGCTGGGCGGGAAGAATCTTAATTCATCTTCAGGGAGCCGTTGCCGTCTTGCCTTCCTGAGCAGGACACAAACCCTAACAAAACACAAAACAACGTCTGAAAACGAAGCCCTCCCACTAGCAAGGACCGGGATCCACCACGCCTCCATGTCCCTAAGGCCACCGGAGACAAGGCAGACCGGCGGTGGCACTGGCAGGAGGCGGAGAAAACCTAAGCTTAGGGGAGGAGGCTAGCCTGAAAACTCTATTCTTTAACCGGGCTTAACCCCTTTTAGTTACTTGCATAATGAAAATACAACAGTCTCACGGATGTTCAAGGGACGGAAAAGGGAGAGTAGCGAGTTCCGTACTAAATAGAAAACCTATTGGTGCAATAGTTTGCCCCTTCTGTTCTGGAGATTGTTGTGAGAAATAGGCATGCATTGATTTGTTTGCTAGTGCACACTGATAGAAATAGTCCATGCAATCCCAAGGAGAATGCTATGTTCGGTGTTGAAGTTCGAAGAACTTCACCAAAGATTATTTTTGTGGTAGAGAAGGAAGAGCTACATGTCGAGAAGAAATGAAAGCGAGAAGATTGTATAGGAATTGACCCCTCAAATTTATTGTTGACGCAAAAGCAATATTCGTTCGGTGTGTCCGAAGTAGAATGACTGCAGTCAAGAAGATCGAAGGCGGAGTGAAGACGTAGTATTCCTTTCATTGTTCTTCTTTCTATTATTTGAGTCATAGGAACTCTTCTATTGATAGGGGAATGGATTCTCGAAGATTAGGCCTTATGTGATGATTAGCCGAACCTATTGTGACACCCCCGATTTAATCGTACACTAATCATGCACGCAAACGTGTACGATTAAGATCAGGGACTCACGGAAAGATATCACAACACAACTCTAAAACATAAATTAGTCATACAAGCATCATAATACAAGCCAGGGGCCTCGAGGGCTCGAATACAAGTGCTCGATCATAGACGAGTCAGCGGAAGCAACAATATCTGAGTACAGACATAAGTTAAACAAGTTTGCCTTAAGAAGGCTAGCACAAACTGAGATACAGATCGAAAGAGGCGCAGGCCTCCTGCCTGGGATCCTCCTAACTACTCCTGGTCGTGAGCGGCCTGCACGTAGTAGTAGGCACCTCCCGTGCAGTAGGAGTCGTCGTCGACGGTGGCGTCTGACTCCTGGACTCCAGCATCTGGTTGCGACAACCAGAAGAAAGGAAAGGGGGAAAAGGGGGAGAGAAAGCAACTGTGAGTACTCATCAAAAGTACTCGCAAGCAAGGAGCTACGCTACATATGCATGGGTATATGTATAAAGGGGCCATATCAGTGGACTGAACTGCAGAATGCCAGAATAAGAGGGGGATAACTAATCCTGTCGAAGACTACGCTTCTGGCAGCCTCCGTCTTACAGCATGTAGAAGAGAGTAGACTAAAGTCCTCCAAGTAGCATCGCATAGCATAATCCTACCCGGCGATCCTCTCCTCGTAGCCCTGTTAGAGAGCGACCACCGGGTTGTATCTGGCACTTGGAAGGGTGTGTTTTATTAAGTATCCGGTTCTAGTTGTCATAAGGTCAAGGTACAACTCCAAGTCGTCCTGTTACCGAAGATCACGGCTATTCGAATAGATAAACTTCCCTGCAGGGGTGCACGACATAGCCCAACACGCTTGATCCCATTTGGCCAGACACACTTTCCTGGGTCATGCCCGGCCGCGGAAGATCAACACGTCGCAGCCCCACCTAGGCATAACAGAGAGATCAGCATGTCGGTCTAAACCTAAGCGCACAGGGGTCTGGGCCCATCGCCCTTAGCACACCTGCACGCTATGCGTCTGTGGCCGGAAGCAGACCTAGCCTAGCAGGCGTTCCAGTCCAATCCGGCGCGCGCCGCTCAGTCGCTGATGTCACGAATGCTTCGGCTGATACCACGACGCCGAGTGCCCATAACTGTTCCCGCGTAGTTTGTTAGTGCGTATAGGCGAGTAGCCAGACTCAGATCAAATACCAAGATCTCGTTAAGCGTGTTAAGTATCCATGAGCGCCCGAACAGGCCAGGCCCACCTCTCTCCTAGGCGGTCTCAACCTGCTGTTGCTCCGCCACAAAGATCCACACAGAGGGCCGTTGGGACAAAGGTCCTTTCAGCCCCCAATCCGTGAATCACTCGCGGGTGCTCCTCGAGCCGACCCGACTTTAGTCACCACATGTATCATGTATAAAGTATATAGTATATACCCGTGATCACCTCCCTAGTGATCATGGCCCGATAGTATAGCACAACCGACGGACAAGAAGGTAGGGCCACAGATGGAATACTAGCATCCTATACTAAGCAGTAGGATAGCAGGTAAGGGTAACAACTGTAGCAACAATGACAGGCTATGCAGCAGAATAGGATTAACGGAAGCGGTAACATGCTACACTACTCTAATGCAAGCGGTATAGAGAAGAATAGGCAATATTTGGTGATCAAAGGGGGGCTTGCACTGGAAGCTACGGCAAGAAGGAGGGTCGACATCGTAGTCGAACTGGGGGTCGCCGGCAGTCTCGGGTCTACCGGAAAGAAGTAACGGAGGGGGAACACAAATAAATAATAGAGCAATCAAAGCAACACAAATCATAACATGGCAATACGCGTGCTAGGGGTGACCTAACGCAGGGATAGGTGATACTGGCGAAGGGGGGAAACATCCGGGAAAGTATCCCCGGAGTTTCGTGTTTTCGGACAGATGAATCGGAGGTGAAAAGTTGCAGGTTCGATAGGTTAGGGAGGTGTGGCGGACGAACGGGCTGCGTATCCGGATTCGTCTCGTCGTTTTGAGCAACTTTCATGTAGAAAGTATTTTCATCCGAGTTACGAATTAGAAGATATGATTTTCAAAAAAATTTATTAATTTCTGAAATTTAATTAATTATTTAAATTAATTCGAAATTGGATTTATGGCATCAGCATGATGTCATGCTGACGTCAGCAGTCAACAGGGGGGTTGACTGGTCAATTTGACCAGTGGGTCCCCATGGTCATAGACTTAGGTTAATTGACAGTACTTAATTAGGGTAATCTATTATTAGGTTAATTTAAACATGATTAAATAAGTTAATTAATTAATTAAGTAATTAATTAATATTATTTTATTTTTCTAATTATATATATTTTTTATTATTTTTTTATTCTAAAACGTTTCAGGGGCGGGGCCCCACTTGTCATCGGCCCCAGGGGCCTAACGGGTTCGGGCGAAAGTGGGCGGGGCACCCGGCGAAGCGAAGCCCGATGGGCGTGAGGCGCAGACGGCGACGCCGCACCGGGCGCCGAGGGCTGTGGAAGGCGACGGAGGGATGGTCGGGCGGCAAGTGGGCTGCGGCGTAACGGGCGCCGGGCGTCGGCCCGACTGTGGGCGAGCACCAGCGACCGCTGCCGCGACCGGGCGACGGCAGGGCTGGCGAGGGCGATCGGGCGGACGGCGCGGTGGAGGCGTCGAGCCGCAACGGGAGAGCAGCGACGAGCTCGACTGTCGGAGCAGGTCCAGCGGCGGGGCAAGGAGGGCGCGGACGGAAGTGGCGTGACGCGGGCGAGGCGAGGCTGCTTCGTCTGTGTGCGGGAACGACGAGCGCGGTGATGGTCGCGGGGCGAGGGAGAGAGGAGGACCGGGGTCCTCACCGGGGTTCGTAGGGGTTCAGGGCAGCGGGGCGTGGGGAGGTAGGCGGGGACGACGGCGTCGAGGGGGCAGTCCGGCGAGGTGGAGGAAGTATGCCGGCGATGTAGCTCGGTGACGTCGTGCTCCGGGCGGCGACGAACGGCGTCGGGCGGCGGCTGTGATGGGGTCGGGGCGGTCCGGCGAGCGACGAGGGTCGATGAAGGCCGTTGGGGAGGAGGACGAGTACGCGAGGCAGCGGATCCGCCGACGAAGACCGGTAGCAGGGCACGGGATCACATGGGGCAACGGCGACGTCGGCACGACGCGGTCGGGGTTGAGCCCCGATCCAGATCGGGGGGGAGAGGGAGGAGTGGGACGAGGAAGAGGGAGTGGGGGCGAGTGGGGCGACGGGGTGGGTTAGGGTTTCCCCCTCGTGGGGATAAGGCAGGGGCGGTTCGGCCGGCTGGGTAGGCCGGCTGGCAGTGAGCGAACCCGTCTGGCCCGATTAGCGAGGGCCTTTTTCTTTTGTTTTGTTTTGTCTTTTGCTTTTGTATTTTCTTTTCTTTTATTTTTTTTTCTTTTCTGTTTTCTTTTAATTTCTCATTTGTATTAGTTTTATAAATTATAAAAGCAGTCACTAATTTAGTGTTAATAATTATACTACTGTCGTATTAACTTAGGGGCAACTAAATAAACAGTTTATTATTTTATAAAATGCAAAAGACATTTATTTCATTGTTTTACAACTGTTTTAATTATTCAAATGCATATAAACTTTCTATAAGAATGTGGTTTCTTCACCTCAAGTAGTTAGGGATTATTTGCCACATGATGAACAATTTAGTTTTAATGTTTGAAAACTTTTACTGTTTGCATATACTTTAAATTTGAATTTGAATCGTTTTTGAACTAACTCGAGTTTATCAACAGTAACCGAGGTGACGTGGCATCATTAGCGGGGGATCACTGTAGCTTAATTATCCGGGCGTCACACCTATGAAAGACTGAAAAAAAATCTCTTTGTGTTCCGAATGATTACCTGTCAGCAGAAGTTGTTGTTCTTCGGAAATGCATGAGATATCTTTCGGACCGAGGGGTTAGCATTTCATGCTCCGCAAGGAATGCTGCCGTTGTGCTCAAAATCCAACCGTTGGAAACATGTTGTTCGGCCATTTGCTGATCCGCGTGTCCATTTCAGGGAAGGCGGGCTGCTCCACTTATGATTTTTAGAAGATTGATAGACAATCCCCTCTCGAGAGATTTGAGTTTAAGATCCACCCAGAGAAAATCAAGAGCCAAAACTTAGACAGTGGTTGAGCATCACAGTAGTTCTGAGTTACAGTTTGTGTACCTATTACTCTTGAGAGTTGCGCACTCTCCAAACTGATAGGTGTCGGCTTGAGTGTCGAAGAGTAATTTTCTTCACCAAGCAAAGCCTCAGCAACCAAGAGTAATTATGGTTCGTGAAGAAGTTTGTCGAAGGTTTGAAGATCGCCGACAAGTATCTACCACGAGTGAAATCAACCAAAGTCTGGTCAGCTTCAGGTTGAAGGAGAATAGGACGGAGAGAGGTTTGCTCCTGTGTTCAATCACAAGTCTCTCCAACCAGATGTAGTCCTTTGGCAGAAGGGCGGACTGGTCTACCGAATCCATTTGTCGCCATTGAGCACTACTGGTCCTTTCTACTCTACTACCATCCCTTCAGTAATCTTAATTGTGTGCTATGTGGTTTGATAGTTTTCATGATCATACATTCATTGCGGTAGCATATTTGCTTTCGTCATATATTATCTGTGCATATCATTCTCTCGCTCACTCTTTCATTCATTTGCTATTTACTTTTCTTTTGAGTATCGGTAATCATTCAATCTCTGTTTCGTTCGTAAGCATTTTCTCTATTGTTGTTCTCCCTCATGTTGTTCTGTCTGCTAGCTTACCATGTTACCATTGTGGTCATTAAGATAGTGAGCTATTATTCTCGAACGATCATAACATCTTTCCTCGAACGATTTCTTAGATCTTCCTTTACCCTTTGTTCAATCTGTTTGTGCTCCTTTATCTTATGTGCTTGATCTATCTCTAGTTATCCGCCGCTTAGTTTGGGTTTGGCTCAAAGCTTCGAAAGAAATATTGAACCTCACATTCACCCCCTCTGGTCGATATACTCTCAGACCTAACAAAACCCACTACACTCGCCTGCGGTCGAAATAAGTATTGTTGGGAGAAAATCTACTAGCACCTTGATAAGCACTAACCTAAGGGACTAGCTACTAGACAGTCGCCTAATTTTAGGGAATGGGTCAGTCGATTCATAACCAATCGACTGAACCAGAATTGTGGTCAGTCAATTTTTTTTTTTGAGACAATGTTATAGCACAACTTAAGCCCTAAGAACCAAGAGAAGCTCACAAGACTTCTTGGGCCAATCCAAAACAACGACCCGTTGATGAACAAAAACAAAAAAATAGAGCTTTCTAATGGAGAATAAATTAGTTAATGCAAAAATAATGAAAAAAAATTGCAGACAACTTACACAAAAAGTGCGCATTTCTACAATACGCAAAAAAAATCATATAGGAGTGGAATTTATACAAAAAATAAATTTTGTGAAAAGGAATGAATTATTTATTTTTATATTTGCAACCTCAAACATGTATATTTATTTTATACATGCATACAATACATATATATATACATACATATATCAAAAAAGTATTATTACTATGAAAAATAAGCATATACTAGTGAGATTTCCGCAAACAATGTGTTTTCTAAAACATAATGGATTAGTGACATCGGTATTACCTTTACAAAAGAAAAGGAAATGAAAACTAAATCAAAATAAAAAATAAAGTAAAAACTAAAACAAAATAATAGTTCAATGAAGTTTTATATGGAGGAATGAATTTGTGGCATTGGTTTCACCCTTTCAGAATAAACAAAATAAAAAACCAAAACAAAATCAAAATATTGAACTTCTATAAAAAAAAGTATTTTAATAAGAAAGAAAAACAAAAAAGAAAAACATGTCAAAATGTGCAAACAACTTTGCACTGAAATTGCACATTTTAAAATATGGAAAGAATAAGCATACAATAGTGCAATATTCACATTGTAATATAATTTACACACATATTATTGAGTCTGTGCATATATACTTATTCTTTGATTTTGTACTTGCATATATACCATTATTACACTTTTTGCGTACACACTAATTCATAATTGCAAAATAGTAATTTTTTCAAAGAAAAAGGAAAATGAAAAAATAGCAAAACATATAATAGCGAAATTTGCACAAACATTACACATAAATTGCACATAATGTTCAAGAATAAGAACATAATAGTGGAATTTCCCAAAAATAAAAAATAATCAAAATATTAAATTTTTCTAATGAAGAATGAATTAGTGATATTGGTATTAGCCTTTAAGGGAAAATAATGACAAAATTTGCCCACAATATACACAAAAATTGTGCCTTTTATAATATGAAAAAATAAGCATATAATAGTGAATTATCACAAAAAAGAATTTTCCTAATGAATGATTTAGTGGCATTGGTATTAGTTTTAAAGGAAAAAATGAAACAATAGATTAAAATAATAAAGTTTTTTCTAAAAATAATGAATTGATGGCTTTAGTATTACCCTTTAAGAAGAAACAAAATAAAAACAAAAACTAAAACAAACATAATAATGAAGTTTTCTAAGGAAGAATGAACTGGTGGTATTGGTTTTACCTTTTAAAAATAAAAAAAATTAGACAAAAAATAAAGTAAAAACAAATAATTAAGATTTTTATAAGAAACAATGAATTAGTGGCATTGATATAACACATTCAGAAGAAACAAATGGAACAAAAACTAAAAAAAAATCAAAATAATGAAGTTATTTAAGGAAGAATGAATTATTGGCATGGTATTACCCTTTCAGAAGAAGAAAATGAAAAATATATTAAACAAATAATGACAAAAATTGCATATAATTTACACATAAATTGCATTTTATTATAATATGCATATAATAGTGGGAGTGTAGCAAAAAGAAGTTTCCTAAGAAGGAACGAATTAGTGCCATTGATATTACGATACTACCCTTTAAGAAGAAAGAAAATGAAAAGAATGAAGAAGTGGAATTAATTAGTGGCATTGGTATTACCCTTTAAGAAGAAAATAAAATGAAAAAATATAAAGAAAATAATGATTTTCACACAATTTATACATAAATTGTGCTTTTTTAATGTGCAAGCATAAGCATATAATAGTGGGATTTCAGAAGAAAAAAATTCCTAAGAAAGAATGAATTAGTGGAAATGATGTTGCCCATAAAGAATAAAGAAAATAGAACTAAAACTAAAAAATGAAGTGGTAGAATGAATTAGTTGCGTTGTCATTACCAATTAAGAAGAAAGAAAAGAAAAAAAACTTGCACACAACTTAACACTTTTTTAATATGTAAGAAACAAACATATATGTGTCCAATTTTCAAACCCTAGTATAATTTATGTATATATTGTATAGTATTTGCGTGTATACATTTTACACTCACCCAACATCCTAAACATACACATAAAAACCTGCTAAAAAGAAAAGAAAATGCAAAAAGTTCATTTTTTATCAGCAAAAAATGCATCCAAATAGAAAAAGTGAAAGTAACGTCGGCCCATAAACAGGCAACACGAAACGGGCTTTAGCCCAAGACGAAATAGATTGACCCAAAATAGTGGCCAGTCGAAATTTGGGCCCAAAACATCACAACTGGCACAAACATAAAAAAACAAAAGAGAGCATGAACCTTGAAGCAGAAATCAACGCATCAAAATATCGAATGACCCAAATTTGATTTTCATGCAACTTACATATAGCTAAATTGCTAAACTAATCCTAAACTCGATCCCAGCAGGGAAAGTGGGAAACATAACATTTGAAAACAACATAAACTAGGCAAAGCACCACTACAAAACCACTCCCCACAAAGAAGCAACATCAACAGAAGCAATTCAGATGGATGAACCCCATGTGTCTTGCCAACTATTGTTAGAGCAAAGGTCAGTGCTAGCACACAGCCAACGGTACGCTAAATAACTTTAGCAACAGAATTGGTAAAAAAACAAGTGTTGAGCAGTTTCAAACTCATCACAAAAGGAGCATTTAGGATTACCACCCCAATTCTTGTGTTTCATGACCTCTCTTGTTAGCACAACATTTTGGAACAGTTGGCATAGCAAAAAAATTAATTTAAGAGGAATTTTGGCTTTCCAAATCCATTTGTAATTATCTCTAGACAAACCAATCTCCAGTAGTTCATAAATTGATTTAGTATGAAACACATTTTTTCCCAGGCCCCAGTATATCTCATCTTCGATCACACCATTAATAGTTTCTTTAACCTCCCTCCATTGTTGATCAAGTACATGAGATAATCTCGTCCTAAAGAAAGTGTTCACATCAAAAGAACATGGTTGTACATCACAAATAAGGGGAGTTGCAAATATTGAACAGAAGGGAATTTCTCACACATAGGTGGCTTATCATTCAAAAGGATCCCTCCATGTCGTGGCTAAGTTAACATGTTTCACCTTAATTCTTCTTCCAGCTATGTAAAATTCTTTAACCTTAAGTAAGTTTTTCCAACAAGTGAAATAGAATTTAGCTTTAACAGTAGCTGGCAATACAAACTTTGAGGTATTTAGCTCTCACTACTTCTTGCCATAACCCCTATCCCTTTTCCTATTTCCACCACCACTTGGTGAGGAAGGTGAAGGAAATATGCCCTAGAGGCAATAATAAAGTTACTATTTATTTCCTTATATCATGATAAATGTTTATTATTCATGCTAGAATTGTATTAACCGGAAACATAATACTTGTGTGAATACATAGACAAACAGAGTGTCACTAGTATGCCTCTACTTGACTAGCTCGTTGATCAAAGATGGTTATGTTTCCTAGCCATTGACATGAGCTGTCATTTGATTAACGGGATCACATCATTAGAAGAATGATGTGATTGACTTGACCCATTCCGTTAGCTTAGCACACGATCGTTTAGTATGTTGCTATTGCTTTCTTCATGACTTATACATGTTCCTATGACTATGAAATTATGCAACTCCCGTTTACCGGAGGAACACTTTGTGTGCTACCAAACGTCACAACGACTGGGTGATTATAAAGGTGCTCTACAGGTGTCTCCAAAGGTACTTGTTGGGTTGGCGTATTTCGAGATTAGGATTTGTCACTCTGATTGTCGGAGAGGTATCTCTGGGCCCACTCGGTAATGCACATCACTTAAGCCTTGCAAGCATTGCAACTAATGATTTAGTTGCGGGATGATGTATTACGGAACAAGTAAAGAGACTTGCCGGTAACGATATTGAACTAGGTATTGAGATACCGACGATCGAATCTCGGGCAAGTAACATACCGATGACAAAGGGAACAACGTATGTTGTTATGCGGTTTGACCGATAAAGAACTTCGTAGGATATGTAGAAGCTAATATGAGAATCCAGGTTCCACTATTGGTTATTGACCTGAGACGTGTCTCAGTCATGTCTACATAGTTCTCGAACCCGTAGGGTCCGCATGCTTAAAGTTCAATGACGGTTATATTATGAGTTTATGTGTTTTGATGTACCGAAGGTAGTTAGGAGTCCCGGATGTGAATACGGACATGACGAGGAGTCTCGAAATGGTCGAGACATGAAGATTGATATATTGGACGACTATATTCGGACACCGGAATGGTTCCGGGGGTTATCGGATATATACCGGAGTACCGGGGGGTTACCGGAACCCCCCCCCCCCCGGGGGGGGGGTTTAATGGGCTTAAATGGGCCTTAGTGGAGAATAGGAGGGGTGGCCAGGGCAGGCAGCGCGCCCCTCCCCCTCTAGTCCGAATTGGACAAGGAGGGGGCGGCGCCCCCCTTTCCTTCCTCTCTCCCTCCTCCTTCCCCCTTCTCCTAATCCAACTAGGAAGGGAGGGAGTCCTACTCCCGGTGGGAGTAGGACTCCTCCTAGCACGCCTCCTCCTAGCCGGCCGCCTCTCCCCCCTTGCTCCTTTATATACAGGGGCAGGGGGCACCCCATAGACACAACAATTGATCATTGATCGCTTAGCCGTGTGCGGTGCCCCCCTCCACCATAATCCACCTCGATCATATCGTAGCGGTGCTTAGGCGAAGCCCTGCATCGGTAGAACATCAACATCGTTACCACGCCATCGTGCTGATGGAACTCTCCCTCAAAGCTCGGCTGGATCGGAGTTCGAGGGACGTCATCGAGCTGAACGTGTGCTGAACTCGGAGGTGCCGTACGTTCGGTACTTGATCGGTCGGATCATGAAGACGTACGACTACATCAACCGCATTGTGTTAACGCTTCCGCTCTCGGTCTATTAGGGTACATGGACACACTCTCCCCTCTCGTTGCTATGCATCACCATGATCCTGTGTGTGCGTAGGAATTTTTTTGAAATTACTACGTTCCCCAACAGTGGCATCCGAGCCAGGTTTTATGCGTAGATGTTATATGCACGAGTAGAACACAAGTGAGTTGTGGGCGATACAAGTCATACTGCTTACCGGCATGTCATACTTTGGTTCGGCGGTATTGTTGGATGAAGCGGCCGGACCGACATTACGCCAGACGCTTACGGCGAGACTGGTTCTACCGACGTGCTTTGCACACGGTGGCTGGCGGGTGTCGGTTTCTCCAACTTTAGTTGAACTGAGTGCATACGCCCGGTCCTTGAGAAGGTTAAAACAGCACTAATTGACAAACTATCGTTGTGGTTTTGATGCGTAGGTAAGAACGGTTCTTGCTCAGCCCGTAGCAGCCACGTAAAACTTGCAACAAACAAAGTAGAGGACGTCTAACTTGTTTTTGCAAGGCATGTTGTGATGTGATATGGTCAAGGCATGATGCTAAATTTTATTGTATGAGATGATCATGTTTTGTAACCTAGTTATCGGCAACTGGCAGGAGCCATATGGTTGTCGCTTTATCGTATGCAATGCAATCGCCCTGTAATGCTTTACTTTATCACTAAGCGGTAGCGATAGTCGTAGAAGCATAAATTGGTGAGGCGACAACGATGCTACGATGGAGATCAAGGTGTCGCGTCAGTGACGATGGTGATCATGACGGTACTTCGAAGATGGAGATCACAAGCACAAGATGATGATGGCCATATCATATCACTTATATTGATTGCATGTGATGTTTATCTTTTATGCATCTTATCTTGCTTTGATTGACGGTAGCATTATAAGATGATCTCTCACTAAATTATCAAGGTATAAGTGTTCTCCCTGAGTATGCACCGTTGCGAAAGTTCTTCGTGTTGAGACACCACGTGATGATCGAGTGTGATAGGCTCTAATTCAAATACAACGGGTGCAAAATAGTTGCACACGCGGAATACTCAGGTTAAACTTGACGAGCCTAGCATATAATAGATATGGCCTCGGAACACGGAGACCGAAAGGTCGAGCGTGAATCATATAGTAGATATGATCAACATAGTGATGTTCACCATTGAAACTACTCCATCTCACGTGATGATCGGACATGATTTAGTTGATTTGGATCACGTGATCACTTAGAGGATTAGAGGGATGTCTATCTAAGTGGGAGTTCTTAAGTAATATGATTAATTGAACTTAAATTTACCATGAACTTAGTACCTGGTAGTATCTTGCTTGTCTATGTTGTTGTATATAGATGGCCCGTGATGTTGTTCCATTGAATTTTAATGCGTTCCTTGAGAAAGCAAAGTTGAAAGATGATGGCAGCAATTACACTGACTGGGTCCGTAACTTGAGGATTATCCTCATTGCTGCACAGAAGAATTACATCCTGGAAGCACCGCTAGGTGCCACACCTGCTGCAGGAGCAACACCAGATGTTATGAACGTCTGGCAGAGCAAAGCTGATGACTACTTGATAGTTCATTGTGCCATGCTTTACGGCTTAGAACCGGGACTTCAACTACGTTTTGAACGTCATGGAGCATATGAGATGTTCCAGGAGTTGAAGTTAATATTTCAAGCAAGTGCCCGGATTGAGAGATATGAAGTCTCCAATAAGTTCTACAGCTGTAAAATGGAGGAGAATAGTTCTGTCAGTGAGCATATACTCAGAATGTCTGGATAACAATCACTTGATTCAACTGGGAGTTAATCTTCCGGATGATAGCGTCATTGATAGAATTCTTCAATCACTGCCACCAAGCTACAAGAGCTTTGTGATGAACTATAACATGCAAGGGATGGATAAGACGATTCCCGAGCTCTTCGCAATGCTAAAGGCTGCAGAGGTAGAAATCAAGAAGGAGCATCAAGTGTTGATGGTCAACAAGACCACCTGTTTCAAGAAAAAGGGCAAAGGGAAGAAGAAGGGGAACTTCAAGAAGAACAGCAAAAAGTTGCTGCTCAGGAGAAGAAACCCAAGTCTGGACCTAAGCACGACATCGAGTGCTTCTACCGCAAGCGCGTCACTTTGGAAGCGGAACTGCCCCAAGTATTTTGCGGATAAGAAGGATGGCAAGGTGAACAAATGTATATGTGATATACATGTTATTGATGTGTACCTTACTAATGCTCGCAGTAGTACCTGGGTATTTGATACTGGTTCTGTTGCTAATATTTGCAACTCGAAATAGGGACTACAGATTAAGTGAAGTTTGGCTAAGGACAAGGTGACGATGCGAGTGGGAAATGGTTCCAAAGTCGATGTGATCGCAGTCGGCACGCTACCTCTACATCTACCTTCGGGATTAGTTTTAGACCTGAATAATTGTTATTTGGTGCCAGCATTGAGCATGAACACTATATCTGGATATTGTTTGATGCGAGACGGTTATTCATTTAAATCGGAGAATAATGGTTGTTCTATTTATATGAGTAATATCTTTTATGGTCATGCACCCTTGAAGAGTGGTCTATTTTTGTTGAATCTCGATAGTAGTGATACACATATTCATAATATTGAAGCCAAAAGATGCAGAGAGTTGATAATGATAGTGCAACTTATTTGTGGCACTGCCGTTTAGGTCATATTGGTGTAAAGCGCATGAAGAAACTCCATACGGATGGACTTTTGGAACCACTTGATTATGAATCACTTGGTACTTGCGAACGTGCCTCATGGGAAAGATGACTAAAATGCCGTTCTCCAGAACTATGGAGCGAGCAATAGATTTATTGGAAATCATACATACAGATGTATGTGTGGTCCGATGAATGTTGAGGCTCGCGGCACGTATCGTTATTTTCTCACCTTCACAGATGATTTAAGCAGATATGGGTATATCTACTTAATGAAACATAAGTCTGAAACATTTGAAAAGTTCAAAGAATTTCAGAGTGAAGTTGAAAATCATCATAACAAGAAAATAAAGTTTCTACGATCTGATTGTGGAGTAGAATATTTGAGTTACGAGTTTGGTCTTCATTTGAAACAATGCGGAATAGTTTCGCAACTCACGCCACCCGGAACACCTAAGCGTAATGGTGTGTCTGAATGTCGTAATCATACTTTACTAGATATGGTGCGATCTATGATGTCTCTTACTGATTTACCGCTATCATTTTGGGGTTATGCTTTAGAGACGGCCACATTCACGTTAAATAGGGCACCATCGAAATCCGTTGAGACGACGCCTTATGAACTGTGGTTTGGCAAGAAACCAAAGTTGTCGTTTCTTAAAGTTTGGGGCTGCGATGCTTATGTGAAAAAACTTCAACCTGATAAGCTTGAACCCAAATCAGAAAAATGTGTCTTCATAGGATACCCAAAAGAGACTGTTGGGTACACCTTCTATCATAGATCCGAAGGCAAGACTTTTGTTGCTAAATTTGGAATCTTTCTGGAGAAGGAGTTTCTCTCGAAAGAAGTGAGTGGGATGAAAGTAGAACTTGATGAGGTAACAATACCTGCTCCCTTATTGGAAAGTAGTTCATCACAGAAACCGGTTCCTGTGACGTCTACACCAATTAGTGAGGAAGTTCATGATGATGATCATGAAACTTCAGATCAAGTTGTTACTGAACCTCGTAGGTCAACTAGAGTAAGATCCACACCAGAGTGGTACGGTAATCCTGTTATAGAGGTTATGTTACTAGACCATGACGAACCTACGAACTATGAAGAAGCGATGGTGAGCCCAGATTCCGCAAAATGGCTTGAGGCCATGAAACCTGAGATGGGATCCATGTATGAGAACAAAGTGTGGACTGTGGTTGACTTGCCCGATGATCGGCAAGCCATCGAGAATAAATGGATCTTCAAGAAGAAGACTGACGCTGACGGTAATGTTATTGTTTATAAAGCTCGACTTGTTGCAAAAGGTTTTCGACAAGTTCAAGGGGTTGACTATGATGAGACCTTCTCACCCTTAGCGATGCTTAAGTCTGTCCGAATCATGTTAGCAATTGCCGCATTTTATGATTATGAAATTTGGCAAATGGATGTCAAAACTGCATTCTTGAATGGATTTCTAGAAGAAGAGTTGTATATGATGCAACCAGAAGGTTTTGTCGATCCAAAGGTAGCTAACAAAGTGTGCAAGCTCCAGCAATCCATTTATGGATTGGTGCAAGCCTCTCGGAGTTGGAATAAACGCTTTGATAGTGTGATCAAAGCGTTTGGTTTTATACAGACTTTTGGAGAATCCTGTATTTACAAAAAAGTGAGTGGGAGCTCTGTAGCATTTCTGATATTATATGTGGATGACATATTGCTGACTAGAAATGATATAGAGTTTCTCGATAGCATAAAGGGATACTTGAATAAGAGTTTTTCAATGAAGGACCTCGGTGAAGCTGCTTACATATTGGGCATAAAGATCTATAGAGATAGATCAAGACGCTTAATTGGACTTTCACAAAGCACATACCTTGACAAAGTTTTGAAGAAGTTCAAAATGGATCAAGCAAAGAAAAGGGTTCTTGCATTTGTTACAAGGTGTGAAGTTGAGTAAGACTCAATGCCCAACCACTGCAGAAGATAGAGAGAAGATGAAAGATGTTCCCTATGCTTCAGCCATAGGCTCTATCATGTATGCAATGCTGTGTACCAGACCTGATGTGTGCCTTGCTATAAGTTTAGCAGGGAGGTACCAAAGTAATCCAGGAGTGGATCACTTGACAACGGTCAAGAACATCCTGAAATACCTGAAAAGGACTAAGGATATGTTTCTCGTTTATGGAGGTGACAAAGAGCTCATCGTAAATGGTTGCGTTGATGCAAGCTTTGACACTGATCCGGACGATTCTAAATCGCATAACGTTTACGTGTTTACATTAAACGGTGGTGCTTTGTCGGTTGGTGCGATTCTAAACAAAGCGTCGTGGCGGGATCTACGTGTGAAGCGGAGTACATAGCTGCTTACGAAAGCAAATGAAGGAGTGCGGATGAAGGAGTTCATATTCGATCTAGGTGTCATACCTAGTGCATCGGGTCCAATGAAAATCTTTTGTGACAATCTTGGTGCAATTGCCTTGGCAAAGGAATCCAGATTTCACAAGAGAACCAAGCACATCAAGAGACGCTTCAACTCCATCCGGGATCTAGTCCGGTGGGAGACATAGAAATTTGCAAGATACATACGGATCTGAATGTTGCGGACCGTTGACTAAGCCTCTTCCACGAGCAAAACATGATCAACACCAAGGCTCCATGGGTGTTAGAATCATTCTTGTGTAATCTAGATTATTGACTCTAGTGCAAGTGGGAGATCAAGGAAATATGCCCTAGAGGCACTAATAAAGTTATTATTTATTTCCTTATATCATGATAAATGTTTATTATTCATGCTAGAATCGTATTAACCGGAAACATAATACTTGTGTGAATACATAGACAAGCAGTGTCACTACTATGCCTCTACTTGACTAGCTCGTTGATCAAAGATGGTTATGTTTCCTAGCCATTGATATGAGTTGTCATTTGATTAACGGGATCACATCATTAGAAGAATGAGGTGATTGACTTGACCCATTCTGTTAGCTTAGCACACGATCGTTTAGTATGTTGCTATTGCTTTCTTCATGACTTATACATGTTCCTATGACTATGAGATTATGCAACTCCGTTCTGGGAGGAACACTTTGTGTGCTACCAAACGCGTCACAACGAATCGGGTGATTATAAAGGTGCTCTACATGTGTCTCCGAAGGTACTTGTTGGGTTGGCGTATTTCGAGATTAGGATTTGTCACTCACGATTGCTCGGAGAGGTATCTCTGGGCCCACTCGGTAATGCACATCACTTAAGCCTTGCAAGCATTGCAACTAATGATTTAGTTGCGGGATGATGTATTACGGAACGAGTAAAGAGACTTGCCGGTAACGATATTGAACTAGGTATTGAGATACCGACGATCGAATCTCAGGCAAGTAACATACCGATGACAAAGGGAACAACGTATGTTGTTATGCGGTTTGACCGATAAAGAACTTCAGAGGATATGTAGAAGCTAATATGAGAATCCGTGTTCCACTATTGGTTATTGACCTGAGACGTGTCTCAATCATGTCTACATAGTTCTCGAACCCGTAGGGTCCGCATGCTTAAAGTTCAATGACGGTTATATTATGAGTTTATGTGTTTTGATGTACTGAAGGTAGTTAGGAGTCCCGGATGTGAATACGGACATGACGAGGAGTCTCGAAATGGTCGAGACATGAAGATTGATATATTGGACGACTATATTCGGACACCGGAATGGTTCCGGGGGTTATCGGATATATACCGGAGTACCGGGGGTTACCGGAACCCCCCCGGGGGGTTTAATGGGCCTACATGGTCCTTAGTGGAGAACAGGAGGGGCGGCTTAGGGCAGGCCGCACGCCCCTCCCCCTCTAGTCCGAATTGGACAAGGAGGGGGGGGGGGGGAGCAGCGCCCCCCTTTCCTTCCTCTCTCCCTCCTCCTTCCCCCCTTCTCCTAATCCAACTAGGAAGGGAGGGAGTCCTACTCCCGGTGGGAGTAGGACTCCTCCTGGCCGGCCGCCTCTCCCCTCTTGCTCCTTTATATACAGGGGTAGGGGGGCACCCCATAGACACAACAATTGATCATTGATCTCTTAGCCGTGTGCGGTGCCCTCCTCCACCATAATCCACCTCGATCATATCGTAGCGGTGCTTAGGCGAAGCCCTACGACGGTAGAACATCATTATCGTCACCACGCCGTCGTGCTGACGGAACTCTCCCTCAAAGCTCGGCTGGATCGGAGTTCGAGGGACGTCATCGAGCTGAACGTGTCTTTGAACTTCGGAGGTGCCGTCACGTTTGGTACTTGATCGGTCGGATCGTGAAGACGACGGCTACATCAACAGCGTTGTGCTAACGCTTCGCTTTCGGTCTCACGAGTGCGTGGACACACTCTCCCCTCTCCTGGCTATGCATCACCATGATCCTGTGTGTGCGTAGGAAATTTTTTGAAATTACTACGTTCCCCAACAGAAGGTCGACATTTTTTTCTCAAACTTTGAACCCCTAGCCCCCTCCTTTCTAGGTCTACACACTTTGGATATTTCACCAAATAGTATATTTTCGTATTACTACCCCATTGCCAGAAGAATCTCCTTTTAATATCCGAAAACTATATTTGAAACTAAAAAAATCACTGATACAATTCTAGATGTATAGATATACTTTGTATACTTTACCGTGACGGCTTAGATGAATCACCATGCTACATCCTCTTGAACTACACCAACCATCTTTGTGCTACTATGTTTCACCCAAAAATCTGTCAAATCAAAAATCACTCGAATGCTCGCGCACAAAACTTTTTGGCAAAGTCACTTCTCATGCCTCTTTTTTTTCTCTTTCTATTTATGTGAACTTACAAATCCCGAATACTAGAATAACTAACAAGGCTAACCCAATCAACCAACTTAGACACAAACTGACTACATTAGGGGTTAGCGATACTTGTTATTCTCTGTTTTTTCATGTTACTAAAACACATGTGTCTCTACTTGATAGGTACTCCCCTCTCTAATGAGTGGTGCCACTTGTGAATTTATTTCATTTTGATGGAAATGAGCCTAGGGTAGTGGTGCCTTTTTTCTATAAGAAAAAGACAGGTTTATGGTTTTGTATTCACATATTTGTCCTTTTTACGTACCACATACGAAAAATGTTCTTCATGAGAGGTGGCGCTGGTCCTATTGCAATATTGTGGCTGACATACCACATAGGAATCACCTCAAGGTGGAAGACCTTAGCATTCTGCTCTTCTAGATTCCATAGAGGATGGCTGCAATCACCATTGGCTTAGGCTTCCTCTCTGAGGAAGGGAGGGGGTGGGTGGCAGGGACATTGGCATACCACAAGACGTCCTTGGAAGAGACCAAATGCACCCAATGTTGTGGAGGACGATGTCCCACATAGCATGAACACATGCACAACCCAAAAAGAGGCGCACGATGGTCGCATCAGTGGAGCAGATGATGTAGGGGTAGAGAACGGGACGTGTCGACGATGGAGATAGAGGCACGAGCTACAAGATTGGTGGCACAACAAGAGGAGCTGATTGCAGTGTGAATGAGAAAAAGAGTCACAGATATAAGGACAATGACATCAATCGCATCGGAGAGGTTACATACATTCAAAGCTCATAGGATGTGAAACTTTAATGACATGAGGTGATGCAACAATGGTTCTCACTTGGTCGTAGAACGACAACCAAGAGGCAACATCGAGGGTGGCCAAATTGGCATGGACAACAATAGACACTCGTGACTTGAGAAGAGGGGCAAAGCCGATAAAGATAATAGCCATTGCAGCGTAAAGTCCGGTGGCGTGAGAATGTGTCAAGAAGCTTGCATATAAGGTTTGACAACACCATGAGTCTACATTGCCAATAATTACCATCATGGTGACTTAGAAGGAAGGCAACATTGTGAAAAGGGTTTACTTCCAAACAATGTGAAGGGAGGTCATGACCAACATTGTTAAAGCTGTTGCTTTTATGTTTATTTTATTTGTCAAGTGTCCTGCATTCGAGGAACAAGATGCTCATGTCAACACAAGTGCGATCTTGTTGATATAGACTCTTTCCCGCCTCTTGTCTCTATGGTTAATGGAAAAACTTTGTATTTCTGTTATGAAAGTAATGGGGGGGGGGAGCCCAATTCAAAAAAAAAAACTCATAGATGGGAGTAACCCACCGCGACAATTTGCAGTATGAGATTATGTCTTCGATGCTTTTTAAAATCACAATTGTTGTAATATGCTCCTGAGTTTTCCGTGTCACGGATCGTGGGATGAGTGCAAGGCTAGATTTTTATCCACCACCTAGATTGTACATGCATAATATGTGGATGCATACCAAGTATACCACATACCCAAGAATGGAAAGGACGGAAGGATGGTGTGCTTACGGTCTCCTTTGCCTCAAGTACATTGGAGCTTGTGATGAAGTCCTCCACGATCATAACAGTGTCGGTATATACCATAAATATCAGCCACTATGCTCGGTGGTAGCCAATTGTTTTGTTTAGAAGACCCAAAAATTAGAATGGATCGATATGGTTCAATCACGGGCGCACGATGGGCGAAGTAGAAGATCCAACGGCCAGCAAAATTCACCGGAAACAAAAACTAAAAAAGTCACTGCACGGGGCCCGTGGGTGGCTGTTGCCCCACACGCCGCACGCCGGAAAAGGGTAGGCGAGCCACCTCCGCCCCCTCACCTCGCCCCCGCGCCGGCCCCACCGCCGAGCCCACTTCCCCCCCACTTCTCCGTCCAGGCGCCGTCGCCGTCAATCGATCGCCCGAGCTAGCTAGCCAGGGCCCTCCCCGATCTACTCGTTGGCCATGGCGGACGAGCCGGCGCTGCCGGTGGCGGCGGGGAGGGACAAGGACGAGCGCCGCCGCTTGATGGGCAGGTGCGCGCTCGCCGTCGTCGGCATCATGAGCACCCTCCTCGTCTACGGCGTCCTCCAGGTCCGCCGCCTCCCCCCCTCTACTCCGATCGAATCACTCGTGGCCTGGTTTTGTGCACCGAGGAGTGTGCCGCCGGGTGCGGTAACAGCGGGGGATCAGTAGGGATCTATTCTTGTTTATCTGTTCCTCTCTCCGGCGAAATTTACGGTTCGAAATGCTGAGATTGCGCCTGCCTTGGGAGTTCACTGCCAGCAGCATGTACGGCGCGTTTCATTCAAAGGCTTCAGATTTACTAGAATGGAACTGCACAGATTGTATTGCACGACTGGGTGGTACTGGTATTGGTGAATAGCTGGTACTGTCAGTTCATTTTGCGAAGTATGCCTAGCTTGTATTCCATGAAAAATATCAATGCTCTGTTCAGATAAGGATGATGTTATGTAGTATATGACCTAAAAAGTTCAGTTTTGACAGTAAAAGGAGAGCTTGCAGTATTCTTCCTTGCACTCCTTTGAGCACCTTTTGGTTCATTTGTCAGATCTAGATACTAGAATATTCTCCATGATCATTTAGATGTTAAAACACAGAGAAGCCAGATAAAACGATATTCTCCATGATCAGGTTGTTCCATGATAGTTCTTTTAGTTTGAACACATGTATTTATGGTTCCGTTTGCTGTTCAGACCAGATGCCGCATATGAACAATTCAGTGCTGCCAAACTGGATAGTATGGTTGTTCATGAACTAAATCACCTCTTGTTACTTTGGTGAATGGTGTATTCACACGTTTGAACCCTTTGATGTGCGAGTACCGCATCTATTTGTTACTGTCAGTTACCTGTTCTTTAGCTTGCTTGAAACAAACTCATTTCTGTTTTACATGGCATTGAATGGCCACAAAACACTAAATGGAGGTGCTCCGGTTTCAATGTTATGCAGGAAAAACTCATGAGAGTACCCTATGGAGCAGAGAAGGAGTTCTTCAGATACTCACTTTTCTTGTTTTCTGTAACCGTATCACCACATCCATGGTGTCTGCACTCGTGTTACTGGTATGGATCTGCCTATATCGTCTGTTCTACTTTTCTGAACCTGCTAGACTCCTAAATTGTGTATATTTATGCAGTCGAGTAAGAAGTCCACGGACCCAGTGGCCCCAATCCAGAAATACTGTGTTGTCTCCTTCTCAAACATACTAACCACAACTTGCCAGTACGAGGTTATGCATTAGTTTTGTATATCTGCTGTTGTTGGCTCCTATTGCTTCTGTACATAATACATGACGTGATTGTTTCAGGCCCTCAAGTATGTGAGTTTCCCTGTCCAGACACTTGCCAAATGTGCAAAGATGATTCCTGTTATGGTAATATCTTTTGTACTGTGACTTGTGATCTAACCTGATTTTCATACATCTTCACTGTCAGTGTCTGCTAGAAGAGTATCGATGTCTCCTTTTCTTCAAAGTTAATAAACAGTGATCGATGTAAGGAACTTGTACATAGGCTAATTTGGTGCTATTGGTAAACTGAACCTATGTGAATAAAGTGGCTATCAAAGATGGAAAGATAGTTTATAAGTTAAAGGCGCGTGCGAAAATTACTGTGCTAGATGATTCTGAGACTCAGTTCATCTGATACTACTATTTGGCCACTTTCATTCATCTCTCAGGTAGATGTTAAAGCATAGAAAATCAGGATTGTATTTGTATGCACAGAAGGATTGTATATCAATCGCCTTGAGTTTATATATCTGGACGTGCTTTATCTTTTGTTCCACAATTTATGTATTTTGATTTCATTTCCTGGATATCAAGCCTTGTTATGACCATTCTTCAATTTGATTGATTTGTAGATTTGGGGAAGCGATAATTATGAAAAGAAGTACGGTGGAAAAGATTACTTCTTTGCAGTCATTGTGACCATGGGCTGCTCATTGTTCATTCTATACCCGGTAATTCAAATATCTGAACTCATTTCTCTGTATTGTTGAGCACGACATGGTTGCATGCTGCATGATTCTCTAGTTGTCCACATCTAGAAAATGTTATTGAGACTGGAAAATATAGAAATTTCATTAACAACCAATACTGCATCTGCCATCTGCACACCACATTACCAATTAGGTAATAATAATATACTACTCCCTCCGTCCCAAAATAAGTGTCTTGAGCTTAGTACAAATTTGTACTAGAGCTAGTACAAAGTTGAGACACTTATTTTGGGACGGAGGGAGTATATACTAAGGATTGAACTGAAAGCAGGATGGAGATTGGCTTGAAATATACCCCTATAAACTATCTTTTACGACCCCACTTCAATACAACCAATACTGAATAAAGTTTCACACAACAAGGGGGTACAAGCGGTAATAGTTTCTAGAAAGAGAAGGAGATACAATGAAGAAGAGGTCCAGGGAGGAAGGACTCAGGCCCTTGCTAGGGTTCTTCTGGTTCGCTATCTCTCGATTGATGCCCTTATCTCTTGCCCTCCACCAGCTTAAGTAGAGTTGCCTACCTTCATCTGCGTCAGCACCATGGGCTTCTAGCCCCCTTGTCACTGCAGCCCATACAGCCAGGTATAGTGGCCCAAGCGGTCTATCCGTCTAGGCATTCTCCCCTCCTTAACACCCGGCTTGTCCTCAAGTGGATGAACCCGGACTGTGGACAACTGGATCCCAAGGCACTTGCAGAGTTGCAGTCCTGGTAAAGAGCACACACAAAGGTGAAGCTTGTATTCTTCTCATCATTGTAGGCATGAGACCATGCTTGCTGGTTGCACCATGTCTCATATTGGTGCACTGTAATCGTTGCTGCATTTTTAAGCCATTGAATACTGAAGAGCAACTCCAGCCCAAGTGTAATATCGGTACTGATTCATTCTCACAAAAGACTGATTGATGAGCCCCAAACAATGACCTTATTTCCTTGCAATAAAACTGAACAACATGAGTTGATAATCCTTCAGTTACTGTAATCTCAACACTAGAGTTGTCTAGTATATGAGGCCATGGGGGCTTTGGCTGCAACAATGGAAAATACTTCCTAGACTTTGTAATAAAGAAATCCATAGCATGTCCATGTCATATTTGTACGTAAGGCCAACACTTCCCTGGCTTCCCACTTGCAAGCAGTTCACGAGAAAAACACATCATGTCATCATCTCTGCAAGAGCTTGTGAATTAATTCCAGCACCAGAGCTAGTTTTATGCAGGTCAAAATTGATAGCATTAGCAGCAAACACCTTCATGTTGTTTCCTCAAAGATTGCATCCCTTACATACCCTGAAGTGGCGACCATGGCTCCTTAATGCACTCTTGTGAGACCACCCTTGCTCTTTACAAGTACTGTTGGCGAATCCAAGCAGACAAACCTCTAGGATCCCGTTGCCTCTCTGAATGGAAACCAGTGGTAGCTCACAGCCGTGTAATTAACAACTGTCATGAATTCCGCCTTGTACTCATCACAACTTCTATCATCTCCAAGAGTGAGTACATGACCAAGTTTGAAGTGAATGATCATCCTTGAGCCACAGGACATGTCGCTTCTCCACGGTCATTAGACTTGGCGGTGACGGTGGTGAGAACCCTTACTGGGAATAGCCTTATGGGCACAGCTGTATCCAGCTTGATGATGTCGACGACACTGATGGCACTGTTGTCGAGCAGACCGCTTAACAGAGGTTGTGTGCGTACCAGACAGGACTAGTAGCAGGGAAGATTACAGTTTTCCCAACTTGCAGTTGCAGCCCAGTCTGAACTTAGGCATCAGCATCACGAGGCTTCTCCTCGAACAGCTTTTGTGCTGCGTCCTGCTGAGCATTTGGGCACACAAAATCTGACATGTTAGGCAATATTGAGCTGGTCTGGGTGTCGTCAAGGAACACAGTTGTTGAGGTAGCACTCTTAGCACCATGCAAGGAACCAAGCATCATAACGTTGGCCTTGAGGTCAGAGCATTTGGTCGAACATTTGGTGGGCACCATTGTGCCGAGGTTGAGGATAGGTAATGGCTCAAGGCGGGATGGCGAGTCCTCTGGGGGCATGGTGAAGGATGCATGTGCACTCTATGGAGTCAAGGACACATCGGTGAGGTCTTACGGACGGGTGTCGTGGTTGGGGCCCCACGTCGAGTAGGTGGGTGTTGATTTGGTGAGGCAGAAGACACTGATGTTGACCACGACATGGTTTGATGAGGTAATCGCTGGTGGCCATGGACAATGATGGCACATTGACAAACACCGTGTGAGTCTGGTTTTGCGGATGAGTCGAGCGTGGAAGTCGGCCATCCAAAGGTGAGCACCTCCTCAAACAACATCGTCGCATGCCTAGCCAGGTCCAAGAATTCCCTTGGTGATGGTGTGGTGCTAATGCTGGTCATGTTAGAGGTGTGGAAGGGTGATGAGATGGCTCTCATTGCATATGATGCAGTCCCACTTCAATAGGTTCTTCTGGTTCACCTATGTCTTGACTTATGCGTCTGTCGCTTTCTCTTCACTAGTGTAAGTAGAATTGTGCGCCTTCACCTACTTCAGCGGCATGGGTTTCGAGCCCCTTGTCGTTGTAGCTCATACAGCCAGATCCAGTGGCCCATACAGTTCACGACACTATGTTAGGCAGCATATTCGGTTACAGGGTTTTGGAAGCTGATAATAACGGCATGTTTGGTTTTAGCCTAAGCTTGTCTTGCCAAATATTTGGCTAGCCAAAATTCTGGTCAAGGTTTTGCTAGTCAATGATTTTGGCCAACTTTGGCAAGAAAACTGAACTAGGGTGGGTAAAGAAGCATTGGCATGCCAAAAAATTGGCCATGATTCCATACAAAGACCAAGTTTTTGGTCATGACCAAAATATTGGCAGGGTAAATTTTGGCCACAATCCGAACATACCCTAAGAAACCAATTTACTTCATTTGGTAATTAGCCAATGCACCTGTGATAACCTTTGTATTTCGGAACGGTGCCTGAATCATATGGCATGCCTGAAGTGATATCTTTTTTTTTTCTGGTCTCATGGATGCAGGCATCAATGGATGTTAGTCCACTTAATAAAGGCAGAGAAAGTACTGTTTGGGGTGTTTCACTCATGCTCGGTTATCTTGGGTACAACTTCTTCTCTTCTTCTACTTTATTTTCTGCATAGAAAATAAGCAATAATATTTGAGTTCATGATATAATGTAATGGTAGCTCAGTTTTGTGAATTTTGTTGATTTCACAGATCTATTTGACATGTAAGTCTGCTTTTTAGTTTCTACCATGTTATTTTTTTATCGTATTAAAGTAGTGTTAGCTAGAACTATGCATACGAAATGCATGTATTGCTATGACTCATTATCTAAACTGCTTAGGAGATGGTGGTATTATAATTTTGGAGGCTGTTACAGCTGTAGATTGGATGTAATCTAGTAAATTTCTAAAACATGAAAGTAGACAAGATCAACTTACTTTTAAAATTTCCCACTGGTCACTACTGTAGGGTGTGAGTGTGGTGCAGTGGCGCACTATTCGCTTACAAGGTTTATTGCTTTCTTTCTTTGGACCGGTTTTCGCACCCTGGTTGTTATCTAACATGATCCTCCTTCTCTTGGATTTCTAGATTTGATGGTTTCACAAGCACCTTCCAAGACAAACTCTTCAAAGGGTATGAGATGGAAATTCACAACCAAATATTCTACACGACAATGTGCTCTTGTGTTATTAGCTTGAGTGGTAATTGCTTACTCAATGGTTAATTGTCTCATCTTTTAATTATTTACCAAATCTGTTGCTATCAAAGTTTCTATTACTGGAGATTCTATTGAAATTTTGCGTGTTAATCTGTTGCACCTAGTCTGTTACACTGTACAATACACTATTAACGGTTGCAATGAATAATTTATTTCTTTGTTATTTTTTCCTTTCACAGGGCTTATTCTCCAGAATCATCTTCTTCCAGCTGTGGACTTTATGGTTCGTCATCCAGATTGCTTCTATGACGTCCTAATCCTATCCACTGTAAGACTTACCTTTTGACTCTTTAATCAAAATTTTATATATAAATATATGCAATGTGCTTGTACCTTTTTCTACCCAAAGCACATCAATACAAGTCTGATGGATGTCGGTGGAGGGAGAGAAAATCGCATTTTAGGAAATGTAAATAAACCGACATGAATATTATGCGACTTCCTGTCTAGCACAATGTGAAATCTTGGACAAGTTGCAGTTGTAGCTATCTCAAATTACACCCTCCCGTGACCACAAATGGAAGCTGCACCTTAACTTTTTGAATGATAGATGCAAGATATCTTTTGGCCATGGGATTTAAACAACTTGTTCTCCCCAGGTTGCGACAGCTAGTCAGTTCTTCATATCCTACACTATCCGGACATTCGGGGCTCTCACATTCGCTACCATCATGACAACCAGACAGGTGGATATAGTTCTCACCAGTATCAAATATTTGCATTTACATCATTTGACCGTTCCCTTACCACAATTCAACATGTGTTTCCGCAGTTGGTGAGCATACTACTGTCCTGCGTCTGGTTCGTGCATCCCTTAGCTGGATGCAGTGGGTTGGAGCTGTAAGTTATCTATCATTGTCTCATCACTCAACTCGTAACATTTCATGTCTTTGTTCCAATAAAAACGACACTCCGTGCTATACCAGGCCATTGTATTCGGAGCCCTGTATGCCAAAACCTTCTCAAGAAACAAACCGCAGAAGGCCGCGGTCGCGAGCTCATCGTTGCAGGGTTCTGTGCCAAATGCTGCTAACAGTTGACTGGAAGAAATAACAAATAGGAACAACGAAGGTCTGATCTACTTGTCACTTTGCTGTACCGGATAGAAAATTTTCATGTCGGAGGCGAATGACAGGCATCCTAACAAATTGACTGAGAGAGAACAGATTGTAGAGTCATGCCTTGGCTCCGAATCATCAACCTGGGGAGCTCTGAAAGGCTTAGCTGAAGGCCCATTAGTTTGTTGATGTGCAAGAGTGATCGGGGCTGCCGAAATTTCTCTCTGAGGCCGTTTGCTGTTAGCTACAGTAACATAATGTTGTGATGTAAACTTGACGATTTACTCCATAGATAGAAAAAGTCTTTCCACCCACAAGAGGGAGGAAAGGCTGGATTTTTTGTGCGTACAGCGCATTACCCTACCTTAGGGCGTGACCGGCGCGCCGCATCTCCACACTGATTTTCATGGCTGATGGTGTGGTGTAGAGTTGGTCGTGCCATAGGGCTGTATTTGTCATGTTTGTGAGATAATTTTGCGTTTTTTTTTCCGACTATATACATGCATGAATAGGCGGTAGCCATATAGAGCGCCTCAAAGAGAAGCATAGCTTGCGCACATGCAAAGTGAAATTAAGCAGATTGATCGATTGACCTCCTCACATGGTATTGTTTAAATGTTGGTATCACTAGATATATGTTAGACCACCTCATCAGTAACTCAAGCAAAGTTTTATTCTCTATTTTTTAGACGTAGAGGTGATCACAAATTGCCGTTTTCCATTAGGGTCATAGCGAAAACTTTGGATCGAGCTGTGGAATGCCCAGGTTCTCCAGCATGTCATACATTTGAACTGCGGGACATTCTCAATGTTGTAGCCTCTTAGTTTACGTTTTATCTCGACATGAAGACATAACCTAGTGTATGCCTCGAGACATAACCTACATATACTTTGCCTTCTTAATTAGTAGAACAGACTGGACAACTTGTGAGCAATCGTGAGGCAATGTGCATGCCATGTGAAATTTTAAACTTGTCACAGAAACTAGGTCAGTTGATCTTTGCCTCTTTCGCCAGCAGTTTAATCATACAAAAATATGTTTTCTTAAAGAGGTATCGATCTATGAAAATTTCTTTTACCATTTTGTATATGTGGTAGATTTTTTCTACGTCGATGGTCATATGCTGAATCAGATCGAGCAAGAGATGACATTAATGAATGTATATATGGTTTTGAATGGACTAGCAAGTTGTTAACTATACAAGTCTCCATCTGTACGGAGCACCGCCGGCATTTATCTATGTACGGAGGGAAATTGTTACTAAAACATTGTACTGTATGACAGTGGACGATGATACGCTGCCGTACAGATGTGGGCACATGCAGACGATTATGTTGTCTGCACCATATGCCACCATGACCCAAAGTCGTTGCACAAAGCTCCAAAGAGGGAAAAAAATTAACAAGGGTTAGCATTCAATTTGGTCTTTGCCTTGCCCCAAAGAAGGGTATAGCCTCTGTATAATACTCCAGGAGCACATGCATTATCTATGCTACCCTGTCAGTGCGTGGGCCGACGTGTCGGCTTCCGATACGTTGGAGTGACGAGACTCTGAGGCAAAGTGCCCCCCCCCCCCCACACACACACTCAAGTACGGTACTGTTTATATCTGGCTCTTCAAGTTCATCTTCTATAGATCTATTAATGATATATTGCCTCTGTCAAACTAATTTGGGATATATAGCTGAAGGCCCATTAGTTTGTTGATTGATGAGCAAGAGTGATTGGGGCTGCCGAAATTTTTCTCTGAGGCCGTTCGCTGTTAGCTACAGTAACATAATGTTGTGATGTAAACTGTAGTCTTGACGTTTTACTGCATAGGAAAAGGCTTTCCACCCACAAGATGGAGGAAATGCCTGATTTTGTGTGTGTACAATGCATTATCTTAGGACGCGACCGGCACACTGCATCTACCCACTGAATTTTTCATGGCTGACGGCGACATGGTGTGGTGTAGAGTTGGTTGCACCATACGACTGGACTTGTCATGTTCGCGAGATAATTTTGCGGCTTTTGCTTCTGCGCCTATATAAATGCATGAATAGGTGGTAGCCATATAGAGCATTTCAAGGAGAAGCAGAGCTTATGAGCTTGCAAAGTGAAATTAAGGAAATCGATCGATCCACCTCCTTGCATGGTTTTGACATCACAATACCACATTATCGTTTAAATGTTGCTATCATACATACACTTTGCTTTCTTAATTAGTACTCCAATCGTGACCAATCGTGAGGCGATGTGCATGCCATGTGAAATTTTGAATTTGTGTCACAAAAACTAGGTCAGACATCTTTGCCTCTTTGGCCACCAATTCAATCATACAAAACTATGTTTCTTAAAAAGTACCCCCTCTGTAAAAAATATAAGAGGGTTTAGTTCGCATTTCTTTCATAGGGAGTATCGACTATGAAAATAACCTTTTACCAACTTGTATATGTGGTAGGTTTTTTCTACATCAATGGTCATATGTTGAACTAGATCGAGCAAGAGATGGCATACACAGTAAGATAACATTAATGAATGTATGTACGGTTTGAATGGAGTAGCAAGTTGTTAATTACAAGTCTGTATCGATCGATCTGTACGGTGCACCGCCGGGATTTATCTATGTGCGGAGTGGAAAAGTGAAAATATACTAGTACGACAGTGGATGATATGCTGCCGTACATATGTGGCCATGCATGTTCTCATGTATCGCCCTTGGTAGCGAGATCCACTATACTATAGCTTAATCAGCACCAGATATAAGTAGTACAGAGTGCAGACGATTATGTCGCCTGCAGCATGAGCCAAAGTCGTTGCACAAAGCAGCACGAAAGAAGGGAAAATTAACAAATTAACAAGGGTTAGCATTCAAGTTGGTCTTTGCCTTGCCCCAAAGAAGAGTATAGGCTTTGTATAATATTCCAGGAGCACATGCATTATCTATGCCCCTCTGTCAGTGCGTGAGCCGACGTGTCAGTTTCCAATACGTTGGAGTGACGAGATTGTGAGGCGAAGTGTTCCGGTAACAAGTACTGGCATTAGCATAGCAGTACTTCTTTCCAAACAAACCTCAGGTGACCAACTCCCCCGTGCCCACACAGACACTTTCTCTCCTCTCTCCCTCTCAATCGATAAAATCTCCGGTTAGCCGGCCGGCGTGCTTGCTATCTGCTTAATTAGTCAAGCCCGTGAATCTCCGGCGGTGCGTGATGGTCCGGGGAAAGACGGTGATCGAGAGGATCGAAAACACGACGAGCCGGCAGGTGACCTTCTCCAAGAGGAAGAGCGGGCTGTTCAAGAAAGCCAGGGAGCTGGGCGTCCTCTGTGATGCGCAGGTAGGGGTGCTCCTCTTCTCCAACACCGGCCGTCTCTATGACTACTCCAACTCCAACTCCGGGTACGCTACTGTTTATATCTGGCTCTTCAAGTTCATCTTCTATAGATCTATTAATGATATATTGCCTCTGTCAAACTAATTTGGGATACACCTTCTTACTTGGGAGTGTATATGTGTATATCTATATGGAGTTCGATGTGTCTTCCTAAAGAACAAGCACACCTAGAACCTCGGTTAGCAAGTGATTCATATTAATTTTATGCCCATGCCATCAGTCAATGTTCCGAGCTAGATTTAATTAGTTTCTTCGTTCCACACAAAACTTTGCTAGTAGTTTTCAAGGAGAGAATTAGAACTGAAGAGACTTAATGATCTTTTTGTATCTTGATTAGCATATTTCTCTTTCTCAACTTAATTACTGCCTTGTTGCTCCTAATTGGTTTTTTTGGCGATATTTACTTTCTACTTCGCAGAGCATGCGAAGTCCACTCGTCTCCTTTCTCTATATTGACGATCGAGAGATGTCACCATAGTAAAAGGATGAGCTGGTATTTTGTATGAGATATGTGCAGGTCTGGTCGTGTTTGTTGATGTGTAATCTCAGTTAAACATGTAGTTTCAAATAGTGTTATTTATTTAATTTTTTTGCGGGAATTAGTATTATTTGTTGATGCATTCACAAGTTCTCATTAACTAGGACTCAAAAGCATCACATATTTGAAGAAAACATTGTATTGAACGCTTTCACATAGTGCGCATGCATACCTAATGATAATTGATATGCATATTGTTGCCTCGCATTATTTTCTCTCTCCGGCTTCTAATCACTACTAACATTGTGAAATACCTTTGTGGTCATTTTATGCTGTCTCACATTCTCATGCTCACACTTTTCCTCTATATTATGCCCAAATCACATTAGCGAGTACTTATGTCTACTTTTTTCATGTATCCATTATTATATATAGAGATCATTTGCCAATTTAGTTTCTTCGATATCATCCATACCAGCCAAGTCCATGACATTAGTTCATTTTTTTTCTTTTTGATATTCCCATTTTTTTTACACCTGCTCATATGTACTTAATTAGTTTTAAAACTAGGATAATACTACAAAAACATTTTTTATTAAATATGTGTGTGTGTGTGTGTGTGTGTGTGTGTGTGTGTGTGTGTGTGCGTGCGTGCGTGTAAATAAAATAATAGTACCTCTTTGATTGTACAAAAGTAATATATGCACATACTATGGCTAAACATTCAGTCCAAGATGCATCTCATGTACTATGAAAGTAATACAAAGAAACTATTGGTGTAGACTCTTGTCCTCATGCACTCACTCATGTTATAATTATATCTTACTTGTCTGCGAGCTTATAATATTTTATCCCTTTATTACTAGCATGAAATCCATAATTGAAAGATACCAACATGTTAAGGAGGGCCAACAATTCATGAGTGCAAGCGCTGAGGCTAAGGTATGCCTTTCGATCAATATTTCTCAATAAGCTAGCTAGTCATGTGGTTTATGTCTTCTTCCAAGTTCATCGAGTCTTTTCTTCATATACTTCTCCTGTCGTTCAAAGTACATAGCTCACCTTCATCATGCCACGTGGATAGCATGCATGGCATCTCCAATTAAGTCACCCTATAGGATAACAACAGTGAAAATTAACAGTAAGAATCATGAAGGAATGGTGTACGACGATCACTAATTTGCAAACAACCATTAGGATGGTCATTTCTAGATAGCCATATCCCATGTGGGAACCCCTAGTTCTCCCTTTCCATTTTTCATCGGGGATCTAGGATCACGACACAAAGTGGATAGACTTTCCTGGCCTAAATGTGAATGAGATATCATGCCCAACATCTTATACAAGGGATAGCAATATGTTACTGACATCTAAGGCACTAGATTGGTTAGCAATAGTTATGTACATAATATGGATTATTCTGTTTGCCTTCCAGTGAATGGCTAATTCACTGTTCCACTAAATTAGAATACACCCACTACAATATAGTTTCTCTGTTCATTTGATCTATTTCAAATTCGAGAGCACAAACTATTGCTATATACATGACTGCACATTAACAGTTCTGGCAAGCGGAGGGAGAGCGTCTGAGGCAACAACTACAAAACTTGCAAGAAAATCATAGGTATGACAAATAAATTATCCATGCAAAAAAAAAATCACAAGCAAAATTATATGATTGATACATCAGTAGTAATTATGAAAGAAATAGCGACTGACTTTGTACATTCAATGCCCTAATAGGTGTATTATTCATACCCAGATTACGATGAGAACACATTTGCACTGTACAGATCATAGTTATTCCACATAGTGTCGGAGCATATATCGTTATATGTGTGCTCCCTTCGGTTGTGTTCCTAAAATAATTAAAATAAGGCTTAAAGTTATTAATTTATTATATTTCCAAGATAATATTAATACCATCGACACCTGGTCATGCATTTCCCTCTACCACTCCCTTAGTTTCATGACTCCTTTTATCTTTGCACGCATGACAAAACTATGAATTGTACAATGAAAGGCAATGTCTAATATCACATAATTGTATATGTTTTCAAAAACAAAACAAAGAAAAACTTTTATATTTAGAGAGAAGTGCACTAATATATGTACCTTCACTAAACCACTGCAGACAATTGCTGGGACAACATCTATCTGGCTTAGGTTTGGAAGACTTGAGGTGTTTAGAGAACCAGCTGGAAACAAGCATACATAACATCCGGCTAACAAAAGTAATGCTTAGTGTTCTTAATCACATTGTAGAGATCATGCAAAATATGCATATACACATCATGCATCTGCAGTGCCATTAACCGTATTGTTCTTTTCAGGACCAACTTATGATTGATGAAATTGAAGATTTAAACAAGAAGGTTAATGTTTTTACCATTATGACGCTAGGTACTACTACCATATTACATTTTATGTCTAATAAATAGCCTAATGTTTTTGAATTGCAGGAAAGCCTTATGCACCAGGAAAATATTGAGCTACACAAGAAACTAAACATCATTCGTCAAGAGAATATATATTTGCAAAACAAGGTGCATGAGTATAAGAGTCCATCCATGGAAAAATATAATAAAATAAAATAAAGAGAGTTTAAAAGAGTACTCAATCCATACTCCACAAACATATCTTGCATACATGTGCATGTGTAAGTTGTCCTGTTGATTCCATTTTTCAGTTAAATGGGGAGGCGGAAGTAAACGGGACAATTACAAGTTCTTCTAGCCAGTATAGCACTGCTGCTCGAGAGGATCCAGTTCGACTGGAACTTCGCCATCCAGACCATGCAGAAAGGGATGAGCAACCAGAATCACCAACGCTGGGGTACTGTAAAGTTTATGTTTTTTTTTCAATTTGCTTTGCTCATTAAATTAGTAAGCCAAAGTAAGCACATAAACTGGCATTATGAGCAACCTCTCCATGCAATGCATGCAACGGTCTTTGACTACCAGCTGACTGATTCATAAATAACAGGCTAAAAATTTCTACTACAAGGACTGCCAGATGATGGAGGATTGATGTGCCAATTCTGTTCCAAATCAAGTGCATGTTCATGCATGTTTTCGCCCTGTCTACCCATGTATTTAAAAAAAAAGTACCATTGGGAGATTTGCAACTTGCTTCATGTATTTTTTTTCTAGTTCTTTAAATACAGTATTACTTTTAGTAACAAAGCAACAAGAATATGCGTGTTGAATCCCATTCGGATGCATAAACTTGCATTCAAATAAAATAAAGTGTCGTAAAAATACACAGTGGTTAGAGTTTTCAGTTGCAGACAAAACCTCCTGCGAGTTTAGGAGTATTTCAAAGGAAGTTCTCCATACCAGGTAGCTGCACATTACCATTTTATTTCGAAGGAAAACCTTTCCTCCAACAAGGGGAGGGAGTCAGCAAATGTTGCCAGTTTTCTGTGTGTCATGAATAGGGGTGGCTAAAGGGAACGCTAACATATACAGTATAATGTACGCGCATGAAAAGTGAAATAAGATCGACAGTGACAGTGCACATGGTTCTAACACATGACAGTGCACTTGTTGAGGTTCCCTGATCTGCTAGATGCTTTAGCAAATTGTTTTACCAACTGACACTTTGGCAGTTAGGAGGTCACATGCTATGGTACATTTTCCGTATATTTGTTTCCGCGCTACAAATATAAGAAAAGCTCGAGCGGTTGTTTTCAGATGCCGAGAGAGGATAACAAATAAAGATATGAATCTTAGAAAATTGAAATACACTTTAATTAGGAGAATAGGCTACCACAATCAGCAGGACGCGCTTCTATTATATATTTTTCCATACACCCTTATTTGTTTTCATTCGGGGTTTGAAAACAATAATCGGCCAGCAGAAGTTATAAGTTCAGCGGGCGGACCAATACACTTTGTCTCTCAAAAAAAAAAGAAGCATTTTACGATTTTTCCACATATATATAGCCAGCAAAGCAAATAAGTAATATGGGAAAGCTTGATTACAGAACTCAAATTAAATAAGATGGGGAACTAATCCTTCAAAGTAGAACAACCACACCACCATCTTCTCAAAAGTCGGTTCTACAATCATAAATGTGCCACACAAATTAACATCCGTCATCTTAGGCTAAGTTTTCCAGCAAGCTGACTCATCAATTGTTGAGGTTCCTTCTTTTCACTCTTTTCTTCATTACATCCCGTTTTTCTCCTTAGGCTTAGTCAGGTTTTTCTTCTCTGCAAGCAGTTTAATTAACAATAGCTTATCACACTGGACCGTACGTATACATTATATTATTGTCATTTCTCGTTAGGATCACAGCGAAGACTTCTGATTACTGAGCTACGCGGATCGCTTAACCCTTAAGGTATCCAACTTGTCATATATAGATGAAGGCCCATTAGTTTGGCACCCAAAAGATGGATTGTTCATGCACGAGTGCTCAAGGCTGCCGAAATTTTTCTCCGAGGCCGTTCACTGTTAGCTAGTTTACAGTAACATACTGTTGTGATGTAAACTTGACGTTTTATGATCCATAGAAAGAAGAGTTTCCACCCACATGAAGAGGGAGAAAAGACTGGATCTTTTTGCGCGTACAACGCATCTAGAAATATGAACCTAGGCAACCCCCCCCCCCCCCCCCCCGGCTCTCTCAGAGTTTAGCGAAATCCGGCCATCCATCTATTTTTTCGATGCGATTCGGACCGTCGGATCTCGCTCCCGGACGATCTGGGCTGCCGGATAAAAAACGATGCTGTAGCAATGAATAGTGCAGAAACATTCGTGCCACTGTGTGTAATTACAGTGCCCCGCCGAGGGACATTTCACCTGTTTGAAAAAATATCCAATTCGGCAGGGGTGAGCACCGGGTCGTTCTCCTCTTTTTCCCGACACCTCCCAACCCTAGTCGCCGCTACCTAGCAGGACCTGCAGCCGCCGCACAACTGTCCTCCTCTCCTCCCCGTTCCTCTCCAGCCGCTGATCTCGCCGCCACCGCTGCCCTCCCCGGCGAGCTCGCCCCTTGCCATCGCCGGAAGGAAAGTGCATGCGGCGCTCGCGTCGCTGCTCCGTTGAGAGGAGCACTCCATCGAGTCCGATTCACCATGCATGGTGCTTCTCCCCGCCGTAGAGAGGAGCACGCCATCTACTACTTTGTTCTTGCCACTGCCTGTTGCTCGTCTCTAATTTTTGTCTTTCTTTTCTTGCAGATTCGTCCATTGTCACCGATGCCTCCTTCTATCTGTCCCTTTTGCGTCTCCATTCATGAATCAACGGTTCAACCCTTCTCCTTCTCCTCCTTTTCACTCTTCTTCTGCTCTAGGGTTGGACGTATACCTGTATGGCCATGTGCTTTTTGTATTCTTTTCTTGTTTGTCTTGATTATGGTAAGGGCCAAAAGTACTTGTGCTTGTTTTTAGTGGGGTGTGTGTTGGGGAACGCAGTAATTTCAAAAAATTCCTACGCACACACAGGACCATGGTGATGGCATAGCAACGAGAGGGGAGAGTGTTGTCTACGTACCCTCGTAGACCGTAAGCGGAAGCGATCACAACGTAGAGGAAGTAGTCGTACTTTCTCCTCGCGATCCTGCCGATCCCAGCGCCGTTACTCCGGCACCTCCGAGTCGATGATGACGTAGAGGAAGTAGTCGTACGTTCTCCTCACGATCCAGCCGATCACAGCGCCGTTACTCCGGCACCTCCGAGTTCTTGGCACACGTTCAGCTCGATGACGCTCCACGGGCTTCGATCCAGCAAAGCTCCGGGGAGGGGAGTTCCGTCAGCACGACGGCGTGGTGACGATCTTGATGTTTCACCGTCGCAGAGCTTCGCCTAAGCACCGCTTCTGATATGACCGAGGTGGAATATGGTGGAGGGGGCACCGCTGCGGCTAAGGAACGATCTCAAGGATCAACTTGTGTGTCCTAGGGTGCCCCCTGCCCGTATATAAAGGAGCAAGGGGAGGGCCGGCCAGCCTTGGGGCGCACCAAGGGAGGGAGTCCTCCTCCTAGTAGAGTAGGACTCCCCTTTCCTAGTCCTACTAGGAAGAGGGAAGGGGAAAGGAAAGAGAGGAGAGGGAGAGGGAAGGGGGCTCGCCCCCCTCCTAGTCCTAGTCGGACTCCCCATGGAGGGGGGGCGCACCACCTCCTGGTGCAGCCCTCTCTCTCCCCTCTTGGCCCAATAAGGCCCATAACTTCCCCGGGGGGTTCCGGTAACCCTTCCGGCACTCCGGTTTTCTCCGGAAACTTCCGGAACCTTTCCGGTGTCCGAATATAACCATCCAATATATCAATCTTTATGTCTCGACCATTTCGAGACTCCTCGTCATGTCCGTGATCACATCCGGGACTCCGAACTCCTTCGGTACATCAAAATACATAAACTCATAATTACCGTCATTGAAACCTTAAGCGTGCGGACCCTACGGTTCGAGAACTATGTAGACATGACCTAGAATTATTCTCGGTCAATAACCAATAGCGGGACCTGGATGCCCATATTGGTTCCTACATATTCTCTGAAGATCTTTATCGGTCGAGACCGCATAACAACATCGTTGTTCCTTTTTGTCATCGGTATGTTACTTGCCCGAGATTCGATCGTCGGTATCCAATACCTAGTTCAATCTCGTTCTTGGCAAGTCTCTTTACTCGTTCCGTAATACATCATCTCACAACTAACTCATTAGTTGTGATGCTTACAAGGCTTATGTGATGTGTATTACCGAGAAGGCCCAGAGATACCTCTCAGACAATCGGAGTGACAAAACCTAATCTCGAAATCGCCAACCCAACAAGTACCTTTGGAGACACTTGTAGTACTCCTTTATAATCACCCGATTACGTTGTGACGTTTGGTAGTACCAAAGTGTTCCTCCGGTGGCAGGAGTTGCATAATCTCATAGTTATAGGAACATGTATAAGTCATGAAGAAAGCAATAGCAACATACTAAGCGATCAAGTGCTAGGCTAACGGAATGGGTCATGTCAATCAGATCATTCTCCTAATGATGTGATCCCGTTAATCAAATGACAACTCATGTCTATGGTTAGGAAACATAACCATCTTTGATTAATGAGCTAGTCAAGTAGAGGCATACTAGTGACACTCTGTTTGTCTATGTATTCACACATGTATTATGTTTCCGGTTAATACAATTCTAGCATGAATAATAAACATTTATCATGACATAAGGAAATAAATAATAACTTTATTATTGCCTCTAGGGCATATTTCCTTCAGTCTCCCACTTGCACTAGAGTCAATAATCTAGTTTACTCGGTAATGATTCTAACACCCATGGAGTCTTGGTGCTGATCATGTTTTGCTCGTGGAAGAGGCTTAGTCAACGGGTCTGCAATGTTCAGATCCGTATGTACTTTGCAAATCTCTATGTCTCCCACTTGGACTTGGTCCCGAATGGAATTGAAGCGTCTCTTGATATGCTTGGTCCTCTTGTGAAATCTGGATTCCTTTGCCAAGGCAATTGCACCAGTATTGTCACAGAAGATCTTCATTGGTCCCGATGCACTAGGTATAACACCTAGATCGGAAATGAACTCTTTCATCCAGACTCCTTCATTTGCTGCTTCCGAAGCAGCTATGTACTCCGCTTCACATGTAGATCCCTTCTGACGCTTTGTTTAGAACTGCACCAACCGACGGCTCCACCGTTTAATAAAAACACGTATCCGGTTTGCGATTTAGAACCGTCCGGATCAGTGTCAAAGCTTACATCGACGTAACCATTTACGACTAGCTCTTTGTCACCTCCATATACGAGAAACATATCCTTAGTCCTTTTCAGGTATTTCGGGATGTTCTTGACCGCTGTCCGATGATCCATTCCAGGATTACTTTGGTACCTTCCTGCCAAGCTTCTTGCTAAGCATACGTCAGTCTGGTACACAGCATTGCATACATGATAGAGCCTATGGCTGAAGCATAGGGAACATCTTTCATTTTCTCTCTATCTTCTGCTGTGGTCGGGCATTGAGTCGACTCAATTTCACACCTTATGTCTGGTAAAAAACCTTTCTTTGCCTGATCCATTTTGAACTTCTTTAAAACTTTATCAAGGTATGTGCTTTGTGAAAGTCCAATTAAGCGTCTTGATCTATCTCTATAGATCTTGATGCCCAATATGTAAGTAGCTTCACCAAGGTCTTTCATTGAAAAACTCTTGTTCAAGTATCCCTTTATGCTATCCAGAAATTCTATATCATTTCCGATCAATAATATGTCATCTACATATAAGATCAGAAATGCTATAGAGCTCCCACTCACTTTCTTGTAAATACAGGCTTCTCCATAAGTGCGTATAAACCCAAATGCTTTGATCACACTATCAAAGCGTTTATTCCAACTCGAGATGCTTGCACCAGTCCATAAATGGATCATTGGAGCTTGCACACTTTGTTAGCTCCCTTTGGATCGATAAAACCTTACGGTTGCATCATATACAACTCTTCTTCCGAAACCCATTCAGGAATGCGGTCTTTACATCCATTTGCCATATTTCATAATCATAAAATGCGGCAATTGCTAACATGATTCGGACAGACTTAAGCATCGCTTCTGGTGAGAAGGTCTCATCGTAGTCAATCCCTTGAACTTGTCGAAAACCCTTTGCGACAAGTCGAGCTTTGTAGACAGCAATATTACCGTCGGCGTCGGTCTTCTTCTTGAAGATCCACTTGTTTTCTATTGCTTGCCGACCCTCGGGCAAGTCAACCAAAGTCCGTACTTTGTTTTCATACATGGATCCTATCTCGGATTTCATGGCCTCAAGCCATTTTATGGAATCTGGGCTCACCATCGCTTCTTCATAGTTCGTAGGTTCATCATGATCTAGTAGCATGACTTCCGAACAGGATTGCCGTACCACTCTGGTGCGGATTTTATTATGGTTGATCTAAGAGGTTATGTAGTAACTTGATCTGAAGTTTCATGATCAACATCATCAACTTCCTCACTATTTGGTGTAGATGTCGCAGAAACTGGTTTCTGTGATAAACTACTTTCCAATAAGGGAGAAGGTACAGTTACCTCATCAAATTCTACTTTCCTCCCACTCACTTCTTTCGAGAGAAACTCCTTCTCTAGAAAGGATCCATTCTTAGCAACAAATGTTTTGCCTTCGGATCTGTGATAGAAGGTGTACCCAGCTGTCTCCTTTGGGTATCCTATGAAGACACATTTCTCCGATTTAGGTTCGAGCTTATCAGGTTGAAGTTTTTTCACATAAGCATCGCATCCCCAAACTTTAAGAAACGACAACTTTGGTTTCTTGCTAAACCACAGTTCATAAGGTGTCGTCTCAACGGATTTTGACGGTGTTCTATTTAGCGTGAATGCGGCCGTCTCAAGAGCATAACCCCAAAGCGATAGCGGTAAATCTGTAAGAGACATCATAGATCGCACCATATCTAGTAAAGTGCGATTCTGACGTTCGGACACACCATTGCGCTGTGGTGTTCCGGATGGCGTGAGTTAAAACTATTCGCATTGTTTCAAATGTAGACCAAACTTCGTAACTCAAATATTCGCCTCCACGATCAGATCGAAGAAACTTTATTTTCTTATTACGATGATTTTCAACTTCATTCTGAAATTCTTTGAACTTTTCAAATGTCTCAGACTTATGTTTCATTAAGAAGATATACCCATATCTGCTTAAATCATCTGTGAAAGTGAGAAAATAACGATATCCGCCACGAGCCTCAATATTCATTGGACCACATACATCTGTATGTATGATTTCCAACAAATCTGATTCTCTCTCCATAGTACGGAGAACGGTGTTTTAGTCATCTTGCCCATGAGGCACGGTTACATGAAGTGCCAAGTGATTCATAATCAAGTGACTCCAAAAGTCCATCAGTATGGAGTTTCTTCATGCGCTTTACACCGATATGACCTACCCGCCAATGCCACACATACGTCGCACTATCATTATCAACTCTGCATCTTTTGGTTTCAACATTATGAATATGTGTATCACTACTATCGAGATCCATTAAAAATAGACCACTCTTTAAGGGTGCATGACCATAAAAGATATTATTCATTAAATAGAACAACCTTTATTCTCTTATTTAAATGAATAACCGTCTCGCATCAAACAAGATCCAGATATAATGTTCATGCTTAACGCTGGCACCAAATAACAATTATTTAGGTCTAAGACTAATCCCGAAGGTAGATGTAGAGGTAGCGTGCCGACCGCGATCACATCGACTTTGGAACCATTTCCACAGCGCATCGTCACCTCGTCCTTTGCCGGTGTTAAGCAATCTGTAGTCCCTGTTTCGAGTTGCAAATATTAGCAGGTAACCAGTATCAAATACCAGTACTACTGCGAGCTCTAGTAAGGTACACATCAATAACATGTATATCACATATACCTTTGTTCACCTTGCCATCCTTCTTATCCGCCAAATACTTGGGGCAGTTCCGCTTCCAGTGACCAGTCTGCTTGCAGTAGAAGCACTCAGTTTCAGGTTTAGGTCCAGACTTGGGTTTCTTCACTTGAGCAGCAACTTGTTTGCTGTTCTTCTTGAAGTTCCCCTTCTTCTTCCCTTTGCCTTTCTTCTTGAAACTAGTGGTCTTATTGACCATCAACACTTGATGCTCCTTCTTGATTTCTACCTCCGCAGCTTTCAGCATTGCGAAGAGCTCGGTATAGTCTTTACTAACCCTTGCATATTATAGTTCATCACGAAGCCTTTGTAGCTTGGTGGCGGTGATTGAAGAATTACATCAATGACACAATCATCCGGAAGATCAACTCCCGGTTGAGTCAAGTGATTGTAATACCCGGACATTACGAGTATGTGTTCAGCGGACCCATTCTCCTCCATCTTGCAGCTATAGAACTTATTGGAGACTTCATATCTCTCAATCCGGGCATTACATTTGAAATATCAACTTCAACTCTTGGAACATCTCATATGCTCCACGACTTTCAAAACGTCGTTGAAGACCCGGTTCTAAGCCGTAAAGCATGGCACACTGAACTATAGAGTAGTCATCAGCTTTGCTCGCGAGACGTTCTTAACGTCGTCGGTTACATCAAAGAGGCACTGGCACCTAGCGGTGCATCCGGGGCGTAACTCTTACGTGCAGCAATGAGGATAATCCTCGAAGTTACGGACCCGATCCGTGTAATTGCTACCATCATCTTTCAACTTTGCTTTCTCAAGGAACGCATTAAAATTCAACGGAACAATAGCACGAGCCATCTATCTACAAGCAGACATAGACAAGCAAGATACTTATCGGTACTAAGTTCATGATAAATTTAAGTTCAATTAATCATATTACTTAAGAACTCCCACTTAGATAGACATCTCTCTAGTCATCTAAGTGATCACGTAATCCAAATCAACTAAACCATAACCGATCATCACGTGAGATGGAGTAGTTTTCAATGGTGAACATCTTATGTTGATCATATCTACTATATGATTCACGCTCGACCTTTCGGTCTCCGTGTTCCGAGGCCATATCTGCATATGCTAGGCTCGTCAAGTATAACCTGAGTATTGCGTGTGCAAAACTGGCTTGCACCCGTTGTAGATGGACGAGAGCTTATCACACCCGATCATCACGTGGTGTCTCGGCACGACGAACTTTGGCAACGGTGCATACTCGTGGAGAACACTACTTGATAATTTTAGTGAGAGATCATCTTAAAATGCTACCGTCAATCAAGCAAAATAAGATGCATAAAGGATAAACATCACATGCAATCAATATAAGTGATATGATATGGCCATCATCATCTTGCGCTTGTGATCTCCATCTCCGAAGCACCGTCATGATCACCATCGTCACCGGGGCGACGCCTTGATCTCCATCGTAACATCGTTGTCGTTTACGCCATCTATTGCTTCTCGACTATCGCTACCGCTTAGTGATAAAGTAAAGCAATTCTGATGCGTTGCATTTCATACAATAAAGCGACAACCATATGGCTCCTGCCGATTGCCGATAACTTCGGTTACAAAACATGATCATCTCATACAATAAAATATAGCATCACGTCTTGACCATATCACATCACAACATGCCCTGCAAAAACAAGTTAGACGTCCTCTACTTTGTTGTTGCAAGTTTTACGTGGCTGCTACGGGCTGAGCAAGAACCGTTCTTACCTACGCATCAAAACCACAACGATACTTCGTCAAATAGACTCCGTTTTAACCTTCTCAAGGACCGGGCGTAGCCACACTCGGTTCAACTAAAGTGAGAGAGACAGACACCCGCCAGCCACCTTTAAGCACGAATGCTCGTAACGGTGAAACCAGTCTCGCGTAAGCGTATGTGTCGGTCCGGGCCGCTTCATCTCACAATACCGCTGAACCAAAGTATGACATGCTGGTAGGTAGGTAGTATGACTTGTATCGCCCACAACTCACTTGTGTTCTACTCGTGCATATGACATCAACGCATAAAACCAGGCTCGGATGCCCTTTGTTGGGGAACGCAGTAATTTCAAAAATTCCTACGCACACACAGGACCATGGTGATGGCATAGCAACGAGAGGAGAGTGTTGTCTATGTACCCTCGTAGACCGTGGCGGAAGCGATCACAACGTAGAGGAAGTAGTCGTACTTTCTCCTCGCGATCCTGCCGATCCCAGCGCGTTACTCCGGCACCTCCGAGTCGATGATGGCGTAGAGGAAGTAGTCGTCGTTCTCCTCACGATCCAGCCGATCCTGGCGCCGTTACTCCGGCACCTCCGAGTTCTTGGCACACGTTCAGCTCGATGGCGCTCCACGGGCTTCGATCCAGCAAAGCTCCGGGGAGGGAGTTCCGTCGACAAGACGACGGCGTGGTAGCGATCTTGATGTTTCACCGTCGCAGAAGCTTCGCCTAAGCACCGCCACGATATGACCGAGGTGGAATATGGTGGAGGGGGCACCGCACGGCTAAGGAGCGATCTCAAGGATCAACTTGTGTGTCCTAGGGTGCCCCCTGCCCCGTATATAAAGGAGCAAGGGGAGGGCCGGCCAGCCTTGGGGGCGCACCAAGGGAGGGAGTCCTCCTCCTAGTAGGAGTAGGACTCCCTTTCCTAGTCCTACTAGGAAGAGGGAAGGGAAAGGAAAGAGAGGAGAGGGAGAGGGAAAGGGGCTGCGCCCCCTCCTAGTCCAGTCGGACTCCCCATGGAGGGGGGGCGCACCACCTCTGGTGCAGCCCTCTCTCTCCTCTTGGCCCAAAAAGGCCCATAAATTCCCCGGGGGGTTCCGGTAACCCTTCCGTCACTGAGGTTTTCTCCGGAAACTTAGGGAACCTTTCCGTTGTCCGTATTTATCCATCAAATATATCAATCTTTATGTCTCGACCATTTCTTGACTGCTCGTCATGTCCGTGATCACATCCGGGACTCGAACTCCTTCGGTACATCAAAATACATAAACTCATAATTACCGTCATTGAAACCTTAAGCGTGCGGACCCTACGGTTCGAGAACTATGTAGACATGACCTAGAACTATTCTCGGTCAATAACCAATAGCGGGACCTGGATGCCCATATTGGTTCCTACATATTCTACGAAGATCTTTATCGGTCAGACCGCATAACAACATACGTTGTTCCTTTTTGTCATCGGTATGTTACTTGCGAGATTCGATCGTCGGTATCCAATACCTAGTTCAATCTCGTTCTTGGCAAGTCTCTTTACTCGTTCCGTAATACATCATCTCACAACTAACTCATTAGTTGTGATGCTTGCAAGGCTTATGTGATGTGTATTACCGAGAAGGCCCAGAGATACCTCTCCGACAATCGGAGTGACAAAACCTAATCTCGAAATACGCCAACCCAACAAGTACCTTTGGAGACACTTGTAGTACTCCTTTATAATCACCCGATTACGTTGTGACGTTTGGTAGTACCAAAGTGTTCCTCCGGTAGCAGGAGTTGCATAATCTCATAGTTATAGGAACATGTATAAGTCATGAAGAAAGCAATAGCAACATACTAAGCGATCAAGTGCTAGGCTAACGGAATGGGTCATGTCAATCAGATCATTCTCCTAATGATGTGATCCCGTTAATCAAATGACAACTCATGTCTATGGTTAGGAAACATAACCATCTTTGATTAATGAGCTAGTCAAGTAGAGGCATACTAGTGACACTCTGTTTGTCTATGTATTCACACATGTATTATGTTTCCGGTTAATACAATTCTAGCATGAATAATAAACATTTATCATGACATAAGGAAATAAATAATAACTTTATTATTGCCTCTAGGGCATATTTCCTTCAGTGTGGATATATGCATTTTATTTCTTGCCTAGATGTTGGTAGGAATCCCGGTGGTTTTGTTCCTTTTTGCATGCATGAAGGCTAGGTTTTTGTAAAGGAGCTGTGTTTTTTCATCCGTTTACTACTCTAGCTAGGTTCCAAGGAAGGGGCTCTTTGGAGCTACCTTATTTTGTTAGTTTGCTGTCCAGGGGAGCATTAGATCTAGAAACATTTTTTTCTTCTGAAGTATGCCTTCGTTGTCAAGGAGAGGTTTAGTCCTGAGGTCATATGATATTAGGAGTAACCCTGGAGATACTTTGGTGCTTTGGTGTGCCCCTTTTGATTGATGTGTTGGAAATATGCCCTAGAAGCAATAATAAAGTGGTTACTATTATATTTTCTTAATCACGACAAAGGTTTATTGTGCATGCTATAATTGTATTAATCGGAAACTTAAATACAAGTGTGAATACATAAACAAATACAAGTCCCTGGTAAGCCTCTACTAGACTAGCTCATTAATCAATGATGGTTAAGGTTTCCTAATCATAGACATGAGTTGTCATTTGATAACGGGATCACGTCATTAGGAGAATGATGTGATGGACAAGACCCATAAGTTAGCATAGCATGTGATCGCTCATTTTATTGCTACTGCTTTCTTAATGTCAAATACACGTTCCTTCGACCATGAGATCATGCAACTCCTGGACTCCGGAGGAATGCCTGGTGTGTATCAAACGTCACTTCGTAACTGGGTGATCATAAAGGTGCTCTACAGGTATCTCTGAAGGTGTCTGTTGAGTTGGCCTGAATTGAGATTGGGATTTGTCACTTCATATGACGGAGAGGTATCTCTGGGCCCTCTCGGTAATATAGCATCACAAGAAGCTTGCAAGCAAAGTGACTAAGGAGTTAGTTGCAAGATGATGTATTGGGGAATGAGTAAAGAGACTTGCCGGTAATGATATTGAACTAGGTATGAGATACAGACGATCGAATCTCGGGCAAGTAACATACCGACGGACAAAGAGAACTACATATGTTGTCATAATGGTTTGGCCGATAAACATCTTCGCAGAATATGTAGGAACCAATATGGGCATCCAAGTCTTGCTATTGCTTATTGACCGGAGAGCGTCTCAATCATGTCTTCATCATTCTCGAACCCATAGGGTCCGCATGCTTAACGTTCGTTGATGATATAGTACTATATGAGTTATGTATGTTGGTGACCGAATGTTGTTCAGAGTCCCGGATGTGATCATGGACATGACGAGGAGCTCCGAAATGGTCCGAAGGTAAAGATTGATATAGGATGATAGTATTTGGTATACGGAAGAGTTTCAGAATGCATTGAATAATTATCAGATCACCAGAAGGGGTTCCGGGAGGCCACTGGGAGTTATTGAGCCAAGCGGGCCAAGAAGAGGGGAGGACACCAGCCCACAGGGGGCTGGCGCGCCCACCTCCTGGCCGCCGGCCCTAGGGGAAGGAAAGAGGAGGGGCTGCCCCCCTCCTGCCTTTCTCCATGCAAGGGAAGGAAGGGGAGGCGCCATAAGGCAGCCAACCCCCTTTCCTTTATGAAGGAAATATGCCCTAGAGGCAATAATAAAGTTATTATTTATTTCCTTACATCATGATAAATGTTTATTATTCATGCTAGAATTGTATTAACCGGAAACATAATACATGTGTGAATATATAGACAAACAGAGTGTCACTAGTATGCCTCTACTTGACTAGCTCGTTAATCGAAGATGGTTATGTTTCCTAACCATAGACATGAGTTGTCATTTGATTAACGGGATCACATCATTAGGAGAATGATCTGATTGACATGACCCATTCCGTTAGCCTAGCACTTGATCGTTTAGTATGTTGCTATTGCTTTCTTCATGACTTATACATGTTCCTGTAACTATGAGATTATGCAACTCCCGTTTACGGAGGAACACTTTGGGTGCTACCAAAGCGTCACAACGTAACTGGGTGATTATAAAGGAGTACTACAGGTGTCTCCAAAGGTACATGTTGGGTTGGCGTATTTCGAGATTAGGTTTTGTCACTCCGATTGTCGGAGAGGTATCTCTGGGCCATCTCGGTAATGCACATCACTATAAGCCTTGCAAGCAATGTAGCTAATAAGTTAGTTACGGAATGATGCATTACGGAACGAGTAAAGAGACTTGCCGGTAACGAGATTGAACTAGGTATTGGATACCGACGATCGAATCTCGGGCAAGTAACATACCGATGACAAAGGGAACAACGTATGTTGTTATGCGGTTTGACCGATAAAGATCTTCGTAGAATATGTAGGAGCCAATATGGGCATCCAGGTTCCGCTATTGGTTATTGACCGAGAATAGTTCTAGGTCATGTCTACATAGTTCTCGAACCCGTAGGGTCCATACGCTTAAGGTTTCGATGGCGGTTATATTATGAGTTTATGAGTTTTGATGTACCGAAGGAGTTCGGAGTCCTGGATGAGATCGGGGACATGACGAGGAGTCTCGAAATGGTCGAGACGTAAAGATCGATATATTGGACGACTATATTCGGACATCGGAAAGGTTCCAGTGATTCGGGTATTTTCGGAGTACCGGAGAGTTACGGGAATACGTATTGGGCCTTATTGGGCCATACGGGAAAGAAGGAAAAGGGCCTCAAGGGTGGCCGCACCCTTCCCTTGGTCTGGTCCGAATTGGACTAGGGAAGGGGCGCCTTCCTTCCTTCTCCTTTTCCCTTCCCTTTCCTTCTCTCCTACTCCTACTACATGGAAGGTTTCCTAGTTGGACTAGGAAGGGGATTCCTACTCGGTGGGAGTAGGACTCCCCTAAGGCGCGCCATAGAGAGGGCGGCCCTCCCTCCTCCACTCCTTTATATCACGGGGCAGGAGGCACCCCATGGACACACAAGTTGATCTACGGATCGTTCCTTAGCCGTGTGCGGTGCCCCTCCACCATATTCCACTTGGTCATATCGTCGCGGAGCTTAGGCGAAGCCCCACGCCGTGAAGTCATATCGTCGCGGAGCTTAGGCGAAGCCCTGCGTCGGTGGAGCATCGTCATCGTCACCACGCCGTCGTCTTGTGGAACTCATCCCGACACTTTGCTGGATCGGAGTCCGGGGATCGTCATCGAGCTGAACGTGTGCAGAACTCGGAGGTACCGTGACGTTCGGTACTTGGATCGGTCGGATCGTGAAGACGCATTTACTACATCACCCGCGTTGTCATAACGCTTCCGCTTACGGTCTACGAGGGTACGTGGACAATACTCTCCCCTCTCGTTGCTATGCATCACCATGATCTTGCTTGTGCGTAGGAATTTTTTTGAAATTACTACGTTCCCCAACAGTGGCATCCGAGCCTAGGTTTTTATGGTTTGATGTTTTGCACGAGTAGAACACAAGTGAGTTGTGGGCGATACAAGTCATACTGCCTACCAGCATGTCATACTTTGGTTCAGCGGTATTGTGAGATGAAGCGGCCCGGACCGACATTACGCCAGCGTGCGCTTACGGCGAGACTGGTTTCACCGTTACGAGCACTCGTGCTTAAAGGTGGCTGGCTGGTGTCTGTCTCTCTCACTTTAGTTGAACCGAGTGTGACTATGCCCGGTCCTTGCGAAGGTTAAAACGGAGTCTATTTGACAAACTATCGTTGTGGTTTTGATGCGTAGGTGAGAACGGTTCTTGCTAAGCCCGTAGCAGCCACGTAAAATTTGCAACAACAAAGTAGAGGGCGTCTAACTTGTTTTTGCAGGGCATGTTGTGATGTGATATGGTCAAGACGTGATGAGATATAAGTTGTTGTATAAGATGATCATGTTTTGTTGAAGTTATCGGCAACTGGCAGAAGGCCTATGGTTGTCTCTTTGTTGCATAAGATGCAAGTGCCAAATAATTGCTTTAGTTTATCGCTATGCGATAGCAATAGTTGCAAGAGCAATAGTTGGCGAGACAACCATGTGATGACACATTGATATAGATCAAGATGATGAAGATCATGGTGTCGTGCCGGTGACGATAAAGATCATGACAGTACTTTGGAGATGGAGATCAAAGGCGCAAGATGATCATGGCCATATCATGTCACATATTTTGATTGCATATGATGTTTATCTATTATACATCTTATTTTGCTTTGATTGTGGTAGCATTTTAAGATGATCTTTCACTAAAATTATCAAGTAGTGTTCTCCACGAGTATGCACCGTTGCCAAAGTTAAATCGTGCCGAGACACCACGTGATGATCGGGTGTGATAAGCTCTCGTCCATCGACAACGGGTGCAAGCCAGTTTTGCACGCCAGAATACTCAGGTTATACTTGACGAGCCTAGCATATGCAGATATGGCCTCGGAACACGGAGACCGAAAGGTCGGCGTGAATCATATAGTAGATATGATCAACATAAGATGTTCACCATTAAAAACTACTCCATCTCACGTGATGATCGGTTATGGTTTAGTTGATTTGGATCACGTGATCACTTAGATGACTAGAGAGATGTCTATCTAAGTGGGAGTTCTTAAGTAATATGATTAATTGAACTTCAATTTATCATGAACTTAGTCCTGGTAGTATTTTGCAAATTATGTTGTAGATCAATAGCTCGCGTTGTTGCTTCCCTATGTTTTTATATGTGTTCCTAGAGAAAATTGTATTGAAAAATGTTAGTAGCAATGATGCGGATTGGATCCGTGATCTGAGGTTTATCCTCATTGCTGCACAGAATAATTATGTCCTTAATGCACCGCTAGGTGACAGACCTATTGCAGGAGCAGATGCGGGCGTTATGAGCGTTTGGCTAGCTCAATATGATGACTACTTGATAGTTTAGTGCACCATGCTTAAGCGGCTTAGAATCGGGACTTCAAAGGCGTTTTGAACGTCATGGACCATATGAGATGTTCCAGGAATTGAAGTTAATATTTCAAGCAAATACCCGAGTTGAGAGATATGAAGTCTCCAACAAGTTCTATAGCTAAAAGATGGAGGAGAATCGCTCAACTAGTGAGCATGTGCTCAGATTATGCGAATACTTCAATCGCTTGAATCAAGTGGGAGTTAATCTTCCAGATAAGATAGTGATTGACAGAATTCTCTAGTCACCATCACTAAGTTACTAGAACTTCGTGATGAACTATAGTATGCAGGGGATGACGAAAAGCGATTCCCGAGCTCTTCGTGATGTTGAAATCAACGAAGGTAGAAATCAAGAAAGAGCATCAAGTGTTGATGATTGACAAGACCACTAATCTCAAGGAAAAGGGCAAAGGGAAGAAGGGGAACTTCAAAAGGAACGGCAAGCAAGTTGCTGCTCGAGTGAAGAAGCCCAAGTCTGGACCTAAGCACGAGACTAAGTACTTTTGCTGCAATGGAACTGGTCCTTTGGAAGCGGAATTACCCCTGAATATTTGGTGGATAAGAAGGATGGCAAAGTGAACAAAGGTATATTTGATATACAGATTATTGATGTGTATTTTACTAGTGTTCATAGCAACCCCTCGGTATTTGATACCGGTATAGTTGCTAAGAGTAGTAACTTGAAGCAGGAGTTGCTGAGAATGAACAGAAACTAGTTGAAGGGGAAGTGACGATGAGTGTTGGAAGTAGTTCCAAGATTGATATGATCATCATCGCACACTCCCTATACTTTCGGGATTAGTGTGGAACCTAAATAAGTGTTATTTGGTGTTGAGCAGAAATATGATTTGATCATGTTTATTGCAATACGGTTATTGATTTAAGTAAGAGAATAAATTGTTGTTCTGTTTACATGAATAAGACCTTATATGGTTACACACCCAATGAAAATGGTTCATTGGATCTCGATCATAGTGATACACATATTCATAATATTGAAACCAAAAGATGCAAAGTTAATAATGATAGTGCAACTTATTTGTGGCACTGCCGTTTAGGTCATATTGGTGTAAAGCGCTTGAAGAAAAATCCATCTTTGATGGACTTTTGGAATCACTTGACTATGAATCATTTGATGCTTGCGAACCGTGCCTTTTGGGCAAGATGACTAAAACTCCGTTCTCGGAACAATGGAACAAGCTCTTGACTTATTGGAAATAATACATACCGATGTATGCGATTCAATGAGTGTTGATGCTCGTGGCAAGTATCGTTATTTTCTGACCTTCACAAAATGATTTGAGCAGATATGGATATATCTACTTGATGAAACATAAGTCTGAAATAATTGAAAAGTTCAAAGAATTTCAGAGTGAAGTGGAAAATCATCGTAACAAGAAAATAAAGTTTCTGCGATCTGATCGTGGAGATAAATATTTGAGTTATGAGTTTGGTCTTCATTTGAAACAATGTGAAATAGTTTCGCAACTCACGCCATATGGAACACCACAACATAATGGTGTGTCCGAAAGTCATAACCGCACTTTATTGGATATGGTGCGATCTATGATGTCTCTTATCAATTTACCACTATCGTTTTGGGGTTATGCATTAGAGACAGCTGCATTCACGTTTAATAGGGCACCGTCTAAATCCGTTGAGGCGACACCGTATGAACTATGGTTTAACAGTAAACCTAAGCTGTCGTTTCTTAAAGTTTGGAAGTTGTGATGCTTATGTGAAAAAGTTTCATCCTGATAAGCTCAAACCCAAATCGGAGAAGTGCGTCTTCATAGAATACCCAAAGGAAATTGTTGGGTATACCTTCTATCACAGATCCGAAGGCAAAAACATTCGTTGCTTATAAATGGATCCTTTCTAGAGAAGGAGTTTCTCTCGAAAGAAGTGAGTGGGAGGAAAGTGGAGCTTGATAAGGTAATTTGTACCTTCTCCCGAATTGGAAAGTATTTTCATCACGGACATCAGTTCGATGATTCCTACACCAATTAGTGAGGAAGCTAATGATGATGATCATGTAACTTCAGATCAAGTCACTACCGAATCCGTAGGTAAACCAGAGTGAGATCCGCACCAAAGTGGTACGGCAATCCTGTTACGGAAGTCATGCTACTAGATCATGGCGAACCTACGAACTATGAGGAAGCGATGATGAGCCTAGATTCCATGAAATGGCTTGAGGCCATAAAATCTGAGATATGATCCATGTATGAGAACAAAAGTATGGACTTTGATTGACTTGCTCGATGATCAGCAAGCCATGTTAAATAAATGGATCTTCAAGAGGAAGACGGACAGCGATAGTAGTGTTACTATCTACAAAGCTCGACTTGTCACAAAAGGTTTTCGACAAGTTCAAGGTGTTGACTACAATGAGATTTTCTCAACTGTAGCGATGCTTAAGTCTGTCCGAATCATGTTAGCAATTGCCACATTTTATGAAATCTAGCAAATGGATGTCAAAACTACATTCTTTAATGGATTTATTAAAGAAGAGTTGTATAAGATGCAACCAGAAGGTTTTGTCAATCCTAAAGGAGCTAACAAAATGTGCAAGCTCCAGCGATCCATCAATGGACTGGTGCAAGCATCTCAGAGTTGGAATACATGCTTTGATAAGTTGATCATATCATATAGTTTTATACAGACTTGCAGTGAAGCCTGTAATTACTAGAAAGTGAGTGGGAGCACTACAGCATTTCTGATAAGTATATGTGAATGACATATTGTAGATCGGAAATAATGTAGAATTATTACGCAAAGCATAAAGGAGTGTTTGAAAGGAGTTTTTCAAAGAAAGACCTCGGTGAAGCTGCTTACATATTGAGCATCAAGATCTATAGAGATAGATCAAGACGCTTGATAAGTTTTTTTCAATGAGTACATACCTTGACAAGATTTTGAAGTAGTTCAAAATGGAGCGATCCTGAAAAGAGTTCTTGCCTGTGTTACAAGGTGTCAAATTGAGTAAGACTCAAAACCCGACCATGGCGAGAAGATAGAAAGAGAATGAAAGTCATTCCCTATGCCTTGGCCATAGGTTCTATAAAGTATGCCATGCTGTGTACCAGATCTATTGTATACCCTACACTGAGTTTGGCAAGGGAGTACAATAGTGATCCAGGACAGCGGTTAAAATTATCCTTAGTGGAATAAGGATATGTTTCTCGATTATGGAAGTGACAAAAGGTTCGTCGTAAAGGGTTACGTCGATGCAAGTTTTGACACCGATCTGGATGACTCTAAGTCTCAATCTAGATACATATTGAAAGTGGGAGCAATTAGCTAGAATAGCTCCTTGCGGAGCATTGTTGACATAGAAATTCGCATAAAATACTTACGGATCTGAATGTGACAGACCCGTTGACTAAAAATATCTCACAAGCAAAACATGATCACACCTTAGTACTCTTTGGGTGTTAATCACATAGCGATGTGAACTAGATTACTGACTCTAGTAAACCCTTTGGGTGTTGATCACATATCGATGTGAACTATGGGTGTTAATCACATGGTGATGTGAACTATTGCTGTTAAATCACATGGCGATGTGAACTAGATTATTGACTCTAGTGCAAGTGGGAGACTGAAGGAAATATGCCCTAGAGGCAATAATAAAGTTATTATTTATTTCCTTACATCATGATAAATGTTTATTATTCATGCTAGAATTGTATTAACCGGAAACATAATACATGTGTGAATATATAGACAAACAGAGTGTCACTAGTATGCCTCTACTTGACTAGCTCGTTAGTCGAAGATGGTTATGTTTCCTAACCATAGACATGAGTTGTCATTTGATTAACGGGATCACATCATTAGGAGAATGATCTGATTGACATGACCCATTCCGTTAGCCTAGCACTTGATCGTTTAGTATGTTGCTATTGCTTTCTTCATGACTTATACATGTTCCTGTAACTATGAGATTATGCAACTCCCGTTTACGGAGGAACACTTTGGTGCTACCAAACGTCACAACGTAACTGGGTGATTATAAAGGAGTACTACAGGTGTCTCCAAAGGTACATGTTGGGTTGGCGATTTCGAGATTAGGTTTTGTCACTCCGATTGTGGAGAGGTATCTCTGGGCCCTCTCGGTAATGCACATCACTATAAGCCTTGCAAGCAATGTAGCTAATGAGTTAGTTACGGAATGATGCATTACGGAACGAGTAAAGAGACTTGCCGGTAACGAGATTGAACTAGGTATTGGATACCGACGATCGAATCTCGGGCAAGTAACATACCGATGACAAAGGGAACAACGTATGTTGTTATGCGGTTTGACCGATAAAGATCTTCGTAGAATATGTAGGAGCCAATATGGGCATCCAGGTTCCGCTATTGGTTATTGACCGAGAATAGTTCTAGGTCATGTCTACATAGTTCTCGAACCCGTAGGGTCCGCACGCTTAAGGTTTCGATGACGGTTATATTATGAGTTTATGAGTTTTGATGTACCGAAGGAGTTCGGAGTCCCGGATGAGATCGGGGACATGACGAGGAGTCTCGAAATGGTCGAGACGTAAAGATCGATATATTGGACGACTATATTCGGACATCGGAAAGGTTCCGAGTGATTCGGGTATTTTTCGGAGTACCGGAGAGTTACGGGAATACGTATTGGGCCTTATTGGGCCATACGGGAAAGAAGGAAAAGGGCCTCAAGGGTGGCCGCACCCCTCCCATTGGTCTGGTCCGAATTGGACTAGGGAAGGGGCGGCCCTTCCTTCCTTCTCCTTTTCCTTCCCTTTCCTTCTCTCCTACTCCTACTACATGGAAGGTTTTCTTGTTGGACTAGGAAAGGGGGAATCCTACTCCCGGTGGGAGTAGGACTCCCCTAGGGCGCTCCATAGAGAGGGCCGGCCCTCCCCTCCTCCACTCCTTTATATACGGGGGCAGGGGGCACCCCATGGACACACAAGTTGATCTACGGATCGTTCCTTAGCCGTGTGCGGTGCCCCCCTCCACCATATTCCACTTCGGTCATATCGTCGCGGAGCTTAGGCGAAGCCCTGCGCCGGTAGAGTCATATCGTCGCGGAGCTTAGGCGAAGCCCTGCGCCGGTGGAGCATCATCATCGTCACCACGCCGTCGTGCTGACGGAACTCATCCCCGACACTTTGCTGGATCGGAGTCCGGGGATCGTCATCGAGCTGAACGTGTGCTGAACTCGGAGGTGCCGTACGTTCGGTACTTGGATCGGTCGGATCGTGAAGACGTGCGACTACATCAACAGCGTTGTTATAACGCTTCCGCTTACGGTCTACGAGGGTACGTGGACAATACTCTCCCCTCTCGTTGCTATGCATCACCATGATCTTGCGTGTGCGTAGGAAATTTTTTGAAATTACTACGTTCCCCAACACTTTACCCCCCACACGCTAAGAAGGAAGGGGGGGGGGGGTGCCTAGGCAGGTGCCCAGGGCGGCCGCCGGCCCCCTTTGGGGGCGCCTAGGGCTGCCTCCTCCTCCACCTATATATATGAGAGGAGGGAGAGGACACAACACACCACGAATCCCCAAGCCGTGTGCGGCGCCCCCTCTTCCTCTAGTTCCTCCTGCGTCCGTTGTGCTTGGCGAAGCCCTGCGGAAATAGTTTCACCCCCACCGTCGCCATGCCGTCGTGCTGCTGGAACTCATCTACTACTTCGCCCCTCTTGCTGGATCAAGAAGGCGAGGACGTCATCGAGCTGAACGTGTGCTAAACGCGGAGGTGTCGTATGTTCGGTGCTTGATCGGAATGGATCATGAAGGTGTACGACTACATCAAGCGCGTTGACAAATGCTTCCGCTTAGCGATCTACAAGGGTATGTAGATGCTCTCCTCCTCTCATAGCTATGCATCTCCCTGGATAGATCTTGCGTGTGCATAGATTTTTTTTGTTTTCCATGCAACGTTCCCCATCAGTGGCATCATGAGCCAGTCTATGCGTAGATGATATGCACGAGTAGAACACAAAGGAGTTGTGGACAGTGATGTTCATATTGCTTACCTCCAATGTCTTATTCTGATTCGGTGGTATTGTGGGATGAAGCGGCTCAAACCAACCTTACATGTCCATGCACATGAGACCGGTTCCACCGACTAACATGCAACTTGTTTTGCTTAAAGGTGGCTGGCGGGTGTCTGTCTCTCCCACTTTAGTTGAATCTTATTTGACTACGGTGGTCCTTGCAGAAGGTTAAAAGGCAACTTGATAATCACCATTGTGGTTTTGCATAGTTAAGAATGGTTCTTGCTAGTTGCCCGTAGAAGCCATGTAAAACTTGCAACAACAAAGTAGAGGACGTCTAACTTGTTTTTGCAGGGTGTGTTGTGATGTGATATGGTCAAGACGTGATATGATATATGTTGATGTATGAGATGATCATATTTTGTAATAAGTTCACGACTTGCATATCGATGAATTCGACAACCGGCATGAGCCTTAGGGTTGTCTTTAATTTATTGTATGACCTGCTTGTCAATCACTGAAGCGCCATGTAATTGCTTTACTTTATTGCTATGTGTTAGCAATAGTTGGCGAGACGACCCCGACGCAATGATGGAGATCAAGGTGTTGCGCCGGTGACAATGGAGATCATGACGTTGCTTTGGAGATGGAGATCAAAAGCACAAGATGACGATGGCCATATCATGTCACATATTTTGATTGCATGTGATGTTTATCCTTATGCATCTTATTTTTCTTAGAACGATGGTAGCATTATAAGATGATCCCTTCACTTAATTTCAAGATAAAAGTGTTGTCCCCGATTATGCACCGTTGCTAAAGTTCATCGTTACGAAGCACCTCGTGATGATCGGGTGTGATAGACATTACGTTCACATACAATGGGTGTAAGCCAGTTTTGCACATGCAGAATACTTGGGTTAAACTTGACGAGCCTAGCATGTACAAACATGGTCTCGGAACATTGGAGACCAAAAGATCGAACATGAGTCACATAGTAGATATAATCAACATAGAGATGTTCACCATTGAAGACTACCCCATCTCACGTGATGATCGGACATGGGTTAGTTGATTCGGATCATGTATCACTTAAACAACTTGAGGGATGTTGATTTAAGTGGGAGTTCATTAGTAATTTGATTACTTGAACTAAAATTTATCATGAACTTAGTCCTAATAGTATTTGCAAATCTATGTTGTAGATCAATGGCCCGTGCTACCGTTCCGTTCAATTTTAATGCGTTCCTAGAGAAAGCTAAGTTGAAAGATCATGATAGCAACTACACAGACTAGGTCCATAACTTGAGGATTATCCTCATTGCCCCATAGAGGAATTATGTCCTTGATGCATCGCTAGGTGACAGACCTGCTGTAGGACCTGAGGCAGATGTTATGAACGTTTGACAGGCTTGATCTGATGACTACTCGATAGTTCAGAGTGCCATGCTTCACGGCTTGGAACCGGGACTTCAAGAATGTTTTGAACGCCACAGAGCATATGAGATGTTCTAAGAGCTGAAATTGATATTTCAAGCTAATGTCCAGGTTGAGAGATTTGAAGTCTTCAAGTTCTTTAACTATAAGATGGAGGAGAACTGTTCTGTCAGTGAACACACACTCAGAATGTCTGGGTACCACAACCACCTGACTTGGCTGGGAATTGATCTTCCAGATGAATGTGTTATTGATAGAGTTCTCCAGTCACTGCCACCAAGCTACAAAGGCTTCATGATGAACTATAATATGCAAGGGATGACGAAAACAATTCCCAAGCTCTTCTCGATGCTGAAATCGGCGGAGGTAGAAATCAAGAAAGTGAATCAAGTGTTGATGGTTAACAAGACCACCAGTTTCAAGAAAAAGGGCAAGGGAAAGAAAGGGAACTTTAAGAACAACGGCAAGCAAGTTGCCGCTCCCGTGAAGAAGCCCAAAGCCGGACCCAAGCCTGAAACTAAGTGCTTCTACTGCAAGGGAAATGGTCACTGGAAGCAGAACTGCCCCAAATACTTGGCAGATAAGAAGGATGGCAAAGTGAACAAAGTTATATTTGATATGCATGTTATTGATGCGTTCCTTACTAGTGCTTGTAGCAGTGCCTGGTTATTTGATACTGGTTCGCTTGCTCATATTTGTAACTCGGAGAAGGAGCTGCAGAATAAAGGAAGATTGGCTAAGGACGAGGTGACGATGCGCGTCGGGAATGGTTCCAAGGTTGATGTGACCGACTTCGGCATGCTACCTCTACATCTACCTTCAGGATTAGTTTTAGACCTCAATAATTGTTATTTGATGCCAATTCTGAGCATGAACATTATATCTGGATCTTGTTTATTGCGAGACGGTTATTCCTTTAAGTCAGAGAATAATGGTTGTTGTATTTATATGAGTAACATATTTTATGGGTATGCACCCTTAGTGAATGGTCTATTCTTGTTGAATCTCGATCGTAATGATACACATGTTCATAATATTGATGCCAAAAGATGCAAAGTTGTTAATGATAGTGCAATATACTTGTGGCACTGCCGTTTAGGTCATATTGGTGTAAAGCGCATGAAGAAAATCCATGCGGATGGACTTTTGGAATCACTTGATTATGAAACATTTGATACTTGCAAACCATGCCTCATTGGCAAGATGACTAAAACTCCGTTCTCCCGAACAATGGAGCGAGCTAATGACTTATTGGAAATATACATACCGATTTATGTGGTCCAATGAGTGTTGAAGCACGTGGCAACTATCGTTATTTTCTAACCTTCACAGATGATTTGAGTAGGTATGGATATATCTACTTAATGAAACACGCGTCTGAAACATTTAAAAAGTTCAAAGATTTTTAGAGTGAATTGGAGAATCATCGTAACAAAAAAATAATGTTTCTAAGATCTCATCATGGAGGTGAATATTTGAGTTACGATTTTGGCCTTCATTTAAAACAATGTGGAATTGTTTCACAACTCACGCCACCTGGAACACCACAACGTAATGATGTGTCCGAACGTCGTAACCGTTCTTTAATATATATGGTGCGATCTATAATGTCTCTTACTGATTTGCCACTATCATTTTGGGGTTATGCATTAGAGACAGCTGCATTCACGATAAATAGGGCAATATCTAAATCCGTTGAGACGACACTGTATGAACTCTATGGTTTGGCAGTAAACTAAGCTGTCGTTTTTTAAAGTTTGGAATGCGATGCTTATGTCAAAAGGCTTCAGCCTGATAAGCTCGAACCCAAAGTAGAGAAGTACATCTTCATAGGATACCCTAAAGAAACTATTGGGTATAGCTTCTACCACAGATCCGAAGACAAAATCTTTGTTGCTAAGAATGAGTCCTTTCTAGAGAAGGAGTTTCTCTCGAAAGAAGTGAGTGGGAGGAAAGTAGAACTTGATGAGGTAGTTGTACCTTCTCTCGATTTGGAAAGTAGCACATCAGAGAAAACTGTTCGCGCGATGTCTACACCAACTAGAGAGGAAGAAAATGATAATGATCATGAAACTTCAGATCAAGTTACTATTGAACCTCATAGGTCGACCGAAACACGTTCCGCACCAGAGTGGTATGGTAATCCACTAGTGCAGAAACGACCTTTAGTGCCGGTTCGTAACGGCCTTTAGTGCCGGTTCGCCAACCGGCACTAAAGCGTGGGGACTAAAGGTCCCCCCCTTTAGTACCGGTTTGTCACCGGCGCTAAAGAGCCACCACGTGGCACGAGCCCGGCCCGGGCGCGTGTAGGACATTAGTACTGGTTGGTAACACCAACCGGTACTAAATGTTTGGGTGTATTTTTTAATTTTTGCTTTAATTTTGTGTTTTCAATTTGGCTTTATTTTCCATTTAATTCTTTTTTGTTTGCTGGTATTTCACGATACTACAAATTGTACACGTTATGCATATATATAAATAGATTTTCTCATACGTAGAACCGCATATATATATATATATATATATATATATATATATATATATATATATAATATCATCGAATGTCTCACGGCCAACACCATTAACTATTCACACATACATATGTATATACATATACAATTTCTCCTACATGTTGCCTTGGTGCCTTCGGAGCATGCACGATGACAAGTGGTTCATGGGGGCGGTAGCGGGTAATAGTATTTTCCTTTGGGATCTATGACCTGGTCGAGCAAAAATCCGGCTATTTCCTCTTGAAGTGCTAGTATGCGCTCCTCGGGTAGGAGCTTATCCCGCACCTCTACGAGCTGTTAAGAAGGAGATCAATATGCATGTGTATTAGTTGTGTTACAAGATATTGATAATGGTGTGAATAGAGTTCGACAACGTACTCCATTCCTGTCTTTGAGATCTGCTCCTTTCGGACGCCATCATGCGAATGTTCTCGCAAAGCGTAGAATGCACACAGATCATTCCCGGCGCCGCTTGAGGCCTTTACTAGAATGGAATTGAATCAGATAATGATTAATCCAGCATGATAATTAATTAATGATATTGAAACAAGAATTAAAGAGATGGCTAGCTAGCTAGTACTACTTAATTACTTACCCTTGGTCGATGCCAAAACAACTTTTTGGCCAATTGCCCGAGTCACCTTGATGAACTTTGCCCAAGCCCCGCCTACCAAGCAAAGAAAATCAATAAAGGGGTTATTAAATAGTTCATATCAGGAAATGAAGAACTAATAATAGGCCGAGATATAGTTAATAATGATTGAAATTACCTGTTGACTATCCCCTTCATGATGGTGTAGTCTTTATCTTCTTTAAGTAGCGAGTCGAGTACTTAATCGTTGCTTTGTCAACTTTAATGACTAACAAGATCCGATTGGAAACTGCATGCGCTGCGTTTGCATGTTTTAATTAAGCGGGCATGTGCATAAAATTAATCAAATATATATCGTAAACCGTATACACTTAGTTATTAACATCTAGCTAGCTAGTAAGCAAAAACAGAATTTATATTAACTCACGAGAAGTTGTAAGGAAGTAGTATATCTTCATTGGTATTGAGGAACTTCAAGAACTCTAGCATGCTTTCCTCTACACCTGCTTTAGAAGTTGCAAGATTCCATGTGTACTCGTTAATGTTATTTGGGTTACTTTTGAAAGAAAGGCAAACTAAGTGTTACTTTTGACCTCAAATTGCATATAAATCAAATACTAGCAAATTATATTTCCTCCCAAATTAATCACTATACAAAGCATTGCAAGAGCTAATCTAGCAATGAGAGTTGAAAGGACAAAGCTGCTAACCTTTGTGATCATTTGAATGGATGGGGGCCTTCAAATCTTGACAAATTTTGGGCAAAATTTGTGAGGAGCTCGAGGAAGAGAGGGAAGAACAGAGGACGTGAGGGGAAAGGTGATGAACAGAGTGGCTCGGGTGGACGAAGGGTTTATGTACGTCGACCTTTAGTACCGGTTCGTGCCACGAACCGGTACTAAAGGTGCTGGACGGGCCCCAGACTGACAACACCCAATCACCACTCTCTTTAGTACCGGTTCGTGCCACGAACCGGTGCTAAAGGTTAGCCACGAACCGGTACTAATGAGAACGGCCGGCTAGCCGTTGGAACTGACACTAATGGACACATTAGTGCCAGCTCAAAATCAAACTGGCACTAATGTGTCTCAGATTTGCCCCCTTTTCTACTAGTGATCCTGTCCTAGAAGTCATGTTGTGGGACAACGGCGAACCTACAAACTATGAAGAAGCTATGATGAGCCCAGATTCCGACAAATGGCTTGAGGCCATAAAATCTGAGATAGGGTCCATGTAAGATAACTAAGTGTGGACTTTGGTGGACTTTCCTGATGATTGGCATGCCATTGAGAATAAATGTATCTTCAAGAGGAAGACAGACGCTGATGGTAATGTCACTATCCACAAGGCTCGACTTGTTACAAAAGGTTTTCGACAAGTTCAAGGGGTTGACTACGATGAGACTTTCTCACCCGTAGCGATGCTTAAAGTAACGCCCCGGATTCGATGCGCCAGGTGTCCGCCAGTTATTTGCCGTCCTTGCCATTGAAAGGATCGAGATGGACCTAGAGTGGGGGGGGGGGTGAATAGGTACAATTACAAATTTTAATTATTACTTAGCAATTTTAGGCAATAGTGCGGAATATGAAAGTGAGCCTTACAATTGCTAGTAGGTATGAAGTACTAGATAAGTAACACAAGCATATAAGTGAGCAAGCACAATATGATGTAAGTAAGTGCAAACCAAAACAAGTAACCACAAGTATAGAGTTAGGGTTAGGAATAACCGCAACTCCGGGAGACAAGGATGTATGCCGATGTTCACTTCCTTGGAGGGAAGCTAGTCACCGTTAGAGAGGTGGATGTTACCACGAAGGCACACCAACGCCACGAAGGCTCACCCTATTCTCCCTTTGAGACAACACCACGAAGATGTTTCTCAACCACTAGTGGTAGACCTTGGGGTGGTCTCCAAACCCTCACAAACTTATCCGGGGGTAATCACAAAAGTCGATTCCTCTCCGAAAGACTCCTACCGCCTAGGAGTCTCCAACCTCCAAGAGTAATAAGATCAATGGGGATTTGCTCAAGACTTGCTCAAATCATGAATTCCTTGGGTGCAAAGAAGGAGGAGAAGTGGATCTATCACTTGATCGGACAACTTCTTTTCAAAGCTCTCAAATCCCTTGGGGATCTAAGATTTGGTGTGGAGAGTTGAGAGAGAGTGAGTGAAGTGTTCTAGGATTTGTTCAAAGTGAATGGTCAACCCCAACCCGTGGAAGGAGAAGGAGTATATATATGTGGTGGGAAAAGGTGACCGTTTGGGGTACAGGATGGCCGGACGTCCGGAGAACGTCGGTCGTCCGGAGGCCCAAATGGGTCCGGACGTCCGACAGTCATCGGACGACCGACCGCTGTGAAAAGTGTGACCCACAAACCAATGTACAGGATACAGTCGTCCGAACAAGCCCGGACATCCGGAAGAATGCTTCTGATGTGAAAGTGTCGGACGTCCGGAGAGTTCCGGACGTCCGCAAAATGTTTCGGCCATTGTGAAAAGTGTGACTCACAAATCAGTGTACAGGATACGGTCGTCCGGCGGGGCGGACATCCGTAAGAAAGTTTCGATGCGAAAGTGTCGGACGTCCGGAGGGTTCGGACATCCGTAAAAATGTTTCTGTTGTGGAAGTGTCGGACGTCCGGAAGTGTCCGGACGTCCGGGCAATCAGGAAGGACCGGACGTCCGTAGAGAGCCGGACGTCCGAAGGTAAGGTATATATAGATACCAGCTTTGAGCAAGTTTTTCACAGATCCATCGATCCTCTTAATAGTGCGGGATCCCTATACTCAAGAACAAAACATAAATGAAGTTAACACCTTGTATCTCCATTCTTGAGTTATATGCTTTTTGTCCCTAGTCATGATCCATGCATACGGTCTTTGGAACACAATCACGAGATATACTTGATAAACATGATTAGTCCCGAGCATATGTGTTGTCATCAACATCAAAATATGATTCAAGGGCATGATTGCACTTTCAATCTCCCCTTTTGGTAGTTGATGACAACTCATATGCATACTCATAATAGTAATCGGAAGTATTTGTTGTGGAGCTCAATAACCATAATAACCATAATAAGAATAGGTAGCGAGTAGCGAGAGGGCTCCCCCTCAAACTGATGCCACAATAGTTGGATAACTTCATATAGATCAATTCATATAGATTCACCAAACTCATAACCAACAAACTGATCAATTCATATATCATATAGATTCATAACTAACAAACTCAATAACATAGTTCAACAACCCATAACATAGTTCAACAACCCATAACATAGTTCAACAAACTACTCCTAACATAGGTTCGATTACATAATGAGCTAGAGTAATGCATATGGAGCCTACTCCCCCTTTGGCATCAAGTATCCAAAAAAACAAAGAGGGGAATGACATGATAGTATTAAAGCTCATCCTCATCATCATCATCATGAACACCACTGCCACCAGTCTCGTCAAAGAAATCAGCCCACTCAGGACCGGAGGGAAAACCAAAATCAGAAGGGGGTTCTGCAGGAAGACGCTCATCATCACTCACATCATATACGCCTGAGTCTCGCAGACGAGCCTTCAGAGCGTTCTTGGAAGTGACCATGCGAGTGACCACATCGTGGTGTTGGGAGCAATGGAAGGTGAACATCTTCATCATGGCTGAATGAGCCTTCCCAAGAAAAGCGAGCAATGCGCCCAAAGGAGGCATCACTGGAATGAGGATGGTTAGCGTGCGAGGGAAAACTAAGCGGTAGTGTGAGTAGCGATGGCGGGAGAAGGAGGAACATGGTCAGCCGCCATGTGAGGTGGGATGACCCATCTCTCATGTATATGAGTGCGTGCAATGGGAAAGGGAGCTACACTCTCGATAAATGCCTGAAGAAAAGGTGCATGAGGAAAAGCCCGCTTGTGCTGGAAGCTAGCAAGGCGAATCTCATGCCATAGAAAGTGTGGAACATTTATCTTCCCTTTAGGAGATGTGTAAAGGCGATGCATTTGATCAATGCAGTAGCTGCTACAGGAACCCTTGTCACCCATCTTGGGATAAATGGTGCGGATGACACCTTTGATAAATGATGTTGAATGGAAAACGCCAAATAGAGACTTGGTTTAGACCCTTTTGTTTTTCAGTATTAGACAAAGATGATATGGGTCTAAGGAGATCCGCCAGAACCGCAATGCCTTTGGGCTTATGGTTGGGGTCATCTTTGTGGATTTTGAACCCAAAGGTCGGGAAATCCAAGTGCGGTGACAAACTCAGCATAAGATGCTTGTGAGAGCGATGTCGGAGGTCATCCATGTGACGGTGTTATCAGGGAGCAAAGTAGCAAGTGGCATAAAACTGATGGATGGCAGCCTGGTTAAAATCGTGTTGAAAGGCGAATGGGGCAGCTAGGTTTGACGACTCAATGAGCTCAATGGCTCCGGATATTTCTCCGGATGAGTGCGAATGTGCTCAAGATCAATGCAAACATGAAGTGACAAGCCTTTAGGAATGACAATCATGGTGAAGATGTCGGCTTGGACATTAGATGCAAAAACGACTATCCCGAGAATCCTAGCAACAGTAAATTGATCTACATCACGACGCAATTTGAGATATGAAGATTTGGGGACTTCATTGAAATGCTTAACATGACGGCCTAGTGATAGTGGAGGCTCAATGGCGATGTGGCCGGGCATCACCGTGGGGTTGCACCGGAGGAGGAGGAGGTTGAAATGTTGGACGACGAGTGCCGGGCTTGGGGGCAGCGACGCGGACGCCAATCATCGGGGACGGATCCACCTCTTCAAGCTCATCCTCAAAATCTGACCCCTCCGAAGAGGAATCACTGGACGAGCTGTGAGGACGAGCGGCACGTTTCCGAGGGCGATCTTCCTCCTCGGAGTCGTTGGAACCACCACGACGAGACGGACGCGCCAGCCCTCCGGCGACTTGCTTGCGTGCGGAGTGCTTGGACCGAGGCATTAGGACCTAGGGGAGAAGGAAAGCACATGTCAACACCCCTCCATAGACCAGGGTGACAAGTGAAGAGAAAGGGGGGGGTTGCCCTACTAGGCGAGGAAGAGCACGGAGGAGCCAAGCGACGTACCGGAGCAGGGGATCGAAGGACGGACGCGAGAGAAGCCCGAGCAGAACGGCTGGACGGGCCGGACGGCAAGCCTCAGATCCGCGGCGGGGAGACACCCCGGCGAGGGGTACGGCGGCGGGCGGTCGCGAGGAGGGGCCGCATGACAGAAAACGGCGGCGGCGGCGAACTGACTGGAGAGACGTACGGCGGCGGGCGGTTGGTTGACTAAGAAAACCTAGGTCGCAGTATATATAGACCCGCGTAAAGCGTCACGGACGTCCGGGGCCTCCGGACGTCCGGAGTTATATGTGCGACGGACATCCGGAAGCAGGCAGACGACCGAGTCGGACCATCAGCAAAGAAGGATAACAGGTTGCTTTTACGTCGTCCGATGGCGTCGGACGACCGGGCATATTATGAAGCGGTTCTTACGGACGTCCGAGTCTTCCGGACGTCCAAGCTTCATTGCTAGGCCAACCTTGAGTGAACCAGAATGAGTTTTACGGACGTCCGCGAGGCCGGACGACCGGCCTAAAATAACCAGAGTAGAATATCACGGACGTCCGGAGTTTTGCGGACGTCCGTGATCAAATACCACTCGGACGTCCGGAACCCTCCGGACGTCCGGAGCTACAAGTTTGGACAGGAGGGCTGATAATGATGATGAGAAAAACATTTTCTCACAGTAAAACTTATTTATGTAGGAAATCAGATCCCACCTTACTCAATCATAGGCATAAACTACTCCATCATATTAAACTATGATAACTTTGAGAGTGTTTGTTCAATTTATGCATTATGTAAGGTGAGAGAACTCATGAATTGAGTGTCTCCCCCTAAATATATGCCTACATCATGACTAGACATTAAGTTTAATCATGGATGAGTACTAGATTTCACATAATGTTGTCAAGCTCCAAGATACCAAGTTCACGCCTAAGTCGTGAACCTTGCTTCATCCAATGGTTTCGTGAAAATATCTCGCGATTGCAAATCTGTCCCAATGTGATCAATGTGACTATCGCCTTTCTCAACATGATCTCTCAAGAAGTGATATCTAATATCAATGTGTTTGGTGCGGAGATGATCCTTGGGGTTCTCCGCAATGTTGATAGCACTTTCATTATCACATAAAAGAGGCACATGTCTATAGGTGATACCATAATCCTTCAAAGTTTGCCTCATCCATAATAACTGAGTTGCACAACTGGCGGCAGCAATGTATTCAGCTTCTGCGGTAGAGAGGGCAATACAATTTTGTTTCTTCGATGACCAACTTACCAAGGAGCGTCCAAGAAATTGACATGCACCAGAGGTGGACTTATGATCCACTTTGTCTCCGGCCCAATCCGCATCCGTGTATCCAATGAGATCAAACTTAGCATCCTTGGGATACCATAGACCCAACTTTGGGGTGGAACAAGGTATCTAAGAATATGCTTAACCGCCTTATGATGACTTTCCCTAGGGGAAGCTTGAAATCTAGCACACATGCATACACTAAACATGATGTCTGGTCTAGATGCACAAAGATAAAGCAATGAACCAATCATGGAGCGGTATTTAGATGGGTTGTAACATCCCAAAATTCTAAATTTTGGAATGTTATAAACAAGTAGATAGTTTTGATTGATTGCTTGATTGATTGACTGAAAGTGAGTGAATTCGAAACTTTTTGAAAGTTAAATGAGAGGGAATAAAAGGACTTTCCCAAACTTTCAATTTTGCTTTTATGATCTTACGGAATTCAAATTCTTTTCATCACAAAAACCACGGAGAGAAGATGACATGACTTCTTCCATTTATTTAAATGACAAGGGTGTTGAAAATATTTGAATTTCATTTGGAAAATATTTTCCAATTCTGAAACTTTATGCAACTCAATGATTTCACGAAATAAGATAAAATGACTTCTTCAAAACATATGAAATATGAGTTGGGAGTTTCAAAGAATTAAATCCAAAGTTCCTTTGTATTATTTTCAATTTGGAGTTATTTTAGTTTTATTCAAATTATTTTCTACAAAAATAAAATATATGAAAATAGGGTAACATGATTCCCTACATCAGAAAATTGGAGAGATATTAATTTGAAATCATTTTGGTATTTTTAAAATGATTTTCAGTGGATTTTATTAGGGCAGTTGCACTGTTTGTTTTATTTGGATTTGTGTGTATTTTATTTTGAAGCTAAAATAATGTTCACGTTTTAGAAAATGTTTTTCTGAAAATTTTGATATATTATATGCCTATATATTATTTTTATTTATTTTGCTTTTTCTTATTTTGTTTTTCTGGAAAAAAAAATGTTAAAAAAATTCGCGCCCCAGGCCAAGGCCCGGCCCGGCCCAACAGCGCCCGGCCCGGCCTTGCCCGCCTCCCTCCTCTCCCTGTGCGCCTTGCATGTGAAACCCTGCCGCCGTCGCCCCGCCGCCTGAGTCCGCCTCCGACCGCCGCCTGCCCCCTTCCCCAAGCCGGCCGCCACCCCCTCTTAAATACCCGGCGCCCCCCTCTCTCTCACCCGCCGCCACCGCGCCCCAACCCGAGCAGCCGGAGCCCGCGCCGCCGAGGACGCCGCCGCCGTTCCCGCCGGCCGAACCCGCCGCCCCTCGCCGCCCCTCTTGACCCCGCCGCCCCTCGCCGCCCGGAGCCCGCGGAGCACCACCGGCGAAGACCACCGGAGGTAGCCGCCCGCCCGATCCGGTTTTCCCGATCCGGTTTTATTTTAAGATGTTCGGTTTTTCAAAAACCTAGACGGTTTTATTTTTTCGGTTTTCTTAATTAACGAACGTTCACCGAACCGTTCGTTTCAATGAATGTGTTCGTTGGATTAGTTCTGTTAACGAACGTCCGTTATTTAATCCGTTAAATGCTTTCTTTTAATGGGATTTAATCCTTTATTTTTCTGATTCGATTTCCGATCCGATTTTCAAATCTGTTTTATTTCTTGCTCGTTTATCGGAATCAGGTGATTCAAGCGCCTGGAGTTTCGTTACGAAACCACCGTTCCGACTAACCTACTTACACAGAGTTTTGCTACTGTAAAATTTTGACCTAGTTTCAGATTGCTAAACCGAGTCGTTCTCTCTCGAGTTCCGACTTTCGATGCTTTATTTGATTCGATTCTTTTGCAACCAGGGTTCTTAAGATGAACTATCTGGTTAGATCTTTTATTCGAGATTTCCCCGTGCATTAGATGAGTGCTTATTGTATGCTTGTTGTTTGTCTGCGTTAGATCACCCGGAGTGCGCCGCTTGTTACTTCGAATCTCTAGGTCTCGCGGATCATCAGCAAGGCAAGTAACACTTTGATCATACTCTTCTCATACCCAGTTTTTATGCATTCGATCAATCCTCAAACACTTGCATGGTTAGGATCTAATTAAATTGTGGGATGGGAAGTAGATTGAGGTAGTACCTATTACCTGTTTTACTTATGAACCTTTGGGAGTTACTTCTACGTTGCTTATTTCGCCATGCTATGCTCGTAGACGTGGATTGGGTTTGAGTGAATATCCATGACAGATGTGAGATTGATAATTAATGGTTTATCTAAGGTGGCAACTTAAACACACATCTGGGTGGATTGAGGCACTGGCTATTCCAGGACTTGCTGTCAAGGCACATGGGTAGACAGGATTTGCCTGTATTTCTTCGGACCGCCACCCAGGCCCAAAGGGATCATGAGATTATTCAAACTAGAAACTTCCGTGTGCAGCCACAAGCCATTATGGGCTCTGGCATAGTTGACTAAGTTGTGCGAACTCTTACGGGTAGGCTAGCTGATGTAGGGGATGTAGGTTGGTACGGTCTACCCACATGTAAGGTGCTAGCGCACGAAAGACTATGTCTCGGTCATCCGTTTCTCAAACACCATGTAGTGCGAGAACCAAGCGGAGGCGATCGAATCTTGTGGGGAAAAGTGCGCAAACCTCTGCAGAGTGTATAAACTAATCATGATTAGCCGTGTCCCCGGTTATGGACATCTTGAGTATCTAGTACTTGAATATCATGTGAATCTCAACATGTTACTTCTAATAATAAAGTTATTGGGTTTTAATGAGTACTTTTAATTGGGATTGAGAATGCTGTCAACCATTCTCAATGTTCAACAACCACCATGATAGTTAAATAAATTTATTCCTTTGAAGTAGGGAAAAATTGGCTTTTCATAAAAGCTGTAACCATATAGCTTTCCACCAGCCATATATGCATGTAGTATAGCTTATTCTTTCATTACTCTCTATGTGTTACATTGCCAGCATATTCCATGTGCTGACCCATTTTCGGGCTGCAACTTTTCATGTTGCAGACTTCACAGACGACGAGTAAGTGATACGTTAGGGTTACGATTTCCTATACTCAACTTTGCCGTTGGTGTTGATGGGAATCCACAACCTTGTTGCTTCCGCTATATGTTGGATTGAGGTAATAGTATTTACATTACTTTATACATGTGATTTACCTCTGTTATAAATCCTTCGATCTTGTGTGTGTCAAAGATACCGATCCGAGGATGACACGGAAGCACAGAGACTTGATCCATTCGAATCGGTCGCTACAAGATGGTATCAGAGCACATGTTGACTGTAGGATGTGACCCTAGAAACTGACAAGCCCATAGGAAAGATTTTTCTCTAGAACTTCATTTTCAAAAAGATCTTTTACCTCTTTTCTCTTCTGAGCTTATTCAAATATTCGCTTTTAGAGAGACCATACCCTTTTCCTTTTGACCACTCGAAGATTTGGTGATGAGACCACTCCAAGGAGACAAGATATCGGACAACTAAGACCATTTGGAATGAAGATGATTTTACCGTGTAAACGGAAACTACAACGGTGAAGACTCCGAAGACTAGGAGATTTGAAGGCTCCAAATAAATTCCGGATTGGTATGACCTAGGAGGGTTACGCTTATGGAACTTGGCAGACTATGGAAGTTATCAATAACCAAGATCAAGGTGTATCGGAGAAAGACTGGAACATGGAGCGTTAGAATTCAAAGCTTTGTCAGGAAAACCCTAAGGCAGGAGATATCAACTATGGAATGATAGCTCATGAAAATGACAAGAGCAGAAACACGCTATCCATGATGTTATCGCCCGTCTATGCTCATCACCGTGCAGAGTTAAGCATGCAGATGCATGGAAGGATTGGATGGTAGAAAGCTGATGGAGCATCTATCTGCAAACGTTGGAGTTTTAACCTTAGCTGGTGTATCACCAGGATCTGGAGTATTACATCAAGGAGTTAAGATGGACCTACAAGAAGCTAAATTTTGACAAGGAAGTATTTCATGAAGAACTCAGGATCCAGAAGCTGAAAGTAGACAAGCTGAAGAGCAAAACCTTGAGACATCAAGGTTTTGACAGTAACTGAAGGACAGTAGGATCATGGATCATGTCAAGGATGTTGAAACCAGAAGTTTAGAACGTAACTCCAGAAATATTGAAGGACGTCGCGAGAGACTTGGCCAACAGAGATGATCCGGCAAAAGAACTTGAGAAGGACAAGCATGATCGAAGGAGCCATCGAGACATGATCAAGATTGGAAGGGTTTGATGACTTTGAAGATTTATTGACCGTTAGAAGACCAAACCCCTGTTACATACCTACGTTAGATGCGACGATTGTGAGCTGTCATTTGTTTGATGTTTTTCCGACAGCCACAATAAAATCTGTTTTTTTTTCAAAAACTTTTGTTTGTATTGAGTGCATTCCTCTCGATCTCTCTTATCCCACCCCAAACCCATGGACCCGTTAGAGGAAGAATGGAGATGAGCTTGTATTCTCTGGACCGATGAGTCAATTGGAGACAGACCAATGGATTCAGAACATGGAGGATCACATGGGGAATAACCCTATAGCCGGAAAGTATATGACCCAGCATGCTCTTCAGTGCTTTGAAAGAGGTGCTGCTATCTAGTGGAGGATGTACCAAACCATCAATGTGGCCAGGAGTAACCACTTGGGAAGAATTTAAGTTGACTTTGCTAAAGTCTCGGTTTGTGACCCAGAAGTTGAAGCCTTATGGAAAGGATGTGAAGAAACCTTGTGCATACAAGCCTTGTGGAGAAATAGGATATAACCATAAATAAAGCAAGGACGAATACCCTCATAATCGGAGGAATATCAAAGGAGTTAGACGAGGATTTTCAGGGAACTTCGATTGGAGAAGTTTTTGTTGCAACAATGGTAGTTCAGTCTACATTGTTGAGAAAGATCTGTGAAGCTCAGAAGGATGACAAAGAGATTTCTGAGGTAAAAGAGAGGATGAGTAAAGGAAAGGCCAAAGGTTTTCGTAAGGATGAGCACGACACCTTATGGTTTGAGGACAGTGTACATATACCCAATAATGCGAGAGATCGAGGAAGTTAATGCTTGAGGAGGCTCATGACTCACCATACTTGATTCATACAGAAACACCAAGATGTATTCGGATTTGAAGGAGTGTTTACGGTGGACTGGTATGAAGAAGGATATTACAGAGTATGTAGTCGTAGGTGACGTATGTCAGAGAGTGAAGGTAGAGCATCAGAAGCTAGTCAGAGTACTACAACCTATGCTAATACCTGAATGGAAGCAGGATAAGCTTTGCATGATTTCATTTCCGGATTTCCCAGAACCCGATTGGGATATGATTCTATCTGGGTAGTAGTTTATTCACTTGATCAAAGTGGCTCACTTTATCCTAGAGAAAACCACCTATACAAGTGTGAAATTGGCCAAGATATATATTTGAGAAAGGATCGTATGTCTGCATGGAGTTACGAGGACCATCGTAGAGGAACACAGTTTACCTAAAAGTTTTGGAAACAGCTGCACCAGACTTTGGATACTAGGCTAGAGTTCAGTACAGCCTTTCATCCGCAGATAGATGGATATATCGAGAGAGTCAATCAGATTTTGGAGGACATGTTGAGAGCGTGTGCGCTAGATTATGGATATAGTAGTGATGATAATCTACCTTACGCGGAGTTCTCATACAACAACAGTTACCAAGCCAGTTTGAAGATGGCCCCTTTTGAAGCTTAGTATGGGAGAAGGATCCAGACACCGTTGATATGGGATGAAGTTTGAGACCGTCAGTTGTTTGGACCAAATGTGATCAAGGAGTCAGAAGAGAATGTTAAGTTGATTCGAGATAGACTGAAGGTAGCTCGATCCAGTGTAAGAGTTATGCAGACTCAAAACGCAAGGAGGTAGTCTATAAAATCGGAGTGAGCATATCTTTGTGTGCCACCTCTGCGAGGAGTTAAACGATTTGGAGTTAAGGGAAAGTTAGCCCCGAGATTTGTAGGACCATACTGAGTTTTGGAGCGTATGGGAGAAGTTACCAACAAGTTGGAGTCACCCGAAGGACTGTCAAGAGTTCATGATGTGTTTCACGTTTCCCAGTGGAAGAAGTGCCATGCGAGAGATGGCCAATATTCTCCTGTAAGGACGCTTGACCCTGGAAAGGATAATGAGGTTCCACGAAGTGGAGTATGGATTTCATAAGTATAAGTTTATCACGGTATGTGGGACATCCCACGAGGATGAAGAGATGAAGTACTACTGGATATAAAGGAGGTATGATGTTGGAAATATGGATCAATGGAAATTCCATGATGAGTCTGAGTAATCATGTCTAGTTTGGTGCCAATAGAAGGAAGGAAGACAGTACAATTGAATGGATTTAAGAATCTTTGGAAGTTGAAGGTTGGAATAAAGATCAGTTGCCCTGATGAGGTGTTCAAGGATCGCAAGTGATGAGATGGGCCATAACCCACAGGCCCCAGGACCTGCCAAGAAGCAAGCACACTCTTGCTGAAGGAAAAACCCTGGAAGAAGTTACAACTTGTATCATCCGACGATCTTATAGGAGTTTACGCAAAACCTGAGAGTTGTGAAGGATCGAGAGTTGTTTGTTTGGCTTGCAGAATCAATGGATTTTCCGAACTTGGTTCGTCGACAAGAGAAATTCTGCAATGCTTGTGAGGATAACCGAGTGTTAGAATGCGAGATTCGCTAAACCATGTACAAGGTAATGATTTGGGTGCGGGATGGATTGATCACCATACCGACTTACTCTTATTATTCGCTTTGCTATATGGAATGGTAAATCTGAGTGACCTACCTATAGTCGAGAGACGACGATCAAAACCTTGTTTGAACCTTAGAATGGTTTAGGTATTTTTTTCCCTTGTACACGGCAGTTGTTGCCAACCGTAGGTTATACGGTGAGGTTCAACCCAGACCCATTTCATGCAGGACAAACCATAAACGGTTGACCACCAGGAGATATCGATAGTTGTTTAGAATTGGCGCCAGACCCGTCAGCTATGAAGACTTAGTTTCTGGATAACCTTACCAAGATGAAAGGACAAAGGAATTGAGGAAAAGGTTATGCCACTACCGGAAGAGCCCAGAGAAGGGATTATCCTTAATATCTGAGAAGACCGACCTTTGTCGATAATAAGGATGGAGTATATGAGTTTTGATGGAACCGTAACCAAGCTTCTAAGGGTGATAGCACCCGAGACCCCGGAGACGATCGATGGATTTTGAGAAGACCCCAAACCCTAACCTATTTCTTGCTAACCTCTCCGAATCTCGAGGACGAGATTCATTTTAAGGGTGGTAGTTTGTAACATCCCAAAATTCTAAATTTTGGAATGTTATAAACAAGTAGATAGTTTTGATTGATTGCTTGATTGATTGACTGAAAGTGAGTGAATTCGAAACTTTTTGAAAGTTAAATGAGAGGGAATAAAAGGACTTTCCCAAACTTTCAATTTTGCTTTTATGATCTTCTGGAATTCAAATTCTTTTCATCACAAAAACCCTGGAGAGAAGATGACATGACTTCTTCCATTTATTTAAATGACAAGGGGTGTTGAAAATATTTGAATTTCATTTGGAAAATATTTTCCAATTCTGAAACTTTATGCAACTCAATGATTTCACGGCGAAGATAAAATGACTTCTTCAAAACATATGAAATATGAGTTGGGAGTTTCAAAGAATTAAATCCAAAGTTCCTTTGTATTATTTTCAATTTGGAGTTATTTTAGTTTTATTCAAATTATTTTTCTCCAAAAATAAAATATATGAAAATAGGGTAACATGATTCCCTACATCAGAAAATTGGAGAGATATTAATTTGAAATCATTTTGGTATTTTTAAAATGATTTTCGATGGATTTTATTAGGGCAGTTGCACTGTTTGTTTTATTTGGTTTTTTGTGTATTTTATTTTGAAGCTAAAATATTGTTCACGTTGTAGAAAATGTTTTTCTGAAAATTTTGATATATTATATGCCTTTATATTATTTTTATTTATTTTGCTTTTTCTTATTTTGTCTTTCTGGAAAAAAAATGTTAAAAAACAAATTTCCGCGCCCCACAGGCCAAGGCCCAGCCCAGCCCAGCCGCGCGCCCAGCCTTGGCCCGCCTCCCTCCTCTCTCCCTCGCGCACGCCCTTGAAACCCCGCCGCCACGTCGCCCCGCCGCCCGAGTCCGCCTCCGACCCGCCGCCTGCCCCCTTCCCAAGCAGCCGCCACCCCCTCTTAAATACCCGCCCCCCTCTCTCTCATCCGCCACCAGCGCCCCAACCCGAGCCGGAGCCCGCGCCCGCCGAGGACGCCGCCGCCGTTCCGCCCGGCCTTGGAACCCGCCGCCCCTCGCCGCCCCTCTTGACCCCGCCGCCCCTCGCCGCCCGGGCCCGAGCACCACCGGCGAAGACCACCGGAGGTAGCCGCCGCCCCGCCCGATCCGGTTTTCCTGATCCGGTTTTTTTAAGATGTTCGTTTTTTTTCAAAAACCTAGACGGTTTTATTTTTTTCGGTTTTCTTAATTAACGAACGTTCACCGAACCGTTCGTTTCAATGAATGTGTTCATTGGATTAGTTCTGTTAACGAACGTCCGTTATTTAATCCGTTCGTCGTTTTCTTTTAATCGGATTTAATCCTTTATTTTTCTGATTCGATTTCCGATCCGATTTTCAAATCTGTTTTATTTCTTGCTCGTTTATCGGAATCAGGTGATTCAAGCGCCTGGAGTTTCGTTACGAAACCACCCTTCCGACTAACCTACTTACACAGAGTTTTGCTACTGTAAAATTTTGACCTACTTTTAGATTGCTAAACCGAGTCGTTCTCTCTCGAGTTCCGACTTTCGATGCTTTATTTGATTCGATTCTTTTGCAACCAGGGTTCTTAAGATGAACTATCTGGTTAGATCTTTTATTCGAGATTTCCCCGTGCATTAGATGAGTGCTTATTGTATGCTTGTTGTTTGTCTGCGTTAGATCACCGGAGTGCGCCGCTTGTTACTTGAATCTCTAGGTCTCATGGATCATCGGCAAGGCAAGTAACACTTTGATCATTCTCTTCTCATACCCAGTTTTTATGCATTCGATCAATACTCAAACACTTGCATTGTTAGGATCTAATTAAATTGTTGGATGGGAAGTAGATTGAGGTAGTACCTATTACTGTTTTACTTATGAACCTTTGGGAGTTACTTCTCGTTGCTTATTTCGCCATGCTATGCTCAGAGACGTGGATTGGGTTTGAGTGAATATCCATGACAGATGTGAGATTGATAATTAATGGTTTATCTAAGGTGGCAACTTAAACACACATCTGGGTGGATTGAGGCACTGGCTATTCCAGGACTTGCTGTCAAGGCACACAGGTAGACAGGATTTGCCTGTATTTCTTCGGACCGCCACCCAGGCCCAAAGGGATCATGAGATTATTCAAACTAGAAACTTCCGTGTGCAGCCACAAGCCATTATGGGCTCTGGCATAGTTGACTAAGTTGTGCGAACTCTTACGGGTAGGCTAGCTGATGTAGGGGATGTAGGTTGGTACGGTCTACCCACATGTAAGGTGCTAAGCGCCACGAAAGACTATGTCTCGGTCATCCGCTTTCTCAAACACCATGTAGTGCGAGAACCAAGCGGAGGCGATCGAGTCTTGTGGGGAAAAGTCATAAACCTCTGCAGAGTGTATAAACTAATCATGATTAGCCGTGTCCCGGTTATGGACATCTTGAGTATCTAGTACTTGAATATCATGTGAATCTCAACATGTTACTTCTAATAATAAAGTTATTGGGTTTTAATGAGTACTTTTAATTGGGATTGAGAATGCTGTCAACCATTCTCAATGTTCAACAACCACCATGTTAGTTAAATAAATTTATTCCTTTGAAGTAGGGAAAAATTGGATTTTCGCAAAAACTGTAACCATATAGCTTTCCACCAGCCATATATGCATGTAGTATAGCTTATTCTTTCATTACTCTCTATGTGTTACATTGCCAGCATATTCCATGTGCTGACCCATTTTCGGGCTGCAACTTTTCATGTTGCAGACTTCACGAGCAACAGTAAGTGATACGTTAGGGTTACGATTTCCTATACTCAACTTTGCCGTTGGTGTTGATGGGAATCCACAACCTTGTTGCTTCCGCTATATGTTGGATTGAGGTAATAGTATTTACGTTACTTTATACATGTGATTTACCTCTGTTATAAATCCTTCGAGTACTGTGTGTGTCAGCATACCGATCCAGGGATGACACGAAAGCACAGAGACTTGATCCATTCGGGTCGGGTCGCTACATGGGTCGAAGGGGATACCGTCTGTGTCTTTAGTGAGTGTTATTTTCGTTGGCATTGGTGTCTTACATGGACTAGCATCAGACATACCAAACTTCTCTAGGATATCCTTGAGGTACTTTGCTTGAGACAAGAAAATTCCTTCTTGAAATTGTTGAATTTGAAAACCAAGGAAGAACTTCAAATCCGCATTGAGTGACATTTCAAAATTCTTGGTCATTGAAGCCGCAAACTTCTTGCACAAATGAATGTTAGGAGAACCAAAATGATATCATCTACATAGATTTGGCATAAGATCAAATCACCCTTATCCCTCTTAGTAAAAAGAGTAGGATCGATCACCCTCTCACAAGACCATCATCGAGTAAAAACTTCTTAAGATGATCATACCAAGCACGAGGTGCTTGTTTGAGGCCATACAAAGCCTTATGAAGTTTATACACATAGTCTTTGTGATCGGGATCAACGAACCCAGGTGGTTGTGATACATATACTTCTTCTTGTAGAGGACCGTTAAGAAAAGCACTCTTCACATCCATTTGATGTAATGTAAAACCATTGAAAGCAGCATAAGCAAGTAAGATGCGAATGGATTCAAGGCAACGGGGGCAAAGGTCTCACCAAAGTCCAAACCTTCAACTTGTGAGTACCCTTGTGCCACTAACCTTGCCTTGTTCGGATGATTACACCATTCTCATCTTGTTTGTTCTTGAAAATCCATTTTGTTCCAATGACGTTGTGTTCGGTAGGTGGCCTCTTGACTAACGACCACACTTGGTTGCGTTCAAAACTGTTCAACTCTTCTTGCATAGCAACTAGCCAATCGTTGTCTATCATTGCATCTTGTACCTTGATGGGTTCAAAACTAGACACAAAAGAGAAGTGAGCACAAAAGTTGGTCAAGTGTTTACGAGTGACTCTACCTTCCGATATGCGGTGAGTATTTTGTCAACATCAACACGACCGGCCACTCGTGGCATGATAGAGGTAAGGGTTTCACGAGGTTCAACTTCATGTCCATCATCCACATCCTCAACATATGGATCATTAATGTGTGAAGGAAGATCTTCTTGTTCATATTGCATTTGTTGAGGTTCATCATCAATGATTGGACTTTCTTGTTCTTGTTCTTGAAGATTGTCATGAGGAGGAGCTTGATCATCCTCTTCAACTTGGGCTAAAGGTATCGGTTGAGCAATAGGGGCTTGTGGTGTTATGAATGTTGAAGTAGTTTGATGATGTGGGAGACTTCTATCTTCTTCTTCATCATCATGAGGTTCTTGTTCCATAGGAAGAAGTGCACCAACGCCCATGGTCAAAATGTCTTGAGAAGAATCTTCTTCACCTACATCACTTAGATCAACTTGCTCCACATGGGAGCCATTAAATTCATCAAACACCACGTCACAAGTTTCTACAACACATCCATTGGATTTGTTGTAGACTCTATATGCGTGAGAGTTTGATCCATAGCCAACAAATATACCGTCAATTGTTTTGGATTGAAATTTTCCTAACCTTTCTCTTTTGTTGAGGATGAAACATTTGCACCCAAATACACGAAAGTACTTGACATTTGGCTTGTTTCCAGTTAGAAGCTCATATGGAGTCTTTTCCAATATAGTGCGTAGGAAAAGCCGGTTTGATGCATGACATGTGGTGTTGACAGCTTCGGCCCAGAAACTATGTGGTGACTTGTATTCATCCAACATGGACATTGCCATCTCCACAAGTGTGCGGTTCTTCCTTTCGGCTACACCATTTTGCCGAGGAGTGTATGGAGCTGAATATTGATGCTCAATCCCTTCATCACTAAGGAATTCTTCCAAGGTATAGTTTTTGAACTCAGATCCATTGTCACTTCTTATTGCCAAGATTTCTTTGTCAAACTTGCGTTGTGCTTGCTTGGCAAAGTCAATGAAAGTGATCTTCGTTTAGATCCTTGGACTTGAGGAAAAACACCCATGTATATCTTGAGTAATCATCAACAATGACAAGTCCATACTTTTTCCCACCAAGACTATCCCATGAAGGAGGCCCAAAGAGATCCACATGAAGGAGCTCCAAAGGCCTTGAAGTAGACACAATATTCTTGGGTGGGTGCTTTGATTGATGTTGCTTCCTGCTATACATGCACTTGCACACACGATCTTTCTCAAAAGAGACATTTGTTAGTCCAAGGATGTGATTCCCTTTAAGAGATCTTGGAGATTCCTCATGCCGACATGGGCTAGCCGGCGATGCCATAGCCACCCTTGTCGGCCTTGGCCATTAGACAAGTTGCATGGATTGTGCTCTCTTCGAGAAATCAACCGTGTAAAGGTTGCCATCCAACTCTCCAACAAAGGCCACTTCGAGAGTATCTCTCTTAAAGACTTTCACATCCGTTAGTCCAAATAGTGTATCATAACCAATGAAGCCAATTGGCGGACAGAAAGCAAATGATATTTAAGGGATTGGACAAGCATGACATTTGCAAGAGACATGTCATTAGTGATAACCAACTTACCCAACCCAAGTACCTGTCCTTTTGATCCTCCACCAAACATAATGCTCATAAATGGTTGAATAGCTTCCATGAAATCAGAGAGCAATTTGCTATCTCCGGTCATATGATTTGTACATCCACTATCAATCACCCATTTTACTCCAATCAAGAAAGCTACCTACACACAATTATTACTTGGTTAGAGGCACCCATTTTACAATGGGACCTCTCAAGTTAGTCACAAGGGTCTTAGGGACCCAAATAGCATAAAACGAAATGCCTTTTGGGGCCAACAAACTTAGCATAAACTTCTCCATCCTTAGTCTTACGTGATTACATAGGATGGAGGCATGAACTCTTTTGGCTTGTTGAGAGTGGGCATGCCCCTTGTGGCCTTCCCACTAACAACCTTACCTTTCTCCTTGTGTCCTTCTCGTACAAAGGTTTCTTTTAAAGGAGTGGTGCAATTTTGGGAGGGCGTCTTCTTCTTGCTTGTGCTTGGGTCAAACCCGAGTCCCTCTTTGGTGAACGCTTCATTGTGTTGGCTCAACACCTCATTAAGGTTCTTTTGCCCTTGAGCACATGTCATGAGCCCTTTCTCGATTTGAGCTTTGAGAGACCGATTCTCCTCAAGGATGGATGCTAGATCACTACTAGAGTTAGTAGAACATGCATCAACATTGATAATAGGAGATGAGTAAGCCTTGGCTAGAGTTTCAAGATAATTAAGTTTGAGTGTCTCAAAACTCTTTGTAAGAAGGGTGAGCTCTTCTTCCTTAGTCTTGAGAGACACGGATAGAAGCTCACAATCCTTAGTGAGAGAGGCATGAGACTTTGCAAGCTTACTTTTATCATTCATCAACTCTTCACAAGAGCCAATAGCCTTTTTCAAGGAAGCAAGATCTTTAGTACGAACATCAATATTTGTACCAATTTTTAAACATAGTTCATCATTTCGTGCTTCCTCATATTTGACTTTCCGCTCAAGGATTTCGTATTTTTCCTTTTCCTCGATGATGAGGGTTTCGAGTTCCTTAATGGAGATGATGTACTTACTCACCATCTCCATAAGCATACGAAGCATAGTGAGCTTCCTTCCTTTGAGGGAGCACATGAACTTATTAAGTTTAGCAAGCATAGGATCAGTTAGATCATCATCCTCATGACTATCCTCCGTATCAAGATACTCATCACTAGAAGTAGATGGCGTGAAAAGAGGAGGATTTGATCGTGGAGTTACCTTGACCTTGTCAGAAGAGCTTTGGTCCTCTTCTTCTTCAACCATGGCCTTTGCCATTAGGCATTTGTGAGCGTTGCCCTTGTAATCTTTCATGTAGTTGTAGGTGACCACATCACCACTCTTGTTTACTAACCTCAAGGTGTTTTGAGAGTCTTGAGCAACTCCGCAACACCACTAACATCATCCGGATCAGATTCTTCTTGAGCAACCATTGCCTTTCCATCTCTCCTCTTGAGCTTGGAGTTCAAAGGATTTGGCAACTTCTTCTTGGGAAAGGTCTTGGGAAACCTTGGTTTATCTTCTCTCTTCTCATAAGGGCACTTTCGTTGGAGAAGTGATTGGTTTCTTCACAGTTGTAGCATTTTCTTACTTTCTTCTTTTGGAATCTTCCCTTGAACTTACCCGCGCTAAACTTCTTGACAAAAAGAGCCATGTCTTCATATGTAGGGCCTTCACGATTCAATCTCATCACCATCTTCGTCATCCTCTTCTTCTTCTTCACTTTGTTCATCTTCACATACATGCTTGGCCTTCAATGCAAGATTGATCTTTGATGATGGAGAACCATGCATGGCAAGATGTTTTGTGGCATTAGTCTTTGACTCTTCATATAGTTGAAAGGTGGATACGATGTCATCTGTAGTCATTTCCTTGAAGGTATGATGTTGTCTTATGTCCCACACCATTTGATGGTGAAATGGAGCAAGAGCATGGAGTAACTTATCCACAAGGAACCTCTTAGTCATGTTGAATCCATCTTGTGTCTTGTCACACTCACATGACTCAATATCGGCAGTGAGTGTCATGAGACGCTCATGGAGTTGATTGGGGTTTCACCTTTCTCCATACAAAAGTTTTGCAATTGCCCTTGGCAATTTCATATTGAGCACTCGGAGGGTAGACGTGCGCTTTTGGATCGTACAACACTTTCCCATAGTTCCTTGGCACTTGTGATGTGTATGAACGGTCTCCTTTGCTTTTCATCCAAGCCTCTCCTTATCCACATGATTGCAGTGTCATTGAGGTTCTTGTCATATATTTCTCTTGGAGTTGGGTTCTTTGGATCAACCACATGATAGCCATGCTCCAAGATCTCCAACATCTCATCGTTTCCATGTCGAAGATGGTCCTGCATAGCAACTCTCCACAAAGGAAAATCGGAAGTGGCACTAAGCAAAGGAGGACTGCCTTGAGGATTATATCTTGGTTTCTCAACCTGAGGTCTTGCATAAAGCCAAGGAACACCGGGCGTGTTCATTGTTAGGAGGTTGTTGACCAAGTGATGGAGTAGGCACAGTTGGCCTTGAGGCAGCACCACCGAGAGTGGTGCAAGCACCGAGGACAACGTGGCTAATCTCATTTGGACCAAGGCCTCAAGAGAAGCATCATGCTCCTCTTTTTGCTTAGCAGGGCCCGTTCTAGATCCTCCGACGTAAAGGACTTGACTTGAAGAAGCCCCGCCTTTATCCTTAGGATCTACAACAAGGGAGTCCCATCTGGGTTCATCTCGCTCTAGGGCGGTTAAGCCACAAGAATAGAGCACGAGGCTCGATACCAATTGAAAGGATCGAGATGGACCTAGAGGGGGGTGAATAGGTACAATTACAAATTTTAATTATTACTTAGCAATTTTAGGCAATAGTGCGGAATATGAAAGTGAGCCTAACAATTGCTAGTAGGTATGAAGTACTAGATAAGTAACACAAGCATATAAGTGAGCAAGCACAATATGATGTAAGTAAGTGCAAACCAAAACAAGTAACCACAAGTATAGAGTTAGGGTTAGGAATAACCGCAACTCCGGGAGACAAGGATGTATGCCGATGTTCACTTCCTTGGAGGAAGCTAGTCACCGTTAGAGAGGTGGATGTTACCACGAAGGCACACCAACGCCACGAAGGCTCACCCTATTCTCCCTTTGAGACAACACCACGAAGATGTTTCTCAACCACTAGTGGTAGACCTTGGGGTGGTCTCCAAACCCTCACAAACTTATCCGGGGGTAATCACAAAAGTCGATTCCTCTCCGAAAGACTCCTACCGCCTAGGAGTCTCCAACCTCCAAGAGTAATAAGATCAATGGGGATTTGCTCAAGACTTGCTCAAATCATGAATTCCTTGGGTGCAAAGAAGGAGGAGAAGTGGATCTATCACTTGATCGGACAACTTCTTTTCAAAGCTCTCAAATCCCTTGGGGATCTAAGATTTGGTGTGGAGAGTTGAGAGAGAGTGAGTGAAGTGTTCTAGGATTTGTTCAAAGTGAATGGTCAACCCCAACCCGTGGAAGGAGAAGGAGTATATATATGTGGTGGGAAAAGGTGACCGTTTGGGGTGCAGGATGGCGGACGTCCGGAGAACGTCGGTCGTCCGGAGGTCTAAATGGGTCCGGACGTCCGGCGATCATCGGACGACCGACCGCTGTGAAAAGTGTGACCCACAAACCAATGTACAGGATACGGTCGTCCGAACAGGCCCGGACATCCGTAAGAATGCTTCTGATGTGAAAGTGTCGGACGTCCGGAGAGTTCCGGACGTCCGCAAAAATGTTTCGGCCGCTGTGAAAAGTGTGACTCACAAATCAGTGTACAGGATACGGTCGTCCGAGCGGGGCCGGACATCCGTAAGAAAGTTTCTGATGCGAAAGTGTCGGACGTCCGGAGGGTTCCGGACATCCGTAAAAATGTTTCTGTTGTGGAAGTGTCGGACGTCCGGAAGCGTCCGGACGTCCGGGCAATCAGGAAGGACCGGACGTCCGTAGAGAGCCGGACGTCCGAAGGTAAGGTATATATAGATACCAGCTTTGAGCAAGTTTTTCACAGATCCATCGATCCCCTCTTAATAGTGCGGGATCCCTATACTCAAGAACAAAACATAAATGAAGTTAACACCTTGTATCTCCATTCTTGAGTTATATGCTTTTTGTCCCTAGTCATGATCCATGCATACGGTCTTTGGAACACAATCCTGAGATATACTTGATAAACATGATTAGTCCCGAGCATATGTGTTGTCATCAACATCAAAATATGATTCAAGGGCATGATTGCACTTTCAGCCATGTCATGTGCTTGCGTGTCTCTCTTTGCCATGTCATCATCTGCATTTTTATCATGTCATCATATGCATCGCATTGGCATACGTGTTGTCTCATGCATCCGAGCATTTTCCCCGTTGTCCGTTTCGCGATCCGGCACTCCTATGTCTCCCGGCGCCCCCTTTTTGCCTCTTCTTTTGAGCGGGTGTTAAACATTCTCAGAATGGCCCGAGGTTTGCCAAGCGGCCTTGGTATACCACCGGTAGACCGCCTGTCAAGCTTAGTGTCATTCGGAGGTCGTTTGATACTCCAACGGTTAACCGGGTAACCGCAAAAGCCCCCTTCCAAGTGGCCCAAAACCCATCCAAACCCCCTCCATGCTCTCGGTCGTTCGATCACGATCGTGTGGGCGAAAACTGCTCCTCATTTGGAGTCTCCTAGCTCCCTCTACCTATATAAACACCTCCCCCTCCGAAATTCGCGGTGCAACCCTAGCCATTTTTCATCCTCGCGCCGCCGGACACGTCCGCCCGAGCCGGACATGTCCGCCGGCCACCTCGCTCCGCCCTATCCGGTGCTGCCATGTCGCCTTCCCCGCCGCCACAGCCAACCAGCCGCCGCCACGTCACGCCCGGCGCCCCATCGCGCCGCGCCGTTGCCGGGCAGATCCGCCCGCCCGGGGCGAACGGCCTCGCTGGGCCCGTAACGCCGTCGCCTCCAACCGCCGTCGCCGGAGCCACCTTCGCCCGGCGGCGCCCGCGCCGCCCGGCCGGAACGCGCTGCGCGCGCTCGCCATCGCCCGCAGAAGGCCCGGCCGCGCGCCTCCTCCGCCGGCGCCCCTCCGTTCGATCGCCGCCTCCCGGCCGCAGCCTCCCGCTTCGCCTCCGTCGCCTCCCGACCGGCTTCCGCTGCCGCCCTGACCGGCGACCTCGCCGCCCGGCCGCCGCCTCCTTCCGCGCCGCCCCGTGCGCCTCCTCCCGTCCCCTCGCCTCCGGCCACCTCCTCCCCGAGCTCCGGCGAGCTCCTCCCGGCCGGATCCGCCGTCCCTCGCCCTCTCCGGTGAGCTATCCGGCGAGCTAGTGCCCTGCCTCGATCCGCGTGCAAGTCAACCCAGATCCGGATCCAGAGGTTGACCCCAAAAATCCCTAAGTCCCGAATATTTTTGTTATTTTCATGCCATGTTCATCGCATCATAACTTGCTGCATACTGCTTCGTTTTGTGCGTGTAATATGTTAAATTGTTCGTCTCGACGAGTACATCATTTCCTTCTATCACATCATGTTCATTTGAGCTCATATTGATGCCCGAAATGCTGTTAGAAGAGGGCTATGTGATGTTAGTTTCAGATTCTTATCAGAACATGCACTTTTGTCATTTTTGCCATGATTGATGTGTGCACCCTATGAACTTGAGTCCTACATGAGTTTTGAACTATGCCATGCAATCTTTACAGGGGTGCTATCCATGTATTTTTGTGATTCCTGTAGTGAGTGCATCAAGCTTGTTAAGTAGGGTACTTGCTGTTGCTGTTTTGCATGTCTGAATCTGCTATATCATGATGCTATGTTAACCTGCTTCTACAAGTCATTCTATGCATAATCTGGAGATGTTCACTAAGGATGTTTTGTTATACATGTCATGCTCTATACATCCATGCCCCTAGTTGCATTTATAGCCTGCTGTAGCTTGTTGTTATCTTGCTCCAAAGTTGCTAAATAATGTTGCTGTCAGCCTGTTAACATTAAGTTCAATGTTGCCATGATTGTTGTTAGTGATACATGCACTCTATGAACTTGCTCTTGCCATTATTAGCTTCATAAACATGCCTTCTTACTGTTGGTTACCTTGTAATGCCATGTATTGCTCTGTGGTGAGTGGTTAAAGCTCACCAACATGCCTACTTCTTTTTGTTCCTGCCATGTATGAATCTGTAATATAACTTGCTATCTTTACATGGGTGCCATCTTATCTTCTGATCCTTTTTGGCTCATGGTCAGTAAAGGACTCTTGTTCTATGCAATTAGTAGATTCATGATATTCCTTTGTTTGCCATGATAAGTTCCTGTAACATGTTGTTTGATAGCTCTAAACATTGCAACCTGATGTTATTTTCTGCAAAGTCTGAAACTGTTATTATTTGCAATCTTGCCATGTCATTTTGAGCATGTTCTAGTGATTTCTGGAGATAGCTCAGTGTTCATGTTTTGTCATGCTTTACCTGTACATCGTGCCCATGCCTTTTGTCCTCATGTTAAGATGCTGTAGCTTGTTGTTTCGGTGCTTGCAATATGCCTACTTGCTGTTTTGGACAGCTTGTCCTTTTAACTTGTATAGTGTATGTGTTGAACCGTTGCTCTGCTTTTGAGTGTGCTCTATATGAAACTTGCTTGATTTTGCATGTAGCTTCATATTATCATGTTGCATCCTTGTTTTGAGGTGTTTGCTTGATGTTTGTATGCATTTTGCATCAATGCCATGCTTATCTTGTTTTGCTAATATCTTCTAGGCCGTAGCTCCGAATTAAATGAACTTTATATGTATCTTGACTAGAATCTCGTGTAGATCATCTTTGTGCATCTTAACTTACTGTTTAAAAACTTGAACTTAAGGTTTATTCAGATCTGGACCAATTTCGAAATTTGCATATGAGGACTTACCGGAATTGTCCTATGTTGTTTCCGGCCTCATTTAAACTTGCTTTGATGTGCTGCTCTTGTTTGCATCATCTCTTGCCATGAGTAGCTTCATGTAGTCTTGTCATGCATCATGCTTGTTGTGCATCATGTCTTGTTCATGTGTGGGGTGTTCACTTTGTTGTGTGCTTCTTCTCGATAGTTCCCGTTTCGTTGCGATCGTGAGGATTCGTTCGTCTACGCTTGGTTCGTCTTCGTGGCTTCATCTTCTTCATGGACTCGTTCTTCTTCCTAGCGGGATTTCAGGCAAGATGACCGTCACCTTGGATCTCATTACTATCATTGCTATGCTAGTTGCTTCGTTCTTTCGCTATGCTGCGCTACCTATCATTTGCTCTTCAAGCCTCCCAATTTGCCATGTCAGCCTCTAACCTTTGCACCCTTCCTAGCAAACCATTGCTTGGCTATGTTACCGCTTTGCTCAGCCCTCTTATAAGCGTTGCTAGTTGCGGTGAAGTTGAAGATTGCTCCATGGTGGACAGGATTTTGGTTGGGATATCATAATATATCTCTTATATCATTAATGCATCTATATACTTGGTAAAGGGTGGAAGGCTCGGCCTTATGCCTGGTGTTTTGTTCCACTCTTGCCGCCCTAGTTTCCGTCATATCGGTATTATGTTCCCGGATTTTGCGTCCCTAACGCGGTTGGGTGATTTATGGGACCCCCTTGACAGTTCGCTTTGAATAAGACTCCTCCAACAAGGACCAACATTGGTTTTACCATTTGCCTCACCTAGCCCTTTTTCCCTTGGGTTTCCGGAGCCCGAGGGTCATCTTTATTTTACCCCCCCCTGGGCCAGTGCTCCTCCGAGTGTTGGTCCAAACTAGAGCACCGTCTTGGGACCATTCCTTGGCAACTTGGGTTACGCCGGTTCTCAGACGCTTCGCTCATCCGGTGTGCCCTGAGAACGAGATATGTGCAGCTCCTATCGGGATTTGTCGGCACATCCGGGCGGCTTTGCCGGTCTTGTTTTATTGCTGTCGAAATGTCTTGTAGCCGGGATTCCGAGACTGATCGGGTCTTCCCGGGGAGAAGGAATATCCTTCGTTGATCGCGAGAGCTTATCATGGGCTGTTGGGACACCGCAGGGTATAAACTTTCGAGAGCCGTGGCGCGGTTATGTGGCAGATGGGAATTTGTTAATATCCGGTTGTAGATAACTTGACACCAGATCCGAACTAAAACGCATCAACGCGTGTGTAGCCGTGATGGTCTCTTCTCGGAGTCCGGGAAGTGAACACGGTTTCTGGGTTATGTCTGACGTAAGTAGGAGTTCAGGATCACTTCTTGATCATTACTAGTTGACGACCGTTCCTTTGTTTCTCTTCTCGCTCTCATTTGCGTATGTTAGCCACCATATTTGCTTAGTCAGCCGCAACCTCACCACTTTACCCCTTCCTTTCCCATTAAGCTTTGCTAGTCTTGATACCCATGGTAATGGGATTGCTGAGTCCTCGTGGCTCATGATTACTACACCATCGATTGCAGGTGCAGGTTATGCGATGATCATGACGTGAGAGCGATGTTTGCTTGTATTGGAGTTCTTCTTCCGCTTCTTCTTCGATCGGAGATAGGCTCTGTGTCGGCAGCCTGGGCTAGGTGGTGGATGTCGTTTGAGTTTCTGTTTATGTTTCATCCGTAGTCGGATGTTGTTCTCATGTATGTTGTTGATGTATTGTTGTGGCATTTGTGCCTTATGTATGTATCCCTACCTATTATGTAATGTTGATGTAATGATATCCACCTTGCAAAAGCGTTTCAATATGCGGGTCTATCCTTGGTGGGACCTTCGAGTTCCTTTTGGATAGGGTCGCATATTGGGCGTGACACTTAAGTCTGTCAGAATCATGTTAGCAATTGCCGCATTTTATGATTATGAAATCTGACAAATGGATGTCAAAACTGCATTCCTTAACGGGTTTCTTAAAGAAGAGTTGTATATGATGCAACTAGAAGGTTTTGTCGATCCTAAGGGTGCTAATAAAGTGTGCAAGATCCAGCGATCCATCTATGGACTGGTGCAAGCATCTCGGAGTTGGAATATACGCTTTGATGAGGTGATCAAAGCATTTGGTTTTATACCAACTTACGGTGAAGCCTGTATTTACAAGAAAGTGAGTGGGAGATCTGTAGCATTTCTGATATTATATGTGGATGTCATATTGCTGATTGGAAATGATATAGAATTTTGGGATAGCATAAAAGGATATTTCAATAAGAATTTTTCAATGAAAGACCTCGGTGAAACTGCTTACATATTGGGCATCAAGATCTATAGGGATAGATCGAGACGCTTAAAAGGACTTTCACAAAGCACATACCTTGACAAAGTTCAAGAAGTTCAAAATGAACTAGTCAAAGAAAGGGTTCTTGCCTATGTTGCATGGTATGAAATTGAGTAAGCCTCAAAGTCCGACCACTGTAGAAGATAGAGAGAGAATGAAAAGTCATTCCCTATGCCTCGGCCATAGGTTCTATTATGTATGCCATGCTGTGTACCAGACCTAATGTGTGCCTTGCCATTAGTTTGGCGGGGTGGTACCAAAGTAATCCAGGAGTGGATCACTAGGCATCCGTCAAGAATATCTGAAGTACATGAAAAGGACCAAGGATATCTTTCTCGTTCATGGAGGTGACATAGAGCTTGTCATAAAGGGTTACGTCGATGCTATCTTTGACACAGATCTGGATGACTCTAAGTCACAAACCGGATACATATTTTTATTGAATGGTGGAGCTGTCAGTTGGTGCAGTTCTAAGCAGAGGCCGTATGGCGGGATCTACATGTGAAGTGGAGTGCATAGCTACTTCGGAAGCAGCTCATAAAGGAGTGCGGATGAATGAGTTCATATCCATTTGGGTGTAAATACCCGATTGCATCGGGTCCAATGACAATCTTTTATGACAACACCGGAGCAATTGCCATAGCAAAGGAGCCCAGGTGTCACGAGAGAACCACACATATCAAGCGACACTTCAACTCTATTTGTGAATCACCAAGGATGGAGACATAGAAATTTGCAAAGTACATACGGATTTGAATGTTGCAGACCCGTTGACTAAACCTCTTCCACGGGAAAACAGGATCAGCACCAAGACTCTATGGGTGTTAGATTCATTACAGTTTAATCTAGATTATTGACTCTAGTGCAAGTGGGAGACTGTTGGAAATATACCCTAGAGGCAATAATAAAGTGGTTATTATTATATTTCCTTAATAATGATAAAGGTTGATTGTTCATGCCATAATTGTATTGGTTAGAAACTTCAATACATGTGTGAATGCATAAACAAATACAAGTCCCTCGTAAGCCTCTACTAGAGTAGCTCATTAATCAAAAGATGGTTAAGGTTTCCTAACCATAGACATGAATTGCCATTTGATAACGAGATCACGTCATTAGGAGAATGATGTGATGGACAAGACCCAGCCGTTAGCATAGCATATGATTGTTCAGTTTACTACTACTGCTTTCTTAATGTCAAATACATGTTCCTTCGAGCATGAGATCATGCAACTCACGGACTCTGGAGGAATGCCTTGTGTGTATCAAATGTCATTTCATAATTAGGTGATCATAAAGGTGCTCTATAGGTACCTCCGAAGGTGTCTGTTGAGTTGGCGTGAATCGAGATTGGGATTTGTCACTTCATATGATGGAGAGATATCTTTGGGCCCCCTCGGCAATATAGCATCACAAGAAGCTTGTAAGCAAAGTGACTAAGGAGTTAGTTGCAAGATGATGTATTCTGAAACGAGTAAAGATACTTGCCGGTAATAAGATTGAACTAGGTATGGGGTACCGATGATCGAATATTGGGCAAGTAACAAACCAACAGACAAAGAGAACAATGTATGTTCTCATAAAGGTTCGACCGATAAAGATCTTCGTACAATATGTTGGAACCAATATGGGCATCTAGGTCCTGCTATTGGTTATTGACCGGAGAGCGTCTCGGTCATGTCTACATCATTCTTGAACCCGTAGGGTCCGCACGCTTAATGTTCATTGATGATATAATACTATATGAGTTATGTATGTTGGTGAACGAATGTTGTTCGGAGTCTCAGATGTGATCACGTACACGACGAGGAGATCCGGAATGGTCCGGAGTAAATATGGATATATAGGATGATAGTGTTTGGTCTTCGGAAGAGTTTCGGAATGCACTGAATAATTACTGGAGCACCGGAAGGGGTTCCGGGAGGCCATGTGTAGTTATTGGGCCAAGCGGACCAAGAAGAAGGGAGCACACTAGCCCTCAGGGGGCTGGCGCGCCCACCTCCTGGCCACTGGCCCTGGGGGAAGGAAATAGGAGGGGCTGGCCCCCTCCTGCCTTTCTCCATGCAAGGAGAAGGAAGGGGGAGGCGTTATAAGACAGCCAGCCCCCTTTCCTCCCCCCCCACGGGGGAAGAAGCAAAGGGGGGCGCCTAGGCAGGCGCCCAGGGCGGCTGCCGACCCCTTTGGGGGCGCCAAGGCGGCCTCCCCTCCCTCGTCCACCTATATATATGAGAGGATGGGACAGGGCACGAATACCACGAATCCCCAAGCCATGTGCAGCGTCCCCTCCCCCTCTAGTTCCTCCTCCATCCAAATCCGTTGTGCTTGGCGAAGCCCTGCGGAAATAGTTTCACCACCACCGCCAACACGCAATCGTGCTGCCAAAACTCATCTACTACTTCGCCCCTCTTGCTAGATCAAGAAAGCGAGGATGTCATCGAGCTGAACGTGTGCTGAACGTGGAGGTGCCGTACGTTCGGTGCTTGATTGAAACGGATCGTGAAGGTGTACGACTACATCAACTGCATTGATAAACGCTTCCGCTTAGCGATCGACAAGGGTATGTAGATACTCTCCCCCTCTCATAGCTATGCTTCTCCATGGATAGATCTTACGTGTGCGTAGAATTATTTTTGTTTTCCATGCAACGTTACCCATCATGATGTTGTTTGATGAGTAGTCAAATGATAGTTAGGAGTTCTTCTAGTGAGAGATAAAGGTGATTTTTTGGATTTGCCTTACTTTGTTAGTATCTTGATTTCCAGGAGCATTGGATCTATCTAGGTTGTGTATTAAGTGTGGCTTCAATGTTGTGTGTGTGTGTGGGGGAGGGGGTGACACATCTCCAACGTATCTATAATTTTGATTGTTCCATGCTATTATATTACCCGTTTTGGATGTTTATGAGCTTTACTTTACACTTTTATATCCTTTTTGGGACTAACCTACTAACCGAAGGCCCATCCCGAATTGCTGTTTTTTTTGCCTATTTCAGTGTTTCGAAAAAAAGGAATATCAAACGGAGTCGAAACGGAATGAAACCTCCGGGAGCGATCTTTTTGGAACAAACACAATCCAGGAGACTTGGAGTGGACGTCAAGCTGCAAACGAGGCGGCCACGAGGGTGCCCGGCGCGCCCTAAGGGGGTGGGCGCGCCCCCACCCTCGTGGCTCCACCGGCGTACACTAGAAAAAAATACACTTCCGTGATGATACGTGTTTGTGACAGTAGGTCGCGTTTTTTGTCATGCATGTACATCCATGACGATTTTATGACGTAATCAAGATAGTCATACCTGTCTTTGTCGTAGAAGTGTTCCATGACATTACCAAAATTATCATCACGGAAGTGTCCACTTCCATACCAATAAATCGCGGCGTCATAGAAGTGCTTTTCGTCAAGGGTGACCGACATGTGGCATCCACCGTAATGTAACGCCGTTAAGCTATCGGGTCCGGTTTTGGATCCGATAACCCGTTAATCGCCGGACCAATGGGGATTTTCCACGTATAAAATCATCATTGGCCGCAGGAAACACGTGTTGCCTCACCGTTGGGACAGATGTCATCCACTCATTGGACAGAAGGCGCCTATGATAGGTCGACACGTGGCACGGCCCAACAGTGGCCCATTCTGGTGAAAAAGGCTGGCCCAGTAAAAATTAGCAGGCCGGCCCATATAAGCCCTACTTGTGTCAGTCCATTTAAGCCCACGGCCCATACGAGATGTGCCAATTCGCCCGTCAACGGCCCGTTAAAGATTTGACACCATTGCAGCCCATCGCCGCTTCTAGCCCATTAACAGCCCGCTATATATTTGGGCTCAATATCGGCCCAATGAGATTTCGGCCTGTTAACGGCCCATTTAATGGATGGGCCAATTTTCAGGATGTACATCTTTCGGCCTTTTAGCGACCCATTTAAATGTTGGGCTAATTTCCGGCCCGGTGTGTGTTTCAGCCTGTTGACGGCCCATAAATCTGATGGGCCATTTGTAGTCGGACCTGAGTTTTGGCCTTTTAGCGGCCCATTTAAGTGTTGGGCCAATTTTTGGCCCAGTGTCACTTTCAGCCTGTTGACGGCCCATAAATCAGTTGGGCCATTTGTAGTCGGACCTGAGTTTTGGACTTTTAGTGACCCATTTAAGTGTTGGGCCAATTCCCGGCCCTGTGTGCCTTTGGGCCTGTTAATGGACCGTGAATGAGTTGGGCCATTTGTAGTCGGACCTTAGTTTTGGCCTTTTAACGCCCCATGCCCTTCATGGTCCAATACCAGCCGGTTTCTCTTCGGTTCGCTAAAGGCCCACAACACGCTTGGGCCATTTACAATCTGACGACTTTCGGCCTCTTAGCGGCCCATGCTCTTCATGGTCCAAGATAAGCTCATTGTCTCTTTCGCCCGCTAAAGGCTCACAGATAGTTGGGCCATATGTAGCCCAAACTTAGTAACGACACGTTAACGGCCCGTGAAATAAATTGGGGCCGCCGTTTGCCCGCTTCGATGTCGGCTCGTTAACGACCGGGAGGTAAGAGGGCCGACCATTAACTTCCGCCTAGTAACGGCCCATTAACTTAATGGGCCCACTAAAGTTCATACATGTCTTTAGGCCAAATTAGGTAATTTGAGCCCATTACGATGAGCAATTATGCACAGGACCAAAACCGATCAAGCAAAGGTACAACATACAGGGAATAACGTTGCACATCCAACATATATTACAGGAAATTACATCCACTTGGCAATCAAAGATTGATGCCAGTGCAAATAAATGAGTAGAACCTAACCATCTACAACGTCACAATCTTCAACCTCAGCACAGATGACGCCCATAAGCATGTGGGCAAGTTCTTGCTGCTTTGCTACACTGTCTCCGAAAACATTGATCAGTTGTTGTGTCGCACGACTCTGCACCTCTGATTCATCCACCATTTCCATCATTGCTTCAACCATTTATTGGTTCACAAACATACATTTATTCCGTTGCATTCGAGACAGAGGATATTGAACAGATTCTGATGGCGATTTTGGCAGGCTTGTATTATTGATAGTGGAGAGTGTCTCACCATCGCATCATAACATAAATTAGGACGGAACCAAACAGATTAATCATGAGTTATTGCCATATTACCTGGCCTAGATTTATCGGAAAGAAACAATGGGGTTGCCTTGCTGTTTTCAGAGTTTGTCTTCTTATCTTCAGCAGCCTCCACAAAATTAACACACTAGCATTGCTATCATTGGCCAAGTCAGATAATAGGAAAGCAACATTGACACAACGAACGTTTGGGCAACTAGCCTACACCAAATTAACACAATATGGCATAGCTATCATCAGCCAGGTAAGGTAGTACGAAAGCAACATTGACACAATGAATGAATAGGCAACCAGAGAAGCACTACAATTCAGTAATGTGCGTGATATGAGATAGTACATTCATGCAGCTCAGCACGCAAAACTACCAGGAAGTTTTCCTTACAAAAATCAACATTGGCGCCTTTAACATTTTGCTACAACTAATTTTAGATCAGATAAAGGTTAGATTCACGCCGATTAACAAAATACATGTTGATGTAAAAATATAGTGATATACAACAGGTACTTACATCAGCATTGGAGCACAGAGAATTTGTAGCGACCCGACCTCAGACGGTCAAGCCTCTGTGTTACTCTGCCATCCCTGGATCAGTATGCTGGCACACACAGTACATCAATGTATATATCAAAGTGCAATCACATGTATAAATAACGTAAAATGATATATACCTCATAATACTCAATGGAAACAATCAAACGGGTGTGGAGTCCCATCAACGCCATCGGGCAGGTTGAGTGTAGACCGTAACCCTGCACTGCACTCTTACCGTCGGAAGTAAAATATCTGCAACATGATAAGTTGCAGCCGTGTAGGTCAGTACATTGAATGTACCGCAAGATCACAATATGAGAAAACAAATGATAAAACTATACTATATGCAATATGGCTTTATGGCTCAGATTCCGAGTTTTGTTTGCGTAAAAGCTGATTTTTATTTTTACCTACATCAAAGGAATAGAATGAAGTCTGTACTAAGGAGTTTTCTATCATGACATGGTTCCACCAACCGATGTCTCATAGCCCAAAATCATCATAAGTTGCCCACAATTAAGTTATCAATCCGGTGTTGAGAGTTCCAGATAGATCCAAGTCCAGATGCTCGAATTGTCCGTGAATCGGGACACGGCTAATCGATTAGGTTTAAAACCCTCTGCAGAGGTTTGTACACTTTACCCGCAAGATTCGATCCCTCTCTTTACGTTCTCGCACTTCGTGGTGTTTGAGAACAAGATGACCAAACATGGTCTTCCAAAGAGTTCCTCTCGACCACCGTCCGGTGCCCATCCAATCCTACCGTAGTTCTACATCTGCTAGCACCGCCCCTGCAGACAGAGTCACCACTAAGGTCAACCAAGCCAGAGCCCATAATGAATTGCGGTTGCATGTAAGCTTCCGGCATGAAGTATTCTTCCGCCTTTTGAGTCTGGGTGAAGCTTTCCGCAAGATGTCATGGCGCTTCTCCATGCATCCCGCCAACCACTGGGTTCTCCAGGTGCCCGTCAACCGTCCCTTCACCCAAAGAGTGTGTATTGAATTCTGTCTCGAGTCTTGAAGTCTTGAGGTCTTGAAGATGCAGTCCTTGCAGATTCCATCATGGAGTTGTCGTCATTGACGTAGAATCCTCCTTCTTCACACCACTCTCGTGCACTCATACCAAACCCGTCTACTATAGCGTAGCATTAAAATAAAATATCGTCCCGGGCTTGGTAATGTGGTGATGGCTTCCTACCTCATGCATACTACTCAACTACAAGAATTTCAATATCACTACTGAGGGGTGGTTGCAAAGATGTCACTAAATGCAATAAAATATAGGTATGAAAGCATGGTCAAAGTGAACTTTCCTTGTTGACGATCTTCGAAAACTAGGGACTCATGGTAGCAACTTCGCACTCCGGAAATTCTACCGAGGCAAACAATAACTATAATAAGCATATAGCATGAGATCACTTAACACAATAGCATAACAAGGTAACACACAAAAACCAACAAGGCAAAACCCAAAAGGAAAAACTCAAAGAAAAACCCATTCAAAGTTTTCCTACTTCAAACAACAACTAAAATAGTTTTATATAACAAAAATTTTCTAACATAACCTAATCAAGGTTTTAGGTTAACTTAACAGAAAAGAAATTCACTAAGCAACTAGGATAAAAAAGAATTAATTAAAAATCTATTATGAAACTCCTATTAGGCCTAATCCAATTTCTATAAAGAAAAATAAAATAAAACTTTCATTTATTATAAATAAAAGTTCATCCTATAAAGTGACAGAAACTAACCTAGAATAATCAATCACATGTTAAAAATAAATTTATTTACTAATTAAAATAATAGGAAAACAGTAGCTAGTTATTTAATTAGGATTAACAAGATTCTGCTTAAAACTATTTTTTTATTAATCCTAAAATACCCAAGTTAATTTTTATGGTTTGGCAATGTCAAAATAAAGTTGGGACAAAAAGAATCATGCAAAAATAATTTTTCTAACTCAAGTTATAGCAGATTTACTATTCTGACTAAAACTAAATTAAAGCAATTTTAATTAATTTTAACATAGCTAAATATGTATTCTACAGAAACTACATAAAATTTTCAATCCAACAAAAAAAGAATCACCTAAAAATATTAAACAGAATAAAAGATATCAATTTTGAAAATGTAAACTATTCTCGCTAAAACAGAAAATCAAATTAAAAGAAAAAGGCCTAATGGGCCTATATCGTGCCTCGTATGCGTAATTTAGTCTAAATGGGCCTCGGGTTAAAACTAAAAATCCTAACTAATAAACCGGACGAACCGGCTCGGTTCTTTTAATAAAATCATACCCCTTCGTGGTACTAATCGTGGCCGTCTGCTTGAGATCGGACGGGAGGTGGTTTCCGCGACGCATCGAGTCCGGGCGACGGCGGCGGGCGGGCGGCGAGAGTGCGCTTGGGGCTTCGAAGGCCGGGAGGTCCGGGAGTCGCTGGGAAAGTGGGAGGTCGGTGAGGAGTTTGGTGGGGTCGGGGAGCTCGGGAGCTTAGGGCGTCGTCGGGCGACTTTGGCGGCGGTGAGAGCCTCGGCTCCAGCGAGCACGAACGGGAGGGAGAGGGGTCCGCGAGGTCTCTGGGGGAAATGGGGTGCGGGGTTTCGGCTTTTATAGCCAGGGGGCTCGGCGAGCTTCGGGGGGGTCGATCGGGGCGGATCGGAATCCCGGATCCTTCGGGATCCGGCGATCTCCGGCGTGCGGCGATGCGTGGGCGAGGGGGAAGAAGATGGGGTGGGCCCCGCGGGTCAGAGGGAGAGAGAGAGGGGCGAGGCGAGCGGGTGGCCGAAGCGGAGGGCTTTCGGGCGAGGGGGAGTGAGCTGCGCACGGCTCGGCTGCCTGGCTCGGCCAGTGGGCTGGCGCCGGGCCAAAGGGTGGGCTGGCGCTGGCTGGGCCTGGGGTGGCCTGGCTGACGCCCGAGGGGGTTTTTCTTTTTTTAAATAAAACAAAAACAGAAATAAAACAATATCTATAAATATTTTATATAGGACATATATATACCAAAATGATCAGGGAATATTCCTATCATTCGAACATTTTTCCAAAGGCAAAATCCAAACTTTATAAAAATTCATTTTTTCAAATTCAAATAAATCTCAAGTTTGAATTCAAAACTTTTGGCATTGTTTTCCTCTCGATATTTTTGGAGTGTCATGTTTACTCCTCATACTTTTTATCAAGTATTTGTCAGGCATTGATTTGAAATAAATTTCAACCGCCAAATTTTTGAATTCAAAACCCATCAACTCAAAAATCTTCCTCAAACTTCAAATGTCACTCAAATTCACTCAATCAATCAAACAAACAATCAAACAACAAGCATAGTTATTTATTTAATATAACATTCCAAAATTTAGAATTTTGGGATGTTACAAACCTACCATTACTTTAAATGAATCTCGCCCTCGAGATTCAAGAGGCTAGCAAGAAAAGGTTAGGGTTGGGGTCTTCTAGCAGATCCGTCGTCGGAATGGTCTAGTGTGCTACCACACTTAAAATCAAGGTTACAGCCCAATAAACTCAGATACTTCCTCTGGAGGGCTGACAATGTATGTCTCTTCACATATCTTACAATAGCTCCTTCATTAAAGCTCTTCCGCTGTAAGTATAGGGTGTTCCTCAAAATCTTGGGTCGGTGTGTCAAAGTTGAAGTTCGTCCGAGGTCGGATCTTCTTAGTCGATAGGTCTGTGTCCATTCTAGACAACTATCGAAACACTCATGGTGGTCTACAATTTATGGTTTTCTCCTGCAGAAAAACGGGTCTGGGTCGAACCTCACCGTATAACCTACGCTTGGCAACGGTTGCTCGTAATGGGGTTCCATCGTCCTACCATTTTATGGTTTTATGGCTTATCGTGTCGACACTCTTCTAAGGTTTTCAAGGCTCTCTCGATTTTCCATCAACATATGATAGTTCATGATAGAAGTCTTCGGTATGGGGCCAATCCATCCTGCATTTGAATCATTACCACATACGTAAACAGTGAATCACGTATTCTAACACTTGGGCATACTCACAAGCATTGCATAATTTCTCTTGTTCTCGAACTGGGTTCGAGTAAATCCATGGTTTCTGCAAGCCAAACAAACATCTATCGTTCCTTAACAACTCTCAGGTTTTGCGTAAACTCCTATATTATCGTAGGTTGATCAAATCGTAGTCTATTCCCAAAATTTCTTTCTCTAGTGGGTACTTGATCCTTATTAATTCTTGGGCCTGTGGGTTATGGGCCCACTTCAACACTAGTGCAGTTTTAAATCATCCTTGGGGTAACTCTCTTGTTCCATACTACACCTCCTTAAATCCAAAGAGTACTGCTTCTTCATACCATCATATCAAAAGCAAAACTCCAATTTTTTTTCCTTCAACTACAGTCCGTGGAATATATATTTTCTTATCCATTAGTCTAGTCTTCTTCACAGGGTACTACCACCCTAAAAATGAAATTCACAAATCCATCCATAGACCATATTTCTCATATCCTCGAAAATGGTCAAAATCCGTGTTCATAGAGTAACAACTCATACAATTAAACATATGAAAACATGTCACCTTAATTTTTATTGATTTCATGAATTCATTACAATCTCTCGAGCACCCATTACATAACTCAACTCATCGAACTCATGAAAATGAAATTGCTTTCTATTACTCTTGTTTCCAATATCAAAATTCCAACTACTCAACTCCAAATTTTCATCTTGTCGGGACATTTGGTAGCATAATGTCCTGCTTCCTTGCAATGAAAACACATAACTTTCGATAAGTCTTTGGGCTTCTTGGAGATGGTGCCTGCTCCTTGAGTTCCTTGCTTCCTTTCGAGACAATGATTGGCATAATGCCCGACGCCCTTACATTCAAAACAGGTAATATGACTCTTGTCCCTCTTTGCAGAAATTGGGTTGTTCGAGGGTGTCTTTGTTTTCTCTTCCTGGGTTTCTTCGCTCGATCAAACCTTCTATTCCTCGTGGATCAAACTCTATTGCTTCCGTCAGAAGTATCCCAAATACTCTTTTCTTTCCTTGGTGCACATCGTGAAAAATGTCCTTCTTCTCCACATGAATAGCAGGCATTGGAGTAAAATCTGTTGAGGCCTTCACCATCGGGGTCTTCAGTGACTTCCTCCATCATGGATTCTTCCAAACATTTCCTAAAGGCTTCTTTCTGCTGCTTGGTAATTTCCTGTACCTTGGGGTAAATTTGGCAATCGAGCCGAAATGAGTAACTCCTTCACACAGGAAACAAGTAACCTGCCCAGTTGGGCATTCCTCGGCTGGGTGATTCTCCTCGCAATGAGGGCATCCATCCTTGTGTTCATCCTGGTTGTGTCCTATTTCTCCGCAAATCTTGTATGCACAAGGTTTCTTCTTCGGGTTATCATGGTGCCTCCGGATGAGACGTGATCCCAACAGGGTCTTCTTGAATTCCTCCCAAGTCTTTGCTCCATTCCATCCTCAGATAGCTTGATGCATCTGCCACCATGTTGCAGCACTTCCTTCAAGTAATCAAGAGCTGACGATACTTCATTCTTCCTTGAAACCAAATTGCTCCCGGGTTATTCTCCATGTTCGAATCCATAGCTCGCCTCCGGCCGGGTTTTCGGTCCAGAGAATATCACCCAACTTCAATCATCATCTATGGGGTCCAAAAGTTTTGGGATGAGATATGAGAGAGGTGGGGAGGATACACACAATACAAACAATAGTTTTTGAAGAAACGGGTTTTACTTTGTGGCTGTCGGAAAACATCAAACAAAATGACAGCTCACAATTCATCGCATCTAACGAGGGTGTATAACATGGATTTGGTCCTCTAACGGTCAAATAATTCTTCTGATTCTTCAAGTCGTCTGAGTCTTCAACTGGTGTAGCTTCAACTCTTCTAATGCATGGTCAAATCCTCTTTACTCTAAAGAGGCCATCAGTTATCCGATATCTTGTCCTTCTTGGAGCGGCTTCAGTTGATTCTTCATGTGCTCAAAAGGGAAAAGGGGTATATTCTAACTATTTGAGGTGAGAGTGTCTATTTGATAAAATCAGAAGAGTCGAGAAGTAAGAGTCTTTTTGAAAATAAAGTTTTAGAGATTTCCTGTCCTAGGGCTTTCCGATTTCTAGGGTCACGTCCCATACCAACATGTGCTCGATACCATCTCTCAGAGCGACCGACCTCGTGACGGTCAAGCCTTCCGTGTTACTTATGCCATCCTCGGATCAAGATCTTGGCACACACAAAGACATCAATGTATATATCAAAGTGCAATCACATGTATAAATAACGTAAAATGATATATACCTCATAATACTCAGTGAAACAATCAAACGGGTGTGGAGTCCCATCAACGCCATCGGCGAGTTGAGTGTAGACCGTAACCCTGCACTGCATTTACTCTTACTCGCTTGAAGTAAAATATCCGCAACATGATAAGTTGCAGCCGGTAGGTCAAGACATTGAATGTACCGCAAGATCACAATATGAGAAAACAGATGATAAAACTATACTATATGCAATATGGCTTTATGGCTCAGATTCGAGTTTTGTTTGCGTAAAAGCTGATTTTTATTTTTACCTACATCAAAGGAATAGAATGAAGTCTGTACTAAGGAGTTTTCTATCATGACATGGTTCCACCAACCGATGTCTCATAGCCCAAAATCATCATAAGTTGCCCACAATTAAGTTATCAATCCGTGTTGAGAGTTCCGAGATAGATCCAAGTCCAGATGCTCAAATTGTCCGTAATCGGGACACGGCTAATCGATTAGGGTTTAAAACCCTCTGCAGAGGTTTGTACACTTTACCCGCAAGATTCGATCCTCTCTTTACGCTTCTCGCACTTCAGGTGTTTGAGAACAAGATGACCAAACATGGTCTTCCAAAGAGTTCCTCCGACCACTATCCGGTGCCCATCCAATCCTACCGTAGTTCTACATCCGCTAGCACCGGCCCCAGCCAGAGTCACCACTAAGGTCAACCAAGCCAGAGCCCATAATGACTTGCGGTTGCATGTAAGCTTCCGGCATGAAGTATTGTTCCGCCTCTTTGAGTCTGGGTGAAGCTCGCAAGATGTCATGGCGCTTTCTCCATGCATCCCGCCAACCACTGGGTTCTCCAGGTGCCCACAACCGCCCTTCACCCAAAGAGTGTGTATTGAATTCTGCCTCGAGTCTTGAAGTCTTGAGGTCTTGAAGATGCAGTCCTTGCAGATTCCATCATGGAGTTGTCGCCATTGACGAGAATCCTCCTTCTTCACACCACTCTCGTGCACTCATACCAAACCCCGCCTACTATAGTGTAGCATTAAAATAAAATATCGTCCCGGCTTGGTAACAGGGTGATGGCTTCCTACCTCATGCATACTACTCAACTACAAGAATTTCAATATCACTACTGAGGGGTGGTTGCAAAGATGTCACTAAATGCAATAAAATATAGGTATGAAAGCATGGTCAAAGTGAACTTGCCTTGTTGACGATCTTCGAAAACTAGGGACTCGTGGTAGCAACTTCAAGACCGGAAATTCTACCGAGGAAAACAATAACTATAATAAGCATATAGCATGAGATCACTTAACACAATAGCATAACAAGGTAACACACAAAAACCAACAAAGCAAAACCCAAAAGGAAAAACTCAAAGAAAAACCCATTCAAAGTTTTCCTACTTCAAACAACAACTAAAATAGTTTTATATAACAAAAATTTCTAACATAACCTAATCAAGGTTTTAGGTTAACTTAACAGAAAAGAAATTCACTAAGCAACTAGGATAAAAAGAATTAATTAAAAATCTATTATGAAACTCCTATTAGGCCTAATCCAATTTCTATAAAGAAAATAAAATAAAACTTTCATTTATTATAAATAAAAGTTCATCCTATAAAGTGACAGAAACTAACCTAGAATAATCAATCACATGTTAAAAATAAATTTATTTACTAATTAAAATAATAGGAAAACAGTAGCTAGTTATTTAATTAGGATTAACAAGATTCTGCTTAAAACTATTTTTTTATTAATCCTAAAATACCCAAGTTAATTTTTATGGTTTGGCAATGTCAAAATAAAGTTGGGACAAAAAGAATCATGCAAAAATAATTTTTCTAACTCAAGTTATAGCAGATTTACTATTCTGACTAAAACTAAATTAAAGAAATTTTAATTAATTTTAACATAGCTAAATATGTATTCTACAGAAACTACATAAAATTTTCAATCCAACAAAAAAAAGAATCACCTAAAAATATTAAACAGAATAAAAGATATCAATTTTTGAAAACAGAAACTATTCTGCTAAAACAGAAAATCAAATTAAAAAGAAAAAGGCCTAATGGGCCTATACTGTGCCCTGTGCGTAATTTAGTCTAAATGGGCCTCGGGTTAAAACTAAAAATCCTAACTAATAAACCGGACGAACCGGCCGGTTCTTTTAATAAATCATATTTCTTCGGGGTATTGATCGTGGCCGTCTGCTTGAGATCGGACGGGAGGTGGTTTCCCATGACGTACAGTAGTCCGGCGACGGCGGCGGCGGCGGGCGAGAGTGCGTCGGGGCTTCGAAAGGCCGGGATGTCCTGGGAGTCGCCGTGCGGGTGCGGGGGAGGTCGGTGAGGAGTTTGGTGGGGTCGGGGGAGCTCGGGGAGCGCTAGGGCGTCGTCGGCGGCGACTTTGGCGGCGGTGAGAGCCTCGGGCTCCGGCGAGCACGAACGGGAGGGAGAGGGGGTCCGGCGAGGTCTCGGGGGGGGGGGGAAATGGGGTGCGGGGGTTTCGGCTTTTATAGCCAGGGGGCTCATGAAGCCGGGGTCGATCGGGCGGATCGAATCCGGATCCTTCGGGATCCGGCGATCTCCGGCGTGCGGCGATGCGTGGGCGAGGGGGAAGAAGATGGGGTGGGCCCCGCGGGTCAGAGGGAGAGAGAGAGGGGCGAGGCGAGCGGGTGGCCGAAGCGGAGGGCTTTCGGGCGAGGGGGAGTGAGCTGGGCCGGCTCGGCTCGGCTGGCCTGGCCAGGTGGGCCGGCGCTGGCTGGGCCAGGCGGGTGGGGTGCGGCGCTGGCTGGGCCTGGGGTGGCCTGGCTGGCGCCCGAGGGGGGTTTTTCTTTTTAAAATATTTTTTTTAAATAAAACAAAAACAGAAATAAAACAATATCTATAAATATTTTATATAGGACATATATATACCAAAATGATCAGGGGAATATTCCCTATCATTCGAACATTTTTCCAAAGGCAAAATCCAAACGTTATAAAAATTCATTTTTTTCAAATTCAAATAAATCTCAAGTTTGAATTCAAAACTTTTGGCATTGTTTTCCTCTGATATTTTGGAGTGTCATGTTTACTCCTCATACTTTTTATCAAGTATTTGTCAGGCATTGATTTGAAATAAATTTCAACTGCCAAATTTTTGAATTCAAAACCCATCAACTCAAAATCTTCCGAAACTTCAAATGTCACTCAAATTCACTCAATCAATCAAACAAACAATCAAACAACAAGCATAGTTATTTATTTAATATAACATTCCAAAATTTAGAATTTTGGGATGTTACAGAATTCCCGCAAGATATTTTCCTCGGATACGATCCCAATGGAGGAAGTCTTCTATCGTTTAACCTTCTTTTCTAAAAGAGAGATGGGTAAGAAACATGTAGAAAATATGATGAGAATGCTATAAAATTTCATGATGTGAGGATACGCACACGCTTCTTAGAATGGAGTTGACATACTTTTGCTGGACTGGAATGGACTAGTTCTTTGGCCACTGGAATCTTCTTATTATCAGTGGGAGTTGGGTTTCTCTGTGCTGCAGTAGTATCTATGAAAAATGGAGTTGGTTTATTATCTCCTGGTGTTTGGATCTTTTGCAAAGACCTAGTTTGTAACCCTTCAGATTCTAACATAGCCGCCTTTCCCTTGCATGCCTTATATAGAAGAATGGTGATTTAGTTATAGAACATGCTACGATAGAGATGGAATATGTAATCAAGAATAGAAAGGCATGACATATTGACATGTATTCCTCCATCCGGAAATAAATGGATGGGTCTAGGCGTATTTCAGTTCTAGATACATCCAGTTTTATCCATTTCTGCGACATTTAATCCGAACGGAGGGAGTATGATGTAAGAGCTAGGGATACGACAGGAGAACACAATAAAAAAACACTGAAAAACACACTGCAGAACCAAAGTATTCAAACCCACTGATATGAGATAGTACACTCATGCAGCTCAGGATGCAAAACTACCTTGCAGTTTTTCTTGCATAAATCATCATTGTGGCCTTTAATCATACATTTTGCTACAACTAAATTTAGATCAGATAAAGGTTGGATTCACGCTTATTAACAAAATACATGCTGATGTAAAAATATAGTGATATACAATGTACTTACATCTACATTGGAGCACGTAGAATTCCTGCAAGAATCTTTCCTCATAAACGATACCATTGCGGAAATTCTTCTATCTGTTAAGCTTATTTTCTAAAAGAGAGATGGGTAAGAAACATGTAGAAAATATGATCAGCATGCTATAAAATTTCATGATGCAAGGATACGCACACACTTCTTAGAATTGAGTTGACATATTTTTGCTGGACTGGAGCGGACTAGTTCTTTGGCCACTGGAATCTGCTTATTATCAGTAGGAGTTGGGTTTCTCTGTATGGAGCAAGATCTATAAAACCGGAGTTAGTTTATTATCTCCTGGCGTTTGGATCTTTTGCAAAGGCCTTGTTTGTAACCCTTCAGATTCTAACATAGTCGCCTTTCCCTTGCATGCCTTGTATAGAAGAATGGTGCTTTAATTATAAAACATGCATAAACAGAGAGATGGAATAGGTATCAAGAATAGAAAGGCATGACATATTGACATGTATTCCTCCATCCGAAAAAATGGATGGGTCTAGGCGTATTTCAGTTCTAGATACATCCTTTTTATCCATTTCGCAACATGTAATCCGGACGGAGGGAGTATGGTGTAAGAGCTAGGGATACGACAGGACAACACGGCAAAAAAACACTAGTTGAATGTAAAACTATATGCTAGCGGAATACGCAGAAATAACTAAGGCAACATACACGCTTATGATTGGGAAAATAAGATGTCATTGCAACAGAGCACTAGAACAGTACTTCAATGTAAAAAAACATGGTATGGCAGAAAGATGAAGTACATACTGATGAATAACAATGCATAAGATATTCATAAGCATGATATCCAAATTAAGCAGATGGCATTGCCATAGAGTAGAATGATAGTGTTGGGGAACGTAGCAGAAATTCAAAAATTTCTACGCATCACCAAGATCAATCTATGGAGTAATCTAGCAACGAGGGGAAGGAGAGTGCATCTACATACCCTTGTAGATCGCTAAGCGGAAGCGTTCAAGTGAACGGGGTTGATGGAGTCGTACTGCCGTGATCTAAATCACCGATGATCCTAGCGCCGAACGGACGGCACCTCCGCTGCTCAACACACGCAGACGGAACAGCTGACGCCTCCCATGCCTTGATCCAGCAAGGAGAGAGGGAGAGGTTAGAAGACTCCGTCCAGCAGCAAAGACGACGGGCGTGGTGGTGGTGGAGGAGCGCAGTATTCCACAGGCTTCGCCAAGCACCACGAGAGACGAGGAGGGAGAGAGGTAGGGCTGCGCCAAGAGGGAGATGTTCTCGTGTGTTAGGCAGCCCCAAAACCTCCACTATATATAGGGGAAAGGGAGGGAGGCGCCTAGGGTTTCCCTAGGGGGCGGCGGCTGGCAGATGGGATCTCCCTTGGGTGACTTGGCCCCCAAGCCGGAGGTGGGAACCCTAGATGGGGCGCCCCAAACCTCCTGGTCACGTGGAATAGGTGAGGGGCGCACAGCCCCTTAGTGGGCTGGTTTGCCCCTTCCCTTGGCCCATGAAGCCCCCCAACACTTGTCGGGCTCCTCAAACACCTTTCGGTCATGCCGGTCATCACCGGTACCTCCTAACACTTCCGACTCCAAAAACCTTCGTCCAATATATCAATCTTTACCTCCGGACCATTCCTAACTCCTCGTTACGTCCGGGATCTCATCTGGGACTCAACAACATTCAAGAACCACGATATCTATTCCCTATAACCCTAGCGCCACCGAACCTTATGTGTTGACCTTTACGGGTTCGGGAAGCATGCGCATATGATCGAGACGTTCTTCCGGTCAATAACCAACAGCAGGATCTGGATACCCATGTTGGCTCCCACATTTTCCATGATGATGTCATCGGATGAACCACGATGTCGAGGATTCAATCAATCCCGTATTCAATTCCCTTTGTCTAGCGGTATTGTACTTGCCCGAGATTCGATCGCTTCAGATCCCGATACCTTGTTCAATCTTGTTAATGGCAAGTCTCTTTACTCGCTCTATAACACATCATCCCGTGATCAACCCCTTGGTCACATTGTGCACATTATGATGGTGTCCTACCGAGTGGGCCCAGAGATACCTCTCCGCCAACCGGAGTGACAAATCCTAGTCTCGATTCGTACAACCCAATGCAGACACTTTTGGAGATACCTGTAATGCACCTTTATAGCCACCTAGTTACATTGTGACGTTTGGTACACCCAAAGCATTCCTACGGTATCTGAGAGTTGCACAATCTCATGGTCTAAGGAAACGATACTTGACATTAGAAAAGCTTTAGCATATGAACTACGATCTTTGTGCTAGGCTTAGGATTGTCTTGTCCATCACATCATTCTCCTAATGATGTGATCCCGCTATCAACGACATCCAATGTCCATGGTCGTGAAACCGTAACCATCTATTGATCAACGAGCTAGTCAACTAGAGGCTTACTAGGGACATGGTGTTGTCTATGTACCCACACATGTATCTGAGTTTCCTTTCAATACAATTATAGCATGGATAATAAACGATTATCATGAACAAGGAAATATAATAATAACTAATTTATTATTGCCTCTAGGGCATATTTCCAACAGTCTCCCACTTGCACTAGAGTCAATAATCTAGTTCACATCGCCATGTGATTAACACTCACAGGTCACATCGCCATGTGGCCAACATCCAAAGAGTTTACTAGAATCAATAATCTAGTTCACATCACTATGTGATTAACACTCAACGAGTTCTGGGTTTGATCATGTTTATGCTTGCGAGAGAGGTTGTAGTCAACGGGTCTGCAATATTCAGATCCCTATGTATTTCGCAAAACTTTATGTCATATCATAGATGCTGCTACCACGTTCCACTTGGAGCTATTCCAAATTGTTGCTCCATTATAATGATCTTGTATCTCTACCCAGAGCTATCCGGATAGGTGTTAAGCTTGCATCGACGCAACTCTTTACATCGAACTCTTTATCACCTCCATAACCGAGAAACATATCCTTATTCCTCTAATGATAATTTTGACCGCTATCTAGTGATCCACTCCTTGATCACCTTTGTACCCTCTTGGCGTATATGTGGCAAGGCACACATCAAAGTGCGGTACACAAAGATAGGATACTATGGAGCCTATGTCTAAGCATAGGGATGACCTTCGCCCTTTCTCTCTATTCTGCCGTGGTCGAGCTTTTAACTCTTAACTTCATACCTTACAACTCAGGCAAGAACTCCTTCTTTGATCGATCCATCTTGAACACCTTCAAGATTATGTCAAGGTATGTGCTCATTTGAAAGTACCATTAAGCCGCTTTTTGATCTATCCTTATAGATCTTGATGCTCAATGTTCAAGTAGCTTAATCCAGGTTTCTATTGAAAACACCTTTCAAATAACCCTTTATGCTTTCCAGAATTTCTACATCATTTCTGATCAACAATATGTCAACAACATATACTCATCAGAAATTCTATGGTGCTCCCACTCACTTCTTTGGAAATACAAGTTTCTCATAAACTTTGTATAAACCAAAATCTTTGATCATCTCATCAAAGCGCACATTCCAACTCCGAGATGCTTACTCCAGTCCTTAGAAGGATCGCTGGAGCCAAAGATACCTTTTAGCATCCTTAGTATCGGCTAAAACTTTCTCGATTGTATCACATACAACCTTTCCTTACGTAAGACCGGTAAGGAAACTTGTTTTGACATCCATCCGCCAGATTTCATAAATGCAGCTAATGCTAACATGATTCCGACGGACTTAAGATCGCTACGGATGAGAAAATCTCATCATAGTCAACTCCTTGAACTTGTGAAAACTCTTCGCCACAAGTCGAGCTTCATAGACGGTGACATTACCGCCCACGCCCATCTTCTTCTTAAAGATCCATTTATCTCAATGGCTTGCCTATCGGGCAAGTCCACCAAAGTCCATGCTTTGTTCTCGATACATGGATCCTATCTCGGATTTCATGGCTTCTAACCATTTGTCGGAATATGGGCCCACCATCGCTTCTCCATAGCTCGAGGTTCATCTAGCAATATGACCTTCAAGACAGGATTACTGCACCACTCAAGTAGTACGCATCCTTGTCACCCCACGAGGTACGGTAGTGACTTGATCCAAACTTCATGATCACTATCATAAGCTTCTACTTAAATTAGTGTAGGCGCCACAGGAAACAACTTCCTGTGCCCTGCTGCACACTAGTTGAAGTGATGGTTCAATAACCTCATCAAGTCTCCACCATCCTCCCACTCAATTCTTTCGAGAGAAACTTTTCCTCGAGAAAGGACCCGTTAGTAGAAACAATACCTATTGCTTTCGGATCTGAATTAGGAGGTATACCAACTGTTTTTGGGTGTGCTACGAAGATGCATTTTATCCGCTTTGGGTTCGAGCTTATCAACCTGAAACTTTTTCACATAAGCGTCGCAGCCCCAAACTTTTAAGAAACGACAACTTGGGTTTCTCCAAACCACAGTTCAAACGGTGTCGTCTTAACGGAATTACGTGGTGCCCTATTAAAGTGAGTGCGGTTGTCTCTAATGCCTAACCCATGAACGATAGTGTTAATTCGATAAGAGACATCATGGTACGCACCATATTCAATAGGGTGCAACTATGATGTTCGGACACACCATCACACTATGGTGTTCCAGCGGTATTTATTGTGAAACAATTTCCACAATGTCTTAATTATGTACAAAGCTCAGAACTCAGATACTCATCTCTATGATAATATCATAGACATTTTATCCTCTTGTCACGATAATGTTTAACTTCACTCTGAAATTACTTAAACCATTCAATAATTCAGATTTGTGTTTCATCAAGTAAATATACTCAACATCTACTCGAATCATCTGTGAAGTAAGAACATAACGATATTCATCAGATGCCTCAAAGCACTCATTGGACTACACACATCAAAATGTGTTACTTCCAACAAGTTGCTATCTTGTTCCATCTTATCAAAACGAGGCTTTTCACCATCTTGCCAATGTGGTATGATTTGCATATCTCAAGTGATCGAAAAACAAGTGAGTCCAAACGATCCATCTGCATGGAGTTTCTTCATGCGTATACACCAATAGAAATGGTTCGCATGTCTCAAACTTTTCAAAAACGAGTGAGTCCAAAGATCCATCAACATGGAGCTTCTTCATGCGTTTTACACCAATATGACTTACGTGGCAGTGCCACAAGTAAGTGGTACTATCATTACTATCTTATATCTTTTGGCATGAAAATGTGTATCACTACGATCGAGATTCAATAAAACATTCTTTTAGGTGCAAGACCATTGAAGGTTTTATTCAAATAAATAGAGTAACCATTATTCTCCTTAAATGAATAACCGTATTGCCATAGACATAATCCAATCATGTCTATGCTCAACGCAAACACCAAATAACAATTATTTAGGTTTAACACAAATCTCAATGGTAGAGGGAGCAGGCGATGCTTGATCACATCAACCTTTGGAAACACTTCCAACACATATCGTCAGCTCACCTTTAGCTAGTCTCCGCCATCTGTAGCTTTTATTTCGAAGTTACTAACACTTAGCAACCGAACCGTATCTAATACCCTGGTGCTGCTAGGAGTACTAGTAAAGTACACATTAACATACCGTATATCCAATATACTTCTATCGACCTTGCCTGCCTTCTCTCATCTACCAAGTATCTAGGGTAATCCCGCTTCAAAGGTCCGCTCCTCTCATTACGAAGCACTTAGTCTCGGGTTTGGGTTCAACCTCGGTTTCTTCAATCGAGCAAAGAATCGATTTGTCGCTTCATGAAGTACCCCTTCTTGCCCTTGCCCTTCTTGAAACTAGTGGTTTCACTAACCATCAACAATTGATGCTCCTTCTTGATTTCTACATTCATGTGTCGAACATTGCGAATAGCTCAAGGATCATCATATCTATCCCTGATATGTTATAGTTCATCACGAAGCTTCTAGCAGCTTGGAGGAAATGACTTTGGAGAAACATCACTATCTCATCAGGAAGATCAACTCCCACTCGATTCAAGTGATTGTTGCACTCACAATCTCGAGCACAAGCTCAATGATTGAGCTTTTCTCCCTTAGTTTGCAGGCTAAGAAAATCGTTGGAGGTCTTATACCTCTTGACGGGCACGAGCTTGAAATCCCAATTTCAGCCCTCAAACATCTCACATGTTCCGCGACGCTTTGAAATCGCCTTTTGGTGCCTCAACCCTAAAACCGCTTAACCGAACTATCACGTAGTTATCAAGACGTGTATGTCGATGTTCACAACATCCATGCATCGACGCTTGAGGTTCAAAGACACCGAGCGTGCATTAAGGACATAAGCTTTCTACGTCCGCATAATTGCTACCGTCAACTTTCAACTATATTTTCTCTAGGAACATATCTAAAACAAGAGAACTAAAGCGCGAGCTATGACATAATTTGCAAAGGGTTTTTGACTATGTTCAGGATAATTAAGTTCATCTTATGAACTCCCACTCGATAGACATCCTCTAGTCATCTAAGTGATTACATGATCCGAGTCAACTAGGCCGTGGTCCGATCATCACGTGAGACGGACTAGTCATCATCGGTGAACATCTTCATGTTGATCGTATCTACCATACGACTCATGCTAGACCTTTCGGTCTCTTGTGTTCCGAGGCCATGTCTGTACATGCTAGGCTCGTCAAGTCAACCTAAGTGTTTCGCGTGTGTAAATCTGGCTTACACCTGTTGTATGTGAACGTAAGAATCTATCACACCTGATCATCACGTAGTGCTTCGAAATGACGAACTTTCGCAATGGTGCATAGTTAGGGGGAACACTTTCTTGAAATTTTAATGAGGGATCATCTTATTTACTACCGCTGCTCTAAGCAAATAAGATGCATAAACATGATAAACATCACATGCAATCAAATAGTGACATGATATGGCCAATATCATTTTGCTCCTTTTGATCTCCATCTTCGGGGCTCCATGATCATAATCGTCACCGGCATGACACCATGATCTCCATCATCGTGTCTTCATGAAATTGTCTCGCCAACTATTACTTCTACTACTATGGCTAACTGTTAGCAATAAAGTAAAGTAATTACATGGCATTGTTCAATGACACGCAGGTCATACAATAAATAAAGACAACTCCTATGGCTCCTGCCGGTTGTCATACTCATCGACATGCAAGTCGTGATTCCTATTACAAGAACATGATCAATCTCATACATCACATATCATTCATCACATTCCTTTTTGGCCATATCACATCACATAGCATACCCTCGCAAAAACAAGTTAGACGCCCTCTAATTGTTGTTTGCATGTTTTACGTGGCTGCTATGGGTTTCTAGCAAGAACGCTTTCTTACTTACGCAAAAGCCACAACGTGATATGTCAATTGCTATTTACCCTTCATAAGGACCCTTTTCATCGAATCCGATCCGACTAAAGTGGGAGAGATCGGCACCCGCTAGCCACCTTATGCACCAAGTGCATGTCACCGGTGGAACCCGCCTCACGTAAGTGTACGTGTAAGGTCGGTCCGGGCCGCTTCATCCCACAATACCGTCGAAATAAGATTGGACTAGTAACGGTAAGAATATTGAACAAAATCAACGCCCACAACGACTTTGTGTTCTACTCGTGCAAAGAATCTACGCAATAGACCTAACTCATGATGCCACTGTTGGGGAACGTAGCAGAAATTCAAAATTTTCTACGCATCACCAAGATCAATCTATGGAGTAATCTAGCAACGAGGGGAAGGAGAGTGCATCTACATACCCTTGTAGATCGCTAAGCGGAAGCTGCTCAAGTGAACGGGGTTGATGGAGTCGCACTGCCGTGATCCAAATCACCGATGATCCTAGCGCCGAACGGACGACACCTCCGCTGCTCAACACACGCACGGAACGGTGACGCCTCCCATGCCTTGATCCAGCAAGGAGAGAGGGAGAGGTTAGACGACTGGCCCAGCAGCAGCACGACGGCGTGGTGGTGGTGGAGGAGCGCAGACTCCAGCAGGCTTCGCCAAGCACCACGAGAGACGAGGAGGGAGAGAGGTAGGGCTGCGCCAAGAGGGAGATGTTCTCGTGTGTTAGGCAGCCCCAAAACCTCCACTATATATAGGGGAAAGGGAGGGAGGCGCCTAGGGTTTCCCCTAGGGGGCGGGCGGCAGGCAGATGGGATCTCCCTTGGGTGACTTGGCCCCCAAGCCAGGAGGTGGGAACCCTAGATGGGGCGCCCAAACCCCTGGTCACGTGGGAATAGGTGAGGGCGCACAGCCCCTTAGTGGTCTGGTTTGCCCCTTCCTTGGCCCATGAAGCCCCCAACACTTGCCGGGCTCCCAAACACCTTTCGGTCATGCCGGTCATCACCGGTACCTCCGGAACACTTCCGGACTCCAAAACCCTTCGTCCAATATATCAATCTTTACCTCCGGACCATTCCTAACTCCTCGTGACGTCCGGGATCTCATCTGGGACTCAATAACATTCGGTAACCACATATATCTATTCCCTATAACCCTAGCGTCACCGAACCTTAAGTGTGTAGACCCTACGGGTTCGGGAACCATGCAGACATGACCGAGACGTTCTCTGGTCAATAACCAACAGCAGGATCTGGATACCCATGTTGGCTCCCACATTTTCCACGATGATCTCATCCAATGAACCACGATGTCGAGGATTCAATCAATCCCGTATTCAATTCCCTTTGTCTAGCGGTATTGTACTTGCCCGAGATTCGATCGCGGTATCCCGATACCTTGTTCCATCTCACATCGCAAGTCTCTTTACTCATTCCAGAACACATCATCTCGTGATCAACCCCTTGGTCACATTGTGCACATTATGATGATGTCCTACCGGTGGGCCCAGAGATACCTCTCCGTCAACCGGAGTGACAAATCCCAGTCTCGATTCGTACAACCCAACAGACACTTTTGGAGATACCTGTAATGCACCTTTATAGCCACCTAGTTACTGCCAGGACGCTTTGGTACACCCAAAGCATTCCTACGGTATCCGGGAGTTGCACAATCTCATGGTCTAAGGAAATGATACTTGACATTAGAAAAGCTTTAGCATACGAACTACGCATCTTTGTGCTAGGCTTAGGATTGTCTTGTCCATCACATCATTCTCCTAATGATGTGATCCCGCTATCAACGACATACAATGTCCATGGTCAGGAAACCGTAACCATCTATTGATCAACGAGCTAGTCAATTAGAGGCTTACTAGGGACATGGTGTTGTCTATGTACCCACACATGTATCTGAGTTTCCTTTCAATACAATTATAGCATGGATAATAAACGATTATCATGAACAAGGAAATATAATAATAACTAATTTATTATTGCCTCTAGAGCATATTTCCAACATATAGTACTTGAATGAAAACATGTTATCATGAATGGAATAGGTACTGAAAAACAGGAAGGCATGACATATTTATATGCATGATCAGCATGCTAAGCACATGGCATTGCAACAGAGTAGATACACCTGTGACATTATATGCTTGTTGTACCCATATCACAGGCCAAGTTAGGGCAAGGACCTTGTGGGGTGAAGAGGATTCATCATCTTTCTGCAAGTCTTCTGAAGAACTGCCTTTACATGTTCCATCATATTGGGTATCATTGACATCAAGTTTATGGGCCTTTACATTGCTCCGTGAGGTTCTTGTGGATATATCAGTGTGCAATTATATCGAACATGCATGGAAGACAACTAGTAGTTAGATTTATGTAATGAGTGCCTGTAGGAGACGACATAAATAGTAGGACTGGGGTTAACTAGCAGCAACAGGTCTCATAAACTAAAGGGAGAACACATATGTATCGTTTGTTCTAGATTAACTAGATGGCACACAAAAGTATTAAAGAACAACATAGGTAATACTAGAAGTGGTATAATACTATAATCACCAGCCTGTGGGATAGCATTGGCTGATGGATGATAACTATGGAACAACGTTACCTAAAGAACAAGTATCTTAGCTGAACTATGGAACAGCGTGAACTCCTGAACAAGACCCGTAAGGGATCAGCATGAATATATAGTGAAATGTGATGATCTATTTTCCATGCTTAGATGAATAACAAAGACATAAATGTTGCACACAAGTAAGATGAGGGTACAACCTATCTGGCTGCCATCCATAGGAGCGAGCATCATGTGCTGACTTGTTGATGGCCCTGCAGTTGTTGTGGCTGTCCATGTCGGGCACGCGCATTCGATGCAGGGAACTGTTGAGTGGGGACTATAGCTCCCTTCTGGTGTATGCTTCCCTTGTTGGAGCAGCTGCGGTGAGTCGGAAGACGGTGTGTCTAAAGATGCAGATAATTCATAATGTTAAGAACGACATATCTCTTTGATCTAAAGAAATACACTAAGAGATCAACAGCAAGGTACGAGAGTGGTCACACGTCTATTGACTGATGAGTAAATTGGGGTCACACGATTTTATTTTATTTTGGTACTGTCCGATCTACGCCGGATGGCTTGATGGCCGTCTTGTGCCTCCCGGCTGACACTGCTCGAATCTTCCTGCTGCTGACCAACGACAGAGCAGCTCGCCTCCGCTGTCTGCGGGCTCCCGCCAAAACCCCGCTCCTCGCCCCCACCAAGACCGCTGGGTTGCGCTTGCCCCGGCAATCCACAAAGACTCCCGTCATCCAGATCCGCGGCGGCAAGATTTTCAACCCACGCAACTCTAAAAGATAGCCATCTGTTGCTAAGCTCATGGGCGAACTTATGCCCGCACTTTACGTTAGACACCAGCCAACCGCAGCCTAGGAGCTCTGCCGCCGAGGGTTGCTGCTTCCCATTGGGAATCGATTGGCCCAGAATAAAATTCAGACAACTGACGCCTAAATAAAGTGATTTGAGATGAGGGTGCGACCTATCTGGCGGCATGGTGAAGTAGGCAGGTCCAGCTGCCGAGTCGGTGAGGCCGGGACGGTTGCGGTGGCGACCGGCGGCAGGGAAAGAGCGATGTCACGACGGTCGACGGCTATGCGGAAGCAGCGCCAGGACTCTGGACGGATCCGAAGTTGGAGCCGCTCCGGCACCGTGAACAACAGTAGGGGTGAATCGGCTCCGGTACGGTTCACGAGGCCGTCGTCGAGGCAGCACCAGCAGCACGGAGTAAGAGGCACACGGCCCAGTGCACGACGGCAATTGGACAGCGTCTCCGGCATTAGGGAGGAGGGCGGCTGTGAAATTGGTGCGGTGGGGGCGCCATGGAGGTGGGGCTGAGGTTTCATGCTCGGGAGAAGGGGGGCGGGGGGGGGAGAATTGGAAGGGGAGTGGAACCATGTCTTACGAACGCATTTGTCTGAAATGTGAGGGGGAGTTACAATTCTACCCTTGCCTATAGGCTTCTCGGCTTGGGTCTGTGTAATCGAGGGTCGTGGATAGTAGAGTAACTTTGCTTCTCCCCAAATAGTGGGCGGAGCGATTACGGGCAGGAGGGCGTGTTTTGAACTATAGGGCGCGAGCGATTTCAAGCAGGAGAGCGTGTTTTGAAATAGTGGGCGGAGCTATTTCGGCGAGGATAGCATGTTTTTCCGACCATGGTTTATGAATTATTCGCACACATGTCATTTCGCCGAGGAGAAGGCGCGCTTGGATGAAGTTACTTAACCTACCTCGATGTACAACGGGCCAATTGATGCGTGTCCCACATAGGACGGTAATTTCGCTCTCCCATTTATTTGTTTCGGGCAAATTCCACCGAGTGGAGAGGATGTTTAACGGTTCATTTAAATTTTGGGAGAACGAGCATCCACGCCTACCTTACCAAGTCGATTCGAACAAAATTTTGAAATATTATCTTGCCACTTCTTTTTTAGATGGAGAAATGATGCTCGGAGTAATGTGTTTTTACATGCTCGTTGCTAGCGATTTTCTATATGACAAATAGTTGACCCACTAAAAAACGTGAATCAAACCCAAAATGAAATATCTCGATTCAATGAAATAGCTCTTCAGTAGGTCAAAATAGTGAACTAAATCCAAAATTCAACACCTCAATCGAGTAGCATGTTGTACAATATTATAGTACTCCATGAACATGTTGAAAGTCAAATTAATGAACTTGTTTGATATAATGATATATCCATTCATTTGTGGATTGCAGATAACATGTTCTCCAATTTAAATATTTGAATGCAAGTTTATATCGAAACATGGTTTATATCAGTCTTTGATGCATAAAACACGACCTCCCCTCTCCTGACTCTCTCTCTCTCTCTCTCTCTCTCTCTCTCTCTCTCTCTCTCTCTCTCTCTCCGACAATCTTCAATTCTGCCGCACGATCCCACACAAAAACCTTGTTGGTCCCTCTCCCTTTCTCTCCCTGTCTCTCTCTCTCTCTCTCTCTCTCTCTCTCTGTGTGTGTGGGGGGGGGTCTTTCTAGTTTGCATGCATATATACACCATCTATAGGTCTCTCTCGCACACTATGTATGATACACTAGTTAGTCCAAGCTAGATATCTTGGGTGCACTCATCGTACGCACACAAATTCCTTGGCTCTTTGCCCGTAACTCTCTCACGCACCACTATGTCATCTCGGAGCTCTTCCCCCGCTCTGTCAAACTCTCCGTCCACCTGGGTCACACATACACATGCATATCTCACTCGCACTCGATAGGATCATCTAAAACTCTATCTCTCTCCCTCGTTCTCTCTCCATCTCACACGCACACACACACACAATCTCATGCCCAGCTAGCCAAGTATGATGGTATCTCACTCAATTGTAGGCACACGCAGTTCCCCCATATGTATATGACTAGCTAATCTTTGTCTCCATCACAAACATGTGGATGGTCTATCTCGATTTCGCTCAGGGCATCTTTCTATCGCACACGCACTCCCTCGATCTCCCACCCATATAGTCCCCTCACGATCTCGAGGGATCTCTCTATCACAAACACACCCTCTCTCCCTCCTCATGCGCCCATGCCATCCATGTGTCCCTCTCGACCTTTTTTCCTTGTTGGCCAGACCTTTATTGGACATGTGCTATGTGGGTGTCTCTCTCGCTGCAAACAATCACACACTAGCTATCTTCGTGTATCTCCTCACCTCGCTTTTCCATCTCGGAGATGCATGCGTGATATGTTCGCATAAGAAACGCAAAAACACACTCTCTCTCTAATTTATTGTTTTTTGTCACTTCCTCTTTCACACACATACTCTTTTTGCACACTTACTAATTCTCCTTCACACACACTTGATCTGTCTCGACTGAGGCACTCTCCTCCGTCCATAGAATATAGATTTATTGAAAAGTCAAACATCACAAAGTTTGACCATGTATGTGGAGAAAAAGAATTACATCTAGTACGGCAAACATATACCATTAGATTCACCATGAGATGTAGTTTTGTATGATGTATCTTTGGTATTGTAGATATAAATAACATTTGCGTAAACCTGATCAAAGTTTCCAAAGTTTGACTTCAAATTTTTTTACATGCACTGCATTATCGAATGGATGGAATATCTCTTTCCCCCTGTCAGCTATCTGACGCACCACTTAGCCTTATCGGGGCTCCTCAATCTCTCTCAAACTTTATTGGTCAGTTTGGTTCATGACCTAACCCTCATGCCTTGATGGCCGGTACTGCCTGGTGTGGACGTGAGATGTAAAATATTTCTGCCTGGCTGTGCTTGTGTGTCTGAAGCTGCTTGGTTCATGCCCGCCAGGAAAAGCATCAACATCCCATCAATCAATCCATGCATCAATTATTTAATGCTAATATCCATCCATGTTGCTGTTAGCCTCGTGGACGCACGACCAGGAACGGCCAGGCGTTCGAAATCGGTCGCTTGGGCTAGGCTACTTGCAATGTCTGGAGTTCAGCCAGGTTAATTAAAGTGCAAGGGAACCCAGGCCAGGCGGGCTTTCTATTTCACAGGGTAGCAACCAAACCAGCGTGCATGAAATCCAGCTGCATGAAATCCAGCCACAACCCTGTGCCACGCAAAAGATGCTCAGACGCAAGCCAAATCGGCCTTATATCTCCCTCGTTCACACATACACATGTTCGCTTCGCGCTATACATATAGACCCATCCAACACTCTCCGCCTTGTTCTCTCTCCATGTGACACGCACCCCCTAAGTACCGTAATCCCTCACTCCATCATAGGCTCTGTTTGGATCCATGGGTTAGAGTTAGTTTGGTTTAGTTTGGAGTCAACTAACCCAAAAAGATCCAAACAGGAGGGTTAGTTTGGGTTAGATGCATCTAACCCATTCGGCCGTCCATCTATTTTTTCGATGCGATTCGGACCGTCGGATCTCGCTCCCGGACGATCTGGGCTGCCGGATAAAAAACGATGTCAGTAGCAATGAATAGTGCAGAAACATTCGTACATCAGTGTGTAATTACAAAGGTTCTCGCCGAGGGACATTTCACCTGTTTGAAAAAATATCCAATTCGGCAGGGTGAGCACCGGTCGCTCTCCTCTTTTCCCGACACTTCCCAACCCTAGCCGCCGCTACCTAGGAGGACCTGCTGCCGCCAAGACAACTACTCCCCGCCTCCTCCACGCTCCTCTTCAGCCGAGCTCACGCCACCGCTGCCCTCCCCGGGCGAGCTCGCCTTGCCATCATCGGAAGGAAAGTGCAGGCCGATGCTCAGATCGCTGCTCCGCTGAGAGGAGCACTCCATCGAGTCCGATTCACCATGCACGGTGACTCTCCCCGCCAGAGAGGAGCATGCCATCTACTACTTTGTTCTTGCCAACGCCTCGTTGCTCGCCTCTAATTTTTGTCTTTCTTTTCTTGCAGATTCGCCCATTGTCACCGATGCCTCCTTCTATCTCGTCCCTTTTATGCCTCCATTCATGAATCAACGGTTCAACCCTTCTCCTTCTCCTCCTTTTCACTCTTCTTCTGCTCTAGGGTTGGACGATACCTGTATGGCCATGTGCTTTTGTATTCTTTTCTTGTTTGTATTGATTATGGTAAGGGCCAAAAGTACTTGTGCTTGTTTTTAGTGGGGTGTGGATATATGCATTTTATTCCTGGTGGTTTTGTTCCTTTTTGCATGCATGAAGGCTAGGTTTTTGTAAAGGAGCTGTGTTTTTCATTCGCTTACTACTCTAGCTAGGTTCCAAGGAAGGGGCTCTTGAGCTACCTTATTTTGTTAGTTTGCTGTCCAGGGGAGCATTAGATCTAGAAACATTTTTTTCTTCTGAAGTATGCCTTCGTTGTCAAGGAGAGGTTTAGTTCTGAGGTCATATGATATTAGGAGTAACCATGGAGATACTTTGGTGCTTTGGTGTGCCCCTTTTGATTGATGTGTTGGAAATATGCCCTAGAAGCAATAATAAAGTGGTTACTATTATATTTTATTAATCACGACAAAGGTTTATTGTGCATGCTATAATTGTATTGATCGGAAACTTAAATACAAGTGTGAATACATAAACAAATACAAGTCCCTGGTAAGCCTCTACTAGACTAGCTCATTAATCAATGATGGTTAAGGTTTCCTAACCATAGACATGAGTTGTCATTTGATAACGGGATCACGCCATTAGGAGAATGATGTGATGGACAAGACCCATAAGTTAGCATAGCATGTGATCGTTCATTTTATTTCTACTGCTTTCTTAATGTCAAATACATGTTCCTTCGACCATGAGATCATGCAACTCCTGGACTCCGGAGGAATGCCTGGTGTGTATCAAACGTCACTTCGTAACTGGGTGATCATAAAGGTGCTCTACAGGTATCTCTGAAGGTGTCTGTTGAGTTGGCCTGAATTGAGATTGGGATTTGTCACTTCATATGATGGAGAGGTATCTCTGGTCCCTCTCGATAATATAGCATCACAAGAAGCTTGCAAGCAAAGTGACTAAGGAGTTAGTTGCAAGATGATGTATTAGGGAATGAGTAAAGAGACTTGCCGGTAATGATATTGAACTAGGTATGAGATACAGACGATCGAATCTCGGGCAAGTAACATACCGACGGACAAAGAGAACTACATATGTTGTCATAATGGTTTGGACGATAAACATCTTCGCAGAATATGTAGGAACCAATATGGGCATCCAAGTCTTGCTATTGCTTATTGACCGGAGAGCGTCTCAATCATGTCTTCATCATTCTCGAACCCATAGGGTCCGCATGCTTAACGTTCGTTGATGATATAGTACTATATGAGTTATGTATGTTGGTGACCGAATGTTGTTCGTAGTCCCGGATGTGATCATGGACATGACGAGGAGCTCCAAATGGTCCAAGGTAAAGATTGATATAGGATGATAGTATTTGGTATACGGAAGAGTTTCAGAATGCATTGAATAATTATCAGATCACCAGAAGGGGTTCCGGGAGGCCACTGGGAGTTATAGAGCCAAGCGGGCCAAGACGAGGGGAGGACACCAGCCCACACGGGGCTGGGCGCGCCACCTCCCCGGCCGCCGCCCTAGGGGAAGGAAAGAGGAGGGCTGCCCCTCCCGCCTTTCTCCATGCAAGGGAAGGAAGGAGGCGCCATAAGGCAGCCAACCCCTTTCCTTTACCCCCACACGCAAGAAGGAAAGGGGGGTGCCTAGGCAGGTGCCTGTAGCACCGGCCGCCCCTTTGGGGGCGCTTAGGGCTGCCTCCTCCTCCACCTATATATATGAGAGGAGGGAGGGACACAACACACCACGAATCCTCAAGTCGTGGTGCGGCGCCTCTTCCTCTAGTTCCTCCTCAAGGCCCAAACTGCTGTGCTTGGAGAAGCCTCATGGAAATAGTTTCACTCCCACCGTCGCCCCTCTTGCTGGATCAACAAGGCGAGGACGTCATCGAGCTCAACGTGTGCTAAACGCGGAGGTGTCGTACGTTCGGTGCTTGATCAGAATGGATCATGAAGGTGTACGACTACATCAAACGCATTGACAAATGCTTCCGCTTAGCGATCTACATGGGTATGTAGATGCTCTCCCCCTCTCATAGCTATGCATCTCCCTTGATAGATCTTATGTGTGCATAGATTTGTTTTGTTTTCCATGCAACATTCCTCATCGCTGGCATCATGAGCCAGTCTATGCGTAGATGATATGCACGAGTAGAACACAAAGGAGTTGTGGGCGGTGATGTTCATATTGCTTATCTCCAATGTCTTATTCTGATTTGGTGGTATTGTGGGATGAAGCGGCTCGGACCAACCTTACATGTCCATGCACATGAGACCGGTTCCACCGACTAACATGCAACTTGTTTTGCATAAAGGTGGCTAGCGGGTGTCTGTCTCTCCCACTTTAGTCGAATCTTATTTGACTACCGTGGTCCTTGCAGAAGGTTAAAAGGCAACTTGATAATCACCATTTTGGTTTTGCATAGTTAAGAATGGTTCTTGCTAGTTGCCCGTAGAAGCCATGTAAAACTTGCAACAACAAAGTAGAGGAAGTCTAACTTGTTTTTGCAGGGTGTGTTGTGATGTGATATGGTCAAGACGTGATATGATATATGTTGATGTATGAGATTATCTTATTTTGTAGTAAGTTCACGACTTGCATATCGATGAATTCGACAACCGGCATGAGCCTTAGGGTTGTCTTTAATTTATTGTATGACCTTCTTGTCAATCATCAAGCGCCATGTAATTGCTTTTACTTTATTGCTATGTGTTAGCAATAGTTGGCGAGACGACCCTCGACGCAATGATGGAGATCAAGGTGTTGCGCCGGTGACAATGGAGATCATGACGTTGCTTTTGGAGATGGAGATCAAAAGCACAAGATGATGATGGCCATATCATGTCACATATTTTGATTGCATGTCATGTTTATCCTTATGCATCTTATTTTTCTTAGAACGATGGTAGCATTATAAGATGATCCCTTCACTTAATTTCAAGATAAAAGTGTTGTCCCTGATTATGCACCGTTGCTAAAGTTCGTCGTTACGAAGCACCTCGTGATGATCGGGTGTGATAGACAATACGTTCACATACAATCACTACAGGAAACTGCTAGTTTGCCGTCAGTGATCGGCTTTGCCGTCAGCATTTCGTCGGGGTAGACGGCAAAGAAAGTTTTGCCGTCAGGAGCTTACGCAAAGTATGACTAACGGTAAATCTGCGCTTTGTCTGCAGGAGCGCTGGCCGCCAACGGCAAACCTAGCGAAAGGATGACGGCAAAGAAACCAAGACGGCAATCGGCTCTTCGCCGTCTGTTGTTTCACCGAGTGACGGCAAAGGATGGACACGTGTCTAGTTTGACGGTAGGTAACGGTGCCTCAGCTTTTGCCGTCTGTGTTTGTCATCCATCGACGGCAAAGTCATTGCTTTTGCCGTCGCCTTCCGCCCCATCGACGGCGTAACTAATAGAAAAAACCTGGCAGCGAGCCTTTCTTTGCCGTCTCCTTTTGGTCCCACTAACGGCAAACTAATGTAAATTAAGAAAAAAAAACCCCCACCCGGCCGCATCAACCCCGATTCCTCTGTTTCTACTGCGGCGCTGCTTAGCTAGGGTATCTCGCCTGCCTCGGCAGCACCGCCGCCGCCATCGCCTGCCCCGGCTCCACCGCGCCGCCTGCCTTCCACTCTCCACTGCGCGGGCAGTTGGTCTCGCTTCCATCAAGGCCATTGCCGGGACCGTTGTCCATCAAGGCGCTTCACCTGCTCCTCCTCCAATGGCGTGACCGCCACCGGCCGCCCTCTCCTGCCCTAGCTGCCCCCACCGGGCTGCCCTCCCTCAAGACGGCTGTTGTGGGCAGCACCGCCACGGTTCCCTCTCCTCGCCCCCACCCGCCCTCCTCCTCGCGCCCCACCCGCCCTCCTCGCGCCCACCCGTCCCTGCACCGGCCGCCCTCCCTGCACGGCTGTCGTGGGCAGCACCGCCACCTGTTCCCTCTCACAGATCCGCCGCTGGTCACCACCGGCGGGCACCACCTCCCTCGCCCCAAGCCCCCTCCGCCCTCCCCACGGTGAGCACCGCCTCCCATCTCTCGCTTGTATTCTTTTAGATGGATAGATGTATGGATTGCAGTATGTGGATGGATTTATAGATGTATGTAAGGATGGATGCATAGATGGATGTATGTATAAGGTTGTTCTGCCTAAATTTTTAGTATAAGGTTGTTCTGCAAGGCAAAATTTCAACTTTTGATTAATGCTCGTAGGAAATTAAATGCTCAGTTTTTTGCACCATGCTTAGAGTGGAGAAGACAAGCCGTAGAGTCTAGTCTTGCCACACACACACACACACACACACACACACACACACACACATATATATATATATATATATATATATATATATATATATATATAGTTGTCAATTGTGAGATGATGTTGATAATGTTTTTATCAGATTGTTTCACGAGTGGTTATGTTGGTTGTGCTGGTGCTTTTCATGTGCAGGGATTTTCTCTTCACCTCGAGGAGCATTGTCCGTCCTGCCATTGCCATCGTTGTTCAACTACCGCCTCTACGGTCTCGGGGTGAGCTTGACTGTCATCTCCTCCCTCCCTATTTGCTTCTTCCTGCTCGTCGTGCCGATGCCACTAGATTTTATTTTCATGTCAAGTCTCGTAACCTAGGCGCCTCCTGCTCGAAGGGTGGCATCTATAAATATGCATGTCTTTGCATATTTATAACCGCTCGCCCTTTCGAATTGTCCACGTTATCCATGGACAGCCCGAGTACGTGTAGATTGGGTTTCGTTTCCCGGGCTCTACTTCGTCCTCAACAGTTGGTAGGAGACTCCGCCTTGAGAAGGACAAGTACATGCAGGTAAAGCATATTCATGCTTGTTATTTCCTCAACAGGCTGGCACTCAATTTCTTTTTGACATATATGAGATGCAATTGATCAATTAGGTTACTCCGAGATGGTGCGTCGATAAGGGGGAGTGTTGGGAGCGGATCGTGGACAATTGGCGCTCCAAAGAGTACAGGCTAAAAACAAAGATTATAGAAATCGGCGAGCCGGAATGCTGGATCCACCACATCATCAAGGCAACTTGAACGTTATGGAGCACGGTGAACGTTGGGTATATCTTATGGAGTTCTTCATAAGCTTTTTCTTGTCATACATGTTGCCAATCCTTGTGATGAAATCTTAATCATGTTGCTTTGGTTGCAGGCCTCACCATAATGCTCCAAAGGCCCAACCTTTTCGCCTCAGATGCTTTGGCCCATAAGGCAATCAGAGAGAACAGCCACGCCTTACGATGAGAATGACACAGTCATTCACAGACTCCAGCAAGACCGCCACGATCGGATGGAGAAATTTAAAGGTGGCAACAGAGTTGAAAGGGCCCGAGTATGATGTGACAACAGAGCCTCTTGACCACGCTTTGGTCATGATCTCTGGAGAAGGCAGGAAACATGGCAAGGAAGCAATTGCAGGAGGCATGTTCCCTAGCTCCTCCCGTAGCTCTCTCCCTGAATACAAAGCTCGGTTACGTATCTCAAAATCTTCTACATATAAACGCTCGACTCCAGCTATGGTTGAGATGGAGGTATTCTATACAAGTCCTTCTATATATGTTTGTTTCTTACTTACTGTTGGATTGAAGATGCAATTGCCATGCCATATTTTGCAAGCCCGATCGGGCGGAGGAGAGGCGAGTGGCAGAGGAGAGGGAGGAGGAGAGGCGAGTGGCGGCGGAGGAGAGGGCGGAGGAGAGGCGATCGGTCGATGAGAGGATGCAAAAGCAAAGGCAAAGAAAGGTGTTGGCACAAACTAGTCAATGCTTTGCAATGTTTATGTTAGTTCCTTAATTGCCAAACACATACATAATCTCCACTCAATCATAATCTTCTACTACCAGTACTTAATCTTCACTCAAACATAATTTGCGTGCTTATTGTACCTGTAATGGTATGCCCGCTATGCAGATGCCTCAATCAGGCCATGGATCTAATGTCGATGGATCTTCACATGCACGAGGCCCAAGCGACAACAACCTTGGTGGTTCTCCAATGTTTGAGATCGAGTATGGTTAGTGCGTATATATCTCATTTACGTAGGTCTCAAATTTGTCAACGAGAAACAAGTAGCTATCTTGATTCTTGAAGATCAAACTTATAAATAGAGACAAGTAGATACCATTTGAACCGCTTTCAAACTATAATCCATTTGAACAATTTCAACCATGATCTTAATTAACTATATGCATTCTTGAAGCTATTTATTTTCAAGATTTAGAGAACACTTGAAGATATTCATGATTTAGAGACAAGTAGCTACTTATTTTCATGATTTAGAGACCATTTGAAGATCTCCATGATTTAGAAACTTGTAAGATAGAGACCGCTTGAACCATTTAAAGATCAAACTTATAAGTAGAGACAAGTAGAGACCATTTGAGCCGCTTTCAAACTATAATCCATTTGAACAATTTCAACCATGATCTTAATTAAATATATGCATTCTTGAAGCTATTTATTTTCATGATTTAGAGAACAATTGAAGATATTCAAGATTTAGAGACAAGTATCTACTTATTTTCATGATTTAGAGACCATTTGAAGATCTCCATGATTTAGAAACTTGTAAGTAGAGACCGCTTTGAACCATTTAAAGATCAAAGTTATAAGTAGAGACAAGTAGAGACAAGTAGAGACTATTTGAACCGCTTTCAAACTATAATCCATTTGCACAATTTCAACCATGATCTTAATTAAATATATGCATTCTTGAAGCTATTTATTTTCATGATTTAGAGAACACTTGAAGATATTCATGATTTAGAGACAAGTAGCTACTTATTTTCATGATTTAGAGACCATTTGAAGATCTCCATGATTTAGAAACTTGTAAGATAGAGACCGCTTTGAACCATTTAAAGATCAAACTTATAAGTAGAGACAAGTAGAGACCATTTGAACCGCTTTCAAACTATAATCCATTTGAACAATTTCAACCATGATCTTAATTAAATATATGCATTCTTGAAGCTATTTATTTTCATGATTTAGAGAACACTTGAAGATATTCATGATTTAGAGACAAGTAGCTACTTATTTTCATGATTTAGAGACCATTTGAAGATCTCCATGATTTAGAAACTTGTAAGATAGAGACCGCTTGAACCATTTAAAGATCAAACTTATAAGTAGAGACAAGTAGAGACCATTTGAACCGCTTTCAAACTATAATCCATTTGAACAATTTCAACCATGATCTTAATTAAATATATGCATTCTTGAAGCTATTTATTTTCATGATTTAGAGAACACTTGAAGATATTCATGATTTAGAGACAAGTAGCTACTTATTTTCCTGATTTAGAGACCATTTGAAGATCTCCATGATTTAGAAACTTGTAAGTAGAGACCGCTTTGAACCATTTAAAGATCAGACTTATAAGTAAAGATCTAGTGTTAAATTAGCATGTTCAAACTTGGATAAGTGTTCAAGAAACTCCATATGTACTAGAAGCTTTTTATTTTGGAAACTCACTATGGAATATGGATCACTATTTATTTTGTAGTGTCAAGTACTTTCTTTTGTCTATTTGGCATATTGATGATTTCAAGCACGTTATTTGACACACACCATTCAATCTTGTAGGTTGCCACCTGGATGCTCTTTGGACTACGACATGGACATGAAGGCGTTTGTTGTAGTGCCAAATCTTACGTAGTGATGCCATCTTTGTTCATTGTGTATTATATGCTGTGGAACTTTGTTTTGGGACTATATGTTATGGAACTTTGTCCCGGGACTATATATATGCTATGGAACTTTGTTTTGGGACTATATATATGCTATGGAACTTTGTTTTGGGACTATATGCTATGGAACTTTGTCCTGGGACTATATATATGCTATGGAACTTTGTCCTGCGACTATATATATGCTATGGAACTTCGTTCTTATATTTGTTCATTGTTGCTTATATTTGCTATGGAACTATGCTGTCCTGTTATGGTTATGTGCTGTTATGGTTCTATACTGTGTATTAAACTGTTTAATTTCTGATTTAAAAAAAGGAGCTTTGCCGTCAAGTGACAGACGGCAAAGATGCCACATGTCACCAGCCTGTGCTTCCGCTATATTTTGCCGCCTTGCCAACAGCAGGTTGACGGCAAAGAGGTATAGTTTTGCCGTCTGGCCAAGACTAACCGACGGCGAAATATATGTCTTTGCCGACTGGGAAAGGAGCACCAGACGACAAAGTCCTGCTATTTTGCCCACTGGGAGTAGAGTGACAGACGGCAAAGTACGCTTCTTTCCCGTCTGCCAAAACTGATAGTTGACGGCAAAGATAATAGACTTCGCCGTCTGGTTGGACGGCCGGTAGACGACAAAACACTTGACGCCGGCCGTTAGACCGTCCATTCCGTCTGGTGCAATGTTTTGCCGTCTACTTTCCGCAGACTGACGGCAAAAATATAGACTGACGGCAAAGTTTTTGCCGCCGTGAAAAAAGCGACGGCAAAGTATTCTTTGCCGATTAATCTTTGCCGTCGACTTTGCCGTTTACTTCTCGACGGCAAACTCTTTGCCGTCTGGATTTACGCCTTTGCCGTCTGTTATGCCCAGACGGCAAACTAGCGCTTCTGTAGTGAATGGGTGTAAGCCGCTTTTGCACATGCAGAATACTTGGGTTAAACTTGACGAGCCTAGCATGTACAAACATGGTCTTGGAACATTGGAGACCAAAAGATCGAACATGAGTCACATAGTAGATATAATCAACATAGAGATGTTCACTATTGAAGACTACCCCATCTCACGTGATGATCGGACATGGGTTAGTTGATTCAGATCATGTATCACTTAAACAACTCGAGGGATGTTGATTTAAGTGGGAGTTCATTAGTAATTTGATTACTTGAACTAAAATTTATCATGAACTTAGTCCTAATAGTATTTGCAAATCTATTTTGTAGATCAATGGCCCGTGCTACCGCTCCGCTCAATTTTAATACGCTCCTAGAGAAAGCTAAGTTGAAAGATCATGATAGCAACTACAAAGACTAGGTCCATAACTTGAGGATTATCCTCATTGCCCCATACAGGAATTATGTCCTTGATGCATCGCTAGGTGACAGACCGTCAGAGGACCCGAGGCAGATGTTATGAACGTCGACATGCTTGATCCGATGACTACTCGATAGTTCAGTGCCATGCTTCACGGCTTGGAACCGGACTTCAAGAATGTTTTGAACGCCACAGAGCATATGAGATGTTCTAAGAGCTGAAATTGATATTTCAAGCTAATGTCCAGGTTGAGAGATTTGATGTCTTCAAGTTCTTTCACTATAAGATGGAGGAGATCTTTTCTGTCAGTGTTCTCATACCCTTAATGTCTGGGTTCGACAACCACCTGACTCGGCTGGGAATTGATATTCCAGATTAATGTGTTATTGATAGAGTTCTTCACCACCGCCACCAAGCTATAAAGGCTTCATGATGAACTATAATATGCAAGGGATGATTTAAAACGATTCCCAAGCTCTTCTCGATGCTGAAACCGGCGCAGGTAGAAATCAAGAAAGTGCATCAAGTGTTGATGGTTAACAAGACCACCAGTTTCAAGAAAAAGGGCAAGGGAAAGAAAGGGAACTTTAAGAACAACGGCAAGCAAGTTGCCGCTCCCGTGAAGAAGCCCAAAGCCGGACCCAAGCCTGAAACTAAGTGCTTCTACTGCAAGGGAAATGGTCACTGGAAGCAGAACTGCCCCAAATACTTGGCAGATAAGAAGGATGGCAAAGTGAACAAAGGTATATTTGGTATACATGTGATTGAAGTGTTCCTTACTAGTGCTCGTAGCAGTGCCTAGTTATTTGATACTGGTTCGCTTGCTCATATTTGTAACTCAGAAAAGGAGCTGCAGAATAAAGGAAGATTGGCTAAGGACGAGGTGACGATGCGCGTCGGGAATGGTTCCAAGGTTGATGTGACCGCCTTTGGCATGCTACCTCTACATCTACCTTCAGGATTAGTTTTAGACCTCAATAATTGTTATTTGGTGCCAATGCTGAGCATGAACATTATATCTGGATCTTGTTTATTAAGTAGACGGTTATTCCTTTAAGTCGAGAATAATGGTTGTTGTATTTTGATACGCCTCCAACGTATCTATAATTTTTGATTGCTCCATGCTATATTATCTACTGTTTTAGGCAATATTGGGCTTTATTATCCACTTTTATATTATTTTTGGGACTAACCTATTAACCGGAGGCCCAGCCCTCGATTTGTCGCTTTTATGTCTATTTCAAGATTTCGAGGAAAAGGAATATCAAACGGAGTCAAACGGAACGAAATCAATTGGAGAAGTTATTTTTGGAAGGAAACCCACCGATGGACTTGGACTCCACATCGAAGATACGGAGGTGCTCACGAGGGTGGGGGGGCGCCCACCCCCCCGGGCGTGCCCCCCTGCCTCGTGGGGCCCCCGTAGCTCCACCGACGTACTCCTTTCACCCATATATACCTACGTACCCTAAACCTTCCAGAACAGAAGATAGATCGGGAGTTCCGCCGCCGCAAGCCTCTGTAGCCACCAAAAACCAATCGGGACCCTATTTCGGCACCCTGCCGGAGGGGGGAACCCTCACCCGTGGCCATCTTCATCATCCCGGCACTATCCATGACGAGGAGGGAGTAGTTCCCCCTCGTGGTCGAGGGTATGTACCAAGAGCTATGTGTTTGATCTCTGGCTCTCGTGTTCTCTCTCATGTTCCTCTATGGCACGATCTTGATGTATGCCGAGCTTTGCTATTGTAGTTGGATCTTATGATGTTTCTCCCCTCTACTCTCTTGTGATGAATTGAGTTTCCCTTTGAAGTTATCTTATCGGATTGAGTCTTTTATGTGAACACTTGATGTATGTCTTGCCGTGATTATATGTGGTGACAATGGGATATCATGTGCCACTTGATGTATGTTTTGGTGACCAACTTATGGGTTCCGCCCATGAACCTATGCATAGGGGTTGGCACACGCTCTTGATTCTCCGGTAGAAACTTTGGGGCACTCTTTGAAGTACTTTGTGTTGGTTGGATGAATCTGAGATTTTGTGATGCATACCGTATAATCATGCCCACGGATGCTTGAGGTGACAATGGAGTATCTAGGTGACATTAGGGTTTTGGTTGATTTGTGTCTTAAGGTGTTATTCTAGTACGAACTCTAGGGATGTTTGTGACACTTATAGGAATAGCCCACCGGATTGATTGGAAAGAATAACTTTGAGGTGGTTTCGTACCCTACCATAATCTCTACGTTTGTTCTCCGCTATTAGTGGCTTTGGAGTGACTCTTTGTTGCATGTTGAGGGATTGTTATATGATCTATCTATGTTATTATTGTTGAGAGAACTTGCACTAGTGAAAGTATGAACCCTAGGCCTTGTTTCCTATCATTGCAATACCGTTTACGCTCACTTTTATCACTTGTTACCTTGCTGTTTTTATTATTTCAGATTACAAATACCATTATATACCATGCATATTGCACTTGTATCACCATCTCTTCGCCGAACTAGTGCACCTATACAATTTAACATTGTATTGGGTGTGTTGGGGACACAAGAGACTCTTTGTTATTTGGTTTCAGGGTTTCTTGAGAGAGACCATATTCATCCTACGCCTCCCACGGATTGATAAACCTTAGGTTATCCACTTGAGGGAAATTTGCTACTGTCCTACAAACTTGTGCACTTGCAGGCCCAATAACGCCTACAAGAAGAAGGTTGTGTAGTAGACGCCAAGCTCTTGTCTGGCGCCATTGCCGGGGAGGCTAGGTAAGTGAAGGTATGTCTTTAGATCTTGCAATCGAAAATTTTTGTTACATGTTTTAGCACTAGTATAGTTAATAAAAGAAAACTACAAAAAATGGAATTGAGTTTGTCTCAAATGCTTCATCTTTTAAATATCTTTAATGAGTATGATGGAAAAGAAAATTGTGCCAAAGTTTTAGAAGAAGAATGCATTAAAATGTTTGGCAGTAAATCTTTGAATGATGAGCATGATTTCAATGTTGTTAGTATGAATTCCTTGAACATCCATGATGCTAATGATATGCAAAGCCACAAGCTTGGGGAAGCTATGTTTGATGAAGATGATATTTATTGTCCCCCAAGTTTCGATGAGCAAATTTACTATGATGAAAGCATGCCTCCTATATATGATGATTATTGTGATGACACGTATGCTTTAAAGAATAATGATAACCATGAAACTTGTCATCTTGATTTTAATTTCCAATCACACGATAGTTATTTTGTTGAGTTTGCTCCCACTACTATTCATGAGAAGAATTTTGCTTATGTGGTGAGTAATAAAATTTCTATGCTAGTAGATCATGAAAAGAATGCTCTATGTGTTGGTTATATTGTTGAATTCATTCATGATGCTACTGGAAATTATTATGAGGGAGGAATATATGCTTGTAGGAATTGCAATAATGTCAAGTTTCCTCTCTATGTGCTTAAGGTTTTAAAGTTATGCTTGTTTTACCTTCCTATGCAAGTTGATTATTGTTCCCATAAGTTGTTTGCTCACAAAATCCCTATGCATAGGAAGTGGGCTAGACTTAAATGTGCTAGTCATATTCTTCATGATGCTCTCTTTATGTTTCAATTCTTATGTCTTATGTGAGCATCATTGAAATCATCATGCCTAGCTAGGGGCGTTAAACGATAGCGCTTGCTGGGAGGCAACCCAATTTATTTTAGTTTCTTGCTTTTTGTTTCTGTTTAGGAATAAATAATCTATCTAGCCTCTGGTTATATGTGGTTTTATGTTTTAATTAGTGTTTTTTCCAAGTAGAACCTTTGGGAAGACTTGGGTGAAGTCTTTATAGTCATGCTGTAGAAAACAGAAACTTTAGCGCTCACGAGATTAGCTAGTAATTTTTACTGGAGAGTGATATTTAGTTGATTATTTTTGCAGATGATTACTATACAAATTAATCAGGTCCACAAATTTATATTAGAATTTTTGGAGTTGAAGAAGTTTGCCTTAGTTACAGATTACTACAGACTGTTCTGTTTTTGACAGATTCGGTTTTCATTGTGTTGTTTGCTTATTTTGATGAATCTATGGCTAGTAAAATAGTTTATAAACCATAGATAAGTTGGAATACAGTAGGTTTAACACCAATATAAATAAAGAATGATTTCATTACAGTACCTTGAAGTGGTGTTTTGTTTTCTTTCGCTAACGGAGCTCACGAGTTTTCGCTAAGTTTTGTGTTGTGAAGTTTTCAAGTTTTGGGTAAAGATTCGATGGACTATGGAATAAGGAGTGGCAAGAGCCTAATCTTGGGGATTCACAAGGCACCCCAAGGTAATACTCAAGGATAACCAAGAGTTTAAGCTTGGGGATGCCCGGAAGGCATCCCCTCTTTCGCCTTCGCTCATCGGTAACTTTACTTGGAGCTATATTTTTATTCACTACATGATATGTGTTTTGCTTGCAGCGTCATTTTATTTTGTTAGTATTTGCTTTCTGTTAATTAGATTAATGTTTTGCATCTTTATTTTCAATAAAAATGTCAAGGATAGCCTTTGCCATGCTTATTTTGCAAGTATGCATGTTGCTGTTTGAAAACAGAAAGTTTACCGCTGTTGCAAAATTCCCTAGAAAAGTCAGAGAGTGGTATAATGTTGAATCTTTTTGAATATTGAGCTATGATAAATTTGTTACAGTGGGAATTTTAGTTTATAATTTTTGGAGTCAGGGAAGTATTGATACTCTTGCATTCTTTACAGACTGTACTGTTTTGGCAGATTGCTGTTATGGTTGCATTGTTTGCATATGTTTGTTTGTTTAATGATTCTATTTAATGATTCCATTTAGTATGCAATGTTGAATAATAATGTTAGTGATTTTTTACAGTAGAAAATGATAAGGTTTTGCATTGGTTTATACTAACCTATCTCACGAGTTCTTGTTGAATTTGTTGTGAATGTAGCTTTTGATAAAAAGAGAAACCATGATATGAGAGGAATTAAGGAGACACAAAAGTTCAAGCTTGGGGATGCCCAAGGCACCCCAAGATAATATTTCAAGAATTCTCAAGCATCTAAGCTTGGGGATGCCGCCGTTGGCATCCCACCTTTCTTCTTCAACAACTATCGGTTAGTATCGGTTGAGCCTAAGTTTTTGCTTCTTCACATGAGTTGTGCTATCCTTGCATTGTCATTTTATTTTGTTTTGCTTGCTGTTCGGATACAATACCAACATCTGAAATTATTAAATGGGAGAGTCTTCACATTGTTACATAATTACTTAGCTACTCATTGATCTTCACTTATATCTTTCGGAGTAGTTTGTCGCTTGCTCTAGTGCTTCACTTATATCTTTTAGAGCATGGTGGTAGTTGTATTTTGAAGAAATAGATGAACTCTCATGCTTCACTTATATTATTTTGAGAGTCGTTAATAGCATGGTCATTTGCTCAATGTTAATATACTTAGTGTTCAAGATATGTGAAACTTTCTTTTGAGTGAATTGAATACTAAGATAAGTTTAATGCTTGAAAATTGTTTTGAGATATGGAGGTAATAATATCAAAGTCGTGCTAGTTGATAATTGTGAATTTGATAAATACTTGTGTTGAAGTTTGCAAGTCCCGTAGCATGCACGTATGGTTAAAGTTGTGTAACAAATTTGAAACCTGAAGTGTACACGGCTTGTGCATCCTTATGAGTGGCGGTCGGGGACGAGCGATGGTCTTTTCCTACCAATCTATCCCCCTAGGAGCATTGCGTGTAGTACTTGATTTTTGAAGGCTTCTAAATTTTTGCAATAAGTATATGAGTTCTTTTGACTAATGTTGAGTCCGTGGGTTATACACACTTTTACCTTTCCGCATTTGCTAGCCTCTTCGGTACCGTGCATTGCCCTTTCTCACCTTGAGAGTTGGTGCAAACTTCGCCGGTGCATCCAAACCCCGTGATAAGATACGCTCTATCACACATAAACCTCCTTATATCTTCCTCAAAACAGCCACCATACCTATCTATCATGGCATTTCCATAGCCATTCCGAGATATATTGCCATGCAACTTCCATCATCATTATTATGACATACATTACTTTTGTCATATTGCCATTGCATGATCATGTAGTTGACATCGTATTTGTGGCAAAGCCACCATGCATTATTTTCCATACATGTCACTCTTGATTCATTGCACCATCCTGCATACATCACGGAGGCATTCATATAGTCATATTTTGTTCTAAGTTTTGAGTTGTAATTGTTGAGTTGTAAGAGAAATAAAAGTGTGATGATCATCATTATTAGAGAATTGTCCCAAGTGAGGAAAGGATGATGGGGACTATGATTACCCTATAAGTCCGGATGACTCGGGACGAAAAAAAAGAAAAAAAAGAAAAAAAAGAGGCCATAAAAAAGAAGAGAAAGGCCCAAACAAAAAAAATGAGAGAAAAAGAGAGAAGGGACAATGCTACTATCCTTTTACCACACTTGTGCTTCAAAGTAGCACCTTGTTCTTCATGATAGAGAGTCTCTCATTTTGTCACTTTCATATACTAGTGGGAATTTTTCATTATAGAACTTGGCTTGTATATTCCAATGATGGGCTTCCTCAAAATGCCCTAGGTCTTCGTGGAGCAAGCAAGTTGGATGCACACCCACTTAGTTTCTTTTGTAGAGCTTTCATATACTATAGCTCTAGTGCATCCGTTGCATGGCAATCCCTACTCCTCATGTTGACATCAATGGATAGGCATCTCCATAGCCCGTTGATTATCCTCGTCAATATGAGACTTTCTTTATTTTTTTCTTCTCCACACAATCCCCATCATCATATTCTATTCCACCCATAGTGCTATATCCATGGCTCGCGCTCATGTATTGCGTGAAGGTTGAAAAAGTTTGAGATTATTTAAGTAGGAAACAATTGCTTGGCTTGTCATCGGGGGTATAGAAGTTGGGAACATCTTTGTGTCACGAAAATGAAGCATAGCCTAACTATATGATTTTGTCGGGATGAACTTTCTTTTGCCATGTTATTTTGAGAAGACATGATTGCTTTGATTAGTATGCTTGAAGTATTATTATTTTTGTGTCAATATGAACTTTTGTCTTAAATCTTTCGGATCTGAATATTCATATCACAAGTAAGAAGATTTATATTGAAATTATGCCAAAGTATCACTCTGCATCAAAAATTATCCTTTTTATCATTTACCTACTCGAGGACGAGCAGGAATTAAGCTTGGGGATGCCTGATACGTCTCCAACGTATTTATAATTTTTGATTGCTCCATGCTATATTATCTACTATTTTAGGCAATATTGGGCTTTATTATCCGCTTTTATATTATTTTCGGGACTAACCTATTAACCGGAGGCCCAGCCCAGATTTGCTGTTTTATGCCTATTTCAGTATTTCGAGGAAAAGGAATATCAAACGGAGTCAAAACAGAACAAAATCAACTGGAGAAGTTATTTTTGGAAGGAAACCCACCTGATGGACTTGGACTCCACGTCAGAAGATACGGGAGGTGCTCACGAGGGTGGGGGAAGTTCAATGTTGCCATGATTGTTGTTAGTGATACATGCACTCTATGAACTTGCTCTTGCCATTATTAGCTTCATAAACATGCCTTCTTACTGTTGGTTACCTTGTAATGCCATGTATTGCTCTGTGGTGAGTGGTTAAAGCTCACCAACATGCCTACTTCTTTTGTTCCTGCCATGTATGAATCTGTAATATAACTTGCTATCTTTACATGGGTGCCATCTTATCTTCTGATCCTTTTTGGCTCATGGTCAGTAAAGGACTCTTGTTCTATGCAATTAGTAGATTCATGATATTCCTTTGTTTGCCATGATAAGTTCCTGTAACATGTTGTTTGATAGCTCTAAACATTGCAACCTGATGTTATTTTCTGCAAAGTCTGAAACTGTTATTATTTGCAATCTTGCCATGTCATTTTGAGCATGTTCTAGTGATTTCTGGAGATAGCTCAGTGTTCATGTTTTGTCATGCTTTACCTGTACATCGTGCCCATGCCTTTTGTCCTCATGTTAAGATGCTGTAGCTTGTTGTTTCGGTGCTTGCAATATGCCTACTTGCTGTTTTGGACAGCTTGTCCTTTTAACTTGTATAGTGTATGTGTTGAACCGTTGCTCCGTTTTGAGTGTGCTCTATATGAAACTTGCTTGATTTTGCATGTAGCTTCATATTATCATGTTGCATCCTTGTTTTGAGGTGTTTGCTTGATGTTTGTATGCATTTTGCATCAATGCCATGCTTATCTTGTTTTGCTAATATCTTCTAGGCCGTAGCTCCGAATTAAATGAACTTTATATGTATCTTGACTAGAATCTCGTGTAGATCATCTTTGTGCATCTTAACTTACTGTTTAAAAACTTGAACTTAAGGTTTATTCAGATCTGGACCAATTTCGAAATTTGCATATGAGGACTTACCGGAATTGTCCTATGTTGTTTCCGCCTCATTTAAACTTGCTTTGATGTGCTGCTCTTGTTTGCATCATCTCTTGCCATGAGTAGCTTCATGTAGTCTTGTCATGCATCATGCTTGTTGTGCATCATGTCTTGTTCATGTGTGGGGTGTTCACTTTGTTGTGTGCTTCTTCTCGATAGTTCCGTTTACGTTGCGATCGTGAGGATTCGCTCGCTTCACGCTTGGTTCGTCTTCGTGGCTTCATCTTCTTCATGGACTCGTTCTTCTTCCTAGCGGGATTTCAGGCAAGATGACCGTCACCTTGGATCTCATTACTATCATTGCTATGCTAGTTGCTTCGTTCTTCGCTATGCTGCGCTACCTATCATTTGCTCTTCAAGCCTCCCAATTTGCCATGTCAGCCTCTAACCTTTGCACCCTTCCTAGCAAACCATTGCTTGGCTATGTTACCGCTTTGCTCAGCCCTCTTATAGCGTTGCTAGTTGCAGGTGAAGTTGAAGATTGCTCCATGGTGGACAGGATTTTGGTTGGGATATCACAATATCTCTTATATCATTAATGCATCTATATACTTGGTAAAGGGTGGAAGGCTCGGCCTTATGCCTGGTGTTTTGTTCCACTCTTGCCGCCCTAGTTTCCGTCATATCGGTATTATGTTCCCGGATTTTGCGTCCCTAACGCGGTTGGGTGATTTATGGGACCCCCTTGACAGTTCGCTTTGAATAAGACTCCTCCAACAAGGACCAACATTGGTTTTACCATTTGCCTCACCTAGCCCTTTTTCCCTTGGGTTTCCGGAGCCCGAGGGTCATCTTTATTTTAGCCCCCACAGGCGGTGCTCCTCAGTGTTGGTCCAAACTAGAGCACCGTCTTGGGACCATCCCTTGGCAACTTGGGTTACGTCGGTTCCTGTACGCTTCGCTCATCTGGTGTGCCCTGAGAACGAGACATGTGCAGCTCCTATCGGGATTTGTCGGCACATCCGGGCGGCTTTGCCGGTCTTGTTTTATTACTGTCGAAATGTCTTGTAGCCGGGATTCCGAGACTGATCGGGTCTTCCCGGGGAGAAGGAATATCCTTCGTTGATCGCGAGAGCTTATCATGGGCTAAGTTGGGACACCCCTGCAGGGTATAAACTTTCGAGAGCCGTGGCCGCGGTTATGTGGCAGATGGGAATTTGTTAATATCCGGTTGTAGATAACTTGACACCAGATCCGAACTAAAACGCATCAACCGCGTGTGTAGCCGTGATGGTCTCTTCTCGTGAGTCCGGAAGTGAACACGGTTTCGGGTTATGTCGGCGTAAGTAGGAGTTCAGGATCACTTCTTGATCATTACTAGTTGACGACCGTTCCTTTGTTTCTCTTCTCGCTCTCATTTGCGTATGTTAGCCACCATATTTGCTTAGCCGCTGCTGCAACCTCACCACTTTACCCCTTCCTTTCCCATTAAGCTTTGCTAGTCTTGATACCCATGGTAATGGGATTGCTGAGTCCTCGTGGCTCACAGATTACTACACCATCAGTTGCAGGTGCAGGTTATGCGATGATCATGACGTGAGAGCGATGTTTGCTTGTATTGGAGTTCTTCTTCTGCTTCTTCTTCGATCAGGAGATAGGCTCCAGGTCGGCAGCCTGGGCTAGCAGGGTGGATGTCGTTTGAGTTTCTGTTTATGTTTCATCCGTAGTCGGATGTTGTTCTCATGTATGTTGTTGATGTATTGTTGTGGCAATTGTGCCTTATGTATGTATCCCTACCTATTATGTAATGTTGATGTAATGATATCCACCTTGCAAAAGCGTTTCAATATGCGGGTCTATCCTTGGTGGGACCTTGAGTTCCTTTTGGATAGGGTCGCATATTGGGCGTGATACTTAAGTCTGTCAGAATCATGTTAGCAATTGCCGCATTTTATGATTATGAAATCTGACAAATGGATGTCAAAACTGCATTCCTTAACGGGTTTCTTAAAGAAGAGTTGTATATGATGCAACTAGAAGGTTTTGTCGATCCTAAGGGTGCTAATAAAGTGTGCAAGATCCAGCGATCCATCTATGGACTGGTGCAAGCATCTCGGAGTTGGAATATACGCTTTGATGAGGTGATCAAAGCATTTGGTTTTATACCAACTTACGGTGAAGCCTGTATTTACAAGAAAGTGAGTGGGAGATCTGTAGCATTTCTGATATTATATGTGGATGTCATATTGCTGATTGGAAATGATATAGAATTTTGGGATAGCATAAAAGGATATTTCAATAAGAATTTTTCAATGAAAGACCTCGGTGAAACTGCTTACATATTGGGCATCAAGATCTATAGGGATAGATCGAGACGCTTAAAAGGACTTTCACAAAGCACATACCTTGACAAAGTTCTGAAGAAGTTCAAAATGAACTAGTCAAAGAAAGGGTTCTTGCCTATGTTGCATGGTATGAAATTGAGTAAGCCTCAAAGTCCGACCACTGTAGAAGATAGAGAGAGAATGAAAAGTCATTCCCTATGCCTCGGCCATAGGTTCTATTATGTATGCCATGCTGTGTACCAGACCTAATGTGTGCCTTGCCATTAGTTTGGCGGGGTGGTACCAAAGTAATCCAGGAGTGGATCACTAGGCATCCGTCAAGAATATCCTGAAGTACATGAAAAGGACCAAGGATATCTTTCTCGTTCATGGAGGTGACATAGAGCTTGTCATAAAGGGTTACGTCGATGCTATCTTTGACACAGATCTGGATGACTCTAAGTCACAAACCGGATACATATTTTTATTGAATGGTGGAGCTGTCAGTTGGTGCAGTTCTAAGCAGAGCGTCGTGGCGGGATCTACATGTGAAGTGGAGTGCATAGCTACTTCGGAAGCAGCTCATAAAGGAGTCTGGATGAATGAGTTCATATCCATTTGGGTGTAAATACCCAGTGCATCGGGTCCAATGACAATCTTTTATGACAACACTGGAGCAATTGCCATAGCAAAGGAGCCCAGGTGTCACGAGAGAACCACACATATCAAGCGACACTTCAACTCTATTTGTGAATCAGTCAAGGATGGAGACATAGAAATTTGCAAAGTACATACGGATTTGAATGTTGCAGACCCGTTGACTAAACCTCTTCCACGGGAAAACAGGATCAGCACCAAGACTCTATGGGTGTTAGATTCATTACAGTTTAATCTAGATTATTGACTCTAGTGCAAGTGGGAGACTGTTGGAAATATACCCTAGAGGCAATAATAAAGTGGTTATTATTATATTTCCTTAATAATGATAAAGGTTGATTGTTCATGCCATAATTGTATTGGTTAGAAACTTCAATACATGTGTGAATGCATAAACAAATACAAGTCCCTGGTAAGCCTCTACTAGAGTAGCTCATTAATCAAAAGATGGTTAAGGTTTCCTAACCATAGACATGAATTGCCATTTGATAACGAGATCACGTCATTAGGAGAATGATGTGATGGACAAGACCCAGCCGTTAGCATAGCATATGATTGTTCAGTTTACTACTATCGCTTTCTTAATGTCAAATACATGTTCCTTGAGCATGAGATCATGCAACTCACGGACTCTGGAGGAATGCCTTGTGTGTATCAAATGTCATTTCATAATTAGGTGATCATAAAGGTGCTCTATAGGTACCTCCGAAGGTGTCTGTTGAGTTGGCGTGAATCGAGATTGGGATTTGTCACTTCATATGATGGAGAGATATCTTTGGGCCCCCTCGGCAATATAGCATCACAAGAAGCTTGTAAGCAAAGTGACTAAGGAGTTAGTTGCAAGATGATGTGATTCGAAACGAGTAAAGATACTTGCCGGTAATAAGATTGAACTAGGTATGGGGTACCGATGATCGAATATTGGGCAAGTAACAAACCAACAGACAAAGAGAACAATGTATGTTCTCATAAAGGTTCGACCGATAAAGATCTTCGTACAATATGTTGGAACCAATATGGGCATCTAGGTCCTGCTATTGGTTATTGACCGGAGAGCGTCTCGGTCATGTCTACATCATTCTTGAACCCGTAGGGTCCGCACGCTTAATGTTCATTGATGATATAATACTATATGAGTTATGTATGTTGGTGAACGAATGTTGTTCGGAGTCTCAGATGTGATCACGTACACGACGAGGAGATCCGGAATGGTCCGGAGTAAATATGGATATATAGGATGATAGTGTTTGGTCTTCGGAAGAGTTTCGGAATGCACTGAATAATTCTTTGGAGCACGGAAGGGGTTCCGGGAGGCCATGTGTAGTTATTGGGCCAAGCGGACCAAGAAGAAGGGAGCACACTAGCCCTCAGGGGGCTGGCGCGCCCACCTCCTGGCCACTGGCCCTGGGGGAAGGAAATAGGAGGGGCTGGCCCCCTCCTGCCTTTCTCCATGCAAGGAGAAGGAAGGGGGAGGCGTTATAAGACAGCCAGCCCCCTTTCCTCCCCCCCCACGGGGGAAGAAGCAAAGGGGGGCGCCTAGGCAGGGCGCCTGTGGCGGCTGCCGACCCCTTTGGGGGCGCCAAGGCGGCCTCCTCCCTAATCCACCTATATATATGAGAGGATGGGACAGGGCACGAATACCACGAATCCCCAAGCCATGTGCAGCGTCCCCTCCCCCTCTAGTTCCTCCTCCATCCAAATCCGTTGTGCTTGGCGAAGCCCTGCGGAAATAGTTTCACCACCACCGCCAACACGCAATCGTGCTGCCAAAACTCATCTACTACTTCGCCCCTCTTGCTAGATCAAGAAAGCGAGGATGTCATCGAGCTGAACGTGTGCTGAACGTGGAGGTGCCGTACGTTCGGTGCTTGATTGAAACGGATCGTGAAGGTGTACGACTACATCAACTGCATTGATAAACGCTTCCGCTTAGCGATCGACAAGGGTATGTAGATACTCTCCCCCTCTCATAGCTATGCTTCTCCATGGATAGATCTTACGTGTGCGTAGAATTATTTTTGTTTTCCATGCAACGTTACCCATCATGATGTTGTTTGATGAGTAGTCAAATGATAGTTAGGAGTTCTTCTAGTGAGAGATAAAGGTGATTTTTTGGATTTGCCTTACTTTGTTAGTATCTTGATTTCCAGGAGCATTGGATCTATCTAGGTTGTGTATTAAGTGTGGCTTCAATGTTGTGTGTGTGTGTGTGTGGGGGGGGGGAGGGGGGTGATACATCTCCAACGTATCTATAATTTTGATTGTTCCATGCTATTATATTACCCGTTTTGGATGTTTATGAGCTTTACTTTACACTTTTATATCCTTTTTGGGACTAACCTACTAACCGAAGGCCCATCCCGAATTGCTGTTTTTTTTGCCTATTTCAGTGTTTCGAAAAAAAGGAATATCAAACGAATTAAACGGAATGAAACCTCCGGAGCGATCTTTTGGAACAAACACAATCCAGGAGACTTGGAGTGGACGTCAAGCTGCAAACGAGGCGTACGAGGGTGCCCGGCGCGCCCTAAGGGGGTGGGCGCGCCCCCACCCTCGTGGCTCCACCGGCGTACACTAGAAAAAAATACACTTCCGTGATGATACGTGTTTGTGACAGTAGGTCGCGTTTTTTGTCATGCATGTACATCCATGACGATTTTATGACAGAATCAAGATAGTCATACCTGTGCTGTCGTAGAAGTGTTCCATGACATTACCAAAATTATCATCACGGAAGTGTCCACTTCCATACCAATAAATCGCGCGTCATAGAAGTGCTTTCGTCAAGGGTGACCGACATGTGGCATCCACCGTAACAGAACGCCGTTAAGCTATCGGGTCCGGTTTTGGATCCGATAACCCGTTAACTGCCCGGACCAATGGGGATTTTCCACGTGTAAAATCATCATTGGCCGCAGGAGACACGTGTTGCCTCACCGTTGGGACAGATGTCATCCACTCATTGGACAGGAGGCGCCTATGATAGGTCGACACGTGGCACGGCCCAAGAGTGGCCCATTCTGGTGAAAAAGGCTGGCCCAGTAAAAATTAGCAGGCCGGCCCATATAAGCCCTACTTGTGTCAGGTCCATTTAAGCCCACGGCCCATACGAGATGTGCCAATTCGGCCCGTCAACGGCCCGTTAAAGATTTGACACCATTGCAGCCCATCGTCAGTTCTAGCCCATTAACAGCCCGCTATATATTTGGGCTCAATATCGGCCCAATGAGATTTCGGCCTGTTAACGGCCCATTTAATGGATGGGCCAATTTTCAGGATGTACATCTTCGCCTTTTAGCGACCCATTTAAATGTTGGGCTAATTTCCGGCCGGTGTGTGTTTGACTGTTGACGGCCCATAAATCTGATGGGCCATTTGTAGTCGGACCTGAGTTTTGGCCTTTTAGCGGCCCATTTAAGTGTTGGGCCAATTTTGGCCGATGTCACTTTCACTGTTATTGACCCATAAATCAGTTGGGCCATTTGTAGTCGGACCTGAGTTTTGGACTTTAGTGACCCATTTAAGTGTTGGGCCAATTCCCGGCCCTGTGTGCCTTTGGGCCTGTTAATGGACCGTGAATGAGTTGGGCCATTTGTAGTCGGACCTTAGTTTTGGCCTTTTAACGCCCCATGCCCTTCATGGTCCAATACCAGCCCGGTTTCTCTTTCGGTCTGCTAAAGGCCCACAACACAGTTGGGCCATTTACAATACGACCTGACTTTCGGCCTCTTAGCGGCCCATGCTCTTCATGGTCCAGTACAAGCCCGTTGTCTCTTTCGGCCTGCTAAAGGCCTACAGTATAGTTGGGCCATATGTAGCCCAAACTTAGTAACGACCTGTTAACGGCCCGTGAAATAAATTGGGGCCGCCCGTTGCCCGCTTCGATGTCGGCCTGTTAACGACCCGGGAGGTAAGAGGGCCGACCATTAACTTCCGGCCTAGTAACGGCCCATTAACTTAATGGGCCCACTAAAGTTCATACATGTCTTTAGGCCAAATTAGGTAATTTGAGCCCATTACGATGAGCAATTATGCACAGGACCAAAACCGATCAAGCAAAGGTACAACATACAGGGAATAACGTTGCACATCCAGCATATATTACAGGAAATTACATCCACTGGGCAATCAAAGATTGATGCCAGTGCAAATAAATGAGCAGAACCTAACCATCTACAACTTCACAATCTGCAACCTCAGCACAGATGACGCCCATAAGCATGTGGGCAATTTCTTGCTGCTTTGCTACTTGTCTCCGAAAACATTGATCGGTTGTTGTGTCGCATACGACTGCACCTCTGATTCATCCACCATTTCCATCATTGCTTCAACCATTTATTGGTTCACAAACATACATTTATTCCGTTGCATTCGAGACAGAGGATATTGAACAGATTCTGATGGCGATTTTGGCAGGCTTGTATTATTGATAGTGGAGAGTGTCTCGACCACTGCATCATAACATAAATTAGGACGGGAACCAAACAGATTAATCATGAGTTATTGCCATATTACCTGGCCTAGATTTCTTTGGAAAGAAACAATGGGGTTGCCTTGCTGTTTTCGAGTTTGTCTTCTTATCTTCAAAGCCTCCACAAAATTAACACACTAGCATTGCTATCATTGGCCAAGTCGGATAATAGGAAAGCAACATTGACACAACGAACGTTTGGGCAACTAGCCTACACCAAATTAACACAATATGGCATAGCTATCATCAGCCAGGTAAGGTAGTACGAAAGCAACATTGACACAATGAATGAATAGGCAACCAGAGAAGCACTACAATTCAGTAATGTGCGTGATATGAGATAGTACATTCATGCAGCTCAGTATGCAAAACTACCAGGAAGTTTTCCTTACAAAAATCAACATTGGCGCCTTTAACATTTTGCTACAACTAATTTTAGATCAGATAAAGGTTAGATTCACGCCGATTAACAAAATACATGTTGATGTAAAAATATAGTGATATACAACAGGTACTTACATCAGCATTGGAGCACAGAGAATTTGTAGCGACCCGACCTCGAACGGTCAAGCCTACGTGTTACTCTGCCATCCTCGGATCGATATCTTTGGCACACAGTACATCAATGTATATATCAAAGTGCAATCACATGTATAAATAACGTAAAATGATATATACCTCATAATACTCAGCGGAAACAATCAAGCGGGTGTGGAGTCCCATCAACGCCATCGGCGGAGTTGAGTGTGAACCGTAACCACTGCCGTACTCTTACTCGTCCGGAGTAAAATATCTGCAACATGATAAGTTGCAGCCGTGTAGGTCGATTACATTGAATGTAAGCAAGATCACAATATGAGAAAACAAATGATAAAACTATACTATATGCAATATGGCTTTATGGCTCAGATTCGAGTTTTGTTTGCGTAAAAGCTGATTTTTATTTTACCTACATCAAAGGAATAGAATGAAGTCTGTACTAAGGAGTTTTCTATCATGACATGGTTCCACCAACCGATGTCTCATAGCCCAAAATCATCATAAGTTGCCCACAATTAAGTTATCAATCCGGTGTTGAGAGTTCGAGATAGATCCAAGTCCGGATGCTCGAATTGTCCGTAATCGGGACACGGCTAATCGATTAGGTTTAAAACCCTCTGCAGAGGTTTGTACACTTTACCCGCAAGATTCGATCCCTCTCTTTACGTTCTCGCACTTCAGGGTGTTTGAGAACAAGATGACCAAACATGGTCTTCCAAAGAGTTCCTCGACCCTTTGTCGGTGCCCATCCAATCCTACCGTAGTTCTACATCTGCTAGCACCGTCCCAGACAGAGTCACCACTAAGGTCAACCAAGCCAGAGCCCATAATGAATTGCGGTTGCACAGGTAAGCTTCCGGGCATGAAGTATTCTTCCGTCTTTTTGAGTCTGGGTGAAGCTTTCCGCAAGATGTCATGGCGCTTCTCCATGCATCCCGGCCAACCACTTTGGGTTCTCCAGGGGTGCCCGTCGGCAAATCCTTCACCCAAGAGGTGTGTATTGAATTCCTGTCTCGAGTCTTGAAGTCTTGAGGTCTTGAAGATGCAGTCCTTGCAGATTCCATCATGGAGTTAATCGTCATTGACGTAGAATCCTCCTTCTTCACACCACTCTCGTGCACTCATACCAAACCCGTCTACTATAGCGTAGCATTAAAATAAAATATCGTCCGGGCTTGGTAACAGGGTGATGGCTTCCTACCTCATGCATACTACTCAACTACAAGAATTTCAATATCACTCTTGAGGGGTGGTTGCAAAGATGTCACTAAATGCAATAAAATATAGGTATGAAAGCATGGTCAAAGTGAACTTTCCTTGTTGACGATCTTCGAAAACTAGGGACTCATGGTAGCAACTTCGCACTCCGGAAATTCTACCGAGGCAAACAATAACTATAATAAGCATATAGCATGAGATCACTTAACACAATAGCATAACAAGGTAACACACAAAAACCAACAAGGCAAAACCCAAAAGGAAAAACTCAAAGAAAAACCCATTCAAAGTTTTCCTACTTCAAACAACAACTAAAATAGTTTTATATAACAAAAATTTTCTAACATAACCTAATCAAGGTTTTAGGTTAACTTAACAGAAAAAGAAATTCACTAAGCAACTAGGATAAAAAAGAATTAATTAAAAATCTATTATGAAACTCCTATTAGGCCTAATCCAATTTCTATAAAGAAAAATAAAATAAAACTTTCATTTATTATAAATAAAAGTTCATCCTATAAAGTGACAGAAACTAACCTAGAATAATCAATCACATGTTAAAAATAAATTTATTTACTAATTAAAATAATAGGAAAACAGTAGCTAGTTATTTAATTAGGATTAACAAGATTCTGCTTAAAACTATTTTTTATTAATCCTAAAATACCCAAGTTAATTTTTATGGTTTGGCAATGTCAAAATAAAGTTGGGACAAAAAGAATCATGCAAAAATAATTTTTCTAACTCAAGTTATAGCAGATTTACTATTCTGACTAAAACTAAATTAAAGCAATTTTAATTAATTTTAACATAGCTAAATATGTATTCTACAGAAACTACATAAAATTTTCAATCCAACAAAAAAAGAATCACCTAAAAATATTAAACAGAATAAAAGATATCAATTTTTGAAAGCGAAACTATTCTGCTAAAACAGAAAATCAAATTAAAAAGAAAAAGGCCTAATGGGCCTATCTTTGTATACAATGTCGTAATTTAGTCTAAATGGGCCTCGGGTTAAAACTAAAAATCCTAACTAATAAACCGGACGAACCGGCCGGTTCTTTTAATAAAATCATACCCCTTCGGGGGTACTAATCGTGGCCGTCCGTTTGAGATCGGACGGGGGAGGTGGTTTCCGTGACGCATCGAGTCCGGGCTGACGGCGGGCGGCGGCGAGAGTCGGGGCTTGAGCGTCGGGAGGTCCGGGAGTCGCCGTCTTGGGAAAGTGGGAGGTCGGTGAGGAGTTTGGTGGGGTCGGGAGCTCGGGGCGCTAAGGCGTCGACGGCGGCGACTTTGGCGGCGGTGCGAGCTTCGGGCTCCGGCGAGCATGAACGGGAGGGAGAGGGGGTGCGGCGAGGTCTCGGAAATGGGGTGCGGGGTTTCGGCTTTTATAGCGAGGCTCGGCGAGCTTGAAGTCGATCGGGCGGATCGGAATCCGGATCGCCGGGATCCGGCGATCTCAGCGTCTTGGCGATCGTGGGCGAGGAAGAAGATGGGGTGGGCCCATGGTCGAGGAGAGAGAGAGGCGAGGCGGCGGATGGCGAAGCGGAGGGCTTCAGGCGAGGGAGTGAGCTGCCCGGCTCGCTCGGCTGGCTGGCAGTGGGCAGCTGGGCAGGCCAAAGGGTGGGGTCTTGGCCGGGCTGGGGTGGCCTGGCTGGCGCCCGAGGGGGGTTTTTCTTTTTTATATATTTTTTTTAAATAAAACTAAAACAGAAATAAAACAATATCTATAAATATTTTATATAGGACATATATATTCCAAAATGATCAGGGAATATTCCTATCATTGAACATTTTTCCAAAGGCAAAATCCAAACTTTATAAAAATTCATTTTTCAAATTCAAATAAATCTCAAGTTTGAATTCAAAACTTTTGGCATTGTTTTCCTCTGATATTTTTGGAGTGTCATGTTTACTCCCCTCATACTTTTTATCAAGTATTTGTCAGGCATTGATTTGAAATAAATTTCAACCGCCAAATTTTTGAATTCAAAACCCATCAACTCAAAATCTTACGAAACTTCAAATGTCACTCAAATTCACTCAATCAATCAAACAAACAATCAAACAACAAGCATAGTTATTTATTTAATATAACATTCCAAAATTTAGAATTTTGGGATGTTACAAACCTACCACACTTAAAATGAATCTCGCCCCTAGATTCAAGAGGCTAGCAAGAAAAGGTTAGGGGTTGGGGTCTTCTAGCAGATCCGTCGGTCGGAATGGTCTAGTGTGCTACCACACTTAAAATCAAGGTTACAGTTCCAATAAACTCAGATACTTCCTCTGGAGGGCTGACAATGTATGTCTCTTCACATATCTTACAATAGCTCCTTCATTAAAGCTCTTACGCTGTAAGTATAGGGTGTTCCTCAAAATCTTGGGTCGGTGTGTCAAAGTTGAAGTTCGTCCGAGGCTGGATCTTCTTAGCTGATAGGTCTGTGTCCATTCTAGACAACTATCGAAACACTCATGGTGGTCTACAATTTATGGTTTTCTCCTGCAGAAAACGGGTCTGGGTCGAACCTCACCGTATAACCTACGTTTGGCAACGGTTGCCTGTAATGGGGTTCCATCGTCCTACCATTTTATGGTTTTATGGCTTATCGTGTCGACACTCTTCTAAGGTTTTCAAGGCTCTCTGATTTTCCATCAACATATGATAGTTCATGATAGAAGTCTTCGGTATGGGGGCCAATCCATCCCGTACTTGAATCATTACCACATACGTAAACAGTGAATCACGTATTCTAACACTTGGGCATACTCACAAGCATTGCATAATTTCTCTTGTTCTCGAACTGGGTTCGAGTAAATCCATGGTTTCTGCAAGCCAAACAAACATCTATCGTTCCTTAACAACTCTCAGGTTTTGCGTAAACTCCTATATTATCGTAGGTTGATCAAATCGTAGTCTATTCCCAAAAATTTCTTTCTCTAGTGGGTACTTGATCCTTATTAATTCTTGGGCCTGTGGGTTATGGCCCACTTCAACACTAGTGCAGTTTTAAATCATCCTTGGGGTAACTCTCTTGTTCCATACTACACCTCCTTAAATCCAGTAGTACTCTGTTTCTTCATACCATCATATCAAAAGCAAAACTCCAACTTTTTTTCCTTCGAACTACAGTCCGTGGAATATATATTTTCTTATCCATTAGTCTAGTCTTCTTCACAGGGTACTACCACCCTAAAAATGAAATTCACAAATCCATCCATAGACCATATTTCTCATATCCTCGAAAATGGTCAAAATCCGTGTTCATAGAGTAACAACTCATACAATTAAACATATGAAAACATGTCACCTTAATTTTTATTGATTTCATGAATTCATTACAATCTCTGAGCACCCATTACATAACTCAACTCATCGAACTCATGAAAATGAAATTGCTTTCTATTACTCTTGTTTCCAATATCAAAATTCCAACTACTCAACTCCAGCTTTCATCTTGTCGGGACATTTGGTAGCATAATGTCCTGCTTCCTTGCAATGAAAACACATAACTTTCGATAAGTCTTTGGGCTTCTTGGAGATGGTGCCTGCTCCTTGAGTTCCTTGCTTCCTTTCGAGACAATGATTGGCATAATGCCCGACGTCCTTACATTCAAAACAGGTAATATGACTCTTGTCCCTCTTTGCAGAAATTGGGTTGTTATAAGGGTGTCTTTGTTTTCTCTTCACGGGTTTCTTCGTTCGATCAAACCTTCTATTCCTGTGGATCAAACTCTATTGCTTCCGTCGGGAAGTATCCCAAATACTCTTTTCTTTCCTTGGTGCAATACTGTGAAAAATGTCCTTCTTCTCCACATGAATAGCAGGCATTGGAGTAAAATCTGTTGAGGCCTTCACCATCGGGGTCTTCAGTGACTTCCTCCATCATGGATTCTTCCAAACATTTCCTAAAGGCTTCTTTCTGCTTGGTAATTTCCTGTACCTTGGGGTAAATTTGGCCTCGAGCCGGGAAATGAGTAACTCCTTCACACAGAAACAAGTAACCTGCCCAGTTGGGCATTCCTCGTTGGGTGATTCTCCTCGCAATGAGGGCATCCATCCTTGTGTTCATCCTGGTTGTGTCCTATTTCTCCGCAAATCTTGTATGCACAAGGTTTCTTCTTGAGTTATCATGGTGCCTCCGGATGAGACGTGATCCCAACAGGGTCTTCTTGAATTCCTCCCAAGTCTTTGCTCCATTCCATCCTGTATAGCTTGATGCATCTGCCACCATGTTGCAGCACTTCCTTCAATCTTGAAGAGCGTCTGATACTTCATTCTTCCTTGAAACCAAATTGCTCCCGGGTTATTCTCCATGTTACGAATCCATAGCTACGCCTCCTACCGGGTTTTCGGTCCAGAGAATATCAGTCCAACTTCAATCATCATCTATGGGGTCCAAAAGTTTTGGGATGAGATATGAGAGAGGTGGGGAGGATACACACAATACAAACAATAGTTTTTGAAGAAAGCGGGTTTTACTTTGTGGCTGTCGGAAAACATCAAACAAATGACAGCTCACAATTCATCGCATCTAACGTAGGTGTATAACATGGATTTGGTCCTCTAACGGTCAAATAATTCTTACGATTCTTCAAGTCGTACGAGTCTTCAACTGGTGTAGCTTCAACTCTTCTAATGCATGGTCAAATCCTCTTTACTCTAAAGAGGCCATCAGTTATCCGATATCTTGTCCTTCTTGGAGCGGCTTGATTGATTCTTCATGTGCTCAAAAGGGAAAAGGGGTATATTCTAACTATTTGAGGTGAGAGTGTCTATTTGATAAAATCAGAAGAGTCGAGAAGTAAGAGTCTTTTGAAAATAAAGTTTTAGAGATTTCTGTCCTAGGGCTTTCCGATTTCTAGGGTCACGTCCTACGGTCAACATGTGCTCGATACCATCTCTCAGAGCGACCCGACCTCAGACGGTCAAGCCTACGTGTTACTATGCCATCCTCGGATCAGTATCTTTGGCACACACAGTACATCAATGTATATATCAAAGTGCAATCACATGTATAAATAACGTAAAATGATATATACCTCATAATACTCAGCGGAAACAATCAAACGGGTGTGGAGTCCCATCAACGCCATCGGCAGGTTGAGTGTAGACCGTAACCCTGTACCGTACTCTTACTCGTCGGAAGTAAAATATCTGCAACATGATAAGTTGCAGCCGTGTAGGTCAGTACATTGAATGTACCGGCAAGATCACAATATGAGAAAACAGATGATAAAACTATACTATATGCAATATGGCTTTATGGCTCAGATGTCTGAGTTTTGTTTGCGTAAAAGCTGATTTTTATTTTACCTACATCAAAGGAATAGAATGAAGTCTGTACTAAAGAGTTTTCTATCATGACATGGTTCCACCAACCGATGTCTCATAGCCCAAAATCATCATAAGTTGCCCACAATTAAGTTATCAATCCGGTGTTGAGAGTTCGAGATAGATCCAAGTCCAGATGCTCAAATTGTCCGTAATCGGGACACGGCTAATCGATTAGGTTTAAAACCCTCTGCAGAGGTTTGTACACTTTACCCGCAAGATTCGATCCCTCTCTTTACGTTCTCGCACTTCGTGGTGTTTGAGAACAAGATGACCGAAACATGGTCTTCCAAAGAGTTCCTCGACCACTATCCGTGCCCATCCAATCCTACCGTAGTTCTACATCTGCTAGCACCGTCCCCAGCCAGAGTCACCACTAAGGTCAACCAAGCGAGCCCATAATGACTTGCGGTTGCAGGTAAGCTTCGGGCATGAAGTATTGTTCCGTCTCTTTGAGTCTGGGTGAAGCTTTACGCAAGATGTCATGGCGCTTCTCCATGCATCCCGCCAACCACTTTGGGTTCTCCGGTGCCCGTCAGCAACCGCCCTTCACCCAAAGAGTGTGTATTGAATTCTGTCTCGAGTCTTGAAGTCTTGAGGTCTTGAAGATGCAGTCCTTGCAGATTCCATCATGGAGTTGTCGTCATTGACGTAGAATCCTCCTTCTTCACACCACTCTCGTGCACTCATACCAAACCCGTCTACTATAGTGTAGCATTAAAATAAAATATCGTCCGGGCTTGGTAACAGGGTGATGGCTTCCTACCTCATGCATACTACTCAACTACAAGAATTTCAATATCACTACTGAGGGGTGGTTGCAAAGATGTCACTAAATGCAATAAAATATAGGTATGAAAGCATGGTCAAAGTGAACTTGCCTTGTTGACGATCTTCGAAAACTAGGGACTCGTGGTAGCAACTTCGCACTCCGGAAATTCTACCGAGGAAAACAATAACTATAATAAGCATATAGCATGAGATCACTTAACACAATAGCATAACAAGGTAACACACAAAAACCAACAAAGCAAAACCCAAAAGGAAAAACTCAAAGAAAAACCCATTCAAAGTTTTCCTACTTCAAACAACAACTAAAATAGTTTTATATAACAAAAAATTTCTAACATAACCTAATCAAGGTTTTAGGTTAACTTAACAGAAAAGAAATTCACTAAGCAACTAGGATAAAAAAGAATTAATTAAAAATCTATTATGAAACTCCTATTAGGCCTAATCCAATTTCTATAAAGAAAATAAAATAAAACTTTCATTTATTATAAATAAAAGTTCATCCTATAAAGTGACAGAAACTAACCTAGAATAATCAATCACATGTTAAAAATAAATTTATTTACTAATTAAAATAATAGTAAAACATTAGCTATTTATTTAATTAGTATTAACTATATTCTGCATAAAACTATTTTTTTATTAATACTAAAATACCCAAGTTAATTTTTATGGTTTGGCATTGTCAAAATAATGTTGGGACAAAAAGAATCATGCAAAAATAATTTTTCTAACTCAAGTTATAGCAGATTTACTATTCTGACTAAAACTAAATTAAAGAAATTTTAATTAATTTTAACATAGCTAAATATGTATTCTACAGAAACTACATAAAATTTTCAATCCAACAAAAAAGAATCACCTAAAAATATTAAACAGAATAAAAGATATCAATTTTTGAAAGCGAAACTATTCTGCTAAAACAGAAAATCAAATTAAAAAGAAAAGGCCTAATGGGCCTATCTGTGCTACAATGCGTAATTTAGTCTAAATGGGCCTCGGGTTAAAACTAAAATCCTAACTAATAAACCGGACGAACCGGCCGGTTCTTTTAATAAATCATACCCCTTCGGGGTACTAATCGTGGCCGTCCGCTTTGAGATCGGACGGGGAGGTGGTTTCCATGACGTATCGAGTCCGGGCGACGGCAAGGGCGTGGCGAGAGTCGTCGGGGCTTGAGCGTCGGGGATGTCACTGGAGTCGCCCGTCTGGTGCGGGGAGGTCGGTGAGGAGTTTGGTGGGGTCGGGGAGCTCGGGAGGCGCTAAGGCGTCGTCGGCGGCGACTTTGGCGTGATGAGAGCCTCGGGCTCCAGCGAGCAAACGGGAGGGAGAGGGGTCAGCGAGGTCTCGGGAAATGGGGTGCGGGGTTTGGCTTTTATAGCAGGGGCTCAGCGAGCCGGGGTCGATCGGGCGGATCGAATCCGGATCGCCGGGATCCGCGATCTCGGCGTCGGCGGCGATCGTGGGCGAGGGGAAGAAGATGGGGTGGGCCCATGGGTCGAGGGAGAGAGAGAGGCGAGGCGGCGGGTGGCGAAGCGGAGGCTTTGGGCGAGGGGAGTGGCTGGGCCGGCTCGGCTCATGGCATGGCAGTGGGCCGGCTGGCCGGGCCAAAGGGTGGGTGCGGTGTTGGCTGGGCTGGGGTGGCTGGCGCCCGAGGGGGTTTTTCTTTTTTTAAATAAAACAAAAACAGAAATAAAACAATATCTATAAATATTTTATATAGGACATATATATACCAAAATGATCAGGGGAATATTCCCTATCATTTGAACATTTTTCCAAAGGCAAAATCCAAACGTTATAAAAATTCATTTTTTTCAAATTCAAATAAATCTCAAGTTTGAATTCAAAACTTTTGGCATTGTTTTCCTCTGATATTTTTGGAGTGTCATGTTTACTCCCCTCATACTTTTTATCAAGTATTTGTCAGGCATTGATTTGAAATAAATTTCAACTGCCAAATTTTTGAATTCAAAACCCATCAACTCAAAATCTTCTGAAACTTCAAATGTCACTCAAATTCACTCAATCAATCAAACAAACAATCAAACAACAAGCATAGTTATTTATTTAATATAACATTCCAAAATTTAGAATTTTGGGATGTTACAGAATTCCCGCAAGATATTTTCCTCGGATACGATCCCAATGGAGGAAGTCTTCTATCGTTTAACCTTCTTTTCTAAAAGAGAGATGGGTAAGAAACATGTAGAAAATATGATGAGAATGCTATAAAATTTCATGATGTGAGGATACGCACACGCTTCTTAGAATGGAGTTGACATACTTTTGCTGGACTGGAATGGACTAGTTCTTTGGCCACTGGAATCTTCTTATTATCAGTGGGAGTTGGGTTTCTCTGTGCTGCAGTAGTATCTATGAAAAATGGAGTTGGTTTATTATCTCCTGGTGTTTGGATCTTTTGCAAAGACCTAGTTTGTAACCCTTCAGATTCTAACATAGCCGTCTTCCCCTTGCATGCCTTATATAGAAGAATGGTGATTTAGTTATAGAACATGCTACGATAGAGATGGAATATGTACTGAAGAATAGAAAGGCATGACATATTGACATGTATTCCCTCCATCCGGAAATAAATGGATGGGTCTAGGCGTATTTCAGTTCTAGATACATCCAGTTTTATCCATTTCTGCGACATTTAATCCAAACGGAGGGAGTATGATGTAAGAGCTAGGGATACGACAGGAGAACACAATAAAAAAACACTGAAAAACACACTGCAGAACCAAAGTATTCAAACCCACTGATATGAGATAGTACACTCATGCAGCTCAGGATGCAAAACTACGAAGCAGTTTTCCTTACAAAAATCAACATTGTGGCCTTTAATCATACATTTTGCTACAACTAAATTTAGATCAGATAAAGGTTGGATTCACGCTTATTAACAAAATACATGCTGATGTAAAAATATAGTGATATACAACAGGTACTTACATCTACATTGGAGCACAGAGAATTCCTGCAAGAATCTTTCCTCATAAACGATACCATTGCGGAAATTCTTCTATCTCATTAGCTTATTTTCTAAAAGAGAGATGGGTAAGAAACTTGTAGAAAATATGATCAGCATGCTATAAAATTTCATGATGCAAGGATACGCACACACTTCTTAGAATTGAGTTGACATATTTTTGCTTTGGTGGAAGCGGACTAGTTCTTTGGCCAATGGAATCTGCTTATTATCAGTAGGAGTTGGGTTTCTCTGTGCTGGAGCAGTATCTATAAAAACTGGAGTTAGTTTATTATCTCCTGGCGTTTGGATCTTTTGCAAAGGCCTTGTTTGTAACCCTTCAGATTCTAACATAGTCGTCTTCCCCTTGCATGCCTTGTATAGAAGAATGGTGCTTTAATTATAAAACATGCGACAGCAGAGAGATGGAATAGGTACTGAAGAATAGAAAGGCATGACATATTGACATGTATTCCCTCCATCCGAAAAAAATGGATGGGTCTAGGCGTATTTCAGTTCTAGATACATCCTTTTCTATCCATTTCGGCAACATGTAATCCGGACGGAGGGAGTATGGTGTAAGAGCTAGGGATACGACAGGACAACACGGCAAAAAAAACACTAGTTGAATGTAAAACTATATGCTAGCGGAATACGTACAGAAATAACTAAGGCAACATACACGTTTATGATTGGGAAAATAAGATGTCATTGCAACAGAGCACTAGAACAGTACTTCAATGTAAAAAAACATGGTATGGCAGAAAGATGAAGTACATACTGATGAATAACAATGCATAAGATATTCATAAGCATGATATCCAAATTAAGCAGATGGCATTGCCATAGAGTAGAATGATAGTGTTGGGGAACGTAGCAGAAATTCAAAAATTTCTACGCATCACCAAGATCAATCTATGGAGTAATCTAGCAACGAGGGGAAGGAGAGTGCATCTACATACCCTTGTAGATCGCTAAGCGGAAGCGTTCAAGTGAACGGGGTTGATGGAGTCGTACTCGTCGTGATCTAAATCACCGATGATCCTAGCGCCGAACGGACGGCACCTCCGCGTTCAACACACGTACGGAACAGTGACGTCTCCCATGCCTTGATCCAGCAAGGAGAGAGGGAGAGGTTGGGGAAGACTCCGTCCGGCAGCGGCCTGACAGGCGTGGTGGTGGTGGAGGAGCTTGATACTCGGCGGGGCTTCGCCAAGCACTCACGAGAGGCGAGGAGGAGAGAGGTAGGGCTGCGCCAAGAGGAGATGTTCTCGTGTGTTAGGCAGCCCCAAAACCTCCACTATATATAGGGAAAGGGAGGGAGGCGCCTAGGGTTTCCCTAGGGGCGGCGGCAGGCAGATGGGATCTCCCCTTGGGTGACTTGGCCCCAAGCCAGGAGGTGGGAACCCTAGATGGGCGCCCCAAACCTCCTGGTCACGTGGGAATAGGTGAGGCGCACAGCCCCTTAGTGGGCTGGTTTGCCCCCTTCCCTTGGCCCATGTAGCCCCCCAACACTTGTCGGGGCTCCAGAAATACCTTTCGGTCATCTTTGGTCATCACCCGGTACCTCCGGAACACTTCCGGACTCCAAAAACCTTCGTCCAATATATCAATCTTTACCTCCGGACCATTCCGGAACTCCTCGTTACGTCCGGGATCTCATCTGGGACTCCGAACAACATTCAGTAACCACGTATATCTATTCCCTATAACCCTAGCGTCACCGAACCTTAAGTGTGTTGACCCTACGGGTTCGGGAAGCATGCAGACATGACTGAGACGTTCTCTGGTCAATAACCAACAGCAGGATCTGGATACCCATGTTGGCTCCCACATTTTCCATGATGATGTCATCGGATGAACCACGATGTCGAGGATTCAATCAATCCCGTATTCAATTCCCTTTGTCTAGCGGTATTGTACTTGCCCGAGATTCGATCGTCGGTATCCCGATACCTTGTTCAATCTTGTTAATGGCAAGTCTCTTTACTCGTTCTATAACACATCATCCCGTGATCAACCCCTTGGTCACATTGTGCACATTATGATGGTGTCCTACCGAGTGGGCCCAGAGATACCTCTCCGTCAACCGGAGTGACAAATCCTAGTCTCGATTCGTGCCAACCCAACAGACACTTTTGGAGATACCTGTAATGCACCTTTATAGCCACCTAGTTACATTGTGACGTTTGGTACACCCAAAGCATTCCTACGGTATCTGAGAGTTGCACAATCTCATGGTCTAAGGAAATGATACTTGACATTAGAAAAGCTTTAGCATATGAACTACGATCTTTGTGCTAGGCTTAGGATTGGGTCTTGTCCATCACATCATTCTCCTAATGATGTGATCCCGTTATCAACGACATCCAATGTCCATGGTTAGGAAACCGTAACCATCTATTGATCAACGAGCTAGTCAACTAGAGGCTTACTAGGGACATGGTGTTGTCTATGTACCCACACATGTATCTGAGTTTCCTTTCAATACAATTATAGCATGGATAATAAGCGATTATCATGAACAAGGAAATATAATAATAACTAATTTATTATTGCCTCTAGGGCATATTTCCAACAGTCTCCCACTTGCACTAGAGTCAATAATCTAGTTCACATCGCCATGTGATTAACACTCACAGGTCACATCGCCATGTGGCCAACATCCAAAGAGTTTACTAGAATCAATAATCTAGTTCACATCACTATGTGATTAACACTCAACGAGTTCTGGGTTTGATCATGTTTATGCTTGCGAGAGAGGTTGTAGTCAACGGGTGCGCAATATTCAGATCCCTATGTATTTCGCAAAACTTTATGTCATATCATAGATGCTGCTACCACGTTCCACTTGGAGCTATTCCAAATTGTTGCTCCATTATACGTATCTTGTATCTCTACCCAGAGCTATCCGGATAGGTGTTAAGCTTGCATCGACGCAACTCTTTACATCGAACTCTTTATCACCTCCATAACCGAGAAACATATCCTTATTCCTCTAATGATAATTTTGACCGCTATCTAGTGATCCACTCCTTGATCACCTTTGTACCCTCTTGGCAGACATGTGGCAAGGCACACATCAGGTGCGGTACACAGCATAGGATACTATGGAGCCTATGTCTAAGCATAGGGGATGACCTTCGTCCTTTCTCTCTATTCTGCCGTGGTCGAGCTTTAACTCTTAACTTCATACCTTACAACTCAGGCAAGAACTCCTTCTTTGACTGATCCATCTTGAACACCTTCAAGATTATGTCAAGGTATGTGCTCATTTGAAAGTACCATTAAGCGTTTTTGATCTATCCTTATAGATCTTGATGCTCAATGTTCAAGTAGCTTAATCCAGGTTTCTATTGAAAAACACCTTTCAAATAACCCTTTATGCTTTCCAGAAATTCTACATCATTTCTGATCAACAATATGTCAACAACATATACTCATCAGAAATTCTATGGTGCTCCCACTCACTTCTTTGGAAATACAAGTTTCTCATAAACTTTGTATAAACCAAAATCTTTGATCATCTCATCAAAGCGCACATTCCAACTCCGAGATGCTTACTCCGGTCCTTAGAAGGATCATTGGAGCCGGACATAGCTTTTAGCATCCTTAGGATCGACAAAAACTTTATGATTGTATCACATACAACCTTTCCTTACGAAGACTGGTAAGGAAACTTGTTTTGACATCCATCTGCCAGATTTCATAAATGCAGCTAATGCTAACATGATTCCGACGGACTTAAGCATCGCTACGGATGAGAAAATCTCATCATAGTCAACTCCTTGAACTTGTGAAAAACTCTTCGCCACAAGTCGAGCTTCATAGAGCGGTGACATTACCGTCCACGTCCATCTTCTTCTTAAAGATCCATTTATCTCAATGGCTTGCCTATCGGGCAAGTCCACCAAAGTCCATGCTTTGTTCTGATACATGGATCCTATCTCGGATTTCATGGCTTCTAACCATTTGTCGGAATATGGGCCCACCATCGCTTCTCCATAGCTCGTAGGTTCATCTAGCAATATGACCTTCAAGACAGGATTACTGTACCACTCTGAAGTAGTACGCATCCTTGTCACCCTACGAGGTACGGTAGTGACTTGATCCGAAACTTCATGATCACTATCATAAGCTTCTACTTAAATTAGTGTAGGCGCCACAGGAAACAACTTCCTGTGCCCTGCTGCACACTAGTTGAAGTGATGGTTCAATAACCTCATCAAGTCTCCACCATCCTCCCACTCAATTCTTTCGAGAGAAACTTTTCCTCGAGAAAGGACCGTTAATATAAACAATACCTATTGCTTTCGGATCTGAATTAGGAGGTATACCAACTGTTTTTGGGTGTGCTCACGAAGATGCATTTTATCCGCTTTGGGTTCGAGCTTATCAACTGAAACTTTTTCACATAAGCGTCGCAGCCCCAAACTTTTAAGAAAGCGACAACTTGGGTTTCTCCAAACCACAGTTCAAGCGGTGTCGTCTTAGCGGAATTACGTGGTGCCCTATTAAAGTGAGTGCGGTTGTCTCTAATGCCTAACCCATGAGCGATAGTGTTAATTCGATAAGAGACATCATGGTACGCACCATATTCAATAGGGTGCAACTATGATGTTCGGACACACCATCACACTATGGTGTTCCAGGCGGTATTTATTGTGAAACAATTTCCACAATGTCTTAATTGCGTGCCAAAGCTCGTAACTCAGATACTCATCTCTATGATAATATCATAGACATTTTATCCTCTTGTCACGATAATGTTTAACTTCACTCTGAAATTACTTAAACCATTCAATAATTCAGATTTGTGTTTCATCAAGTAAATATACTCAACATCTACTCGAATCATACGTGAAGTAAGAACATAACGATATTCACTTTGCATGCCTCGGCACTCATTGGACTACACACATCAAAATGTGTTACTTCCAACAAGTTGCTATCTTGTTCCATCTTACTGAAAACGAGGCTTTTCAGTCATCTTGCCAATGTGGTATGATTTGCATATCTCAAGTGATCGAAAAACAAGTGAGTCCAAACGATCCATCTGCATGGAGTTTCTTCATGCGTATACACCAATAGAAATGGTTCGCATGTCTCAAACTTTTCAAAAACGAGTGAGTCCAAAGATCCATCAACATGGAGCTTCTTCATGCTTTTACACCAATATGACTTACGTGGCGATGCCACAATTAAGTGGTACTATCATTACTATCTTATATCTTTTGGCATGAAAATGTGTATCACTACGATCGAGATTCAATAAAACATTCTTTTAGGTGCAAGACCATTGAAGGTTTTATTCAAATAAATAGAGTAACCATTATTCTCCTTAAATGAATAACCGTATTGCCATAGACATAATCCAATCATGTCTATGCTCAGCATAAACACCAAATAACAATTATTTAGGTTTAACACAAATCTCAATGGTAGAGGGAGCGGCGATGCTTGATCACATCAACCTTTGGAAACACTTCAACACATATCGTCAGCTCACCTTTAGCTAGTCTCCGTTTACTCCGTAGCTTTTATTTGAGTTACTAACACTTAGCAACCGAACGGTATCTAATACCACTGGTGCTGCTAGGAGTACTAGTAAAGTACACATTAACATCTTGTATATCCAATATACTTCTATCGACCTTGCCTGCCTTCTCATCTACCAAGTATCTAGGGTAATCCTGCTTGGTGTCCGTTCCTCTCATTCTGAAGCACTTAGTCTCGGGTTTGGGTTCAACCACAGGTTTCTTCCTTTGGAGCAGCAACTGATTTGTCGTTTCATGAAGTACCCCTTCTTGCCCTTGCCCTTCTTGAAACTAGTGGTTTCACTAACCATCAACAATTGATGCTCCTTCTTGATTTCTACATTCGCGGTGTCGAACATTGCGAATAGCTCAAGGATCATCATATCTATCCCTGATATGTTATAGTTCATCACGAAGCTTCTAGCAGCTTGGAGGAAATGACTTTGGAGAAACATCACTATCTCATCAGGAAGATCAACTCCCACTCGATTCAAGTGATTGTTGCACTCACACAATCTGAGCACAAGCTCAATGATTGAGCTTTTCTCCCTTAGTTTGCAGGCTAAGAAAATCGTTGGAGGTCTTATACCTCTTGACGTGGGCACGAGCTTGAAATCCCAATTTCAGCCCTCGAAACATCTCACATGTTCCGCGACGTTTTGAAATCGTCTTTGGTGCCTCAACCCTAAACCGTTTAACTGAACTATCACGTAGTTATCAAGACGTGTATGTCAGATGTTCACAACATCCACGAGCGGCGTTTGAGGTTGACACCGGCGGTGCATTAAGGACATAAGCTTTCTCACTGTCCGCATAATTGCTCTTGTCAACTTTCAACTATATTTTCTCTAGGAACATATCTAAAACAGTAGAACTAAAAGCGCGAGCTATGACATAATTTGCAAAGGGTTTTTGACTATGTTCAGGATAATTAAGTTCATCTTATGAACTCCCACTCGAGATAGACATCCCTCTAGTCATCTAAGTGATTACATGATCCGAGTCAACTAGGCCGTGTCCGATCATCACGTGAAGACGGACTAGTCATCATCGGTGAACATCTTCATGTTGATTGTATCTACCATACGACTCATGCTCGACCTTTCGGTCTCTTGTGTTCCGAGGCCATGTCTGTACATGCTAGGCTCGTCAAGTCAACCTAAGTGTTTCGCGTGTGTAAATCTGGCTTACACCTGTTGTATGTGAACGTAAGAATCTATCACACCTGATCATCACGTAGTGCTTCGAAATGACGAACTTTCGCAATGGTGCATAGTTAGGGGGAACACTTTCTTGAAATTTTAATGAGGGATCATCTTATTTACTACCGTCGTTCTAAGAAAATAAGATGCATAAACATGATAAACATCACATGCAATCAAATAGTGACATGATATGGCCAATATCATTTTGCTCCTTTTGATCTCCATCTTCGGGGCTCCATGATCATAATCTACACCGGCATGACACCATGATCTCCATCATCGAGTCTTCATGAACTTGTCTACGCCAACTATTACTTCTACTACTATGGCTAACTGTTAGCAATAAAGTAAAGTAATTACATGGCATTGTTCAATGACACGCAGGTCATACAATAAATAAAGACAACTCCTATGGCTCCTGCGGTTGTCATACTCATCGACATGCAAGTCGTGATTCCTATTACAAGAACATGATCAATCTCATACATCACATATCATTCATCACATTCCTTTTGGCCATATCACATCACATAGCATACCCTGCAAAAACAAGTTAGGCGTCCTCTAATTGTTGTTTGCATGTTTTACGTGGCTGCTATGGGTTTCTAGCAAGAACGTTTCTTACTTACGCAAAAAGCCACAACGTGATATGTCAATTGCTATTTACCCTTCATAAGGACCCTTTTCATCGAATCCGATCCGACTAAAGTGGGAGGCGGCACCCGCTAGCCACCTTATGCACCAAGTGCATGTCAGTCGGTGGAACCTGTCTCACGTAAGTGTACGTGTAAGGTCGGTCCGGGCCGCTTCATCCCACAATACCGTCGAAATAAGATTGGACTAGTAACGGTAAGAATATTGAACAAAATCAACGCCCACAACGACTTTGTGTTCTACTCGTGCAAAGAATCTACGCAATAGACCTAACTCATGATGCCCTTTGTTGGGGAGCGTGGCAGAAATTCAAAATTTTCTCGCATCACCAAGATCAATCTATGGAGTAATCTAGCAGCGAGGGAAGGAGAGTGCATCTACATACCCTTGTAGATCGCTAAGCGGAAGCGTTCAAGTGAGCGGGGTTGATGGAGTCGTACTCGTCGTGATCCAAATCACCGATGATCCTAGCGCCCGAGCAGACGACACCTCGCGTTCAACACACGCACGGAACGGTGGCGTCTCCCATGCCTTGATCCAGCAAGGAGAGAGGGAGAGGTTGGGGCGACTCCGTCCAGCAGCAGCACGACGGCGTGGTGGTGGTGGAGGAGCGCAGATACTCAGCAGGCTTCGCCAAGCACTACGAGAGCGAGGAGGGAGAGAGGTAGGGCTGCGCCAAGAGGGAGATGTTCTCGTGTGTTAGGCAGCCCCAAAACCTCCACTATATATAGGGGAAAGGGAGGGAGGCGCCTAGGGTTTCCCCTAGGGGGGGCGGCGGCCAGGGCAGATGGGATCTCCCCCTTGGGTGACTTGGCCCCCAAGCCAGGAGGTGGGAACCCTAGATGGGGCGCCCCAAACCCCCTGGTCACGTGGGAATAGGTGAGGGGGGCGCACAGCCCCTTAGTGGGCTGGTTTGCCCCTTCCCTTGGCCCATGAAGCCCCCAACACTTGCAGGGCTCCCGAAACACCTTCGGTCATGCTTTGGTCATCACCGGTACCTCGGAACACTTAGGACTCCAAAACCCTTCGTCCAATATATCAATCTTTACCTCCGGACCATTCCGGAACTCCTCGTGACGTCCGGGATCTCATCTGGGACTCGAATAACACTTTCGGTAACCACGTATATCTATTCCCTATAACCCTAAGCGTCACGAACCTTAAGTGTGTAGACCCTACGGGTTCGGGAACCATCTGGAACATGACCGAGACGTTCTCTGGTCAATAACCAACAGCAGGATCTGGATACCCATGTTGGCTCCCACATTTTCCACGATGATCTCATCCAATGAACCACGATGTCGAGGATTCAATCAATCCCGTATTCAATTCCCTTTGTCTAGCGGTATTGTACTTGCCCGAGATTCGATCGTCGGTATCCCGATACCTTGTTCCATCTCGTTACTGGCAAGTCTCTTTACTCATTCCGTAACACATCATCTCGTGATCAACCCCTTGGTCACATTGTGCACATTATGATGATGTCCTACCGGGTGGGCCCAGAGATACCTCTCCGTCAACCGGAGTGACAAATCCCAGTCTCGATTCGTGCCAACCCAACAGACACTTTTGGAGATACCTGTAATGCACCTTTATAGCCACCTAGTTACGTTGTGACGTTTGGTACACCCAAAGCATTCCTACGGTATCCGGGAGTTGCACAATCTCATGGTCTAAGGAAATGATACTTGACATTAGAAAAGCTTTAGCATACGAACTACGATCTTTGTGCTAGGCTTAGGATTGGGTCTTGTCCATCACATCATTCTCCTAATGATGTGATCCCGTTATCAACGACATACAATGTCCATGGTCAGGAAACCGTAACCATCTATTGATCAACGAGCTAGTCAATTAGAGGCTTACTAGGGACATGGTGTTGTCTATGTACCCACACATGTATCTGAGTTTCCTTTCAATACAATTATAGCATGGATAATAAACGATTATCATGAACAAGGAAATATAATAATAACTAATTTATTATTGCCTCTAGAGCATATTTCCAACATATAGTACTTGAATGAAAACATGTTATCATGAATGGAATAGGTACTGAAAAACAGGAAGGCATGACATATTTATATGCATGATCAGCATGCTAAGCACATGGCATTGCAACAGAGTAGATACACTCCAGGACATTATATGCTTGTTGTACCCATATCACAGGCCAAGTTAGGGCAAGGACCTTGTGGGGTGAAGAGGATTCATCATCTTTCTGCAAGTCTTCTGAAGAACTGCCTTTACATGTTCCATCATATTGGGTATCATTGACATCAAGTTTATGGGCCTTTACATTGCTCCGTGAGGTTCTTGTGGATATATCAGTGTGTGCAATTATATCGAACATGCATGGAAGACAACTAGTAGTTAGATTTATGTAATGAGTGCCTGTAGGAGACGACATAAATAGTAGGACTGGGGTTAACTAGCAGCAACAGGTCTCATAAACTAAAGGGAGAACACATATGTATCGTTTGTTCTCGAGATTAACTAGATGGCACACAAAAGTATTAAAGAACAACATAGGTAATACTAGAAGTGGTATAATACTATAATCACCAGCCTGTGGGATAGCATTGGCTGATGGATGATAACTATGGAACAACGTTACCTAAAGAACAAGTATCTTAGCTGAACTATGGAACAGCGTGAACTCATGAACAAGACCCGTAAGGGATCAGCATGAATATATAGTGAAATGTGATGATCTATTTTCCATGCTTAGATGAATAACAAAGACATAAATGTTGCACACAAGTAAGATGAGGGTACAACCTATCTGGCTGCCATCCATAGGAGCGAGCATCATGTGCTGACTTGTTGATGGCCCTGCAGTTGTTGTGGCTGTCCATGTCGGGCACGCGCATTCGATGCGAGGAAGCTGTTGAGTGGGGACTATAGCTCCCTTACGGTGTATGCTTCCCTTGTTGGAGCAGCTGCGGTGAGTCGGAAGTCGGTGTGTCTAAAGATGCAGATAATTCATAATGTTAAGAACGACATATCTCTTTGATCTATAGAAATACACTAAGATATCAACAGCAAGGTACGAGAGTGGTCACACGTCTATTGGTGATGAGTAAATTGGGGTCACACGATTTTATTTTATTTTAGTCTTTGTCCGATCTCGCCGGATGGCTTGATGGCCGTCTTGTGCCTCGGCTGACACTGCTCGAATCTTCCCGAAGCGGTGACCAACACGAGCAGCCTGCCTCCGCCGTCCGTGGCCCGGCCAAAACCCTGCTCCCGCCCCACCGCCTTTGCCGTGGTTGCGCTGCCCAGGCAATCCACAAAGACTCCCCGTCATCCAGATTCGGCGGTGGCAGTACCTTCAACCCACGCAACTCTAAGATAGCCATCTAAGCGTTGCTTCCGCGGCGAACTTGCGGCCCCGCACCCTTACGTTAGACACCAGCCAACCGGCAGCCTAGGAGCTCTGCCGCCTCGAGGGGTGCTGCTTCCCATTGGGAATCGATTGGCCCAGAATAAAATTCAGACAACTGACGCCTAAATAAAGTGATTTGAGATGAGGGTGCGACCTATCTGGCGGCATGGTGAAGTAGGCAGGTCCAGCTGTCGAGTCGGTGAGGCCGGACGGTTCGCGGTGGCGACGGCGGCGAGGAAAGAGCGATGTCACGACGGTCGGCGGCTATGCGGAAGCAGCGCCAGGACTACGGGCGGATCCGAAGTTGGAGCCGCTCGGCACCGTGAACAACTTGAGGGGTGAATCGGCTCGATGCAGTTCACGAGGCGTCGTCGAGGCAGCACCAGCAGCAGGGAGTAAGAGGCACGGCCCAGTGCACGACGGCAATTGGACAGCGTCTCCGGCATTAGGGAGGAGGGCGGCTGTGAAATTGGTGCGGTGGGGGGCGCCATGGAGGTGGGGCTGAGGTTTCGCGGCTCGGGAGAAGGGGGGCGGGCGGGGGAGAATTGGAAGGGGAGTGGAACCATGTCTTACGAACGCATTTGTCTGAAATGTGAGGGGGAGTTACAATTCTACCCTTGCCTATAGGCTTCTCGGCTTGGGTCTGTGTACTGAGGGTCGGGGATAGTAGAGTAACTTTGCTTCTCCCCAAATAGTGGGCGGGAGGGATTTCGGGCGAGGAGGGCGTGTTTTGAACTATAGTGGGCGAGCGATTTGAGGCAGGAGGCGTGTTTTGAAATAGTGGGCGTGAGCTATTTCGGGCGAGGATAGCATGTTTTTCCGACCATGGTTTATGAATTATTCGGCACACATGTCATTTCGGCCGAGGAGAAGGCGCGCTTGGATGAAGTTACGAACCTACCCTCGATGTACAACGGGCCAATTGATGCGTGTCCCACATAGGACGGTAATTTCGCGTCTCCCATTTATTTGCTCGGGCAAATTCCACCGAGTGGAGAGGATGTTTAACGGTTCATTTAAATTTTGGGAGAACGAGCATCCACGTCTACCTTACCAAGTCGATTCGAACAAAATTTTGAAATATTATCTTGCCACTTCTTTTTTAGATGGAGAAATGATGCTCGGGAGTAATGTGTTTTTACATGCTCGTTGCTAGCGATTTTCTATATGACAAATAGTTGACCCACTAAAAAACGTGAATCAAACCCAAAATGAAATATCTCGATTCAATGAAATAGCTCTTCAGTAGGTCAAAATAGTGAACTAAATCCAAAATTCAACACCTCAATCGAGTAGCATGTTGTACAATATTATAGTACTCCATGAACATGTTGAAAGTCAAATTAATGAACTTGTTTGATATACGCATATATCCATTCATTTGTGGATTGCAGATAACATGTTCTCCAATTTAAATATTTGAATGCAAGTTTATATCGAAACATGGTTTATATCAGTCTTTGATGCATAAAACACGACCTCCCCCTCTCCCGGACTCCTGTTCTCTCTCTCTCTCTCTCTCTCTCTCTCTCTCTCTCTCTCTCTCTCTCTCTCTCTCTCTCTCTCTCTCTCTCTCTCTCTCTCAAACAATCTTCAATTACATGCACGCATCCGACACAAAAACCTTGTTGGTCCCTCTCCCTTTCTCTCCATCTCTCTCTCTCTCTCTCTCTCTCTCTCTCTCTGTGTGTGTGGGGGGGGTCTTTCTAGTTTGCATGCATATATACACCATCTATAGGTCTCTCTCGCACACTATGTATGATACACTAGTTAGTCCAAGCTAGATATCTTGGGTGCACTCATAAATGACGCACACAAATTCCTTGGCTCTTTGCCGTAACTCTCTCACGCACCACTATGTCATCTCGGAGCTCTTCCCCGCTCTGTCAAACTCTCCGTCCACAGGTCACACATACACATGCATATCTCACTACTTTTCGATAGGATCATCTAAAACTCTATCTCTCTCCCTCGTTCTCTCTCCATCTCACACGCACACACACACACAATCTCATGCCCAGCTAGCCAAGTATGATGGTATCTCACTCAATTGTAGGCACACGCAGTTCCCCCATATGTATATGACTAGCTAATCTTTGTCTCCATCACAAACATGTGGATGGTCTATCTCGATTTCGCTCAGGGCATCTTTCTATCGCACACGCACTCCCTCGATCTCCCACCCATATAGTCCCCTCACGATCTCGAGGGGATCTCTCTATCACAAACACACCCTCTCTCCCTCCTCATGCGTCCATGCCATCCATGTGTCCCTCTCGACCTTTTTTCCTTGTTGGCCAGACCTTTATTGGACATGTGCTTTCTGAGGTGTCTCTCTCCGTTGCAAACAATCACACACTAGCTATCTTCGTGTATCTCCTCACCTCGCTTTTCCATCTCGGAGATGCATGCGTGATATGTTCGCATAAGAAACGCAAAACACACTCTCTCTCTAATTTATTGTTTTTTGTCACTTCCTCTTTCACACACATACTCTTTTTGCACACTTACTAATTCTCCTTCACACACACTTGATCTGTCTCGACTGAGGCACTCTCCTCCGTCCATAGAATATAGATTTATTGAAAAGTCAAACATCACAAAGTTTGACCATGTATGTGGAGAAAAAGAATTACATCTAGTCACGGCAAACATATACCATTAGATTCACCATGAGATGTAGTTTTGTATGATGTATCTTTGGTATTGTAGATATAAATAACATTTGCGTAAACCTGATCAAAGTTTCCAAAGTTTGACTTCAAATTTTTTTACATGCACTGCATTATCGAATGGATGGAATATCTCTTTCCCCCTGTCAGCTATCTGACGCACCACTTAGCCTTATCGGGGCTCCTCAATCTCTCTCAAACTTTATTGGTCAGTTTGGTTCATGACCTAACCCTCATGCCTTGATGGCGGTCTTGCTGGTGTGGGCGTGAGATGTAAAATATTTACTGCTGGCAGGGCTTGTGTGCTTCTTTGAAGCGTTTGGTTCATGCAGGGCCAGAAAAGCATCAACATCCCATCAATCAATCCATGCATCAATTATTTAATGCTAATATCCATCCATGTTCTTTGTTAGCCTCGTGGGCCTTACGACCGAGAACGGCGAGCGTTCGAAATCGGTCGCTTGGGCTAGGCTACTTGCAATGTCTGGAGTTCAGCCAGGTTAATTAAAGTGCAAGGGAACCCAGGCCAGGCGGGCTTTCTATTTCACAGGGTAGCAACCAAACCAGCGTGCATGAAATCCAGCGTGCATGAAATCCAGCCACAACCCCAGGCCACGCAAAAGATGCTCAGGACGCAAGCCAAACTGGCCTTATATCTCCCTGGTTCACACATACACATGTCTCGCTCGCGCTATACATATAGACCCATCCAACACTCTCCGCCCTTGTTCTCTCTCCATGTGACACGCACCCCCTAAGTACCATAATCCCTCACTCCATCATAGGCTCTGTTTGGATCCATGGGTTAGAGTTAGTTTGGGTTAGTTTGGAGTCAACTAACCCAAAAAGATCCAAACAGGAGGGTTAGTTTGGGTTAGATGCATCTAACCCATTCGGCCGTCCATCTATTTTTTCGATGCGATTCGGACCGTCGGATCTCGCTCCCGGACGATCTGGGCTGCCGGATAAAAAACGATGCTGTAGCAATGAATAGTGCAGAAACATTCGTGCCACTGTGTGTAATTCGATTGCCCAGAGGGACATTTCACCTGTTTGAAAAAATATCCAATTCGGCAGGGGTGAGCACCGGGTCGTTCTCCTCTTTTTCCCGACACTTCCCAACCCTAGCCGCCGCTACCTAGGAGGACCTGCTGCCGCCGCACAACTACCCTGCTCTCCTCCACGTTCCTCTTCAGCCGCCGAGCTCGCCGCCACCGCTGCCCTCCCCGGCGAGCTCGCCCCTTGCCATCATCGGAAGGAAAGTGCAGGCCGATGCTCGCATCGCTGCTCCGTTGAGAGGAGCACTCCATCGAGTCCGATTCACCATGCACGGTGACTCTCCCCGCCGTAGAGAGGAGCATGCCATCTTCTACTTTGTTCTTGCCACTGCCTGTTGCTCGTCTCTAATTTTTGTCTTTCTTTTCTTGCAGATTCGTCCATTGTCACCGATGCCTCCTTCTATCTGTCCCTTTTGCGTCTCCATTCATGAATCAACGGTTCAACCCTTCTCCTTCTCCTCCTTTTCACTCTTCTTCTGCTCTAGGGTTGGACGTATACCTGTATGGCCATGTGCTTTTTGTATTCTTTTCTTGTTTGTATTGATTATGGTAAGGGCCAAAAGTACTTGTGCTTGTTTTTAGTGGGGTGTGGATATATGCATTTTATTCCTGGTGGTTTTGTTCCTTTTTGCATGCATGAAGGCTAGGTTTTTGTAAAGGAGCTGTGTTTTTTCATTCGTTTACTACTCTAGCTAGGTTCCAAGGAAGGGGCTCTTTGGAGCTACCTTATTTTGTTAGTTTGCTGTCCAGGGGAGCATTAGATCTAGAAACATTTTTTTCTTCTGAAGTATGCCTTCGTTGTCAAGGAGAGGTTTAGTTCTGAGGTCATATGATATTAGGAGTAACCATGGAGATACTTTGGTGCTTTGGTGTGCCCCTTTTGATTGATGTGTTGGAAATATGCCCTAGAAGCAATAATAAAGTGGTTACTATTATATTTTATTAATCACGACAAAGGTTTATTGTGCATGCTATAATTGTATTGATCGGAAACTTAAATACAAGTGTGAATACATAAACAAATACAAGTCCCTGGTAAGCCTCTACTAGACTAGCTCATTAATCAATGATGGTTAAGGTTTCCTAACCATAGACATGAGTTGTCATTTGATAACGGGATCACGTCATTAGGAGAATGATGTGATGGACAAGACCCATAAGTTAGCATAGCATGTGATCGTTCATTTTATTTCTACTGCTTTCTTAATGTCAAATACATGTTCCTTCGACCATGAGATCATGCAACTCCTGGACTCCGGAGGAATGCCTGGTGTGTATCAAACGTCACTTAAATGGCGGGTGATCATAAAGGTGCTCTCTGGTATCTCTGAAGGTGTCTGTTGAGTTGGCCTGAATTGAGATTGGGATTTGTCACTTCATATGATGGAGAGGTATCTCTGGTCCCTCTCGATAATATAGCATCACAAGAAGCTTGCAAGCAAAGTGACTAAGGAGTTAGTTGCAAGATGATGTATTAGGGAATGAGTAAAGAGACTTGCCGGTAATGATATTGAACTAGGTATGAGATCTGACGATCGAATCTCGGGCAAGTAACATACCGACGGACAAAGAGAACTACATATGTTGTCATAATGGTTTGGACGATAAACATCTTACGAGAATATGTAGGAACCAATATGGGCATCAAGTCTTGCTATTGCTTATTGACGGAGGCGTCTCAATCATGTCTTCATCATTCTCGAACCCATAGGGTCCGCACGCTTAACGTTCGTTGATGATATAGTACTATATGAGTTATGTATGTTGGTGACGAATGTTGTTGAGTCCGGATGTGATCATGGACATGACGAGGAGCTCGAAATGGTCGAAGGTAAAGATTGATATAGGATGATAGTATTTGGTATCTGGAAGAGTTTGAGAATGCATTGAATAATTATCGAGATCACGGAAGGGGTTCCGGAGGCCTTTGGGAGTTATTGAGCCAAGCGGGCCAAGAAGAGGGAGGACACCAGCCCACGAGGGGCTGGGCGCGCCACCTCCTGGCCGCCGGCCCTAGGGGAAGGAAAGAGGAGGGGCTGCCCCCCTCCTGCCTTTCTCCATGCAAGGGAAGGAAGGGGAGGCGCCATAAGGCAGCCAACCCCCTTTCCTTTACCCCCCACACGCAAGAAGGAAAGGGGGGGGGGTGCCTAGGCAGGTGCCCAGGGCGACCGCCGGCCCCCTTTGGGGGCGCCTAGGGCTGCCTCCTCCTCCACCTATATATATGAGAGGAGGGAGGGGACACAACACACCACGAATCCCCAAGTCGTGTGCGGCGCCCCCTCTTCCTCTAGTTCCTCCTGCGTCCAAATCCGTTGTGCTTGGAGAAGCCCTGCGGAAATAGTTTCACTCCCACCGTCGCCCCTCTTGCTGGATCAACAAGGCGAGGACGTCATCGAGCTCAACGTGTGCTAAACGCGGAGGTGTCGTACGTTCGGTGCTTGATCAGAATGGATCATGAAGGTGTACGACTACATCAAACGCATTGACAAATGCTTCCGCTTAGCGATCTACATGGGTATGTAGATGCTCTCCCCCTCTCATAGCTATGCATCTCCCTTGATAGATCTTGCGTGTGCATAGATTTGTTTTGTTTTCCATGCAACATTCCTCATCAGTGGCATCATGAGCCAGTCTATGCGTAGATGATATGCACGAGTAGAACACAAAGGAGTTGTGGGCGGTGATGTTCATATTGCTTATCTCCAATGTCTTATTCTGATTTGGTGGTATTGTGGGATGAAGCGGCTCGGACCAACCTTACATGTCCATGCACATGAGACCGGTTCCACCGACTAACATGCAACTTGTTTTGCATAAAGGTGGCTAAGCGGTGTCTGTCTCTCCACTTTAGTCGAATCTTATTTGACTACCGTGGTCCTTGCAGAAGGTTAAAAGGCAACTTGATAATCACCATTTTGGTTTTGCATAGTTAAGAATGGTTCTTGCTAGTTGCCCGTAGAAGCCATGTAAAACTTGCAACAACAAAGTAGAGGAAGTCTAACTTGTTTTTGCAGGGTGTGTTGTGATGTGATATGGTCAAGACGTGATATGATATATGTTGATGTATGAGATTATCTTATTTTGTAATAAGTTCACGACTTGCATATCGATGAATTCGACAACCGGCATGAGCCTTAGGGTTGTCTTTAATTTATTGTATGACCTTCTTGTCAATCACTGAAGCGCCATGTAATTGCTTTACTTTATTGCTATGTGTTAGCAATAGTTGGCGAGACGACCCCGACGCAATGATGGAGATCAAGGTGTTGCGCCGGTGACAATGGAGATCATGACGTTGCTTTGGAGATGGAGATCAAAAGCACAAGATGATGATGGCCATATCATGTCACATATTTTGATTGCATGTCATGTTTATCCTTATGCATCTTATTTTTCTTAGAACGATGGTAGCATTATAAGATGATCCCTTCACTTAATTTCAAGATAAAAGTGTTGTCCCTGATTATGCACCGTTGCTAAAGTTAGTCGTTACGAAGAAACTCGTGATGATCGGGTGTGATAGACAATACGTTCACATACAATCACTACAGGAAACTGCTAGTTTGCCGTCAGTGATCGGCTTTGCCGTCAGCATTTCGTCGGGGTAGACGGCAAAGAAAGTTTTGCCGTCAGGAGCTTACGGCAAAGTATGACTAACGGTAAATCTGCGCTTTGCCGTCTGTGAGCGCGCTGGCCAACGGCAAACCTAGCGAAAGGATGACGGCAAAGAAACCAAGACGGCAAACTGGCTCTTCGCCGTCTGTTGTTTCACTGAGTGACGGCAAAGGATGGACACGTGTCTAGTTTGACGGTAGGTAACGGTGCCCCAGTTTTGCCGTCTGTGTTTGTCATCCACTGACGGCAAAGTCAGTTGCTTTGCCGTCTGCCTTCTGTCCTACTGACGGCGAACTAATAGAAAAAAAAACCTGGCAGCGAGCCTTTCTTTGCCGTCTCCTTTTGGTCCCACTAACGGCAAACTAATGTAAATTAAGAAAAAAAAACCCCCACCCGGCCGCATCATCCCCGATTCCCTCTGTCTCTACCGTGCGCGCTAGCTAGGGTATCCCTTGATCCTCGGCAGCACCGCCGCCCGCCTGCTCCGTCCCGGCTCCTGCGCCGCCGCCGCCCGTCTCCACCTCCACGCGCGGCAGCTGGTCCCCGCCTCCACCGCGCCGCCGTCGGGACCGTTGTCCACTGCGCCCCCCACCCGTCCTCCTCCAATGGCGCGACCGCCACCGGGCCGTCCTCCCCTGCCCTAGCCGTCCCCCACCGGGCCGTCCTCCCCTGCACGGCTGCCGTGGGCAGCACCGCCGCCGGTTCCCTCCTGCGCCCCCCACCCGTCCTCCCCTGCGCCCCCCACCCGTCCTCCCCTGCGCCCCCACCCGTCCTGCACCGGGCCGTCCTCCCCTGCACGGCTGCCGTGGGCAGCACCGCCGCCGGTTCCCTCCTGCGCATCCGCCGCCGCTGGTCACCACCGAAGCGGGGCACCACCTCCCCCTCTGCCCCAAGCCCCCCTCTGCCCCACCCCACGGTGAGCACCGCTCCCCATCTCTGTTTGTATTCTTTTAGATGGATAGATGTATGGATTGCAGTATGTGGATGGATTTATAGATGTATGTAAGGATGGATGCATAGATGGATGTATGTATAAGGTTGTTCTGCCTAAATTTTTAGTATAAGGTTGTTCTGCAAGGCAAAATTTCAACTTTTGATTAATGCTCGTAGGAAATTAAATGCTCAGTTTTTTGCAACATGCTTAGATTGGAGAAGACAAGCCAGAGAGTCTAGTCTTGCTACACACACACACACACACACACACACACACACACATATATATATATATATATATATATATATATATATATATATATATAGTTGTCAATTGTGAGATGATGTTGATAATGTTTTTATCAGATTGTTTCACGAGTGCTTATGTTGGTTGTCTGGTGCTTTTCATGTCTTGAGGATTTTCTCTTCACCTCGAGGAGCATTGTCCGTCCCGTTGCCATTGCCATCGTTGTTCAACTACCGCCTCTACGGTCTCGGGGTGAGCTTGACTGTCATCTCCTCCCCCTCCCCTATTTGCTTCTTCCCGTTCGTCGTGCCGATGCCACTAGATTTTATTTTCATGTCAAGTCTCGTAACCTAGGCGTCTCCCGTTCGAAAGGGTGGCATCTATAAATATGCATGTCTTTGCATATTTATAACCGTCGTCCTTTCGAATTGTCCACGTTATCCATGGACAGCCCGAGTACGTGTAGATTGGGTTTCGTTTCCCGTGCTCTACTTCGGTCCTCAACAGGCTGGTAGGAGACTCCGTCTTGAGAAGGACAAGTACATGCAGGTAAAGCATATTCATGCTTGTTATTTCCTCAACAGGCTGGCACTCAATTTCTTTTTGACATATATGAGATGCAATTGATCAATTAGGTTACTCCGAGATGGTGCGTCGATAAGGGGGAGTGTTGGGAGCGGATCGTGGACTATTGGCGTTCCAAAGAGTACAGGGCGAAAAACAAAGATTATAGAAATCGGCGAGCGGAATCTTGGATCCACCACATCATCAAGGCAACTTGAGCGTTATGGAGTACGGTGAGCGTTGGGTATATCTTATGGAGTTCTTCATAAGCTTTTTCTTGTCATACATGTTGCCAATCCTTGTGATGAAATCTTAATCATGTTGCTTTGGTTGCAGGCGTCTCACCATAATGCTCGGATTGCCCAACCTTTTCGTCTCGTATGCTTTGGCCCATAAGGCACCGTAGAGAACAGCCACGCCTTACGATGAGAATGACACAGCGTCCGCGTACTCCAGCAAGACCGCCTACGATCGGATGGAGAAATTTAAAGGGGTGGCAACAGAGTTGAAAGGGCCCGAGTATGATGTGACAACAGAGCCTCTTGACCACGCTTTGGTCATGATCTCTGGAGAAGGCAGGAAACATGGCAAGGAAGCAATTGCAGGAGGCATGTTCCCTAGCTCCTCCCGTAGCTCTCTCCTGAATACAAAGCTCGATTCGTATCTCAAAATCTTCTACATATAAACGCTCGACTCAGCTATGGTTGAGATGGAGGTATTCTATACAAGTCCTTCTATATTGTTTGTTTCTTACTTACTGTTGGATTGAAGATGCAATTGCCATGCCATATTTTGCAGGCCCGACTGGCGGAGGAGAGGCGAGTGGCAGCAGAGGAGAGGGCGGAGGAGAGGCGAGTGACGGCGGAGGAGAGGGCGGAGGAGAGGCGACTAGCTGATGAGAGGATGCAGCAAGCGGTGCAGCAGGCGGTGTTGGCACAAACTAGTCAATGCTTTGCAATGTTTGCGGTTAGTTCCTTAATTGCCAAACACATACATAATCTCCACTCAATCATAATCTTCTACTACCAGTACTTAATCTTCACTCAAACATAATTTGCAGGCTTATTGTACCCGAATGGTATGCCCGCTATGCAGATGCCTCAATCAGGCCATGGATCTAATGTTGATGGATCTTCACATGCACGAGGCCCAAGCGACAACAACCTTGGTGGTTCTCCGAATGTTTGAGATCGAGTATGGTTAGTGCGTACATATCTCATTTACGTAGGTCTCAAATTTGTCAACGTAGAAACAAGTAGCTATCTTGATTCTTGAAGATCAAACTTATAAATAGAGACAAGTAGATACCATTTGAACCGTTTCAAACTATAATCCATTTGAACAATTTCAACCATGATCTTAATTAACTATATGCATTCTTGAAGCTATTTATTTTCAAGATTTAGAGAACACTTGAAGATATTCATGATTTAGAGACAAGTAGCTACTTATTTTCATGATTTAGAGACCATTTGAAGATCTCCATGATTTAGAAACTTGTAAGATAGAGACCGTTTGAACCATTTAAAGATCAAACTTATAAGTAGAGACAAGTAGAGACCATTTGAGCCGTTTCAAACTATAATCCATTTGAACAATTTCAACCATGATCTTAATTAAATATATGCATTCTTGAAGCTATTTATTTTCATGATTTAGAGAACAATTGAAGATATTCAAGATTTAGAGACAAGTATCTACTTATTTTCATGATTTAGAGACCATTTGAAGATCTCCATGATTTAGAAACTTGTAAGTAGAGACCGTTTGAACCATTTAAAGATCAAAGTTATAAGTAGAGACAAGTAGAGACAAGTAGAGACTATTTGAACCGTTTCAAACTATAATCCATTTGCACAATTTCAACCATGATCTTAATTAAATATATGCATTCTTGAAGCTATTTATTTTCATGATTTAGAGAACACTTGAAGATATTCATGATTTAGAGACAAGTAGCTACTTATTTTCATGATTTAGAGACCATTTGAAGATCTCCATGATTTAGAAACTTGTAAGATAGAGACCGTTTGAACCATTTAAAGATCAAACTTATAAGTAGAGACAAGTAGAGACCATTTGAACCGTTTCAAACTATAATCCATTTGAACAATTTCAACCATGATCTTAATTAAATATATGCATTCTTGAAGCTATTTATTTTCATGATTTAGAGAACACTTGAAGATATTCATGATTTAGAGACAAGTAGCTACTTATTTTCATGATTTAGAGACCATTTGAAGATCTCCATGATTTAGAAACTTGTAAGATAGAGACCGTTTGAACCATTTAAAGATCAAACTTATAAGTAGAGACAAGTAGAGACCATTTGAACCGTTTCAAACTATAATCCATTTGAACAATTTCAACCATGATCTTAATTAAATATATGCATTCTTGAAGCTATTTATTTTCATGATTTAGAGAACACTTGAAGATATTCATGATTTAGAGACAAGTAGCTACTTATTTTCATGATTTAGAGACCATTTGAAGATCTCCATGATTTAGAAACTTGTAAGTAGAGACCGTTTGAACCATTTAAAGATCAGACTTATAAGTAAAGATCTAGTGTTAAATTAGCATGTTCAAACTTGGATAAGTGTTCAAGAAACTCCATATGTACTAGAAGCTTTTTATTTTGGAAACTCACTATGGAATATGGATCACTATTTATTTTGTAGTGTCAAGTACTTTCTTTTGTCTATTTGGCATATTGATGATTTCAAGCACGTTATTTGACACACACCATTCAATCTTGTAGGTTGCCACCTGGATGCTCTTTGGACTACGACATGGACATGAAGGCGTTTGTTGTAGTGCCAAATCTTACGTAGTGATGCCATCTTTGTTCATTGTGTATTATATGCTGTGGAACTTTGTTTTGGGACTATATGCTATGGAACTTTGTCCCGGGACTATATATATGCTATGGAACTTTGTTTTGGGACTATATATATGCTATGGAACTTTGATTTGGGACTATATGCTATGGAACTTTGTCACGGGACTATATATATGCTATGGAACTTTGTCCTGCGACTATATATATGCTATGGAACTTCGTTCTTATATTTGTTCATTGTTGCTTATATTTGCTATGGAACTATGCTGTCCTGTTATGGTTCTGTGCTGTTATGGTTCTATACTGTGTATTAAACTGTTTAATTTCTGATTTAAAAAAAGGAGCTTTGCCGTCAAGTGACAGACGACAAAGATGCCACATGTCACCAGCCTGTGCTTCCGTTGGCATTTTGCCGTCTTGCCAACAGGCAGGTTGACGGCAAAGAGGTATAGTTTTGCCGTCTGGGCCAGCACCAACTGACGGCGAAATATATGTCTTTGCCGACTGGGAAAGGAGCACCAGACGACAAAGTCCTGCTATTTTGCCCACTGGGAGTAGAGTGACAGACGGCAAAGTACGCTTCTTTCCCGTCTGCCAAAACTGATAGTTGACGGCAAAGATAATAGACTTTGCCGTCTGGTTGAATGACGGTGAGCGACAAAACACTTGACGCCGGCCGTTAGACCGTCCATTCCGTCTGGTGCAATGTTTTGCCGTCTACTTTCCGCAGACTGACGGCAAAAATATAGACTGACGGCAAAGTTTTTGCCGTCAGGGAAAAAAAAAGCAGACGGCAAAGTATTCTTTGCCGATTAATCTTTGCCGTCTGACTTTGCCGTCTACTTCCTGACGGCAAACTCTTTGCCGTCTGGATTTACGTCTTTGCCGTCTGTTATGCCCAGACGGCAAACTAGCAGTTTCCTGTAGTGAATGGGTGTAAGCCAGTTTTGCACATGCAGAATACTTGGGTTAAACTTGACGAGCCTAGCATGTACAAACATGGTCTTGGAACATTGGAGACCAAAAGATCGAACATGAGTCACATAGTAGATATAATCAACATAGAGATGTTCACCATTGAAGACTACCCCATCTCACGTGATGATCGGACATGGGTTAGTTGATTCAGATCATGTATCACTTAAACAACTCGAGGGATGTTGATTTAAGTGGGAGTTCATTAGTAATTTGATTACTTGAACTAAAATTTATCATGAACTTAGTCCTAATAGTATTTGCAAATCTATTTTGTAGATCAATGGCCCGTGCTACCGTTCCGTTCAATTTTAATACGTTCCTAGAGAAAGCTAAGTTGAAAGATCATGATAGCAACTACAAAGACTAGGTCCATAACTTGAGGATTATCCTCATTGCCCCATACAGGAATTATGTCCTTGATGCATCGCTAGGTGACAGACCTGCTGTAGGACCTGAGGCAGATGTTATGAACGTCTGACATGCTTGATCTGATGACTACTCGATAGTTCAGAGTGCCATGCTTCACGGCTTGGAACCGGGACTTCAAGAATGTTTTGAACGCCACAGAGCATATGAGATGTTCTAAGAGCTGAAATTGATATTTCAAGCTAATGTCCAGGTTGAGAGATTTGAAGTCTTCAAGTTCTTTAACTATAAGATGGAGGAGAACTGTTCTGTCAGTGAACACATACCCAGAATGTCTGGGTACCACAACCACCTGACTCGGCTGGGAATTGATCTTCCAGATGAATGTGTTATTGATAGAGTTCTTCAGTCACTGCCACCAAGCTATAAAGGCTTCATGATGAACTATAATATGCAAGGGATGACGAAAACGATTCCCAAGCTCTTCTCGATCTTTGAAACCGGCGCAGGTAGAAATCAAGAAAGTGCATCAAGTGTTGATGGTTAACAAGACCACCAGTTTCAAGAAAAAGGGCAAGGGAAAGAAAGGGAACTTTAAGAACAACGGCAAGCAAGTTGCCGCTCCCGTGAAGAAGCCCAAAGCCGGACCCAAGCCTGAAACTAAGTGCTTCTACTGCAAGGGAAATGGTCACTGGAAGCAGAACTGCCCCAAATACTTGGCAGATAAGAAGGATGGCAAAGTGAACAAAGGTATATTTGGTATACATGTGATTGAAGTGTTCCTTACTAGTGCTCGTAGCGATTGCCTAGTTATTTGATACTGGTTCGCTTGCTCATATTTGTAACTTTCGAGAAAAGGAGCTGCGAGAATAAAGGAAGATTGGCTAAGGGCGAGGTGACGATCTTGGCGTCGGGGAATGGTTCCAAGGTTGATGTGACCGCCTTTGGCATGCTACCTCTACATCTACCTTCAGGATTAGTTTTAGACCTCAATAATTGTTATTTGGTGCCAATGCTGAGCATGAACATTATATCTGGATCTTGTTTATTGCGAGACGGTTATTCCTTTAAGTCAGAGAATAATGGTTGTTGTATTTTGATACGTCTCCAACGTATCTATAATTTTTGATTGCTCCATGCTATATTATCTACTGTTTTAGGCAATATTGGGCTTTATTATCCACTTTTATATTATTTTTGGGACTAACCTATTAACCGGAGGCCCAGCCCTGATTTGCTGTTTTATGTCTATTTCAGTATTTCGAGGAAAAGGAATATCAAACGGAGTCAAAACGGAACGAAATCAATTGGAGAAGTTATTTTTGGAAGGAAACCCACCTGATGGACTTGGACTCCACATCAGAAGATACGGGAGGTGCTCACGAGGGTGGGGGGCGCGCCCACCCCCCCGGGCGTGCCCCCCTGCCTCGTGGGGCCCCCGTAGCTCCACCGACGTACTCCTTTCACCCATATATACCTACGTACCCTAAACCTTCCAGAACAGAAGATAGATCGGGAGTTCCGACGCTGCAAGCCACTGTAGCCACCAAAAACCAATCGGGACCCTATTTCGGCACCCTGCCGGAGGGGGGAACCCTCACCCGTGGCCATCTTCATCATCCCGGCACTATCCATGACGAGGAGGGAGTAGTTCCCCCTCGTGGCTGAGGGTATGTACCAGTAGCTATGTGTTTGATCTCTGGCTCTCGTGTTCTCTCTCATGTTCCTCTATGGCACGATCTTGATGTATGCCGAGCTTTGCTATTGTAGTTGGATCTTATGATGTTTCTCCCCCTCTACTCTCTTGTGATGAATTGAGTTTCCCCTTTGAAGTTATCTTATCGGATTGAGTCTTTTATGTGAACACTTGATGTATGTCTTGCCGTGATTATATGTGGTGACAATGGGATATCATGTGCCACTTGATGTATGTTTTGGTGACCAACTTGCGGGTTCCGCCCATGAACCTATGCATAGGGGTTGGCACACGTTCTTGATTCTCCGGTAGAAACTTTGGGGCACTCTTTGAAGTACTTTGTGTTGGTTGGATGAATCTGAGATTTTGTGATGCATACCGTATAATCATGCCCACGGATGCTTGAGGTGACAATGGAGTATCTAGGTGACATTAGGGTTTTGGTTGATTTGTGTCTTAAGGTGTTATTCTAGTACGAACTCTAGGGATGTTTGTGACACTTATAGGAATAGCCCACCGATTGATTGGAAAGAATAACTTTGAGGTGGTTTCGTACCCTACCATAATCTCTACGTTTGTTCTCCGCTATTAGTGGCTTTGGAGTGACTCTTTGTTGCATGTTGAGGGATTGTTATATGATCTATCTATGTTATTATTGTTGAGAGAACTTGCACTAGTGAAAGTATGAACCCTAGGCCTTGTTTCCTATCATTGCAATACCGTTTACGCTCACTTTTATCACTTGTTACCTTGCTGTTTTTATTATTTCAGATTACAAATACCATTATATACCATGCATATTGCACTTGTATCACCATCTCTTCGCCGAACTAGTGCACCTATACAATTTAACATTGTATTGGGTGTGTTGGGGACACAAGAGACTCTTTGTTATTTGGTTTCAGGGTTTCTTGAGAGAGACCATATTCATCCTACGCCTCCCACGGATTGATAAACCTTAGGTTATCCACTTGAGGGAAATTTGCTACTGTCCTACAAACTTGTGCACTTGCAGGCCCAATAACGTCTACAAGAAGAAGGTTGTGTAGTAGACGTCAAGCTCTTTTCTGGCGCCATTGCCGGGGAGGCTAGGTAAGTGAAGGTATATCTTTAGATCTTGCAATCGAATATTTTTGTTTCTTGTTTTAGCACTAGTTTAGTTTATAAAAGAAAACTACAAAAAAATGGAATTGAGTTTATCTCATACGCTTCATCTTTTTAATATCTTTCATGAGTATGATGGAAAAGAAAATTGTGCCAAAGTTTTAGAAGAAGAATGCATTAAAATGTTTGGCAGTAAATCTTTGAATGATGAGCATGATTTCAATGTTGTTAGTATGAATTCCTTGAACATCCATGATGCTAATGATATGCAAAGCCACAAGCTTGGGGAAGCTATGTTTGATGAAGATGATATTTATTGTCCCCCAAGTTTTGATGAGCAAATTTACTATGATGAAAGCATGCCTCCTATATATGATGATTATTGTGATGACACGTATGCTCTAAAGAATAATGGTAACCATGAAACTTGTCATCTTGATTTTAATTTCCAATCACACGATAGTTATTTTGTTGAGTTTGCTCCCACTACTATTCATGAGAAGAATTTTGCTTATGTGGTGAGTAATAAAATTTCTATGCTAGTAGATCATGAAAAGAATGCTCTATGTGTTGTTTATATTGTTGAATTCATTCATGATGCTACTGGAAATTATTATGAGGGAGGAATATATGCTTGTAGGAATTGCAATAATGTCAAGTTTCCTCTCTATGTGCTTAAGGTTTTAAAGTTATGCTTGTTTTACCTTCCTATGCAAGTTGATTATTGTTCCCATAAGTTGTTTGCTCACAAAATCCCTATGCATAGGAAGTGGGCTAGACTTAAATGTGCTAGTCATATTCTTCATGATGCTCTCTTTATGTTTCAATTCTTATGTCTTATGTGAGCATCATTGAAATCATCATGCCTAGCTAGGGCGTTAAGCGATAGCGCTTGCTGGGAGGCAACCCAATTTATTTTAGTTTCTTGCTTTTTGTTTCTGTTTAGGAATAAATAATCTATCTAGCCTCTGGTTATATGTGGTTTTATGTTTTAATTAGTGTTTTTTCCAAGTAGAACCTTTGGGAAGACTTGGGTGAAGTCTTTATAGTCATGCTGTAGAAAACAGAAACTTTAGCGCTCACGAGATTAGCTAGTAATTTTTACTGGAGAGTGATATTTAGTTGATTATTTTTGCAGATGATTACTATACAAATTAATCAGGTCCACAAATTTATATTAGAATTTTTGGAGTTGAAGAAGTTTGCCTTAGTTACAGATTACTACAGACTGTTCTGTTTTTGACAGATTCGGTTTTCATTGTGTTGTTTGCTTATTTTGATGAATCTATGGCTAGTAAAATAGTTTATAAACCATAGACAAGTTGGAATACAGTAGGTTTAACACCAATATAAATAAAGAATGATTTCATTACAGTACCTTGAAGTGGTGTTTTGTTTTCTTTCGCTAACGGAGCTCACGAGTTTTCTGCTAAGTTTTGTGTTGTGAAGTTTTCAAGTTTTGGGTAAAGATTCGATGGACTATGGAATAAGGAGTGGCAAGAGCCTAATCTTGGGGATTCACAAGGCACCCCAAGGTAATACTCAAGGATAACCAAGAGCCTAAGCTTGGGGATGCCCCGGAAGGCATCCCCTCTTTCGTCTTCGTTCATCGGTAACTTTACTTGGAGCTATATTTTTATTCACTACATGATATGTGTTTTGCTTGCAGCGTCATTTTATTTTGTTAGTATTTGCTTTCTGTTAATTAGATTAATGTTTTGCATCTTTATTTTCAATAAAAATGTCAAGGATAGCCTTTGCCATGCTTATTTTGCAAGTATGCATGTTGCTGTTTGAAAACAGAAAGTTTACCGCTGTTGCAAAAATTCCCTAGAAAAGTCAGAGAGTGGTATAATGTTGAATCTTTTTGAATATTGAGCTATGATAAATTTGTTACAGTGGGAATTTTAGTTTATAATTTTTGGAGTCAGGGAAGTATTGATACTCTTGCATTCTTTACAGACTGTACTGTTTTGGCAGATTGCTGTTATGGTTGCATTGTTTGCATATGTTTGTTTGTTTAATGATTCTATTTAATGATAGGAGTATTAAATATGCAGAGGCATTTAGTATGCAATGTTGAATAATAATGTTAGTGATTTTTTACAGTAGAAAATGATAAGGTTTTGCATTGGTTTATACTAACCTATCTCACGAGTTCTTGTTGAATTTGTTGTGAATGTAGCTTTTGATAAAAGAGAAACCATGATATGAGAGGAATTAAGGAGACACAAAGTTCAAGCTTGGGGATGCCCAAGGCACCCCAAGATAATATTTCAAGAATTCTCAAGCATCTAAGCTTGGGGATGCCGCCGTTGGCATCCCACCTTTCTTCTTCAACAACTATCGGTTAGTATCGGTTGAGCCTAAGTTTTTGCTTCTTCACATGAGTTGTGCTATCCTTGCATTGTCATTTTATTTTGTTTTGCTTGCTGTTCGGATACAATACCAACATCTGAAATTATTAAATGGGAGAGTCTTCACATTGTTACATAATTACTTAGCTACTCATTGATCTTCACTTATATCTTTCGGAGTAGTTTGTCGTTTGCTCTAGTGCTTCACTTATATCTTTTAGAGCATGGTGGTAGTTGTATTTTGAAGAAATAGATGAACTCTCATGCTTCACTTATATTATTTTGAGAGTCGTTAATAGCATGGTCATTTGCTCAATGTTAATATACTTAGTGTTCAAGATATGTGAAACTTTCTTTGAGTGAATTGAATACTAAGATAAGTTTAATGCTTGAAAATTGTTTTGAGATATGGAGGTAATAATATCAAAGTCGTGCTAGTTGATAATTGTGAATTTGATAAATACTTGTGTTGAAGTTTGCAAGTCCCGTAGCATGCACGTATGGTTAAAGTTGTGTAACAAATTTGAAACCTGAAGTGTACCTGGCTTGTGCATCCTTATGAGTGGCGGTCGGGGACGAGCGATGGTCTTTTCCTACCAATCTATCCCCCTAGGAGCATTGCGTGTAGTACTTGATTTTTGAAGGCTTCTAAATTTTTGCAATAAGTATATGAGTTCTTTTGACTAATGTTGAGTCCGTGGGTTATCCACACTTTTACCTTTCCGCATTTGCTAGCCTCTTCGGTACCGTGCATTGCCCTTTCTCACCTTGAGAGTTGGTGCAAACTTCGCCGGTGCATCCAAACCCCGTGATAAGATACGCTCTATCACACATAAACCTCCTTATATCTTCCTCAAAACAGCCACCATACCTATCTATCATGGCATTTCCATAGCCATTCCGAGATATATTGCCATGCAACTTCCATCATCATTATTATGACATACATTACTTTTGTCATATTGCCATTGCATGATCATGTAGTTGACATCGTATTTGTGGCAAAGCCACCATGCATTATTTTCCATACATGTCACTCTTGATTCATTGCACCATCCCGATACATCACGGAGGCATTCATATAGTCATATTTTGTTCTAAGTTTTGAGTTGTAATTGTTGAGTTGTAAGAGAAATAAAAGTGTGATGATCATCATTATTAGAGAATTGTCCCAAGTGAGGAAAGGATGATGGGGACTATGATTACCCTATAAGTCCGGATGACTCGGGACGAAAAAAAAGAAAAAAAAGAAAAAAAAGAGGCCATAAAAAAGAACAGAAAGGCCCAAACAAAAAAAATGAGAGAAAAAGAGAGAAGGGACAATGCTACTATCCTTTTACCACACTTGTGCTTCAAAGTAGCACCTTGTTCTTCATGATAGAGAGTCTCTCATTTTGTCACTTTCATATACTAGTGGGAATTTTTCATTATAGAACTTGGCTTGTATATTCCAATGATGGGCTTCCTCAAAATGCCCTAGGTCTTCGTGAGCAAGCAAGTTGGATGCACACCCACTTAGTTTCTTTTGTAGAGCTTTCATATACTATAGCTCTAGTGCATCCGTTGCATGGCAATCCCTACTCCTCATGTTGACATCAATGGATAGGCATCTCCATAGCCCGTTGATTATCCTCGTCAATATGAGACTTTCTTTATTTTTTTCTTCTCCACACAATCCCCATCATCATATTCTATTCCACCCATAGTGCTATATCCATGGCTCGCGCTCATGTATTGCGTGAAGGTTGAAAAAGTTTGAGATTATTTAAGTAGGAAACAATTGCTTGGCTTGTCATCGGGGGTATAGAAGTTGGGAACATCTTTGTGTCACGAAAATGAAGCATAGCCTAACTATATGATTTTGTCGGGATGAACTTTCTTTTGCCATGTTATTTTGAGAAGACATGATTGCTTTGATTAGTATGCTTGAAGTATTATTATTTTTGTGTCAATATGAACTTTTGTCTTAAATCTTTCGGATCTGAATATTCATATCACAAGTAAGAAGATTTATATTGAAATTATGCCAAAGTATCACTGCATCAAAAATTATCCTTTTATCATTTACCTACTCGAGGACGAAAGGTGAATTAAGCTTGGGGATGCCTGATACGTCTCCAACGTATTTATAATTTTTGATTGCTCCATGCTATATTATCTACTATTTTAGGCAATATTGGGCTTTATTATCCGCTTTTATATTATTTTCGGGACTAACCTATTAACCGGAGGCCCAGCCCAGATTTGCTGTTTTATGCCTATTTCGATTTCGAGGAAAAGGAATATCAAACGGAGTCAAAACAGAACAAAATCAACTGGAGAAGTTATTTTTGGAAGGAAACCCACTGATGGACTTGGACTCCACGTCGGAAGATACGGGAGGTGCTCACGAGGGTGGGCGCGCCCACCCCCCGGGCGCCCCCTGCCTCGTGGGGCCCCCGTAGCTCCACCGACATACTCCTTTCACCCATATATACCTACGTACCCTAAAACTTCCATAACAGAAGATAGATCGGGAGTTCCGCCGCCGCAAGCCTCTGTAGCCACCAAAAACCAATCGGGACCCTGTTCCCAAGACTCGCCTGAGGGGGAACCCTCACCCGTGGCCATCTTCATCATCCCGGCGCTATCCATGACGAGGAGGGAGTAGTTCACCCTCGGGGCTGAGGGTATGTACCAGTAGCTATGTGTTTGATCTCTCTCTCTCTCGTGTTCTCTCTCGTGTTCCTCTATGGCACGATCTTGATGTATCCCGAGCTTTGCTATTATAGTTGGATCTTATGATGTTTCTCCCCCTCTACTCTCTTGTGATGAATTGAGTTTCCCTTTGAAGTTATCTTATCGGATTGAGTCTTTTATGAGAACACTTGATGTATGTCTTGCCGTGATTATCTGTGGTGACAATGGGATATCATGTGCCACTTGATGTATGTTTTGGTGACCAACTTGCGGGTTCTCCCATGAACCTATGCATAGGGGTTGACACACGTTCTTGATTCTCCGGTAGAAACTTTGGGGCACTCTTTGAAGTACTTTGTGTTGGTTGGATGAATCTGAGATTGTGTGATGCATATCATATAATCATGCCCATGGATACTTGAGATGAAAATGGAGTATCTAGGTGACATTAGGGTTTTGGTTGATTTGTGTCTTAAGGTGTTATTCTAGTACGAACTCTGGGGCTGTTTGTGACACATATAGGAATAGCCCACCGGATTGATTGGAAAGAATAACTTTGAGGTGGTTTCGTACCCTACCATAATCTCTACGTTTGTTCTCCGCTATTAGTGGCTTTGGAGTGACTCTTTGTTGCATGTTGAGGGATTGTTATATGATCCATCTATGTTATTATTGTTGAGAGAACTTGCAATAGTGAAAGTATGAACCCTAGGCCTTGTTTCCTATCATTGCAATACCGTTTACGCTCACTTTTATCACTTGTTACCTTGCTGTTTTTATTATTCAGATTGCACTTGTATCACCATCTCTTCGCCGAACTAGTGCACCTATACAATTTACCATTGTATTGGGTGTGTTAGGGACACAAGAGACTCTTTGTAATTTGGTTGAAGGGTTGCTTGAGAGAGACCATCTTCATCCTACGTCTCCCACGGATTGATAAACCTTAGGTCATCCACTTGAGGGAAATTTTCTACTGTCCTACAAGCCTGTGCACTTGCAGGCCCAACAACGTCTACGAGAAGAAGGTTGTTTAGTAGACATCATATTTATATGAGTAACATCTTTTATGGGCATGCACCCTTAGTGAATGGTCTATTCTTGTTGAATCTCGATCGTGATGATACACATATTCATAATATTGATGCCAAAAGATGCAAAGTTGTTAATGATAGTGCAATATACTTGTGGCACTGCCGTTTAGGTCATATTGGTGTAAAGCGCATGAAGAAAATCCATGCAGATGGAATTTTGGAATCACTTGATTATGAATCATTTGATACTTTCAAACCATGCCTCATTGGCAAGATGACTAAAACTCCGTTCTCCCGAACAATGGAGCAAGCTAATGACTTATTGGAAATATACATACCGATGTATGTGCTCTAATGAGTGTTGAAGCACGCCGCAGCTATCGTTATTTTCTAACCTTCACAGATGATTTGAGTAGGTATGGATATATCTACTTAATGAAACACAAGTCTGAAACATTTAAAAAGTTCAAACAATTTCAGAGTGAATTGGAGAATTATCGTAACAAGAAAATAATGTTTCTACGATCTCATCATGGAGGTGAATATTTGAGTTACGATTTTGGCCTTCATTTAAAACAATGTGGAATTGTTTCACAACTCATGCCACCTGGAACACCACAACGTAATGATGTGTTCGAACATCATAACCGTCCTTTAATATATATGGTGCGATCTATGATGTCTCTTACTGATTTGCCACTATCATTTTGGGGTTATGCATTAGAGACAGCTGCATTCACGTTAAATAGGGCACCATCTAAATCCGCTGAGACGACACTGGATGAACTCTATGGTTTGGCAGTAAACTAAGCTGTCGTTTTTTAAAGTTTGGGATGCGATGCTTATGTCAAAGGGCTTCAGCCCGATAAGCTCGAACCCAAAGCAGAGAAGTACATCTTCATAGGATACCCTAAAGAAACTATTGGGTATAGCTTCTACCAAAGATCCGAAGAAAAAATCTTTGTTGCTAAGAATGGGTCCTTTCTAGAGAAGGAGTTTCTCTCGAAAGAAGTGAGTGGGAGGAAAGTAGAACTTGATGAGGTAGTTGTACCTTCTCTCGATTTGGAAAGTAGCACATCAGAGAAAACTGTTCGTGCGATGTCTACACCAAATAGAGAGGAAGAAAATGATAATGATCATGAAACTTCAGATCAAGTTACTATTGAACCTCGTAGGTCGACCAAAACACGTTCCTCACCAGAGTGGTATGGTAATCCTATCCTAGAAGTCATGTTGTGGGACAACGGCGAACCTACAAACTATGAAGAAGCTATGATGAGCCCAGATTCCGACAAATGGCTTCAGGCCATAAAATCCGACATAGGGTCCATGTATGATAACTAAGTGTGGACTTTGGTGGACTTTCCTGATGATTGGCATGCCATTGAGAATAAATTCTTCAAGAGGAAGACAGACGCTGATGGTAATGTCACTATCCACAAAGCTCGACTTGTTACAAAAGGTTTTCGACAAGTTCAAGGGGTTGACTACGATGAGACTTTCTCACCCGTAGCGATGCTTAAGTCTGTCAGAATCATGTTAACAATTGCCGAGTTTTATGATTATGAAATCTGACAAATGGACGTAAAAACTGCATTCCTTAACGGGTTTCTTAAAGAAGAGTTGTATATGATGCAACTAGAAGGTTTTGTCGATCCTAAGGGTGTTAATAAAGTGTGCAAGATCCAGCGATCCTTCTATGGACTGGTGCAAGCATCTCGGAGTTGGAATATACGCTTTGATGAGGTGATCAAAGCATTTGGTTTTATACCAACTTACAGTGAAGCCTGTATTTACAAGAAAGTGAGTGGGAGATCTGTAGCATTTGTGATATTATATGTGGATGTCATATTGCTGATTGGAAATGATATAGAATTTCGGGATAGCATAAAAGGATATTTCAATAAGAATTTTTCAATGAAAGACCTCGGTGAAACTGCTTACATATTGGGATAGGTCGAGACGCTTAATAGGACTTTCACAAAGCACATACCTTGACAAAGTTCTGAAGAAGTTCAAAATGAACTAGTCAAAGAAAGGGTTCTTGCCTATGTTGCATGGTATGAAATTGAGTAAGCCTCAAAGTCTGACCACCGTAGAAGATAGAGAGAGAATGAAAAGTCATTCCCTATGCCTCGGCCATAGGTTCTATTATGTATGCCATGTTGTGTACCAGACCTAATGTGTGCCTTGCCATTAGTTTGGCGGGGTGGTACCAAAGTAATCCAGGAGTGGATCACTGGGCATCCATCCAGAATATCCTGAAGTACGTGAAAAGGACCAAGGATATCTTTCTCGTTCATGGAGGTGACATAGAGCTTGTCGTAAAGGGTTACGTCGATGCTAGCTTTGACACAGATCTGGATGATTCAAAGTCACAAATCGGATACATATTTTTATTGAATGGTGGAGCTGTCAGTTGGTGCAGTTCTAAGCAGAGCGTCGTGGCGGGATCTACATGTGAAGTGGAGTGCATAGCTGCTTCGGAAGCAGCTCATGAAGGAGTCTGGATGAATGAGTTCATATCCATTTGGGTGTAAATACCCAGTGCATCGGGTCCAGTGACAATCTTTTATGACAACACTGGAGCAATTGCCATAGCAAAGGAGCCCAGGTGTCACGAGAGAACCAAACATATCAAGCGACACTTCAACTCTATTCGCAAATCAGTCAAGGATGGAGACAAAGAAATTTGCAAAGTACATACGGATTTGAATGTTGCAGACCCGTTGACTAAACCTCTTCCACGGGAAAACAGCATCAGCACCAAGACTCTATGGGTGTTAGATTCATTACAATTTAATCTAGATTATTGACTCTAGTGCAAGTGGGAGACTGTTGGAAATATACCCTAGAGGCAATAATAAAGTGGTTATTATTATATTTCCTTAATAACGACAAAGGTTTATTGTTCATGCTATAATTGTATTGGTCTGAAACTTCAATACATGTGTGAATACATAAACAAATACAAGTCCCTGGTAAGCCTCTATTAGAGTAGCTCATTAATCAAAAGATGGTTAAGGTTTCCTAACCATAGACATGAGTTGTCATTTGATAACAAGATCATATCATTAGGAGAATGATGTGATGGACAAGACCCATCCGTTAACATAGCATATGATTGTTCAGTTTACTACTACTGCTTTGTTAATGTCAAATACATGTTCCTTTGACCATGAGATCATGCAACTCTCGGACTCCGGAGGAATGCCTTGTGTGTATCAAATGTCATTTCATAATTAGGTGATCATAAAGGTGCTCTATAGGTATCTCCGAAGGTGTCTGTTGAGTTGGCGTGAATCGAGATTGGGATTTGTCACTTCATATGACGGAGAGGTATCTTTGGGCCCCCTCGGTAATATAGCATCACAAGAATCTTGTAAGCAGCGAAGTGACTAAGGAGTTAGTTGCAAGATGATGTATTCTGAAACGAGTAAAGATACTTGCCGGGAATGAGATTGAACTAGGTATGGGATACCGATGATCGAATCTTGGGCAAGTAACAAGTCGACAGACAAAGAGAACAATGTATGTTTTCATAAAGGTTCGACCGATAAAGATCTTCGTACAATATGTTGGAACCAATATGGGCATCCAGGTCCTGCTGTTGGTTATTGACCGGAGAGCGTCTCGGTCATGTCTACATCATTCTTGAACCCGTAGGGTCCGCACGCTTAATGTTCATTGACGATATAATACTATATGAGTTATGTATGTTGGTGAACGAATGTTGTTCAGAGTCTCAGATGTGATCACGTACATGACGAGGAGCTCCGGAATGGTCCGAAGTAAATATGGATATATAGGATGATAGTGTTTGGTCTCCGGAAGAGTTTCGGAATGCACTGAATAATTACTGGATCACCGGAAGGGGTTCCGGGAGGCCACGTGTAGTTATTGGGCCAAGCGGACCAAGAATAAGGGAGCACACATGCCCACAGGGGGCTGGCGCGCCCACCTCCTGGCCACTGGCCCTCGGGGAAGGAAATAGGAGGGGCTGGCCCCCTCCTGCCTTTCTCCATGCAAGGGAGAAGGAAGGGGGAGGCGTTATAAGGCAGCCAGCCCCCTTTCCTCCCCCCACGCGGCAAGAAGGAAAGGGGGGCGCCTAGGCAGGTGCCCAGGGCGGCTGCCGACCCCTTTGGGGGCGCCAAGGGCGGCCTCCCCTCCCCCGTCCACCTATATATATGAGAGGATGGGAGAGGGCACGACATACCACGAATCCCCAAGCCGTGTGCAGCGTCCCCTCTCCCTCTAGTTCCTCCTCCGTACAAATCCGTTGTGCTTGGCGAAGCCCTGCGAAAATAGTTTCACCACCACCGCCAGCACGCAGTCGTGCTGCCAAAATTCATCTACTACTTCGCCCCTCTTGCTGGATCAAGAAAGCGAGGATGTCATCGAGCTGAACGTGTGCTGAACGCGGAGGTGCCGTACGTTCGGTGCTTGATCGAAACGGATCGTGAAGGTGTACGACTATAGCGACTGCATTGATAAACGCTTCCGCTTAGCGATCTACAAGGGTATGTAGATACTCTCCCCCTCTCATAGCTATGCATCTCCATGGATAGATCTTACGTGTGCGTAGAATTATTTTTGTTTTCCATGCAACGTTAGCCATCATGATGTTGTTTGATGAGTAGTCAAATGATAGTTAGGAGTTCTTTTGGTGAGAGATAAAGGTGATTTTTTGGATTTGCCTAACTTTGTTAGTACCTTGATTTCCAGGGGAGCATTGGATCTATCTAGGTTGTGTATTAAGTGTGGCTTCGATGTTGTGTGTGTGTGTGGGGGGGGGGGGGGTGATACGTCTCCAACGTATCTATAATTTTGATTGTTCCATGCTATTATATTACCCGTTTTGGATGTTTATGGGCTTTACTTTACACTTTTATATCATTTTTGGGACTAACCTAGTAACCGAAGGCCCAACCCGAATTGCTGTTTTTTTTGCCTATTTCGGTGTTTCGAAGAAAAGGAATATCAAACGGAGTCCAAACGGAATGAAACCTTCGGGACCGATCTTTTCGGAACAAACGCAATCCAGGAGACTTGGAGTGGACGTCAAACTACAAACGAGGCGGCCACGAGGGTGCCCGGCGCGCCCCCACCCTCGTGGGCCCCTCATGGCTCCACCGGCGTACACTACAAAAAATACACTTCCGTGATGATACGTGTTTGTCACAGTAGGTCGCGTTTTTTGTCATGCATGTACATCCATGACGATTATGACAGAATCAAGATAGTCATACCTGTGCTGTCGTAGAAGTGTTCCATGACATTACCAAAATTATCATCATCGAAGTGTCCACTTCCGTGCCAATAAATCGCGCGTCATAGAAGTGCTTTCGTCAAGGGTGACCGACACGTGGCATCCACCGTAACAAAACGCTGTTAAGCTATCGGGTCCGGTTTTGGATCTGATAACCCGTTAACAGCCCGGACCAATGGGGATTTTCCACGTGTAAAATCATCATTGGCCGTAGGAAACACGTGTTGCCTCACCGTTATGGCAGATGTCATCCACTCATTGGACAGAGGCGCCTATGATAGGTCGACACATGGCACGCCCAACAAAGGGCCCATTCTGGTGAAAAAGGCCGGCCCAGTAAAAATTAGCAGGCCGGTCCATATAAGGCCTACTTGTGTCAGGTCCATTTAAGCCCACGGCTCATACGAGATGTGCCAATTCGTCCCGTCAATGGCCCGTTAAAGATTTGACACCATTGCAGCCCATCGTCAGTTCGAGCCCGTTAACAGCCTGCTAAATATTTGGGCTCAATATCGGCCCAACGAGATTTCGGCCTGTTAACGGCCCATTTAATGGATGGGCCAATTTTCAGGATGTACATCTTTCAGCCTTTTAGCGACCCATTTAAATGTTGGGCTAATTTACGGCCCGTGTGTGTTTCGACTGTTGACGGCCCATTTATCTGATGGGCCATTTGTAGTCGGACCTGAGTTTCGGCCTTTTAGCGGCCCATTTAAGTGTTGGGCCAATTTCTGGCCCAGTGTCACATTCAGCCTATTGACGGCCCATAAATCAGTTGGGCCATTTATAGTCGGACCTGAGTTTTGGCCTTTTAGCGACCGATTTAAGTGTTGGGCCATCTGTAGTCGGACCTTAGTTTTGGCCTTTGAACGACCCATGCCCTTCATGGTCCAATACCAGCCCTGTTTCTCTTTTGGCCTGCTAAAGGCCCACAACACAGTTGGGCCATTTACAATACGACCTGACTTTCGGCCTCTTAGCGGCCCATGCTCTTCATGGTCCAGTACAAGCCTGCTGTCTCTTTCGGCCTGCTAAAGGCCTACAGTATAGTTGGGCCATATGTAGCCCAAACTTAGTAACGGCCTGTTAACGTCCCGTGAAATAAATTTGGGCCACCTGTTGCCCGCTTCGATGTCGGCCTGTTAACGACCCGGGAGGTAAGATGGCCGACCATTAACTTTCGGCCTAGTAACGGCCCATTAACTTAATGGGCCCACTAAAGTTCGTACATGTCTTTAGGCCAAATTAGATAATTTGAGCCCATTACGATGAGCAATTATGCACAGGACCAAACCGATCAAGCAAAGGTATGGCATACAGGGAATAATGTTGCACATCCAGCATATATTACAGGAAATTACATCCACTAGGCAATCAAAGATTGATGCCAGTGCAAATAAATGAGCAGAACCTAACCATCTACAACGTCACAATCTGCAACCTCAGCACAGATGACACCCATAAGCATGTGGGCAAGTTCTTGCTGCTTTGCTACACTGTCTCTGAAAACATTGATCAGTTGTTGTGTCACACGACTCTGCACCTCTGATTCATCCACCATTTCCATCATTGCTTCAGCCATTAATTGGTTCACAAACATACATTTATTCCGTTGCATTCGAGACGGAGGATCTTGAGCAGATTCAGATGGCGATTTTGGCAGGCTTGTATTATTGATAGTGGAGAGTGTCTCGACCACTACATCATAACATAAATTAGGACGGGAACCAAACAGATTAATCATGAGTTATTGCCATATTACCTGGCCTTGATTTACTGGAAAGAAACAATGGTGTTGCCTTGCTGTTTTTAGATTTGTCTTCTTATCTTCAGCAGCCCGCACAAAATTAACACACTAGCATTGCTATCATTGGCCAAGTCAAATAATACGAAAGCAACATTGACACAACGAACGTTTGGGACACTGGCCTAGACCAAATTAACACCTTATTTTCTAAAAGAGAGATGGGTAAGAAACATGTAGAAAATATGATCAGAATGCTATAAAATTTCATGATGCGAGGATACGCACACACTTCTTAGAATGGAGTTGACATTCTTTTCTTTGAATTTGGAAGCGGACTAGTTCTTTGGCCACTGGAATCTGCTTATTATCAGTGGGAGTTGGGTTTCTCTGTGCTGCAGCAGTATCTATGAAAAATGGAGTTGGTTTATTATCTCCTGGCGTTTGGATCTTTTGCAAAGACCTAGTTTGTAACCCTTCAGATTCTAACATAGCCGTCTTCCCCTTGCATGCCTTTTAGAGAAGAATGGTGCTTTAATTATAAAACATGCGACAACAGAGAGATGGAATAGGTACTGAAGAATAGAAAGGCATGACATATTGGCATTTATTCCCTCCATCCGGAAAAAATGGATGGGTCTAAACGTATTTCAGTTCTAGATACATCCTTTTTTATCCATTTCGGCAACATGTAATCCAGACGGAGGGAGTATGGTGTAAGAGCTAGGGATACGACAGGACAACACAACAAAAAAACACTAGTTGAATGTAAAACTATATGCTAGCGGAATACGTACAGTAATAACTAAGGCAACATACACGAGTATGATTGGGAAAATAAGATGGCATTGCAACAGAGCACTAGAACAGTACTTCAATGTAAAAAAACATGGTATGGCAGACAGATGAAGTACATACTGATGAATAACAATGCATAAGATATTCAGAAGCATGATGTCCAAATTAAGCAGATGGCATTGCGATAGAGTAGAATGACAGTACTTGAATTTGAAAACATGTTATCATGAATGGAATAGGTACTGAAAAATAGGAAGGCATGACATATTTACATGCATGATCAGCATGCTAAGCACATGGCATTGCAACAGAGTAGATACACTCCATGACATTATATGCATGTTGTACCCATATCACAGGCCAAGTTAGAGCAAGGACCTTGTGGGGTGAAAAGGATTCATCATCTTTCTGCAAGTCTTCTGAAGAACTGCCTTTACATGTTCCATCATATTGGGTATGATTGAGATCAAGTTTATTGGCCTTTACATTGCTCCGTGAGGTTCTTGTGGATATATCGGTGTGTGCAATTATATCGACATGCATGGAAGACAACTAGTAGTTAGATTTATGTAATGAGTGCTGTAGGAGGCGACATAAATAGTAGGACTGGGGTTAACTAAGCGGCAACATGTCTCATAAACTAAAGGGAGAACACAGATGAAAGCTACGAGAATATGTATCGTTTGTACTCGAGATTAACTAGATGGCACGCAAAAGTATTAAAGAACAACATAGGTAATACTAGAAGTGGTATAATACTATAATCACCAGCCTGTGGGATAGCATTGGATGATGGATGATAACTATGGAACAACGTTACCTAAAGAACAAGTATCTTAGCTGAACTATGGAACAACGTGAACTCCTGAACAAGACCCGTAAGAGATCAGCATGAATATACAGTGAAATGTGATGATCTATTTTCCATGCTTAGATGAATAACAAAGCCATAAATGTTGCACACAAGTAAAATGAGGGTACAACCTATCTGGCTGCCATCCATAGGAGCGAGCATCATGTGCTGACTTGTTGATGGCCCTGCAGTTGTTGTGGCTGTCCATGTCGGGCACGCGCATTCGATGCAAGGAACTATTGAGTGGGGACTATAGCTCCCTTCTGGTGTATGTTTCCCTTGTTGGAGCAGCTGCGGTGAGTCGGAAGACGGTGTGTCTGAAGATGCAGATAACGCATAATGTTAAAAATGACATATCTCTTTGATCTGAAGAAATACACTAAGAGATCAACAGCAAGGTACGAGAGTGGTCACACACGTCTGTTTGAAGACTAAATTGGGGTCACACGATTTTATTTTATTTTGGTACTGTACGATCTACGCTGGATGGCTTGTTGGCCGTCTTGTGCCTCCCGGCTGACACTGTTCGGAATCTTCCCCGAAGAGCCAGCGACCAACGGCAGAGCAGCCTGCCCTGCCGTCCGTGGCCCCGGCTAAAACCCCGCTCCCCGCCCCACCGCATTGCCGTGGTTGCGCCGCCCCCGGGAATGCCACAAAGACTCCCCGTCATCCAGATCCGGCGGCGGCAGTACCTTCAACCCACGCAACTCTAAAAGATAGCCATCTAAGCGTTGCTTCCGCGGCAAACTTGCGGCCCCGCACCCTTACGTTAGAAACCAGCCAACCGGCAGCTTAGGAGCTCCGCCGCCTCGATGGGTGCTGCTTCCCATTGGGAATCGATTGGCCCAGAATAAAAATTCAGACAACTGACGCCTAAATAAAGTGATTTGACATGAGGGTGCGACCTATCTGGCGGCATGGTGAAGTAGGCAGGTCCAGCTGCCGAGTCGGTGAGGCCGGCACGGTTGCGGTGGCGACCGGTGGCGGGGAAAGAGCGATGTCGCGACCGTCGATGGCTACGCGGAAGTAGGGCAAGGACTCTGGACGGATCCGAAGTTGGAGCCGCTCCGGCGCCGTGAATAATGGCGGGGGTGAATCGGCTCCTGTACGGTTCACGCGGCCGTCGTCGAGGGAGCACCAGCAGCACGGAGTAAGAGGCACATGACCCAGTACACGACGGCAATTGGACAGCGTCTCCGGCATTAGGGAGGAGGGCGGCTGTGAAATTGGTGCGGTGGGGGTGCCATGGAGGTGGGGCTGAGGTTTCGTGGCTCGGGAGAAGGGAGCTTCCCGGGGAGAAGGTGATTTGGCGCCCACGAGGTATGAATGGGGGCGGGCGGGGGGGGGGGGGGGGGGGAATTGGGAGGGGAGTGGAACCATTTATTACGGACGCATTTTTATTAAATGTGTGGGGGTGTTAAAGTTCAACCCTTGCCTAGAGGCGTCTCGGCTTGGGTTTGTGTACTGAGGGTCGGGGATAGTAGAGTAACTTTTCTTCTCCCCAAATAGTGGGCGGGAGCGATTTCGGGCGAGGAGGGCGTGTTTTGAACTATAGTGGTCATGGCGATTTAAGGCGAGGAGAGTGTTTTGAAATAGTGGGCGTGAGCTATTTCGGGCGAGGAGAGCGTGTTTTGCCGACCATGGTTTATGAATTATTCGGCACATGTCATTTCAGCCGAGGAGAAGGCGCGCTTGGATAAAGTTGCGAACCTACCCTCGATGTACAATGGGCCAATTGATGCGTGTCCCACATAGGACGGTAATTTCGCGTCTCCCATTTATTTGCTCGGCCAAATTCCACCGAGGAGAGAGGATGTTTAACGGTTCATTCAAATTTTGGGAGAACGAGCATCCACGTCTACCTTACCAAGTCGATTCGAATCAAATTTTGAAATATTATCTTGCCACTTCTTTTTTAGATGGAGAGATGATGCTCGGGAGTAATGTGTTTTACATGCTCGTTGCTAGCGATTTACTATATGACAAATAGTTGACCCACTAAAAACGCGAATCAAACCAAAATGAAATATCTCGATTCAATGAAGTAGCTCGTTCAAGAGGGTCAAAATAGTGAACTAAATCCAAAATTGAACACCTCAATCGAGTAGCATGTTGTACCGTATTATAGTACTCCATGAACATGTTGAAAGTCAAATTAATGAACTTGTTTGATATACGCATATATCTATTCATGTGTGGATTGCAGACAACATGTTCTCCAATTTAAATATTTGAATGCAAGTTTATATCGAAACATGGTTTATATCAGTCTTTGTTGCATAAAACGCGACCTCCCCCTCTCCCGGACTCCTGTTCTCTCTCTCTCTCTCTCTCTCTCTCTCTCTCTCTCTCTCTCTCTCTCTCTCTCCTCGACAATCTTCAATTCTGCCATACGCATCCGACACAAAAACCTTGTTGGTCCCTCTCCTTTCTCTCCATCTCTCTCTCTCTCTCTCTCTCTCTCTCTCTCTCTCTCTCTCTCTCTCTCTCTCTCTCTCTCTCTCTCTCTCTCTCTCTCTTTGTGTGTGTGTGGGGGGTTTCTAGTTTGCATGCATATATACACCATCTATAGGTCTCTCTGCACATTATGTATGATACTCTAGCTAGTCCAAGCTAGATATCTTGGGTGCACTCATCCACGCACACAAATTCCTTGGCTCTTTGCCCGTAACTCTCTCACGCACCACTATGTCTTCTCGGAGCTCTTCCCCGCTCTCTCAAACTCTCCATCCACAGGTCACACATACACATGCATATCTCACTGCACTCGATAGGCCCATCTAAAACTCTATCTCTCTCCCTCATTCTCTCTCCATCTGACACGCACACACACACACAATCTCATGCCCAGCTAGCCAAGTATGATGGTCTCTCACTCAATTGTAGGCACACACAGTCCCCCTATATGTATATGACTAGCTAATCTTTGTCTCCATCACAAACATGTGCATGGTCAATCTCGATTTCTCTCGGGGCATCTTTCTATCGCGCACGCACTCCCTCGATCTCCCACCCATACAGTCCCCTCACGATCTCGAGGGGATCTCTCTATCACAAACACACCCTCTCTCCCTCCCTATGCGTCCATGCCATCCATGTGTCCCTCTCGACCTTTTTTCCTTGTTGGCCAGACCTCTATTGGACATGTGCTACAGGGGTGTCTCTCTCCGTTGCAAACAATCACACACTAGCTATCTTCGTGTATCTCCTCGCCTTGCTTTTCCATCCCGGAGATGCATGCGTGATATGTTCACATAAGAAACGAAAAAACACACACGCTCTCTCTAATTTATCGTTTTTTGTCACTTACTCTTTCACACACATACTCTTTTTGCACACTTACTCATTCTCCTTCACACGCACTTGATCTGTCTCGGCTGAGGCACTCTCCTCCGTCCATAGCATATAGATTTATTGAAAAGTCAAACATCACAAAGTTTGACCATGTATGTGGAGAAAAAGAATTATATCTAGTACGGCAAACATATACCATTAGTTTCACCATGAGATGTAGTTTTGTATGATGTATCTTTGGTATTGTAGATATAAATAAAATTTGCGTAAACCTGATCAAAGATTCAAAAGTTTGACTTATAAAAATTTACATGCCTTTGCATTATCGAGCGGATGGAATATCTCATTCCCCTCTCAGCTATCGGCCTTTCCACTCAGCCTTATTGGGGCTCCTCAATCTCTCTCAAACTTTATTGGTCAGTTTGGTTCGTGACCTGGCCCTCATGCCTTGATGGCCGGCTTGCACAGTGTGGACGTGAGATGTAAAATATTTCTGCTGGCCAGGCTTGTGTGGTGCTGAAGCGTTTGGTTCATGCTGGCCAGCAAAGCATCAACGTCCCATCAATCAATCCATGCATCAATTATTTAATGCTAATATCCATCCATGTTGCTGTTAGCCTCGTGGTCGCACGACCAGGCACGGCCAGGCATTCGAAATTGGTCGCTTGGGCCAGGCTACTTGCAATGTCTGGAGTTCAGCCAGGCTAATTAAAGTGCAAGGGAACCCAGGCCAGGCGGGCTTTCTTTTTCACAGGGTAGCAACCAAACAAGCGTGCATGAAATCCAGCCATAACCCCAGGCCACGCAAAAGATGCTCAGGACGCAAGCCAAACTGGCCTTCTATCTCCCGGGTTCACACATACACATGTCTCGCTCGTGCTATACATATAGACCCATCCAACACTCTCCGCCCTTGTTCTCTCTCCATGTGACACGCACCCCCTAAGTACCATAATCCCTCACTCCATCATAGGCTCTGTTTGGATCCATCGGTTAGAGTTAGTTTGGGTTAGTTTGTAGTCAACTAACCCAAAAAGATCCAAATAGGAGAGTTAGTTTGGGTTAGATGCATCTAACCCATTCGGCCGTCCATCTATTTTTCGATGCGATTCGGACCGTCGGATCTCCCTCCCGGATGATCTGGGCTGCCGGATAAAAAACGGTGTTGTAGCAATGAATAGTGCAGAAACATTCGTGCCCTTTGTGTAATTACAAAGGTTCTTGCCGAGGGACATTTCACCTGTTTGAAAAAATATCCAATTCGGCGGGGGTGAGCACCGGGTCGTTCTCCTCTTTTTCCCGACACCTCCCAACCCTAGCCGCCGCTACCTAGCAGGACCTGCAGCCGCCGCACAACTGTCCTCCTCTCCTCCCCGTTCCTCTCTAGCCGCCGAGCTCGCCGCCACCGCTGCCCTCTCCGGCGAGCTCACCCCTTGCCATCGCCGGAAGGAAAGTGCAGGCCGACGCTCGCGTCGCTGCTCCGTTGAGAGGAGCACACCATCGAGTCCGATTCACCATGCATGGTGCCTCTCCCCGCCGTAGAGAGGAGCACGCCATCTACTACTTTGTTCTTGCCACTGCCTGTTGCTCGTCTCTAATTTTTGTCTTTCTTTTCTTGCAGATTCGTCCATTGTCACCGATGCCTCCTTCTATCTGTCCCTTTTGCGTATCCATTCACGAATCAACGGTTCAACCCTTCTCCTTCTCCTCCTTTTCACTCTTCTTCTGCTCTAGGGTTGGACGTATACCTGTATGGCCATGTGATTTTTGTATTCTTTTCTTGTTTGTCTTGATTATGGTAAGGGCCAAAAGTACTTGTGCTTGTTTTTAGTGGGGTGTGGATATATGCCTTTTATTTCTTGCCTAGATGTTGGTAGGAATCCTGGTGGTTTTGTTCCTTTTTGCATGCATGAAGTCTAGGTTTTTGTAAAGGAGTTGTGTTTTTTCATTTATTTACTACTCTAGCTAGGTTCCAACGAAGGGGCTCTTTGGAGCTACCTTATTTTGTTAGTTTGCTGTCTAGGGGAGCATTAGATCTAGAAACATTTTTTTCTTCTGAAGTATGCCTTCGTTGTCAAGGAGAGGTTTAGTCTTGAGGTCATATGATATTAGGAGTAACCCTAGAGATACTTTGGTGCTTTGGTGTGCCCCTTTTGATTGATGTGTTGGAAATATGCCCTAGAAGCAATAATAATGTGGTTACTATTATATTTTCTTAATCATGACAAAGGTTTATTGTGCATGCTATAATTGTATTGATCGGAAACTTAAATACAAGTGTGAATACATAAACAAATACAAGTCCCTGGTAAGCCTATACTAGACTAGCTCATTAATCAATGATGGTTAAGGTTTCCTAACCATAGACATGAGTTGTCATTTGATAACGGGATCACGTCATTAGGAGAATGATGTGATGGAAAAGACCCATAAGTTAGCATAGCATGTGATCGTTCATTTTATTGCTACTGCTTTCTTAATGTCAAATATATGTTCCTTCGACCATGAGATCATGCAACTCCTGGACTCCGGAGGAATGCCTGGTGTGTATCAAACGTCACTTCGTAACTGGGTGATCATAAAGGTGCTCTATAGGTATCTTTGAAGGTGTCTGTTGAGTTGGCCTGAATTGAGATTGGTATTTGTCACTTCATATGACGGAGAGGTATCTTTGGGCCCTCTCGGTAATATAGCATCACAAGAAGCTTGCAAGCAAAGTGACTAAGGAGTTAGTTGCAAGGTGATGTATTAGGGAATGAGTAAAGAGACTTGCCGGTAATGATATTGAACTAGGTATGAGATACAGACGATCGAATCTCGGGCAAGTAACATACCGACGGACAAAGAGAACTACATATGTTGTCATAATGGTTTGGCCGATAAACATCTTCGCAGAATATGTAGGAACCAATATGGGCATCCAAGTCTTGCTATTGCTTATTGACCGGGAGAGCGTCTCAATCATGTCTTCATCATTCTCGAACCCATAGGGTCCGCATGCTTAACGCTCGATTGATGATATAGTACTATCTGAGTTATGTATGTTGGTGACCGAATGTTGTTCAGAGTCCCGGATGTGATCATGGACATGACGAGGAGCTCCGAAATGGTCCGAAGGTAAAGATTGATATAGGATGATAGTATTTGGTATATGGAAGAGTTTCATAATACACCGAATAATTACCAGATCACAAGAAGGGGTTCCGGGAGGCCACGGGGAGTTATTGGGCCAAGCGGGCCAAGAAGAGGGGAGGACACCAGCCCACAGGGGGCTGGCGCGCCCACCTCCTGGCCGCCGGCCCTAGGGGAAGGAAAGAGGAGGGGCTGCCCCCTCCTGCCTTTCTCCATGCAAGGGAAGGAAGGGGAGGCGCCATAAGGCAGCCAACCCTCTTTCCTTTACCCCCCACACGCTAAGAAGGAAAGGGGGGTGCCTAGGCAGGTGCCCAGGGCGGCTGCCGGCCCCCTTTCGGGGCGCCTAGGGCTGCCTCCTCCTCCACCTATATATATGAGAGGAGGGAGGGGACACAACACACCATGAATCCCGAATCCGTGTGCGGCGCCCCCTCTTCCTCTAGTTCCTCCTGCGTCCAAATCTGTTGTGCTTGCCGAAGCCCTGCGAAAATAGTTTCACCTCCACCGTCGCCATGCCGTCGTGCTACCGGAACTCATCTACTACTTCACCCCTCTTGCTGGATCAAGAAGGCGAGGACGTCATCGAGCTGAACGTGTGCTAAACGCGGAGGTGTCGTACGTTCGGTGCTTGATCGGAATGGATCATGAAGGTGTACGACTACATCAAGCGCGTTGACAAATGCTTCCGCTTAGCGATCTACAAGGGTATGTAGATGCTCTCCCCCTCTCATAGCTATGAATCTCCCTGGATAGATCTTGCGTGTGCATAGATTTTTTTGTTTTCCATGCAACGTTCCCCATCAGTGGCATCATGAGCCAGTCTATGCGTAGATGATATGCACGAGTAGAACACAAAGGAGTTGTGGGCGGTGATGTTAATATTGCTTACCTCCAATGTCTTATTCTGATTCGGTGGTATTGTGGGATGAAGCGGCTCGGACCAACCTTACATGTCCATGCACATGAGACCGGTTCCACCGATTAACATGCAATTTGTTTTGCATAAACGTGGCTGGCGGGTGTCTGTCTCTCCCACTTTAGTTGAATCTTATTTGACTACGGTGGTCCTTGCAGAAGGTTAAAAGGCAACTTGATAATTACCATTGTGGTTTTGCATAGTTAAGAATGGTTCCTGCTAGTTGCTCGTAGAAACCATGTAAAAGTTGGAACAACAAAGTAGAGGACGTCTAACTTGTTTTTGCAGGGTGTGTTGTGATGTGATATGGTCAAGACGTGATATGATATATGTTGATTTATGAGATGATCATATTTTGTAATAAGTTCACGACTTGCATATCGATGAATTCGACAACCAGCATGAGCCTTAGGGTTTTCTTTAATTTATTGTATGACCTGCTTGTCAATCACTGAAGCGCCATGTAATTGATTTACTTTATTGCTATGTGTTAGCAATAGTTGGCGAGACGACCCCAATGCAATGATGGAGATCAAGGTGTTGCGTCGATGACAATGGAGATCATGCCGTTGCTTTGGAGATGGAGATCAACAGCACAAGATGATGATGGCCATATCATGTCACATATTTTGATTGCATGTGATGTTTATCCTTATGCATCTTATTTTTCTTAGAACGATGGTAGCATTATAAGATGATCCCTTCACTTAATTTCAAGATAAAAGTGTTGTTCCTGGTTATGCACCGTTTCTAAAGTTCGTCGTTTCGAAGCACCTCGTGATGATCGGGTGTGACAGACATTACGTTCACATACAATGGGTGTAAGCAAGTTTTGCACATGCAGAATACTGGGTTAAACTTGACGAGCCTAGCATGTACAAACATGGTATCGGAACATTGGAGACCAAAAGGTCGAACATGAGTCACATAGTAGATATAATCAACATAGAGATGTTCACAATTGAAGACTACCCCATCTCACATGATGATCGGACATGGGTTAGTTGATTCGGATCATGTATCACTTAAACAACTTGAGGGATGTTGATTTAAGTGGGAGTTCATTAGTAATTTGATTATTTGAACTAAAATTTATCATGAACTTAGTCCTAATAGTATTTGCAAATCTATGTTGTAGATCAATGGCCCGTGCTACCGTTCCGTTCAATTTTAATGCGTTCCTAGAGAAAGCTAAGTTGAAAGATCATGATAGCAACTACACAGACTAGGTCCATAACTTGAGGATTATCCTTATTGCCCCATAGAGGAATTATGTCCTTGATGCACCGCTAGGTGACAAACCTGCTGTAGGACCTGAGGCAGATGTTATGAACGTCTGACAGGCTTGATCTGATGACTACTCGATAGTTCAGAGTGCCATGCTTCACGGCTTGGAACCGGGACTTCAAGAATGTTTTGAATGCCACAGAGCATATCAGATGTTCTAAGATCTGAATTTGATATTTCAAGCTAATGTCCAGGTTGAGAGATTTGAAGTCTTCAAGTTCTTTAACTATAAGATGGAGGAGAACTGTTCTGTCAGTGAACACATACCCAGAATGTCTAGGTACCACAACCACCTGACTCGGCTGGGAATTGATCTTCTAGATGAATGTGTTATTGATAGAGTTCTTCAGTCACTGCCACCAAGCTATAAAGGCTTCATGATGAACTATAATATGCAAGGGATGACGAAAACGATTCCCAAGCTCTTCTCGATGCTGAAACCGGCGCAGGTAGAAATCAAGAAAGTGCATCAAGTGTTGATGGTTAACAAGACCACCAGTTTCAAGACAAAGGGCAAGGGAAAGAAAGGGAACTTTAAGAACAACGGCAAGGAAGTTGTCGGTCCCGTGCAGAAGCCCAAAGCCGGACCCAAGCCTGAAACTAAGTGCTTCTACTGCAAAGGAAATGGTCACTGGAAGCAGAACTGCCCCAAATACTTGGCAGATAAGAAGGATGGCAAAGTGAACAAAGGTATATTTGATATACATGTTATTGATGTGTTCCTTACTAGTGCTCGTAGCAGTGCCTGGTTATTTGATACTGGTTCGCTTGCCCATATTTGTAACTCAGAAAAGGATCTGCAGAATAAAGGAAGATTGGCTAAGGACGAGGTGACGATGCTTGTCGGGAATGGTTCCAAAGTTGATGTGACCGCCTTCGGCATGCTACCTCTACATCTACCTTAAGGATTAGTTTTAGACCTCAATAATTGTTATTTGGTGCCAATGCTGAGCATGAACATTATATCTGGATCTTGTTTATTGCGAGCCGGTTATTCCTTTAAGTCAGAGAATAATGGTTGTTGTATTTATATGAGTAACATCTTTTATGGGCATGCACCCTTAGTGAATGGTCTATTCTTGTTGAATCTCGATCGTAATGATACACATATTCATAATATTGGTGCCAAAAGATGCAAAGTTGTTAATGATAGTGCAATATACTTGTGGCACTGCCGTTTAGGTCATATTGGTGTAAATCGGATGAAGAAAATCCATGCGGATGGACTTTTGGAATCACTTGATTATGAATCATTTGATACTTGCGAACCATGCCTCATTGGCAAGATGACTAAAACTCCGTTCTCCCGAACAATGGAGCGAGCTAATGACTTATTGGAACTATACATACCGATGTATGTGGTCCAATGAGTGTTGAAGCACGCGGCAGCTATCGTTATTCTCTAACCTTCACAGATGATTTGAGTAGGTATGGATATATCTACTTGATGAAACACAAGTCTGAAACATTTAGAAAGTTCAAAGAATTTCAGAGTGAATTGGAGAATCATCATAACAAGAAAATAATGTTTCTACGATCTCATCATGAAGGTGAATATTTGAGTTACGATTTTGGCCTTCATTTAAAACAAAGTGGAATTGTTTCAGAACTCACAACACCTAGAACACCACAACATAATGATGTGTCCGAACGTCGTAACCATTCTTTAATATATATGGTGCGATCTATGATGTCTCTTACTAATTTTCCACTATCATTTTGGGGTTATGCACCATCTAAAGCCGTTGAAATGACACCGTATGAACTCTATGGTTTAGCAGTTAACTAAGCTGTCATTTTTTAAAGTTTGGGATGCGATGCTTATGTCAAAAGGCTTCATCCTGATAAGCTCGAACCCAAAGCAAAGAAGTACATCTTCATAGGATACCCTAAAGAAACTATTGGGTATAGCTTCTACCACAGATCTGAAGACAAAATCTTTGTTGCTAAGAATAGGTCCTTTCTAGAGAAGGAGTTTCTCTCGAAAGAAGTGAGTGGGAGGAAAGTAGAACTTGATGAGGTAGTTGTACCTTCTCTCGATTTGGAAAGTTGCACATCAGAGAAAGCTATTCGCGCGATGTCTACACCAACTAGAGAGGAAGAAAATGATAATGATCATGAAACTTCATATCAAGTTACTATTGAACCTCGTAGGTCGACTGAGGGAGTCCTTGATTAGGGGGTGTCCGGATTGCCGGACTATGACCTTTGGCCGGACTCCTGGACTATGAAGATACAAGATTGAAGACTTCGTCCCGTGTCCGGATGGGACTTTCCTTGGCGTGGAAGGCAAGCTTGGCGATACGGATATGTAGATCTCCTCCCATCATAACCGACTCTATGTAACCCTAACCCTCTCCGGTGTCTATATAAACCGGAGGGTTTTAGTCCGTAGGACGAACAACAATCATACCATAGGTTAGCTTCTAGGGTTTAGCCTCTCTAATCTCGTGGTAGATCTACTCTTGTACTACCCATATCATCAATATTAATCAAGCGGGAGTAGGGTTTTACCTCCATCAAGAGGGCCCGAACCTGGGTAAAAACATCAACAACGATGCGCTCCAGGGTGAGACTTTTCTCCCCGGACATATCTTTGTGTTCGGCGGCTTTGCACTGCGGGCCAATTCGCTTGGCCATCTGGAGCAGATCGAAAGCTACGCCCCTGGCCATCAGGTCTGATTTGGAAGTTTGAATTACACGGCCGACGTCCGTGGAGACTTGATCTTCGATGGGTTCGAGCCACAGCCAAGCGCGCTGCACTTTCACGATGGAAATGATCTAGCTCTGCCGCCGAACAGTGCCCTGGAGGCCGCACCAGTGTCCGCTCCGACCCTTAGCTCGGAGCCGACTGCGCCAATCGAGGATGGGTGGCTGGACATCACCTCGGGGGCTGCAATCTCTACGGCGATCGAGCCGAACACCATACCTGTCCTTTGCGAAGCCCGTGTCTCCAAGGTGCCGGACTCTTCTCCGGACTCCGAACCTTCAGCGCCCCTGCCAATAGAATCCGATTGGGCGCCAATCATGGAGTTCACCGCCGTGGACATCTTTCAGCACTCGCCCTTCGGCGACATCCTGAATTCACTAAAGTCTCTCTCTTTATCAGAAGAGCCCTGACCGGATTATGGTCAGCAAGGTTGGTTTGCGGACGACGAATAAATTCAATGCCCACCCACCACCCACTTCGTAGCCATTGTCGATGATTTAACCGACATGCTCGACTTCGACTCCGAAACATCGACGGTATGGACGACGATCTAGGAGACGAACAAGAATCAGCGCCTATAGGGCAATGGACAACCACCTCATCCCATGATGTATACATGGTGGACACACCTAAAAGAAACGACGACGACGAACAAAGGGGCGCAACGAGGGATCGTTCCCTCGAAAAGCAGTCAAAGCGGCGGCGTAAGAGCTGCTCCAAACCCCACCTCGGCAGCGAGAGCAGCCATACAGACCCAGCCATAGAGCAGGGCGAACCGGCGGATGACGAACATGCCATCGAGCAACCGTCCGAACAGGGCAACTTGGATAAACAACCCGTCCCCGGCGAAGATAACAGTCCGGACGACCTCACGCCAGACAGATTGCTGGAGCAGAAGAACCTCCAAAAAAGGCTCATCGCCACTGCGCGTAGCCTGAAAAAGCAGAAACGGAAGCTCAAAACAGCGGAAGATGCACTCAGAATTAGATGGAGCAAAGTACTCAACACCGCAGACAAATACGGCGACAGTCGCCGCACAAAGAGCTATCCGAAGCGAAAATTACTGTCGGAATTTGATGAAGAGGCCTTAGAGCCTCCGTAATCAAAAAATAAGGAAGCCACCCGGTCGGATAAACGACCCCATGGCCAACATAGTGCGGAAAATGGCGCCGCACACAAGCCGGCACGCGATCCGCACAAGGATTCGCATCAAAAAGATGGCCCAGCTAGATCTATCTACGTGCCAAGAAAGCAAGCTCTAATAAGCAATGCAACGCATCAAGTATCCGAACATCACGGTACACCCAAATATAGGGGTGCCGCACACCCCCTATGTTTCACCGATGAGGTGTTGGATCATGAATTTCTAGCGGGATTCAAGCCCGTAAACATAGAGGCATATGACGGAACAACAGACCCTGGAGTCTGGATTGAGGATTACATCCTCCACATGCACATGGCTAGAAGAGATGATCTCCACGCCATAAAATACTTACCCCTCAAACTCAAAGGGCCAGCCCGGCATTGGCTTAAAATCCTTCCCAAAAACACCATCGGAAGTTGGGAAGAGCTCGAGGATGCTTTTCGGGCAAATTTTCAAGGGACCTATGTCCAACCTCCGGATGCAGATGATTTAAGTCATATAACTCAACAACCCGGAGAGTCGGCCCGGAAACTCTAGGACATATTTCTTACTAAAAAGAACCAGATAGTTGACTGTCCGGACGCCGAAGCCTTAGCAGCTTTCAAACACAGCGTTCGAGACGAATGGCTCACCAGACACCTCGGCCAAGAAAAGGCAAGAACAATTACCGCATTAACAAGCCTCATGACCCTCTTTTGCGTAGGAGAGGATAGCTGGTTGGCAAGATGCAGTACCAGCGACCCAAGTACATCCGAAGTTAGGGATGGAAACGGGAAACCGCGACGCAGCAAGGACCAGCGCCGGACCAAGGGAAACAGCCCGAAGAGCATGGCAGTCAACGCCGGATTCAAAAGCTCTCGGCAGAATCAGAAAAAGCTGCCCCTCAAGGATAACAGGAACGAGCTATCTAACCTAAACAAAATCTTGGACAAGATATGTCAAATCCACAGTACTCCCGAGAAGCCTGCAAACCATACCCACAGAGATTGTTGGGTCTTCAAGCAATCCGGCAAACTCAACGCCGAACACAAGGGTCTCGACACACCAAGCGAGGACGATGACAAACCCCACAAGCAGAGCACCGGAAAAAAAAGAATTCCCCACAAGAAGTCAATCCCAGACGAGTCCCGCCACTGGTTGTTAAAACCAATCACCTTCGACCATCAAGATTACTCTAGAAGTATCCGGAAGGCAGGCTGGCCTGCCTTGGTATTAGATCCGATAATTGACGGACTCCACTTTACACAAGTCCTAATGGACGGCGGCAGTGATCTAAACCTGCTATATCAGGACACAATCCGCAAAATGGGGATAGACCCAACAACAATTCGCCATAGCAACACTTCCTTTCAAGGGGTAACGCCAGGTCCAGATGCCCATTGTACGGGCTCTCTCCTGCTAGAAGTTATGTTCGGCTCACCTGACAACTTCCGTCGCGAAAAGCTAACCTTCCACCTCGCCCCATTTACAAGTACCTATCAAGCACTACTGGGACACGAAGCTTTCGCCCGCTTTAACGCAGTACCGCATTATGCATCTCTTATACTTAAAATGCCCGGTCCACGAGGCACCATCTCATTAAAGGGAAATATCGAGTGTTCCTCGAGCGCGGAAGATTGTGCGGCTGCCTTAACAGCCAGACTCTAAACCGGCTTCACTAATCAAAGCACCTAAACAGGTCGTTCAGACCCCGGACATGGCTAGACGAGTCCGGCGTAAACATACAAGGGCTTACTAGCCGCATACCCCCGTTCAAGGGGCTCCGCGCATGTACAACAAGAGACAATAAAGCTCAATTTTATTCATTTTTTGAATTGTACTTTGTTTATTTAATATAACGTACATTTTCGCACGATCTTTTTCAACTAAGTTCCTCTCTTTTACAGATGAACACCGTGCTACACCCGTCCAGGATACAGCACAACGGAGACACAAAGCAGACATGCAGTAGGGACCCGTTCCAAGGATTCTTTTCAGATTAAGACCCTGCGTAAACCTTTTTTAGTGTCTCTTGTTTATACACATCCCCCGGTTTCTTGCTATAACCGAGGTGGAGGCTGGCGTCTTGGCATTGGCCACGTCAGGATTTTGCGCGTACCTGGACACCAGGGGCTTATTACTAAGGGCGTTGTTCAGCCCGTTTTCATAAAGACCGAATACCTTAGGTAGTGTTCGGCCTCGCGAGTTTGGCCTTATATGCATCAGCTCCGAATCATGTCTTTGGTCAAATGTTGGGTTTGCCTGGCTCCTGTGTTTTGCTGCCTTACGTTCCGCTCTATCGGCTAAGGCGGCACCAGGAGAACTACTGCGATTGTGCCCCGGTTCGGCCAGGCAAGCACCTCAGTAGAGAAATCCGAAAACTGACTGTCATGATATAGCGTGAGACTGGTCAACCACTCGATCACCCGCAGGAATATTTAGGATTCCTCTACATTAACGAAGGTCCGTTTCCCGGTCAGGCACACACACGCCCCGAATTCGGGCGAGCGCGGTGCCCCTAGGGGCTATATAGTAGCCCCACTGTCAAACTGCTATGGCTAAGTGAAAGTGATAAAGCATTATAGTCCGGTTGCCTAGTTCGCTGCGCTATCACCTCCTTTACAGGACCAAGACGTTGGATCAAGTGTGAAAATGCGCCTTCTGCGAACACCCCCGCGTTATATGCGTGGGGGCTGAAGCCGAAGACTGCCATCTTTCAGGTTATATACACATATACATTAACGGCCGCACAGGAGGTATTTTAATTCTTGCAGGCACAAGTATAAAAAGCTTTTATATTCCATCGAAACATTGTTTTACAATAATACATGTTATTCGAACATGATATCCTTCGAGCACTGCGTCTCTATTAAACGAGCACCCTGCAGAACTTCCTGAAAATAGTGCTTGGCAGGTACTCGGCTCCCGTCCGAATCTTGGGATGCAATGTCGGTGGCCTTCATCTCCGCCCAGTATGTCTTGACGCGGGCAAGAGCCATCCGCGCACCCTCTATGCATGCTGACCTCTTCATTGCATTGATATGCGGCACCGCACCAAGGAACTGCTGCACCAAACTAAAATAACTCTTCGGCTCGGGCCTTTCCGCCACAGATGACTCACGACATCCTTCATGGCGAGTCCGGATAACCTATTCAGCTCCGCCCATTCGCCAAACGCCGGTTAATGGAAGTGGGCGCTCCGGATTGTGGAACTGCGACCAAAAAGCTTTTCCACTTCGTGATCCTGTTGATCTCGGAAGTGTTCGGCGCGTCCATGCACTTGCCGCCAAGTCCAGATAAGTATCCGCCGCACTCCACAGCCGGTCCAACTGAGCATATTTAGGATCCCCGAACTTCATCCGCAGCATAAAGGGCTTTCCTGCCACGATATCTCCGAACTGACGTAGCTCCTGCTTCATGGCTCTCATTGCAGAGCGAGCAGCCTTGGCCTCGGTAGTGGCCTTTTCCAGGTCCTTTTGTTCCGCCCAATCTTCTTTTTCAAGAAGCTTGCAGCGGTCGGCAGGATCCCTCAACTTCACAGCCATCTCGGCCATTTCCCTCATGCTTCGGCAGTGAGCAGCCTGTTCGGCTTTAAGCTCTTCGGCCGCCTTTAAGGCAGCCGCATCACTTTTTCTGGCCTGCTCCTTCGCTCGGGCGAGTTCCGCCCGAAGGTTCTCCATGGCAGAGGCACCATCTGCATCAAGCATACACGTTGTAAGGCACGGGCATCAAGCCCCCTTACCAGTTGTCCGCGGAGAAATTGCATACCTTGTGACTTGTCAAGCCGCTTGTTGACAAGCGTGATGTCGGCATCCGCCACGTCAAGTTGCCGCTTTAGCTCGGCAAATTCATCAGTCCGGCTAGCCACCAGACACTTCGCCACCTACATAGGAAGAGCGACATATTATACCTGGGATTATGATCCTCGGCACGCTGTCATTTTTGACAACGCACCGAGTCTCAGGGGCTACTATCTATACAGGGCGCATCTTTTATATGCGGAACTGTCAAAAGGTACATCATTTCGCGTACCTCAAAACCTGTCAGTAAACTCCTGACGGCCTCGTGCAACCCGCTCTTCGCGTATGAAATCCTTTCAATCACCGTGCCCATCAATGCACGGTGTTCTTCTGAGATAGACGCTCGCCCGAGCAGATCCTTCAGCTCCTCCGACCGTGCACCGGACGGTGCAGGACTCGTCTGATGGCCTTTTTCAAAGGCCGGACACGGAGGGCTTTGGGGAGCCATATGGCTGCTTTCCGGCCCTGCCGGACTCGGAGAAACCCTCCGTGACGATACCTCAGTGTCGTCTGCCTCGCAAGGCGGTACGGCAGGGGAGGCGCTCCGCTCTCCATCATCTTCGGACGAAGATCCCCTGAAGATGAGCTCTGCTGAGAAGGGCTGAGATCCGAACTACAAGGTAAAAATTCTGTTATCTTCCTCAAGAATAGAATAGGGATGTCTCTTATTTTAAAACTCCCCTCTCTACTTACGTCTCGCTGGAGGGCTGATCCCCTTGACGGCATAGTGCGTCTGAGGCATCTCCTGGCGCAGGACCCTCTGACGAAGATTTCTTCCCCCGCTTTGAGATCATGGTCTCCGGGTCTTCAGAGGAGGTCCTCTTCTTCCCTTGGATGGAGGGATCCTCGATTCCTCCTTTCCTGACAGCCTCCTTCAGGGAGGTGGTAGCTTCCTTTTTTCCCCCTTCGCCTTTTTCCAAAGGCGCAACCTCCAGCATCCTGGTCTCAGGGAGAGGGGCCGGACACCTGATTAGCTTTGCTTTCGCTATCCACTCCTGTTTAAGGGACAACTCTTTTAAGGCAATTTTATGAAAAACATATGGATGGCGTGTCCGGGTACAGGACTACTTACTTGAGTATCCGGGCGATTGCATCTTAGACCTGCGTCCTCGGTCGAGTCCGGACACACTGCTTGTGATCCGAAGAACAATTTGTACATCTCCATGGGCGTCGCGCCCGTAAAGTGTTGGAGAGCTCGTGGTCCCTCCGGATTAAACTCCCACAGGCGGAGGGGGCGGCGTTTGCAGGGCAAAGTGCGGCGAATCAACATGACCAGCGTCACGACGGCCAGGTTGATGTCTATTTCCAGGAGATCTTGAATGCGGCCCTGCAACAAGGGCACGTCCTTGTACGGCCCCCAGTCGAGCCCTTTATTGACCCATGACGCCAACCGCGGGAGAGGAACCGAGAGAAAGGCAGGTGGCGCCACCCACTTGGTGCCCCTGGGAGCTGTGATATAAAACCACTCTCGTTGCCATAAGCTGAACTCCTCTTGAAAAGAGCCCTCGGGCCATGGAGCATCAGCATTCTTGCTTATGACAGCCCCTCCGCACTCCGCTTGCTGCCCCTTGATCATCTTCGGCTCCAGTTTGAAGGTCTTAAGCCACAATCCGAAGTGAGGGGTGATGCAGAGGAAGGCTTCGCACACGACAATGAATGATGAGATGTGGAGGATGGACTCCGGATCCAAGTCGTGAAATTCCAACCCATAATAAAACACGAGCCCCCTCACGAAGGAGTCCGTCGGGAAGCCTAGCCCCCGAAGGAAGTGGGACGTGAACACCACACTCTCACCAGGCTTGGGAGTGGGAATAACCTGCCCTTGAGGAGGCAGCCTATGCGAAATTTAGCCGGTTGAGTACCTGGCTTCTCTTAGCTTTAGCACGTCTTCTTCCGTAATGGAGGAAGGCATCCACCGGCCTTGAAGGTCGGAGACGGACATCATCAAAGGTCTGAAGCGCCTGAATCTAGAGCTTTGGGTGTTGGAACTCGAGGCGAGGGGTGGATTCGATTGAGATTGAAAGAAAGGAGTAGAGCCTTGGTCTCTTTATGAAGAGGTTGAATACTAAGAGCCCTCCCCGTTACCGTTTGGGACTCACCTTCGATAGAGGAGACGTGCCAACGGGCACTATCGGTGTCAAAACCGGCGGATCTCGGGTAGGGGGTCCCGAACTGTGCGTCTAGGCGGATGGTAACAGGAGACAAGGGACACGATGTTTTTACCTAGGTTCGGGCCCTCTCGATGGAGGTAATACCCTACTGCTTCTTGATTAATATTGATGATATGGGTAGTACAAGAGTGGATCTACCACGAGATCAGAGAGGCTAAACCCTAGAAGCTAGCCTATGGTATGATTGTTGTTCGTCCTATGGACTAAAACCCTCCAGTTTATATAAACACCGGATAGGGTTAGGGTTACACAGAGTCGGTTACAATGGTAGGAGATCTACATATCCGTATCGCCAAGTTTGCCTTCCACGCCAAGGAAAGTCCCATCCGGACACGGGACGAAGTCTTCAATCACTACAAGGATCCGGGTCTATTGCAACAAAAAAATTTGTTGCAATACATGCTGTTTCGTGGCGATAAGTACCTATTGCCACGAAACGACATTCGTTGGCAGCCGTTGCAACTGGACACATGGTAATAGGTTATTACCACGAAAAGGCAATTGCGGCAATAAAGTGTGCTATTGCAACATCCATGCGGGAACTTGCCACATGTTTTCCCGTGGCAACACTCACCTGATGCCACAATTTGCTTTGTGGAGATAGCTTTAATGCAACATGTACCGAATTGTGGAGACTGATATGTCATGGCGATAGACATTTGTGGCAACAAACTATGACAACGACGGCCATTTCGTGGCGCATTACTCTTTCGTGGCAATAATCAATTGTGGCAACAAACTATGGCAACAATCCTTATTTTCGTGGCATCAGACATGTTGCCACGACCCACTATACTTGTGGCAATAAACTATGGCGACAATTCTTGTTTTCGTGGCATTAGGCATGTTGCCACGACCCACTGCGCTTGTGGCATTAACTTATGGCAACAAATATTCCAATCGTCGTAACAGGAAATTGCAACGTACTTCTTTTGATGGTGACAAATAGGTATCACAACAAGTAACAACTTTGTAGCGAGAAATTATTGCGACAATTTAAACTTTTCGTGGCGATACTCTATTTCAACAAACTTACTTTGGTGGCGCTAAACTGTTATCGCATCATGAAATTTTTGTGGCGTGAAGCTATTACAACAATATAAAGTGCTCCGTTGCAACATTCTAGTGCAACAAAACAGATATGCGTAGCAACTGAGATATGATGCAACACTATATTTTTAGTGGTGCTAGCATGTGGCAACCAAAAATGGGTTGTGGTAATAGTCTATTGCAATCGTAAAAAAAAAATTACAGGGTTTCAATTACAATATTCAAAACCATACGTATAATATGTAGATTCATACAATTCATACTTCTGATAGAAAATATCCATCAAATAAAACTCAAATGTAATTTAGCCATCCTAATTAACTCAAGACTAAAATGCCCGTGATCTAGAGTCCAGTCCAGCTAGTTCTTTGGATCCTGCAATCAAGAAATAAAAAAAGTTCTAGTTAATGAGTCAAACATAACATACGCCATACAATTATGCCAGCTCCATTGTTAAAAACTATTGCCAGACTAACTAGCTAATATCGTGTCAGCAAGCATGTAACTAAGGCATCGTAACAACTATACAAGTGTGAATGGCTAAGGCATAACCTAAAGTACATCTACTAAAAGGTTTTTTTTTGAGAAAAAAACATTGCTTTTAACTTAATGGTGTTGGGCTGAATCACCCAAAACACAGAGCAGCCACAAGGGCTAGTACATCGGGCCCCCATTCCAGTTAGGTTCTAACATCCTATCAAGACTAGCAAGCTCATGAGCAACAAAGTTTGCCGGCGGCGACATACATTTATTTCATAATAAGAAAACCATAATATGAGCGGGTACTTGGTATCCTCAATAACAGCAGCATAGGCCGACGAGTCCACCTTATTGATATTAAGTGCTTCCATCAGGAGTTGCGAGTCCGTTTAAAAAACGACCCTCACGACCCCTATATCAGCAGGAAGAGATACTACATGGGACATTGCAGTGGACTCATCAGCGAAGGCATCACGCGCATGATCATGACATCCTGCTCGTGCATACAGAATGGTACCATCGTCCGATCGTACATCTACTAAAAGCTCCTGCTATTGATTTAAGTTATGACTAGATGTATAGTTTCAGTTAAGTTCATGTCCCTAGTTAGCACATATTTGTATTTTGTTTAAGTTGTGACTCGATGCAGCAACAACACATGGTAAAAGAGAAGAAGCAGCTAGCTAATTATGAAGACCAATGACGTATAAAATGCAGGTGAACATGAAGAGAAAGCAAGGTTGTGACTTACCATTGCTTTATACATTCGAGATTGCCTTGCTGCAGCTTGTATGAGCGCATTTGAAGAAATAGCAGTCGGCCTTGAACCTGGAGTCTTATTAGGACTAGATGTCTGTGAAAGAATATTTTGCAAGTTTGGATTACTATTTTCTTTCTCAACCCTCTTCGTAGCAACCTGTAAATAGAAGTCCACTTTTAGCAATGCAAGTAAGCAACATAAATCTTACAAGGTCAGAAGCATATGACTGTAATCACCATCACCTGTTGGGTTTCCATCTGTTTGCTCAATTCTATAAACTTTGCCATCATGTTTTTTTCAAATTCCAGTCTTGATGTTCGCTCCTCTTGCAACAATCTTTCCCTTTCAGCACGCTCTTCTTTTAACCTCTCCTCAAGTTGTTCTCTCTCAGCACGCTCCAAGTTAATCCTCTCTTGTGTGTTAGCACGTTCAGCTTGTAGTTGATCTTCTAAGTCATTGACCTGCTGGCTGAGCTGAGAGTTTCGCTCCTGGGTGGCTGCTGTAGCACGAGCTTGCTCTTCAATCTGGATACGGAACTTTTCAGAACCAGTTGAAGTTTTGGCCATGTATCCGTACCCACGAGGCTGCGATGACTTGCATTCCAGAGTGTCTTTGTAAGCGGTCTGGAAAACATTGTTTTTCTGCTCACTTGAAAGTGGACCTTCAGTTTCAGCTTCTTTGTTTTTAACCTCTTCAAGTGCTTGGTCCTAAAAATGATAGGAACAATTATAGGTCCAGCATCAATGTTGACACTATAAAAGATGAAACAAGAATAACACGGTCCAACGCATGAATAATCACATCTGATGATGAAACATGCCGAATGCACATCATTGACTAACTATAGAATAACCAAAAGTCAGTGTACTCACGTAAACTTTCTGGGAATCTGTGTTAGACCATGTTCCATTGTTTGTGTGGGTGAGTTTCCATAGAGCAATACAATCTGGCTCTTCTCCAGTTTCTAAGTTTCTCTGCAAGTAATATAACAATGAGATGCGTGAAACATGACACCATATTTAGCAGCAAGGCATACATATTTAATTGGACTCGTACCTTCTCAAAACTAACTTGCGAGTAAGATTTTGATCCGATTATATGTTTTGTCTTCTGTTTCTTACGGTTATCAGCGTTCTTTTGGCTGCGTTCCTATCAATTCATTGAAACCAGATATAACCAATGAGACTAGCCATTTCACCTTAACACATAATAGACAAACCGTGATCTTAGAGATAACCTGAAATTTTGAATTAGTGCCAAAGTACTCAATCATCCATTCCCACTCTTCTGGTTGTAAATCTTCAGGCAGATTAGCCAATCTAGCTGCATCTGTTTTGTATGCCTTGTAAGTGGAGCTTAGAGTTGATCGCCAGCCTCTATATCTCTCTTTCGCAATTTTGAGAACTTTTTCTTCTGTTTCTGGTGTATCTTCCAGGTCCCATCTGTCCTGTAAAGCATACAACAAATAAATATACATAAGCAGTGCATTATCGATGGTAAAATATTGTACGCACTATTATATCTGCAACAATGAGTCGATGAATGGTAGGGTGAATGTCCGACCACGTCCTCACTCCAATGAGTGGTAACTTTCTTTTCATTATGACTTGAAAGCTTTCGACGGAGCCACCCCCGGATTCGTGGGAGACGAGTTCCCCTGAGCCTCGATAGCGGCGGGGAGGCGTCGATGGGAGGAATTGAACAGCCAGGTGACTCTCCGGGACACATGGACGGTTAAGGGAAATTGGCTGGTGCCAGGACCCCGGGGTGTACTTGAATAGAATTACTATCTTCTTTCAAACAAAAAAAGAAGGGGGTGAAAAAGTCATTCCTTTTGAAGGAAATGTTTACAACAAAAAATAAATTGGGAAAAAGTATTTACCAGTTGTGTAAGCTTTTGTCTTAACAAAAATAATACAGATTCATTTATGTTAATCAACAACCAAACAAATTTAGTTTTGAGATTTATTTATTGGCATATCACACATTTGTTTAACAACAAAAATGTATTCAGATAAGGCCACCTCCTTGTCGCGTCTTTATATATATATATATATATATATATATATATATATATATATATATATATATATTAAATTATAGATATAAAAAAATCTTCAAGTCTTGGACCGTCGCCTCGTCTTATCCGCCCCTTCTTTATGTATTCAGTAGCAAATATGCCCGTGTGTTACACAAAACAAATTTCTTAAAATCTTTCACGGTGTCACATGACAAACAACATGATAAGTGGTGTTACACAAAAAAATAATGATGGGATAATTTTTGAAGCATACTCAAGGTGTTTCTAATCCATTAGATAACAGAAATATCTACCTAGTTGCCGTTATCACAAACAATATGAAAATCAACATTAAGTCACTTGATATTGAATAAAGTTGCATGCTAAACATATTTTGGAAATGATTAACATGCAAGAAAATAAAATATTTGAAATGTACACATTTTTCTGAGGGATTTTCATATATGACATGTACGATTTGAAGTTGTGGTTTGAAAGATATGAATATTTTAAAAATCTTTTAAATCTGCCGCGAAAAAGAAAAAGGAAATGCAAGAAAGGGGATTCGAACCTGGGTCCCCAAGTGCTGCAGCGGGATGCTCTGTCAGCTGTGCTATCTAAGTACTTGTGTTATATAGTGGGACTTAACTTCTAATATACAGTATGTGGTGGAGCGTTCGCGTCCACGCAACGGATCAGACGCCGTGTGCTCCTGTCTGTCTGGTGGAGCGCGTAGAGCTCGCACGATGGATCAGACGCGCGTCTGGTGGGTTGCGCCGCGCGAGATCTCTCCCCCTTTCCTTTGATCGTTTTTTCTGTTTCCTTCGCTCCTTATTTCCCATCTGTGCCCCTTTTCCTCTTTCCTTGTTCCGCCGCCGCCCGACCCGAGCGCTGGCCGCATCCAACAGCCACATCATGGCGGCGCGACGAAGCAGCCCACGCCGGCGCCTCCCTGCGGCTCCCCTCTCCCTCTAACCTTGCTCCGCCACCCGCCGCTCGGCGCCTTCCTCCCGTCAGCCTAATCCTCCCTGGATCTTGGCTGGTCGATCCTGCCCGTGGGCGTGTGGCTGGACCGCCCGACACCTCAACTCCGGCGCCAACGGACCTGCCATCCTGCTCACTTGCCCGGGTCTCCCGTCCGCTTCAGTGCAACGACCTGCAGCAGCTCTCCCCTGGTCAGCCGTGACTCTGTATCTTTCTGAATTTCTGTATACTGGCTAGAATTAGACAGGGTAGTAATACATAAGAGGTTATTTGGATGGTTTAGTCAACTTAGAATTTATCAAGAGTGAAGATGTTATTCAGCAGTATATGCACAACATGTCACTGAATTCTAGCTGTCTGAATGTTATCTCATGAATTTCAGTTATCTCTGAATATCACCAGTACATACTTGGCATCAGTGGGTGTACAAGTATACTGAAAAATATCAGCACATGAATTTCAGTATACCAAAACTCTGAATCAGTGAAGAAAGAAAGTGGATGTACAAGAAGCAAAATCCTTGTGCTATCCATGTCACTGAAATGACAAGAAAGACTTCCTGTACATCCTCGTTCATTCAAGTATTTTCTGTAGATCCACACCGATTCATATGCAGCAAAAGGACTAGTATTTATCTCTACACTCACATTCATTCTGTTACAGCAAAACATCAACAATTTATGTGTCAAACATCAGCAAAACATTCACGTGGACCGCATTAACATACAGCAAAACTATTTCTTGTTCCATCAACCAAATTTTGCTTTACCATCTGACAGTAATACTGGTATGTATGTATCCCTGTTATCTTGTCTTGTAATGCAGCTAGTGATGCTATTGACTGTAAAGCAGCTACTAAAACAGTTGTTATGTTTTTTTAACAGGACTGGCTTTACGGAGATAAGGCAAAAATGACACGAGATAAGAGCTGGATGGACAAGGAAAGAAATTCTGTTGAGTGGCAAACTGGCATGAAGGATTTCTTGAATTTTGCCTTCGATGGTGCTCACCCAGACTCAACAGTCCCATGCCCATGTAGGAGATGTCTCAATAATATTCCGAAAACGAAAAAGGAAGTTCATACTGACTTGCTGTTCAATGGGATGGATCCAACCTACACTCACTGGATATACCATGGTGAACAATCCGATGAGGGAAGCATGTCTGAAGATTCTGATAATGAAGACGCTGTAGATGATGGTGCTGGGGTATGTGACATGCTCAATACTCTCATAAGGGGCGCAAATATGGAAAGCAATGCTGACATTGGTGAAGGTGCGGGAGACATTCATGTGGATGCTTCCAGCGGTGATGAAAGGAGCCAGGAGCCAAATGCAACAGCCAAGGTCTTCTTCGAACTATTGAAAGAGGCAAAAAAAAGAGTTGTACCCAGGTTGCAAGGATTTCACGAAGCTATCTTTCATTGTGAAGCTTTACCAAATCAAGTGCGTGTCTGGGATGACCAATAGAGCATGTGACTTAGTTCTGCAGATGTTCACACAGGTGTTGCCAAAGGGTCACTGCATTCCTACTAATCTCGCTAAAGTAAGGAAGGTGATCCGAGATCTTGGGTTGGACTACAAGAAGATACACGCGTGCGTTAATGATTGTGTGCTATTCCGTAATGAACATGCTGATGCAGAAGAATGCCCTGTCTGTCATGCGTCTCGATGGAAATCTACTCCTGCTACTGACGAAGACAATGCATCAAGTCGTAAATCAAAGAAGCTAGTGCCACAGAAAGTTCTAAGGTATTTCCCGCTCATTCCAAGACTGCAAAGGCTATACATGACAGAACATATGTCATCACATATGAAATGGCATAAGGAGGGTCGGGTTGATGATAGCGTAATGAGGCATCCTGCAGATTCCAAGGCCTGGAAGCATTTTGATAAGAAAATCATATTTCTTGACTTTCCTCCTGATAAGGAGGTTGTTCTATTCCAATGTGACTGGTTTGATGTGCCTCCTGCCAAAAGAACTGAGAGTAAGGGGTATAAGAAGGACAAATATGGAATTATTGACCTTGACACTACTCTACACCAATTCTAGGGAGACCCTTACATTCTAGGCCTCCAAGCTCAACGGGTTTTCTATGTGAGAGATGTGAAGAACCCTGATTGGGCAACTGTTATTAAAATGAATCCACGAAATTTGTTTGCTCCTTCTGTTTTAAATGGTGTAGGCCTTGATGAAGTTGTTGAAGCCGATGAGGGTGGTGAGGCAGATGTACTTGATGTCGTCGATGCAGAAATTATAGTGCCAAAAATTACAGTACCTGAAGAGATCACTAGTTGGTGTAGAAATGATGACGAAGGATCCAGCATTGATGTTTCAGTCATAGAAAATATAAAACCTATTGAGTTTGAAGATGTCCAATTCGAATCGATGATGATACGGATGATGATGAGGCTTACGTAAATGATGGCCATGTTGCTCCTTTGGGACAAGAAGAATTGGATGATGACCAGGGGTTCTTTGTATAGTTTTTAATTTCTTGGTAAGCTGCTTTTCACATGTGTAAGCCATGAGTATAAGTTCTGAACTGATATGATGATTACATACGAGAAAAATCTCTCCAGAACTTTAATCTGATATAAAACAGGTTGAAACAAGGCATGCCTGCATAGGTTCATATGTTGTGGCAAATGGGAACAAGAGCTAGTGCCCAGCACTAACAATTTGGTGATGAAGAGAAGAGAAGAGTAGTTGCTGTTCTTTTAGTGTTGTTGCTATTTTCCTTTTGACAGTGATGCTATGTACACACTGTTGCTATGAACTTATGGTCTTTTAGTTTTTTTGCTATTTTCACTACTTTGCCTTGAACTTATGGTCTTTTGTGTGAACAATCTATACAAGTATAGCTGCTGAAACTTGTGTGCTGTCATTTTGAAACATTTGTTATATATCTCGCTAAGATGGTTTGTTATATCCTACTAAAATCTTGTGTCATATGTCCTTGTATATATCTTGATGTAGTGTTGTTGATCTGGTGATGAATTCTTGCTGAAAATTACTCTGGGATACAACTGTTATGCTGCTCAATTGGTGGCTGAAGAGTTGTTCAAATGAAGCCTGGGGGTGTTTAAAAATAGCTAGTATGCAGCCTTGCACAATTTCTCTATTTAACACATAATTTTATATTGAATCTCCTTTTTTATTAAGAGCACATATAAATACATCACATCAAGCAAGATACAGAAAAATTAGGAAGAGAATGTGTGGTGCTCAGTTCTCACGACTCACCTTTGTGAGAAGGGCACTGAGCTTGCCGTCTTTCGGGTGCCGAGCACGACCTTGCTACCGGAGGAGGTCAGTAGGGTGAGTGGAGGAGACCCTGGCGGTGCAAGAAACCCTAAAGTGAAGGGCGCCCGCGAGTGTTCAACGCTTCGCACGCGTAGAGCCTCCTCCAAGTTGTGGTACCACTGATGTCCACTTTGCAAGATATGTGACTAAAATGCAACTTAGGTGCAAGTTGTGGTACCTAATGTGTTAATACCTCTGTAAACTAGTACGCCCCTTTAATCAGATCCTGCGAAAAAGTATAATAAATAAAGGAAAAAATCAGGAGCACAATAGAGAATATCGTTGCAATATCCTGCTCCTTTTTGGCAACACTAGAGGATTGTTGCATCATGTTGTACGTATTACCATGGATGCTCAATTTGTCGCAATATGTAACAGTTATTGCAACGCATAGCGAAGGTGAGGCAAAAGTCACCCTATTACAACCAATACATGCTTTGTTGCAATAGTATCTCCGACTAGCGCCACATGTCGAGGTGTTGCAATAGTATCTATGTACTTTGTTGCAATACCTAGCCTTTATTGCAACAAGATGACCAATTCACGCAACGGGACAGCGTTGTCGCAATATCACTACCATATTACAACGACGATGCAGTTTGTCGCAGTACATGGCTTCTATTGCAACAAAACGAGTACTTAAGCGCGATGAAAGCGAAATTGTGGCAATATGTAGATCCTATTACCACGAACTGGAATTTTGTGGAAACATAGCATTTTATTGCAACAAAATATAGTTGTAGCAATAATTTTTGTTGCAATAGACCGGAATCCTTGTAGTGAATCTTGTACCTTCATAGTCCAGGAGTCTGGCCAACGGTGATAGTTCGGCTATCCGGACACCCCCTAATCCAGGACTCCCTCAGTAGCCCCTGAACCAGGCTTCAATGACGACGAGTCCGGCGTGCATATTGTCTTCGGCATTGGAAGGCGGGTTCCTCCTCCGAATACTTCATAGAAGATTTTGAACACAAGGATAGTGTCCGGCTCTGCAAAACAAGTTCCACATACTACCGTAGAGAGAATAATCTTTGCACGGATGTGTTGATGTATTCCGCGGCGTGACATCACACCACGGCCAGGCCTTTATACGAATCGTTTTTACTATTCCACCTCAGCGCGTTTAGCGAGGCGGTTTCCTTGGCACGTCTTATCAGAGCGGAGATCGTGCCCCTTATTCCGGGATCCTCATCAATACGGGCGTGGGTAACCCAGTCGTGCCCGTTGGCACGCCTCCTCCATCGAAGGCGAGTCCCGAACGGTCACGGGGAGGGCTCTTGGTATTCAACCTCTTTATAACGAGACCAAGGCCCGCTCCTTTCTTTCAATCTCAATAGAATCCGCCCCTCGCTTCGAGTTCCAACACCCAAAGCTCCAGATTGAGGTGCTTCGGACCTTCGACGATGTACGGCTCCAACCTGCACGGCCGGTGGATGTCTTCCTCCGTCACGGAAGAAGATGTGCTAAAGATGAGAGACGCCAGATATCTTACCGGCGAAATCTCGCATAGGCTGCCTGCCCAAGGGCAGGTTATTCCCACTCCCGAGCCTCGTGAGAGCGTGGTATTCGTGTCTCACTTCCTTCGGGGTTTAGGCTTCCCGACGGACCCTTTTTTGAGGGGGCTCATCTTTTATTATGGGCTGGAATTCCATGACTTGGATCCGGAAACCATCCTCCACATCTCATCGTTCATTGTCGTATGTGAAGCCTTCCTCCGCATTACCCCTCACTTCGGATTGTGGCTCAAGACCTTCAAAGTGGAGCCGAAGTTGATCAAGGGGCATCAGGCAGAGTGCGTAGGGGCTGTTATAAGCAAGAATGCGGACGCAGGGCCGTATTTGAGACCTCCGAGAGAGGGAGATCAATCTGGTCGTAGTAGCGCAGGTCATGCTGATTTATCGCGCCTTGCCCTGCAAACGCCGCCCCCTCCGCCTGTGGGAATTTAATCCAGAGGGACCACGAGCTCTCCAACATTTTATGGGCTTAACGCCCGCGGAGATGTACCATCTGTTCTTCGGATCACAAGCAATGTGTCCGGACTTAACCGAGGACGCAGGTCTGAGCTGCAATCGCTCGGATACTCAAGTAAGTAGTCCTGTACCCGGACTTGCTATCCGCATATTTGTCATACACTTGCCCTTAAAAGAGCTATCCTTTAAACAGGAGTGGATAGCAAAAGCAAAACTGATCAGGTGTCCGGCCCCCTCCCTGAGACCACGCCGGATCCTGTATTAACCAAGATGCTAGAGGCTGTGCCTTTTGAAGAAGGCGAAGGGGGGAACAAGGGAACTACTACCTCCGTGGAGGAGGCTATCAAGGAAGGGGGGATCGACAATCCCTCCTTCCAAGGGGAGAAGAGGACCGCTTCTGAAGATCCGGAGACCAAAGCCTCGAAGCGGGGGAAGAAATCTTCACCAGAGGGTCCTACGGCGGGAGATGCCCCGGCCGCACTATTTCCCCAAGGAGATCAGCCCTCCAGCGAGCCGTAAGTAAAGGGGGGCGTTTTTATTTAAAAGAGAGACATCCCCGTTTTATTTCCGAAGGTAACCGAAAGTTTACCTTGTAGTTCGGATCTCAGCCCTTCACATGAGAGCTCGTCTTCGGGGGATCTTGATCCGGAGATGATGGAGAGTGAAATGCCTCCGCCCGCTGTACCGTTATGCGAGGCAGACGACCCTGAGGTGTCGTCGCGGAGGGCTTCTCCGAATCCGGCGGGGCCAGAAGGCAGCCGCATGTCCCCTCAAAGCTCTCCATGTCCAGCCTTCGAAAAAGGCCACCGGACGAGTCCGGCACCAACGGGTGTACGGTCGGAGGAGCTGAAGGATCTGCTCGGGAGAGCGTCTAGCTCGGAAGATCACTGTACGTTAATGGGTACGGTGATTGAAAGGATTTCATCCGCTGAGAGCGGATTGCATGAAGTCGTCGTAAGTTTACTGACGGGTTTTGAGGTACACAAAATGATGTACCTTCTGACTGTTTGGCATATAAAATGCACCCTGTATAGATAGTAGCCCCTGAGACTTGGTGCGGTGTCAAAAATGATGGCGCGCCGAGGATCATAACCCCAGGTATAATATGCGCTCTTCCTATGTAGGTGGCGAAGCGTCCGTTGGCTAGCCGGGCTGATGAATTTGCCGAACTGAAGCGACAACTTGACGTGGCGGATGCGGACATCACGCTTGTTAATAAGTGGCTTGACGAGTCACAAGGTACGCAACTTCTCCGGGGACACCTGGTAAGGGAGCTTGACGCCCATGCCTTACAACATGTATGCTTAATGTAGATGGTGCCGCCGCTATGGAGAACCTTCGGGCGGAGCTCGCCCGAGCCAAGGAGCAAGCCAGAAAAAGTGATGCGGCGGCCTTAAAGGCGGCCGAAGAGCTAAAAGCCGAACAGGCTGCTCACTGCCGAAGCAAGAAAGAAGTGGCCGAGATGGCCGTGAAATTGAAGAATGCTAATGACCGTTGCGAGCTTCGTGAAAAATAAGATCGAGCGAAACAAGAGGACCTGAAAAAGGCTGCCACCGAGGCCAAGGATACTCGCTCTGCAATGAGATGAAGGAGGAGCTACGTCAAGCCGGAGATATTGCGGCTGGAATGCCCTTTCTGATGCGGAGAAAATTCACGGATCCTAAGTACGCTCAATTGGTCCAGCTGTGGAGTGGGAAGGATGCTTATCTGGACTTGGCAGCGAGTGCCGCAGATGCGGCCGAACACTTCCGAGGTCAAAATGATCACGGAATGGAAGAGCTTTTTTTTGGTCGCAGTTCCATAGTATGGAGCGTCCTCTTTCATTAACCGATCGTTTGGCCGAATGGGCTGAGCTGAATAGGTTGTCCGGACTTGCCATGAAGGCTGTCGCGACTCATTTGTGGCCGAAAAGGCCCGAGCCGAAGAGTTATTTTGGCTTGTTGCAGCAGTTCCTTGGTGCGGTGCCGCATATCGATGCAATGAAACAGTCAGCATGCATAGAGGGTGCGCGGATGGCTCTTGCCCGTGTCAAGACATACTGGGCGGAGATGAAAGCCACCGATGTTGCATCCCAAGATTCGGACAGAAGCCGAGTACCTGCCGAGCACTATTTTGAGGAAGTCCTGCAGGGCGCTCGTTCAATAGAGACGCAGTGCTCGAAGGATATTATGCTTTAATGACATGTATGATTTGTGAAAACAATGTTTCAATATAATATAAGAGCTTTTTATACTTGTGCGTTCAAGTATTAAAACACCTCCTATGCGGCCGTTGATGTATATATGTATATAACCTGAAAGATGGCAGTCTTGACTTCAGCCCCCACGCACATAATGCGGGGGTGTTTGCAAAAAGCCGCATTTTCACACTTAATCCAACGTCTTGGTCCTGTAAAGGAGGTGATAGCGTAGCAAACTAGGCAACCGGACTATAATGCTTTATCACTTTCACTTAGCCATAGGAGTTCGATGGTGGGGCTACTATATAGCCCCTAGGGGCACCAGCTCTCTCCGAATTCGGCGGCGTATGTGCTGACCGTGAAACGCCCATTCGTCCAATGCGGGGAATTCTAAACATTCCGCTGGGTCATCGAGTGGTTGAAAAGTCTCACGCTATATCATGACAGTCAGTTTTTGGCTTTCTCTACTGAGGTGCTCACCTGGCCGAACCGGGGCACAATCACAGTAGTTCTCTTGGTGTCGCGTGAGCCAATAGAACGGAACGTAAGGCAGCAAAACACAGGAGCCGGGAAAACCCAACATTTGACCAAAGACATGATTCGGAGCTGATGCATATAAGGCCTAACTCGAGACGTCGAACACTCCCTAAGGTATTCGGTCTTTATGAAAACGGGAAGAATAATGCCCTAAGCCCCTGGTGTCCTGGTACGCGCAAAAATTCTGGTGCAGCCGATGCCAAAACGCCAGCCTCCTCCTCGGTTATAGCAAGAAACCGGGGGATGTGTATCAACAAGAGACTGTAAAAAAGGTTTACGCAGGGTCTTAATCTGAAAAGAATCCTTGCAACGGGTCCCTACTGCACATCTGCGCCCGTGTCTCCGTTGTGCCGTATCCTGGACGGGTGTAGCATAGTGTTCATCTGTAAAAGAGAAGAACTTAGTTGAAAAAAAAGGATCGTGCGAAAAATTTACTTTATATTAAATAAACAGAGTACGGTTTGAAAAGTGAATACGATTGAGCTTTATTGTCTCTTCTTGTACATGCGTGCAACCCCTTGTACAGGGGTATGCCGCTAGTAGGCGCCGAACTCGTCTAGCCATGTCCGGGGTTCGAATGACCTATTCAGGTGCTTTGATTAGCGGAGCCAGATTGGTGTGGGGTTGTCAAGGCAGTCTCACGTTCTTCCGTGCTCGAGTAACACTTAATACTCCCTTTTAATGAGATGATGCCGCGTGGACCGGGCATTTTAGGTGTAAGAGATGCATAATGTGGTATTGCGTTAAAGCGGTAAAGCTTCACGCCCCAGTAGTGCTTGATAGCTACTTTTGAATGGGGCGATGTGGAAGGTTAACTTTTCGCGGCGGAAGTTGTGGGATGAGCCGAACACAACTTCTAGCAGTAGGGAGCCCATACAATGGGCATATAGGCCTGCCATTAACCCTTTGAAGGAAGTGTTGCTATGGTGAATTTTGGTTGGGTCTATCCCCATTTTGCGGATTGTGTCATGATATAGCAGGTTTAGATCGCTACCTCCGTCCATTAGGACTTGTGTAAATTGGAGTCCGTCGATTATAGGATCTAATATCAAGGCAGTCCATCCTGCGTTCCAGATACTTCCGTAATAGTCCTGGTGATCGAAGGTGATTGGTTTTGACAACCATCATTGGGACTCTGCTGGGATAGACCGTGCGGCGCGTGTTTCTATGGGCACCGCTCTGTTTTTCCCTTTTGTCACTTGAAGTGAGTTCACTGTTTTGACTTTTTGTGGCAAATACTTTAGTTTTCTGGTGCTCTGCTTGTGGGGTTCATCATCATCCTCGTTTGGTATGTCGAGCCCCTTGTGTTCGGCATTGAGTTTGCCGGACTGCTTGAAGACCCAACAATCTCTGTGGGTATGGTTTGCAGGCTTCCTAGGAGTACTGTGGATTTGGCATATTTTGTCCAAGATTTTGTTTAGGTTGGATAGCTCATCGCTGTTGTCCTTGAGGGGCAGTTTTTTATGATTCTGTCAGGAGCTTATGAATCCGGCTTTGACTGCCATGCTCTTCGGGCTGTTTCACTTTGTCCGGTGCTGGTCCTTGCTGCGTCATGGTTTTCCATTTCCATCCCTGACTTTGGATGTACTTGGGTCGCTGGTGCTGCATCTTGCCAGCCAACTATCCTCTCCCGCGCAAAAGCGGGTCATGAGGCTTGTTAATGCAGCCATTGTTCTCGACTTCTCCTGGCCGAGGTGTCTGGCGAGCCATTCGTCTCGGACGTTGTGTTTGAAAGCTGCTAAGGCTTGGCGTCCAGACGATCGACTATTTGGTTCTTTTGGTAAGGAACCTGTTCCAGAATTTGCGGCTGACTCTCCGGGTTGTTGAGTTATATGACTTAAATAAATGCATCCGGAGGACGGACATAAGTCCCTTGAAAATTTGCCCGAAAAGCATCCTCGAGCTCTTCCCAACTTCCAATTGTATTTTCAGGGAGGCTTTTGAACCAATGCCCGGCTGGCCCTTTGAGCTTGAGGGGTAAGTATTTTATGGCGTGGAGATCATCTCCTCTAGCCATGTGTATGCGGAGGATGTAATCCTCAATCCAGACTCCAGGGTCTGTTGTTCCGTCGTATGCCTCTACGTTTACGGGCTTGAATCACCGGGAATTCGTGGATCGAGCACCTCATCGGTGAAACACGGGGTGTGCGGCACCCCTATATTTGGGTGTGCCGTGATGTTCGGATATTTGGCGTGTTGCACTGCTTGGAAGAGCTTGTTTTCTCGGCCCATAGATGGACCTAACTGGGCCATCCTTTTGATGTGAATCCTTATGCGGATCGCGTGCCGGATTGTGTGCGGTGCCGCTTGCCCCTCCATGTTTGACATGTGGTCGTCTATCCGACCGGGCGGCCTCTTTGTTCTTTGATTGCGGGGGCTCTACGGCCTCCTCATCGAATTCGGGCAGTAATTTGCGCTTCGGGTAGCTCTTTGTTTGGCGACTGTCGCCGTATTTCTCTGCGGTGTTGAGTACTTTGCTCCATCTGATTCTGATTGCATCTTCCGTGTTTTGAGATTCCGCTTCTGCTTTTTCAGGCTACACGTAGTGGCGACGAGCCTTTTGTGGAGGTTCTTCAGCTCCAACAATTTGTCCGGCGTGAGATCGTCCAGACTGTTGTGTTCGCGGGGGACGGGTTGTTTATCCAAGTTGTCCTATTCGGACGGTTGCTCGATAGCATGTTCGTCGTCCACCGGTTCGCCCTGCTCTATGGCTGGGTCTCTATGGCTGCCGTTTTTGTCGAGGGGGCACTTAGTGCGGCGTTTATGTTGTCGTTTTGACTGCTTTTCGAGGGATTGATCCTTCGTAGTGTCCCGTTGTTCCTCATCGTCACTTCCTTTAGGTGTATCCACCATGTATACATCGTGTGATGAGGCGGCTGTCCAGTATCCTATATGTGTTGGTTCATGGTTGTCTCCTACATCGTCGTCCATACCGTCGATGTCTTCGGAGTCGAAATCGAGCACGTCGTTTAAGCTTTCGACAGTGGCTACAAAGTGGGCGGTGGGTGGGCGCTGAATTTCTTCGTTGTCCGCGTCCCAACCTTTTTGACCATACTCCGGCCAGGGCTCTCCTGATAAACAGAGAGACTTTAGTGAATTCAGGATGTCGCAAAAGGGCGTAGTCTTGAAAGATGTCATGCAGTGAACTCCATAACCGGCACCCAAACGGATTCGATTGGCGGGGGCGCGGAAGGTTTGGAGTCCGGAGAGGAGTTCGGCACCTTGGAGTCACGGTCTTTGCAAAGGACAGGGATGAAGTTCGGCTCAATCGCTGTAGAGATCATAGCCCCCGAGGCGGTGTCGAACCACTCGTCCTCAATCGGCGGAGTCGACTCCGAGCTAAGGGTCGGAGCGGGCGCTGGTGTGGCCTCCAGGGCCCTGTTCGGCGGCAGAGCTAGATCGTGCCCATCGAGACAGTGCGGCGCGCTTGGCTGTGGCTCGAATCCGTTGAAGATCAAATCTCCGCGGATGTCGGCCGTGTAGTTCAAACTCCCAAATCTGACCTGATGGCCAGGGGCGTAGCTTTCGATCTGCTCCAGATGGCCAAGTGAATTGGCCCGCAGTGCAAATCCGCCGAATACGAAGATCTGTCCGGGGATAAAAGTCTCACCCTAGACCGCGTCGTTGTTGATGATCGAAGGAGCCATCGGGCCTAAGAATGACGACACAGAGGGACTCTCAATGAAAGCACCAATGTCGGTGTCAAAACCGGCGGATCTCGGGTAGGGGGTCTCGAACTGTGCGTCTAGGCGGATGGTAACAGGAGACAAGGGACACGATGTTTTTACCCAGGTTCGGGCCCTCTCGATGGAGGTAATACCCTACTCTTGCTTGATTAATATTGATGATATGGGTAGTACAAGATTGGATCTACCACGAGATCCGAGAGGCTAAACCCTAGAAGCTAGCCTATGGTATGATTATTGTTCGTCCTACGGCTTAAAACCCTCCGGTTTATATAGACACCGGATAGGGTTAGGGTTACACAGAGTCGGTTACAATGGTAGGAGATCTACATATCCGTATCGCCAAGCTTGCCTTCCACGCCAAGGAAAGTCCCATCCGAACACGGGACGAAGTCTTCAATCTTGTATCTTCATAGTCCAAGAGTCCGGCCAACGGTGATAGTTCGGCTATCCGGACACCCCCTAATCCAGGACTCCCTCAGGCACGATTGGGATACCCACGATCGCATTGATGAGAATCCCGGAATAAGGGGACATGATCTCTGCTTCGACAAGACGTGCCAAGGAAACCGCCTCGCTAAACGTGCTGAGGTGGGACAGTAAAAACGATTCGAATAAAGGCTTGGCTGTGGTGTGATGTCACACTGTGGAATACGTCAGCAGGTTGAATTTGTGTAAATATTATTCTCCCTGCGGTGGTATGTGGAACTTATTTTGCAGAGCGGGACACTATCCTTGTGTTCAAAATCTTCTATGAAGTATTCGGAGGAGGAACCCGCCTTGCAATGCCGAAGACAATCTGCGCGCCGGACTCGTCATCATTGAGGCCTGGTTCAGGGGCTACAGAGGGAGTCCTGGATTAGGGGGTGTCCGGATGGCCGGACTACGACCTTTGGCCGGACTCCTGGACTATGAAGTTACAAGATTGAAGACTTCGTCCCGTGTCCGGATGGGACTTTCCTTGGCGTGGAAGGCAAGCTTGGCGATACGGATATGTAGATCTCCTCCCATTGTAACCGACTCTATGTAACCCTAACCCTCTTCGGTGTCTATATAAACCGAAAGGTTTTAGTCCGTAGGACGAACAACAATCATACCATAGGCTAGCTTCTAGGGATTAGCCTCTCTGATCTCGTGGTAGATCTACTCTTGTACTACCCATTTCATCAATATTAATCAAGCAGGAGTAGGGTTTTACCTCCATCGAGAGGGCCCGAACCTGGGTAAAAACATCGTGTCCCTTGTCTCCTGTTACCATCCGCCTAGATGCATAGTTCGGGACCCCCTACCCGAGATCCACCGGTTTTGACACCGACATCGACCAAAACACGTTCCGCAACAGAGTGGTATGGTAATCCTGTCCTAGAAGTCATGTTGTGGGACAACGGTGAACCTACAAACTATGAAGAAGCTATGATGAGCCCAGATTCTGACAAGAGGCCATAAAATCTAAGATAGGGTCCATGTATGATAACTAAGTGTGGACTTTGGTGGACTTTCCTGATGATTGGCATGCCATTGAGAATAAATGTATCTTCAAGAGGAAGACAGACGTTGATGGTAATGTCACTATCCACAAAGCTCGACTTGTTATAGAAGGTTTTCGATAAGTTCAAGGGGTTGACTACGATGAGACTTTCTCACCCGTAGCGATACTTAAGTCTGTCAGAATCATGTTAGCAATTGCCGCATTTTATGATTATGAAATCTGACAAATGGACGTCAAAACTGCATTCCTTAACGGGTTTCTTAAAAAAGAGTTGTATATGATGCAACTAGAAGGTTTTGTCGATCCTAAGGGTGCTAATAAAGTGTGCAAGATCCAGCGATCCATCTATGGACTGGTGCAAGCATCTCAGAGTTGGAATATACGCTTTGATGAGGTGATCAAAGCATTTGGTTTTATACAAACTTACGGCGAAGCCTGTATATACAAGAAAGTGAGTGGGAGATCTGTAGCATTTCTGATATTATATGTGGATGTCATATTGCTGACTGGAAATGATATAGAATTTCGGGATAGCATAAAAGGATATATCAATAAGAATTTTTCAATGAAAGACCTCGGTGAAACTGCTTACATATTGGGCATCAAGATCTATAGGGATAGATCGAGACGCTTAATAGGACTTTCACAAAGCACATACCTTGACAAAGTTCCGAAGAAGTTCAAAATGAACTAGTCAAAGAAAGGGTTCTTGCCTATGTTGCATGGTATGAAATTGAGTAAGCCTCAAAGACCGACCACCGTAGAAGATAGACAGAGAATGAAAAGTCATTCCCTATGCCTCGGCCATAGGTTCTATTATGTATGCCATGCTATGTACCAGACCTAATGTTTGCCTTGCCATTAGTTTGGCGCGGTGGTACCAAAGTAATCCAGGAGTGGATCACTGGGCATCCGTCAAGAATATCCTGAAGTACCTGAAAAGGACCAAGGATATCTTTCTCGTTCATGGAGGTGACATAGAGCTTGTCGTAAAGGGTAACGTCGATGCTAGCTTTGACACAGATCTGGATGACTCTAAGTCACAAACCGGATACATATTTTTATTGAATGGTGGATCTGTCAGTTGGTGCAGTTCTAAGCAGAGCGTCGTGGCGGGATCTACATGTGAAGCGGAGTGCATAGCTGCTTCGAAAGCAGCTCATGAAGGAGTCCGGATGAATGAGTTCATATCCATTTGGGTGTAAATACCCAGTGCATCGGGTCCAATGACAATCTTTTATGACAACACTGGAGCAATTGCCATAACAAAGGAGCCCAGGTGTCACGAGAGAACCAAACATATCAAGCGACACTTCAACTCTATTCGTGAATCAGTCAAGGATGGAGACATAGAAATTTGCAAAGTACATACGGATTTGAATGTTGCAGACCCGTTGACTAAACCTCTTCCACGGGAAAACAGGATCAGCACCAAGACTCTATGGGTCTTAGATTCATTACAATTTAATCTAGATTATTGACTCTAGTGCAAGTGGGAGACTGTTGGAAATATACCCTAGAGGCAATAATAAAGTGGTTATTATTATATTTGCTTAATAACGATAAAGGTTTATTGTTCATGCTATAATTTTATTGGTCGGAAACTTCAATACATGTGCTAATACATAAACAAATACAAGTCCCTAGTAAGCCTCTACTAGAGTAGCTCATTAATCAAAAGATGGTCAAGGTTTCCTAACCATAGACATGAGTTGTCATTTGATAACGAGATCACGTCATTAGGAGAATGATGTGATGGACAAGACCCATCCGTTAGCATAGCATATGATTGTTCAGTTTACTACTACTGCTTCCTTAATGTCAAATACATGTTCCTTCGACCATGAGATCATGCAACTCCCGGACTCTGTAGGAATGCCTTGTGTGTATCAAATGTCATTTCATAATTAGGTGATCATAAATGTGCTCTATAGGTATCTTCGAAGGTGTCTGTTGAGTTGGCGTGAATCGAGATTTGGATTTGTCACTTCATATGACGGAGAGGTATCTTTGGGCCCCTCGGTAATATAGCATCACAATAAGCTTGTAAGAAAAGTGACTAATGAGTTAGTTGCAAGATGATGTATTATGAAACGAGTAAAGATACTTGCCGGTAATGAGATTGAACTAGCTAGGTATGGGATACCGATGATCGAATCTTGGGCAAGTAACAAACCGACAGACAAAGAGAACAATGTATGTTGTCGTAAAGGTTTGACCGATAAAGATCTTCGTACAATATGTTGGTACCAATATGGGCATCCAGGTCCTGCTATTGGTTATTGACCAGAGAGCGTCTTGGACATGTCTACATCATTCTTGAACCCGTAGGGTCCGCACGCTTAATGTTCATTGACAATGTAATACTATATGAGTAATGTATGTTGGTGACCGAATGTTGTTCGGAGTCTCAGATGTGATCCCGTACATGACGAGGAGCTCCGGAATGGTCCGGAGTAAATATGGATATATAGGATGATAGTGTTTGGTCTCCGGAACAGTTTCGGAATGCACTGAATAATTCACGGATCACCGGAAGGGGTTCCGGGAGGCCATGTGTAGTTATTGGGCCAAGCGGACCAAGAAGAAGGGAGCAAACCAGCCCACATGGGGCTGGTGCGTCCACCTCCTGGCCACTGGCCCTGGGGGAAGGAAATAGGAGGGGCTGGCCCCCTCCTTCCTTTCTCCATGCAAGGGACAAGGAAGGGGGAGGCGTTATAAGGCAGCCAGCCCCCTTTCCTTCCCCCACGCGGCTAGAAGGAAAGGGGGCGCCTAGGCAGGTGCCCAGGGCGGCTGCCGACCCCTTTGGGGGCGCCAAGGGCGGCCTCCCCTCCCCCGTCCACCTATATATATGAGAGGATGGGAGAGGGCACGACATACCATGAATCCCCAAGCCGTGTGAAGCGTCCCCTCTCCCTCTAGTTCCTCCTCCGTCCAAATCCGTTGTGCTTGGCGAAGCCCCGCGGAAATAGTTTCACCACCACCGCCAGCACGCAGTCGTGCTGCCAAAACTCATCTACTACTTCGCCCCTCTTGCTGGATCAAGAAAGCGAGGATTTCATCGAGCTGAACGTGTGCTGAACGCGGAGGTGCCGTACGTTCGGTGCTTGATCAAAACGGATCGTGAAGGTGTACGACTACAACAACTGCATTGATAAACGCTTCCGCTTAGCGATCTATAAGGGTATGTACATACTATCCCCCTCTCATAGCTATGCATCTCCATGGATAGATCTTACGTGTGCGTAGAATTATTTTTGTTTTCCATGCAACATTACCCATCATGATGTTGTTTGATGAGTAGTCAAATGATAGTTAGGAGTTCTTCTGGTGAGAGATAAAGGTGATTTTTTGGATTTGTCTTACTTTGTCAGTACCTTGATTTCGAGGGGAGCATTGGATCTATCTAGGTTGTGTATTAACTGTGGCTTCAATGTTCTGTGTGTGGGGGGGGGAGGGGGGTGATACATCTCCAACGTATCTATAATTTTGATTGTTCCATGCTATTATATTACCCGTTCTGGATGTTTATGGGCTTTACTTTACATTTAGATATCATTTTTGGGACTAACCTACTAACCGAAGGCCCACCCGAATTGTTGTTTTTTTGCCTATTTCAGTGTTTCAAAGAAAAGGAATATCAAACGGAGTCCAAACGGAATCAAACCTTCGGGAGCGATCTTTTCGGAACAAACGCAATCCAGGAGACTTGGGGTGGACGTCAAGCTGCAAACGAGGCGGCCACGAGGGTTCCCGGCACGCCCTAAGGGGGTGGGCGCGCCCCCCACTCTCGTGGGCCCCTCGTGGCTCCACCGACGTACACTACAAAAAAATACACTTCCGTGATGATACGTGTTTGTCACAGTAGGTCGCGTTTTTTGTCATGCATGTACATCCATGACGATTTTATGACAGAATCAAGATAGGCATACATGTGCTGTCGTAGAAGTGTCCATGACATTACCAAAATTATCATCGCGGAAGTGTCCACTTCCATGCCAATAAATCGCGTGGCATCCGCCGTAACAGAACACCATTAAGCTATCGGGTCCGGTTTTGGATCCGATAACCCGTTAACAGCCCGGACCAATGGGGATTTTCCACGTGTAAAATCATCATTGGCCGTAGGAAACACGTGTTGCCTCACCGTTGGGACAGATTTCATCCACTCATTGGACAGGAGACGCCTATGATAGGTCGACACGTGGCACGACCCAATAGTGGCCCATTCCGGTGAAATAGGCCGGCCCAGTAAAAATTAGCAGGCCGGCCCATATAAGGCCTACTTGTGTCGGGTCCATTTAAGCCCATGGCCCATACGAGATGTGTCAATTCGGCCCGTCAACAGCCCGTTATAGATTTGACACCATTGCAGCCCATCGTCAGTTCGAGCCCGTTAACAGCCCGCTATATATTTGGGCTCAATATCGGCCCAATGAGATTTCGGCCTGTTAACGTCCCATTTAATGGATGGCCCAATTTTCAGGATGTACATCTTTCGGCCTTTTAGTGACCCATTTAAATGTTGGGCTAATTTCGGCCCGATGTGTGTTTCAGCCTGTTGACGGCCCATAAATCTGATGGGCCATTTGTAGTCGGACCTGAGTTTCGGCCTTTTAGCATCCCATTTAAGTGTTGGGCCAATTTCTGGCCCAGTATCACTTTCATCCTACTGACGGCCCATAAATCAGTTGGGCCATTTGTAGTCGGACCTGAGTTTTGGCCTTTTAGCGACCCATTTAAGTGTTGGGCCAATTCCCGGCCCCGTGTGCCTTTCGGCCTGTTAACGAACCATAAATGAGTTGGGCCATTTGTAGTCGGACCTTAGTTTTGGCCTTTTAACGGCCCATGCCCTTCATGGTCGAATACCAGCCCGGTTTCTCTTTCGGCCTGCTAATGGCCCACAACACAGTTGGGCCATTTACAATACGACCTGACTTTCGGCCTCTTAGCGGCCCATGCTCTTCATGGTCCAGTACAAGCCCGCTGTCTCTTTCGGCCTGCTAAAGGCCTACAGTATAGTTGGGCCATATGTAGCCCAAACTTAGTAATGGCCTGTTAACGGCCCGTGAAATAAATTGGGGCCACCTGTTGCCCGCTTCGATGTCGGCCTGTTAATGACCCGGGAGGTAAGAGGGCCGACCATTAACTTTCGTTTAGCCTAACGGCCCATTAAAATAATGGGCCCACTAAAGTTCGTACATGTCTTTAGGCCAAATTAGATAATTTGAGCCCATTACGACAAACAATTATGCACAGGACCAAAACCGATCAAGCAAAGGTACGCCATACAGGGAATAACGTTGCACATCCAGCATATATTACATGAAATTTCATCCACCGGGCAATCAAAGATTGATGCCAGTGCAAATAAATGAGCAGAACCTAACCATCTACAACGTCACAATCTGCAACCTCAGCACAGATGACGCCCATAAGCATGTGGGCAAGTTCTTGCTGCTTTGCTACACTTGTCTCTGAAAATATTGATCGGTTGTTGTGTCGCATTTACTGCACCTCTAATTCTCCACCATTTCCATCATTGCTTCAGCCATTAATTGGTTCACAAACATACATTTATTCCGTTGCATTCGAGATGAGGATCTTGAACAGATTCAGATGGCGATTTTGGCAGGCTTGTATTATTGATAGTGCAGAGTGTCTCGACCACTACATCATAACATAAATTTGGATGGGAACCAAACAGATTAATCATGAGTTATTGCCATATTACCTGGCCTAGATTTACTGGAAAGAAACAATGTGGTTGCCTTGCTGTTTTCAGAGTTTGTCTTCTTATCTTCAGCAGCCTGCACAAAATTAACACACTAGCATTGCTATCATTGGCCAAGTCAGATAATAGGAAAGCAATATTGACACAACGAACGTTTGGGCAACTAGCCTAGACCAAATTAACACAATATGGCATAGCTATCATCAGCCAGGTAAGGTAGTATGAAAGCAACATTGACACAATGAATGAATGGGCAACCAGAGAAGCACTACAATTCAGTAATGTGCGTGATATGAGATAGTACATTCATGCAGCTCAGAATGCAAAACTACCAGGCAGTTTTCCTTACAAAAATCAGCATTGGCGCCTTTAACATTTTGCTACAACTAATTTTAGATCAGATAAAGGTTAGATTCACGCAGATTAACAAAATACATGTTGATGTAAAAATATAGTGATATACAATGTGTACTTACATCAGCATTGGAGCACAGAGAATTCCTGCAAGATATTTTCCTCGAATACGATCCCAATGGAGGAAGTCTTCTATCGTTTAACCTTATTTTCTAAAAGAGAGATTGGTAAGAAACATGTAGAAAATATGATCAGAATGCTATAAAATTTCATGATGCGAGGATACGCACACACTTCTTAGAATGGAGTTGACATTCTTTTGCTGGACTGGAGCAGACTAGTTCTTTGGCCACTGGAATCTGCTTATTATCAGTGGGAGTTGGGGTTCTCTGTGCTGCTGCAGTATCTATGAAAAATGGAGTTGGTTTATTATCTCCTGGCGTTTGGATCTTTTGCAAAGACCTAGTTTGTAACCCTTCAGATTCTAACATAGCCGTCTTCCCCTTGCATGCCTTATATAGAAGAATGGTGATTTAGTTATAGAACATGCTACATCAGAGATGGAATAGGTATTGAAGAATAGAAAGGCATGACATATTGACATGTATTCCCTCCATCCGGAAATAAATGGATGGGTCTAGGCGTATTTTAGTTCTAGATACATCCAGTTTTATCCATTTCTGCGACATTTAATCCGGACGGAGGGAGTATGATGTAAGAGCTAGGGATACGACAGGAGAACACAGTAAAAAAACACTGAAAAACCCACTACAGAACCAAAGTATTCAAACCCACTGATATGAGATAGTACACTCATGTAGCTCAGGATGCAAAACTTCCAGGCAGTTTTCCTTACAAAAATCAACATTGTGGCCTTTAATCATAGATTTTGCTACAACTAAATTTAGATCATATAAAGGTTGGATTCACGCTGATTAACAAAATACATGCTGATGTAAAAATATAGTGATATACAACAGGTACTTACATCTACATTGGAGCATAGAGAATTCCTGCAAGAATCTTTCCTCATAAATGATACCATTGCAGAAATTCTTCTATATGTTAAGCTTATTTTCTAAAATAGAGATGGGTAAGAAACATGTAGAAAATATGGTCAGCATGCTATAAAATTTCATGATAAAAGGATACGCACACACTTCTTAGAATTGAGTTGACATATTTTTGCTGGACTGGAGCGGACTAGTTCTTTGGCCACTGGAATCTGCTTATTATCGAGGGAGTTGGGTTTCTCTGTGCTGGAGCAGTATCTATAAAAACTAGAGTTGGTTTATTATCTCATGGCGTTTGGATCTTTTGCAAAGGCCTTGTTTGTAACCCTTTAGGTTCTAACATAGTTGTCTTCCCCTTGCATGCCTTGTATAGAAGAATGGTGCTTTAATTATAAAACATGCGACAACAGAGAGATGGAATAGGTACTGAAGAATAGAAAGGCATGACATATTGACATGTATTCCCTCCATCCGGAAAAAAAATGGATGGGTCTAGGCGTATTTCAGTTCTAGATACATCCTTTTTTATCCATTTCGGGAACATGTAATCCGGACGGAGGGAGTATGGTGTAAGAGATAGGGATACGACAGGACAACACAACAAAAAAACACTAGTTGAATGTAAAACTATATGCTAGCGGAATACGTATAGAACTAACTAAGGCAACATACACGTGTATGATTGGGAAAATAAGATGGCATTGCAACAGAGCACTAGAACAGTACTTCAATGTAAAAAAACATGGTATGGCGTATGATGAAGTACATCTTGATGAATAACAATGCATAAGATATTCAGAAGCATGATGTCCAAATTAAGCAGATGGCATTGCGATAGAGTAGAATGACAGTACTTGAAATTGAAAACATGCTATCATGAATGGAATAGGTATTGAAAAACAAGAAGGCATGACATATTTACATGCATGATCAGCATGCTAAGCACTTGGCATTGCAAATGTAGTAGATACACTCCAGGACATTATATGCATGTTGTACCCATATCACAGGCCAAGTTAGAGCAAGGACCTTGTGGGGCGAAGAGGATTCATCATCTTTCTGCAAGTCTTCTGAAGAACTGCCTTTACATGTTCCATCATATTGGGTATCATTGACATCAAGTTTATTGGCCTTTACATTGCTCCGTGAGGTTCTTGTGGATATATCAGTGTGTGCAATTATATCTGACATGCATGGAAGACAACTAGTAGTTAGATTTATGTAATGAGTGCCTGTAGGAGACGACATAAATAGTAGGACTGGGGTTAACTAGTAGCAACAGGTCTCATAAACTAAAGGGAGAACACAGATGAAAGCTATAGAATATGTGTCGTTTGTACTCGAGATTAACTAGATGGCACACAAAAGTATTAAAGAACAACATAGGTAATACTAGAAGTGGTATAATACTATAATCACCAGCCTGTGGCATAGCATTGGCTGATGGATGATAACTATGGAACAACGTTACCTAAAGAACAAGTATCTTAGCTGAACTATGGAATAGCGTGAGCTCCTGAACAAGACCCGTAAGAGATCAGCATGAATATACAGTGAAATGTGATGATCTATTTTCCATGCTTAGATGAATAACAAAGCCATGAATGTTGCACACAAGTAAGATGAGGGTACAACCTATCTGGCTGCCATCCATAGGAGCGAGCATCATGTGCTGACTTGTTGATGGCTGAGGGAGTCCTTGATTAGGGGGTATCCGGACAGCCGGACTACGTACTACGTCCGGACTATTGAAGCGTGAAGATACATGACTCAAGACTTCGGCCCGTGTCCAGAAGGGACTTTCCTTGGCGTGGAAGGCAAGCTTGGCAATCCGGATATTATATTTCCTTCCTTGTAAACGACTCCATGTAAACCCTAGCCCTCTCTAGTGTCTATATAAACCGGAGAGGTTGGTCCTTAGAAGGCCGATCACAATTACAATCCTACCATCATAGGCTAGCTCTTAGGGTTTAGCCTCTACGATCTCGTGGTAGATCTACTTATGTACTACCCATATCATCAATATTAATCAAGTAGGAAGTAGGGTTTTACCTCCATCGAGAGGGACCGAACCTGGGTAAACATCTATGTCCCTTGCTTCCTGTAACCATCAGCCTTGACGCACAGATCGGGACCCCCTACCCGAGATCCGCCGGTTTTGACACCGACATTGGTGCTTTCATTGAGAGTTCCTCTGTGTCGTTGCTGTCAGGCTCGATGGCTCCTCCAATCATCATCAACGATGATGTCCAGGGCAAGACTTTCCTCCCCGGACAGATCTTCGTGTTCGGCGGCTTCGCACTGCGGGCCAATTCGCTTGGCCATCTAGAGCAGATCGACAGCTACGCCCCTGGCCACCAGGTCAGGTTCGGAAACCTGAACTACACGGCGGACATCAGCGGAGACTTGATCTTCGATGGATTTGGGCCTATGCCAGGAGCACCGGACAGTCACGACGTGCATGGCTTAGACCTGCCGTCGGACGAAGCTCGGGGCATCATTCCCGTACTATCCCCGGACCTAGATCCGAAGCAGGCTGCGTTGCCTAAGGACGGAGGGATGGACCCAGCCCCCTAGGTCGCACACTCATCGGCGGTGGAGCCGAACACGGGCCTGACCTCTGCGGTGGCCTGTGACTCCGAACCCCCGGATTCGTATCCGGACGTTGGTTCGATCCAAGACGCTCCCAAGCCCGTCCGGGCCAGGATGGGCTCGGTAGTGGAGTTCACCGCTATGATATCTTCCAAAGACTCGCCCTTTGGCGACATGCTGGACTCATTAAAGTCTCTCTGTTTGTCAGAGGCTCTTCGGCGAACTATGTCCGGCTTGGAGTGGGAGGCAAATGACGAAGGAATTTGTTGCCCACCCACCACCCACTTCATTGCCACGGTCGATGACTTAACCGAGGTACTGAACTTCGACTCTGAAGACATCGACGGTATGGACGGTGATGCAGGAGAAGAACATGAACCACCGCTCACCGGGCGGTGGACAGCCACCCCTTCTTATGATATATATACGGTGGACACTCCGATCGAAACAAATGGCGATGAGGCAACACAGGATAAAACCTCAGGGAAAAAAGCAAAGAATGGGCGTCGCCGGCGCCACTCTAAGCCCCGCCACACCAATACCGGCCCAGAAGTCGAAAACAATCTGGATGGCGCCGAAGATGAATATAACCCCAGTCGGCTTGCCTTCGTAATTTAACTAGCCACTGTGGGATATTTGGAGAGGGATAACTATACGACCCCCTCCAAGGACGAGGCAAGCCTCGGCAATGACGAATTTGGCGTGCCTGATAATCCAGTGGAACAAGCACGCTTCGAGCGACGGCTCATGGCCATGGAAATGATCCTGCAAAGGAAGCAACAGCAGCTTAAAGCTGACCAAGACTCGCTGGTGGACAGATGGACCAAGGTCCTGGCCACTGAAAGATACGGACCCGACCGCCCGGACAAAGGGCACACAGGGCACAACCGGCCGCCCCAACCTAAGCAGGAGAACTCAAGGCACACGCCGCGACGTCAACACACCGCTACTGTCCAAAACAATACGAAGGACAAAAGAAAAAGCATCCTCAAGCCTCGGCGCAATTGTCATAAATGTAAAAACAAGAAGGCTGGTGTTAATTCCAGCAACTCCCAGTCCGGCCAGCGGACAAAGAACATCTTAGACCTATCCGGCCCGAGCCACACACTCGACCAGCCATGTGAAATCCATGGTACTCCTAGAAGGACGGCAAAGCATACCAATAGAGAATGCCGGATCCTCAAAACAAAGCGGCTAGTCGCGTAGGAAAAAAAAAATGAAGGGAGGCATCTGTTCAAGAGCCCCTCCCCCATAGCATAAGAGTACGGCCGATCGCCCCCGACCGCATTAACAAAAGCAACTCAATTGCAGTACCTCCGGACATAGCAAACCAGGGGCCCCATTACACATAAAATCACCGCAGGTGTGAAACCGTAAACAAACATCTCCTAAAAGATGCTAGGGGCAAAGGCCGAATTCTTCTGGGCCATCATTCTAAAAGAATAAATCTTCGGCACCTTCCCACCATGCAGTAATTTACCGTATGTTAACAGAACGAACCATGTTGACTAGATTCCACATGGTCAATCACACGGCCGAGCCCCGCCCTTAGGGCGGAAACCATACAGCTGCCAGAGTAGCGAGTTGCGCATGCCTATCAAATTTTTGATATGACAGCCTACTATTCGGGCACCAATTGAGGAGTCCGCGCAACCCAACGGTATAACGGCTGGGTTTACCAGGGACCGATCAGGAGCCCTTGGACCAACCACAAGAGGACGCTCGGCTACCCCCCTAGTATTTGCCTTACAAACTTACTTTAACGCAGAACATGATTGCTGACGTGGAATCGGCCCAGACACACAAGGAGTCCTCCCCACTAGATGAAGGCAGCTCGGATTCACTCTTGATCCACTGACAACTCCCTCCAGTCCGGCCATCACAGTTTCCGCCGAAAAACACCTCTTTTCATAATCATACATCGTACTCGTATGCCTAGACATATCATTCTACTACAATGTGTAGACCTAAATAACACTTACCGGCCGTCGCTTTCGCCGACACCTCGTGTTACGCCCGATTAGGCCAGGGGGCTTCATAATCTGACCATAAAGTCCGACCACCTTCTCGGTCGTCCGGCACCCCGAACTTATAGCACTATATGCATCAGCTCGAATCATGCCTTGGGTCATTGGTTGGGTTTTCGGCTCCCTTTGTTTTGGTACCTTACGTTCCGTTATATCGGCTAAGGTAGAGCAGGGAGAACTACTGCGATTGTGTCCCGGATCTGCCGGACGAGCACCTCAGTAGAGAAAACCGAAAACCGACTGTCATGATATAGTGAGAGCTGGTCAGCTGTTCGAGAGGTTGTAAAATCCTTAAAGATTTATTCCGCACAACGCCATTATAAATGCAGAGTGCGATGGATCGGTCTTCCGATCAAGCGCCAATAGAGCCCCTAGTTCGTCCTTCCGAACACTAGGGGTTTCGCCGACCATACTCGAATTCCTATGGCTAAGTGAGAGTAATAAAGCCTTATAGTCCGATTGCCTGGTTCGTGGAAAGAAACGCCTCCACAAAAGGACCCAACTATAGGATAAAGATCGTTCAGATATATCCCAAACACCCCCCTATTCTTTCTACATGGGGGCAGAAGCCGATGACTGGCCAACTCTCAGGATTCACATACAATAAACAGCCGCACAGGAAGAACATATGTTCAAACAAAATAGGCAATATATAATAAAAATGCCACTATCCCATATTACAAAAAGCGGCATGAATGCCCTCAGGGAAATATAATGTCTATGGTACATTTATCTGCCGCAAGGCGGGCTCCCTTCAGTACACCTTCATAGTACAATTCGGGCTTGCGATGCTCCTTACCCTCTGGCGGCCTCTCAGTCATCAGCTTCTCCGCGTCAAGCTTCCCCCAATGCACTTTTGCACGGGCGAATGCCATAAGTGCACCCTCTATGCACACCAATCGCTTAATAGCATCAAGCCGAGGACAAGCGCCCACAATCCGCTTCACGAGCCCGAACTAACTGCTCGGAATTGGCTCCACCGGCCACAGCCGGACAATCAAGTCCTTCATGGCTAGTTCGGCCGCATGGTGCAGTTCGACCAGCTGCTTCAGCTGATCAATAAAGGGCACCGGATAGTTCGGTGCCAAATACTGCGACCAGAAATCCCTATCCGCAGACTTATTTTCCTCGGATCGGTAGAATTGGGCGGCGTCTGATATGCTGCGAGGAAGATCCGCAAACGCCCCTGGAAAAATAAGAGTTCAGCTTGCTGCTTAGAATTCTCTCCATTATCATGAACAAATGGCTAAGAATACAGAAGGCCTTACCAGCCGCAACTTTCCGGGCATCTTGAATGTCACGTACAGCACCTCGGGCTTCTTCCCGAGCATCTTCCGTGGCTTGGAGCGCTTGGGCGAGTTCGGATTCTTTCCCTATTAGACTCTGCTCCGAGCCCTCGCTTTTCTGCACAGCCTCATGGAGCTCCCGCTCAGCCGCTACAACCCTGGCCTCGTGTTTTTCACGAAGTGCCTGTTCGGCGACAGCCTTCTCATTGGCATCATCCACGGCCTTTTTCAGTGCCTCATATTCGGTACTCGCTCCTAGGGCACAAATACTTTTCAATAAGCACATATACTTATTTGTGCCTAATGCAAGACAATGTTTTATCATACCTTGTTTCTCTTCTAATTGCTTTCTCACGCGGACAAGTTCTTCCTCGGCCCGCTCCAGTCTCCGCTTCAGTTCGGACACTTCCGCATTATGAGCGGCTGTCTTCTCCGCAGACGCCTGTGTTCAAACAAAGAGGTACACGTCGTTAATGTAAGTTCCCACGACAAATAAGGATTTGATCCACTGCCTGGCTCCCTCTCTTTCGCCGGACAGTGTATCAAGGGCTACTACTCATACTATGACGATTCCTCAAAGGTTTCTCAGGAAACATACCTCAAAGGCCTTTATAAGGCCAAGGCAGGACTCGTTCAGCCCGCTCTCGGTGGACTGAATCTTTTCAACCACCGCACCCACAAGGGTCCGATGTTCATCAACGATAGACACGTTCTTTAACGCTGTCGATAGACTGCCTGGCAGCTCTGCTCGAACGGAGGTTGCCGGCGGAATAAGCAGGCCGCCCACCGTTGAAAGTGGCTGCTCGCCTGATCCGGGAGCCTTAGAGGTCTCCCGGACCTGGTCCGGCTGTTGGCCGAACCCAAGACCTCCCCCGCTGATGGCACACTCCGGGGCCATCGCTCTCGTGTGTCCGGCTTCGGTGATATGCCCCCCTGGTCCAAGCCCCGTTGAGACGACACCTCAGTGTCGCGACGGGATTTTGGGGAAGGGGCCTCTGGAGGCGTTCTGCTCGACAAGGCGTCCGAGCTCAGCGAATCCTCGGATGAGGACTGGCTGGCGCGAGACCTCACCGGACTGTGCAAAACATAGCAGCAGTTAAAATTACTATGCCCGAAAACAATCCCGAAAGCGTACGCCTGTTCGGATTTTGTACACTTACGACTTTTCCAGGGGCTGGGCCCTGGAATCCCACTCCGGGCTGCTATCGGCAGCCGTGGTGGATGCCTCTGGGAGGGAACCTCTTCTCCTCTTGTGCGATTCAGCCTCCAGGGATGAGGGAGCTACGCGCTTCTTTCCACCTTCAGAGTGAGGCTCGTCCTCCTCTGCTTCTTCCTCTTCGTCTTCCGAAGAAGGAGCGTCGCTTGAGTCTTCGGAATTTGCGTCTGAGGCCTCGCGGTGACGGAGGCCACTCCGGGTCTTCTTGACCTTCCTGGAGGCCTCCTTCTTTGGCGCCTTGTAAGGCGCGGGGACCAGCATCTTCTTCAGAAGAGGTCCGGCCGGTTCCTCCGGCAACAGGGCCGGACAATGTATCCGCTCCAGTTTCTTTATCCTTCCCTGAGGTCATGATGAGACATGATTAGGATGTCTCCCTCACGACATGCCAACTGAAGCATGAATAGACAGAGCTTGAATGTGACTTACCGAGCATGGAGAATGGGAAGACTGATACCCACGGTCCTCAGTGGCGCCCGGCCACGATTTGCCGGGCTTAAAGAGCGCCTTCCAGATATCCTTGTGGGAGGAATCATAAAGCTCCTGAAGGGTGTGGTGCTCGGCTGGGTCGAACGCCCACAGAGTACAAGCTCGGCGCTGACAGGGGAGAACCAGGCGAACTAGCATCACCTGGACTACATCCACAAGTTTGACGTCCCTATCGACCACACCTTGAAGGCGCGTCTGGAGCAGTGACAGCTCATCGGACGAGCACTAGTTCGGGCCCTTTTTGGGCCAGGACGTGAGCCGCAGTGGAGCTTCGGATCTGAGCTGTGGAGCCGCCGCCCACTTTTTGCTGCGTGGATAGGTGATATAGAACCACTGCTGCTGCCACTCCTTGACGGAGTCGTTCAAAGTGCCCTTCGGCCAAACGGCCTTGGGCATCTTGCTCACCATGGCGCCGCCGCACTCGGCGTGTTCGCCGCTCACCACCTTGGGTTTTACATTAAACATCTTCAGCCACAAGCCAAAGTGAGGTGAGATACGAAGAAAAGCCTCGCATACGACGATGAACGTCGAGATATTGAGGAAGGAGTTAGGGGAAAGATCATGAAAATCGATCCCGTAGTAATACATGATTCCGCGAACAAATGGGTGCAGAGGAAACCCGAGCCTGTGGACAAAATGGGGAAGGAACACGACTCTCTCGTGAGGTTCCGGAGTGGGGACGACCTGTCCCTCCGGAGGGAGACGGTGGCCGATCTTCTGAGCCAGATACCTGGCGTTCCGGAGCTTCTTAATATCTTTCTCCCGGACAGTAGAGGCCATCCATCTGCCTCCTGCTCCGGATCCGGACATCTTTGGAAAGCCTCTCTTTGGTGGAAAGGAAGAGTGCTTGGGCATTAGGGCTCGAAAAGAGGGGAATGAGCAAGCGGAAGGAGAAAGGCGTGGGTAAAGAGAAAGAGGCCTTGTCTCTTTATAGGGGCGATAAGTGTTTTTTGCGCCTCCCCACTGGCCTGGTTGAGCCTGTTTGCCTCCCGCTCGCCGCGATTAGCGGTGCAGTTGGATTACCCATGTTCGTATTGATGACAATCCCGTGATAAGGGGACACGATCTCTGCTTTGACTAGACGTGTCAAGGAAATCGCCTCGCAATATGCACTGTGGCTGGCTATGGGAAGACGGTTCGAATACTGACCGGACCGTAATGACACGTCGTGTTGCTTGAAAAGTTGTCAGCAGATTGTATTTGTGAAACATTATTCTCTCTGTAGTGGCATACGAAGATCATCTTGTGGATCCGGACACGGTTTGAGTGTTCGATAATTACCTTGGAGTATTCGGAGGAGGAACCCGCCCTACAATGCCGAAGACAAGACTGCGCGCCGGACTCATCATCATTGAAGCCTGGTTCAGGGGCTACTCAGGGAGTCCTGGATTAGGGGGTATCCGGACAGCCGGACTGTGTACTACGTCCGGACTATTGAAGCGTGAAGATACAGGACTCAAGACTTCGGCCCGTGTCCGGAAGGGACTTTTCTTTGCGTGGAAGGCAAGCTTGGTGATCCGGATATTATATTTCCTTCCTTGTAACCGAATCCATGTAAACCCTAGCCCTCTCCGGTGTCTATATAAACCAGAGAGGTTGGTCCTTAGAAGGCCGATCACAATTACAATCATACCATCATAGGCTAGCTCGTAGGGTTTAGCCTCTATGATCTCGTGGTAGATCTACTCTTGTACTACCCATATCATCAATATTAATCAAGCAGGAAGTAGGGTTTTACCTCCATCGAGAGGGCCCGAACCTGGGTAAACATCTGTGTCCCTTGCTTCCTGTAACCATCAGCCTTGACGCACATATCGGGACCCCCTACCCGAGATCCGCCGGTTTTGTCACCGACAATGGCCCTGCAGTTGTTGTGGCTGCCCATGTCGGGCACGTGCATTCGATGCAGGGAACTGTTGAGTGGGGACTATAGCTCCCTTCTGGTGTATGCTTCCCTTGTTGGAGCAGCTGCGGTGAGTCGGAAGACGGTGTGTCTGAAGATGCAGATAACGCATAATGTTAAGAACGACATATCTCTTTGATCTGAAGAAATACACTAAGAGATCAACAGCAAGGTACGAGAGTGGTCACACGTCTGTTGACTGAAGACTAAATTGGGGTCACACGATTTTATTTTATTTTGGTACTGTCCGATCTACGCCGGATGGCTTGATGGCCGTCTTGTGCTTCCCGGCTGACACTGTTCGGAATCTTCCCCGAAGAGCCAGCGACCAACGGCAGAGCAACCTGCCTCCGCCGTCCGTAGCCCCGGCCAAAACCCCGCTCCCCGCCCCACCGCACTGCCGTGGTTGCGCCACCCTCGGACAATCCACAAAGACTCCCCGTCATCCAGATCCGTCGGCGGCAGTACCTTCAACCCACGCAGCTCTAAAAGATAGCCATCTAAGCGCTGCTTCCGCGGCGAACTTGCGGCCCCGCACCCTTATGTTAGACACCAGCCAACCGGCAGCCTAGGAGCTCCGCCGCCGAGGGTGCTGCTTCCCATTGGGAATCGATTGGCCCGAATAAAAATTCAGACAACCGACACCTAAATAAAGTGATTTGAGATGAGGGTGCGACATATCTGGCGGCATGGTGAAGTAGGCAGGTCCAGCCGAAGTCGCCGAGGTCGGGCGCATTATTGATGGCGACCGGCGGCAGGGAAAGAGCGATGTCGCCACGGTCGACGGCTATGCGGAAGTAGCGCCAGGACTCTGGACGGATCCGAAGTTCGAGCCGCTCCGGCGCCGTGAACAACGGCGGGGGTGAATCGGCTCTAGTATGGTTCACACGGCCAACGTCGAGGCAGCACCAACAGCACGGAGTAAGAGGCACACGGCCCAGTGCACGACGGCAATTGGACAGCGTCTCCGGCATTAGAGAGGAGGGCGGCTGTGAAATTGGTGCGGTGGGGGGCGCCATGGAGGTGGGGCTGAGGTTTCGTGGCTCGGGAGAAGGGAGCTTCCCGGGTAGAAGGTGATTTGGCGCCCACGAATGGGGGCGGGCGGGGGGGGGGGGATTGGGAGGGGAGTGGAACCATGTCTTACGGACGCATTTGTCTGAAATGTGAGGAGGAGTTACAGTTCTACCCTTGCCTATAGGCTTCTCGGCTTGGGTCTGTGTACTGAGGGTCGGGGATAGTACAATGACTTTGCTTCTCCCCAAATAGTGGGCGGGAGCGATTTCAAAGTAGGAGGGCGTGTTTTGAACTATAGTGGGCGCGAGCGATTTGAGGCGAGAGAGTGTGTTTTGAAATAGTGGGCGTGAGCTATTTGAGGCGAGGAGAGCGTGTTTTGCCGACCATGGTTTATGAATTATTTGGCACATGTCATTTCGGCCGAGGAGAAGGCGCGCTTGGATGAAGTTACGAACCTACCCTCGATGTACAACGGGCCAATTGATGCGTGTCCCACATAGGACGGTAATTTTGCGTCTCCCATTTATCGGGCAAATTCCACCGAGCAGAGAGGATGTTTAATGGTTCATTCAAATTTTGGGAGAACGAGCATCCACGTCTACCTTACCAAGTCGATTCGAATCAAATTTTGAAATATTATCTTGCCACTTCTTTTTTAGATGGAGAGATGATGCTCGGGAGTAATGTGTTTTTCTCGTTGCTTGCGATTTACTATATGACAAATAGTTGACCCACTAAAAAACGCAAATCAAACCCAAAATGAAATATCTTGATTCAATGAAATAGCTCGTTCAGTAGGTCCAAATAGTGAACTAAATCCAAAATTGAACACCTCAATCGAGTAGCATGTTGTACAGTATTATAGTACTCCATGAACATGTTGAAAGAGAAATTAATGAACTTGTTTGATATACGCATATATCCGTTCATGTGTGGATTGCAGACAACATGTTCTCCAATTTAAATATTTGAATGTAAGTTTATATCGAAACATGGTTTATATCAGTCTTTGATGCATAAAACGCGACCTCCCCCTCTCCCAGACTCCTGTTCTTTCTCTCTCCCTCTCTCTCTCTCTCTCTCTCTCTCTCTCTCTCTCTCTCTCTCTTGCCGACAATCTTCAATTCTGTCGCACGCATCCGACACAAAAACCTTGTTGGTCCCTCTCCCTTTTTCTCCCTCTGGGTCTGTCTCTCTCTCTCTCTCTCTCTTTGTATGTGTGTCGGAGTGGGGGGGGGGGTCTTTCTAGTTCGCATGCATATATACACCATCTATAGGTCTCTCTCGCACACTATGTATGATACTCTAACTAGTCCAAGCTAGATATCTTTGGTGCACTCATCGTACGCACACAAATTCCTTGGCTCTTTGCCCGTAACTCTCTCACGCACCACTATGTCGTCTCGGAGCTCTTCCCCCACTCTCTCAAAATCTCCACCCACCTAAAACTCTATCTCTCTCCCTCGTTCTCTCTCCATCTCACACGCACACACACACACAGACAATCTCATGCCCAGCTAGCCAAGTATGATGGTCTCTCACTCAATTGTAGGCACACGCAGTCCCCCCTATATGTATATGACTAGCTAATCTTAGTCTCCATCACAAACATGTGCATGGTCTATCTCGATTTCTCTCAGGGCATCTTTCTATCGCGCACGCACTCCCTCGATCTCCCACCCATATAGTCCCCTCACAATCTCGAGGGGATCTCTTTATCACAAACACACCCTCTCTCCCTCCCCATGCGTCCATGCCATCCATGTGTCCCTCTCGACCTTTTTTCCTTGTTGGCCAGACTTTTATTGGACACGTGCTACAGGGGTGTCTCTCTCCGTTGCAAACAATCACACACTAGCTATCTTCGTGTATCTCCTCGCCTCGCTTTTCCGTCTCGGAGATGCATGCGTGATATGTTCGCATAAGAAACCAAAAAACACACACTCTCTCTAATTTATCGTTTTTTGTCACTTCCTCTTTCACACACATACTCTTTTTGCACACTTACTCATTCTCCTTCACACGCACTTGATCTGTCTCGACTGAGGCACTCTCCTCCGTCCATAGCATATAGATTTATTGAAAAGTCAAACATCATAAAGTTTGACCATGTATGTGGAGAAAAAGAATTACATCTAGTACGGCAAACATATCTATATCTATACTACTATATAGTATACGAGTAATTCACAATATGGACCGTTAGATAGTCTCAATCGAATGGCTGACGTTGGTTTGCTCAGGCCCTCAATCATTGTGGCCACATGTATCGACTTCATATACAAATTTGTCTATAATCAACATAAACGGTTGAAGGTAACCGAAACAGAAGTGCACATCTAACACATAAGTTCTTCAACCACATACACAGAAACATGACCTCATTTGTCACTCAATCACAGCTTCAATTGTTGGCTTCTCTTTCAGATTAGCCTGCACCAAATAGACCCAATGATCTGCTAAAAAAAGAATAGACTCATTTTATGTCAAGTGTCATTTGCTAAAAGATTGCAAGAACTAAGACCATATCTATATGATACATTATAAGAACATATCCGGCATCTCAATTTCTCAAATTAACATGGCCAAACCTTAGCTCCATCCCTTTCAAATTATCATATAATAACTGAGTGGAACTATAAGACATAGAATTGTATTAAATGTTGCCAACAAATGCATGAGTAATGTGGTTTTGAGAAAATAGTAATACCTAACCTCGAAAGGATGCAGCTGCTGAATATAACAGTTCGGCAATGAAGAACACAAATAAAAATACATTATATTTCTACTTGTAGATAAACAATCAACAAAGAACCAGGAGAATCAGCATACGGCTCAACCTAATTTGCAAATCACTCAACAATAACAGGGAGTTTAAGTCTCTGCATTTCAGTCTTTCAAAATCATTTATATGGATATATGCTGCACTTTAGATTAGTGTGTACTGCTTACTATTTTGGGTAGCATCTATATTACTAGAAAGGGTACTAGGGCAGGCTCGGCATTGGTACCAATTGTCGGAACATACAATAAGAAAATAGTAAGTTCCAAGAAGCAAGTAATAAAAAGATTAACTAAATTAAGGTGACATACAGTATGGCCCATGATAGAAGCCCCTCAACATATCCTTGTCTTGCTACTTGTTATTAACATAACATACATTTCTTGTGCATAGCTACTGGTAAAAGGTTTTTCCTCGTATAGTTTCATTGTCAATACTCTAAAATATAATGTCGAGGCACATATCAGATGTTCTTGAGCATACTAGTGTAGCATGATCTCGCAATATCCAAAACTTGAATCAAAATTAATCATTGCATCAATAGCACATAAATCAAAATGACTAATATATCAATCTGCAAATAAATCGATGGAGCTGTGAACCATACATATCGAACATCATTTGTAGCAAGCTTGCTCATATGTTTGAATCAGTACAAAGCACGTACCTGAAGCAGATTGCCTATAACGATTGTCTTATTTCTCCATTGATGTGCTTCTCAATAGATGAAAGCCTCTGTACAAAATAGTACCAAGATTTAAGAAGCATGGAGGCTACTTTCTACAAAACACATGAAAGGATCAATCTTATTATCTTTGCTCCTATTTGGAGTATTATGATGATAAAACAATTAGTAAAAATGCTTTTGCAGCTTAGTACAATAAAGAAAAACTAGGGGCCAGAGCACAAGATGGGAGATGACTTTCGCCAGAGGTAATGGACACCTCCAAACCGATCGCTCACCGGAGAACTAAATCATGGACCAACATCACCACTAATGAACCAAGTCGAGTAATAACTTCAACTTCTTGTTGCCAGCTACTCTGTTTCATTGATGATGATCCTAGTGTTAGCAATGCAAGTGCTCAATGCTGCTTCCTAAATGCTAACATGATAAAAGAGAATAAAATCAAGAGGTATGGACAGACAAATTACAGATCTAACTGTATCTGGTCTTATCATGCTAACTTAATAAAGAAACAGAAACGGCCGAGCAATTATAAATCCTGTTTTGGAGCTTCATATCTATCTATATCTGTACTTAAGCATAACAACCTGATGATATTGACAATGTCCTCCTAAGATTTCAGTTTCTTCCCCTGCATCATAGTTGAGATGAGCTGGTCAATGTGCTTTCATGTACACAAGTCAACATTTGGCACAAAAAAAAACACAGTAATTACAGTTGTATGCAAGCATTCGAAAGAAAAGTATTATATGGCATTGCACTTCATATATAGAAAAGCAAGAACCAAAAACAAAGATGCAAGACGGCAGGAGAGAAGGATTACCTTTTTTATTGTGGTGAGCTCCGTGGAGAGTTTATCCACCTGCTCCTGTTTGTACTCCTTCAGGGAGGAACGTCTCCCCTGGTCTATCATATATTGGATGTGTCCCCCGACTTGAGGCAGTCGTCGTCATATTGGTGAGGCGGATCTGCGAGGGGAGGTGTTGGATCTGTAAGGGAGGCAGAGAGGAGAAGGAAGGGGCGAACAAGCAGGCGATACCATCCCTGCTTTCCCAGGTGCTGACGATGCAAGGAGGGGGCGCTCGGGTGTGCTGTGAGGCAGAGGCGCACATGCGCCGCCGGGGACACGGCCTGGGTCGCTCGACCGGTGAGGACGAAGGGACAGTAGGCGAAACCGAAGTAGAGGGATGGCAGACTCGAGGATGTGCGCAACGAGTAGGTGGATCGTCGACCTGCTACGACGAAGGCGGCGAAGGATGCTGCTGGGGCAGCAGTGAGGGTAGATTCAACGACGTGGTAGCTGGAGTGCGGCAGTGGCGGAGTGGAGACGAGGGTTCTGATTTGGGGATCGAGGGTTTCCTTCCTGTTTCGCTTTTGTACTGGGCCTATTCCTGTAAGCCCATAACTCACAGGAAAATTGGAGGAGCGCGCGGGGCTGAATTCCTTAGCGCGGGAAGGCCCATTTAGTTGGAGAGAAGTGAGCGCGAAAAGCTAAATTGTTCTCCTGTCGGCCTCAGCCCACAGGGAAATATCTTTTTCCTGTGATCCAGTTGCGGGCCTGACAGGAAAATTATATGACCGACAGAAATATTTGCGTTTCTGGTAGTGACCGTTGGATCTGAAAATCGAACGGCTGTTACTCCAGGGATTCGCGCGGGTGCAGCCGGTCTCCTCCGAGCGCACATGGCAGCTGCCAGGCTGATCTTATCACGTAACATATGGGGCCCATCTCTGCACCTTCCAGTAAACTCCACAGAATTTTTTTTATTACTTTAACATCTACTCCGGCAAAACGAAAGGAAGTCCTGCACGGTACAAACCTCCAGAAAACAATCAACCTCAAAATGCTTCAAGTCTCCATGATACAAACGGAAAGTTATTACACTGGATAATAAAAAGTAAACACCAATCTTTGTTCGCCGCAAAAAGAATGTCCTGCTGGTCCACGTGCCAATATAATTTTGTGTTTTTTTGGACAATGTATTCTCCTAAAGTAAATATTTTTTCTTCTTTTACATTTTTATCAATCTATATTTAAAGCAATATGTGCACATAGTTAAATATGTATTATTTCGACCAAAAAATATTTACATTTCATATCTTCCAAACTACGTACATCATAAGGACATAATATGAATACATTATTTTTTTGTGTTGTCAAAAAAAATAATTGGATAGATATATGTTGATGATACAATAGTTTTATTAAGGAAAAGACGTGTCTTAGATAAAATGTCAAGCGCGTATTTGAGAATCTCCAAAAATACTTTACGATCATTTTAATGTTAATTTATGTTCAAGATAATGAGTTGTGACTATTTTAATATTAAGAAAAATTCTCTATATATTGTTAATACACCCTTCACGTCGTCTGCCATATGGGCCTAATATAAGGATCAACGATACATGTTGGAAATCTCTAATGGTTTATTTCGGAGTTTTATCGACACAGTACACTAACTGGGGCAAAAGACATGTGAAAAAACTGCTGATAAAACTACAAGAAAAATAATAAGAACTCCTTTAAATGTTGAATTAAGGGCCCACCTGCATGTCACATACCCAAAAATAATTTGTTTCAGTAAGTTCTGTCGATAGTCAGATTCACCACAACTTCATCTTCCTCCTCAATCCAGTGTTGTTCTTCTTCTTTATGGAACCATCGTCCAACTCCAGCCCAATAACTCACCGCCCCACCCTCTGCCCCGCTCCACTCCACCTCTTCTGCCACTTCGGCCTCCCTCTAATCGTCGCCATGTTCCATCGCCGACGAGCTCCCCACACCCACCTTGCACCCGAACGCATCAATCTATGACTCCCCTCTACCGACGACGATGTTGTTGCGTCGTCCCCGGCTCCGGGTCGCTCCTAGCTCGGCATCACTGGCACACCTGTCTTGACATAAGACGCTAGGTGAGTTATTCAATACTTTTTGGTGCATGATAAGTATTGACGTGCAAAGCATGTGCAACTAACTAGTACCATTAGATTCATCATGAGATGTAGTTTTGTATGATGTATCTTTGGTATTGTAGATATAAATAACATATGCGTAAACCTGATCAAAGTTTCCAAAGTTTGACTTCTAAAAAATTTACATGCACTGCATTATCGAGCGGATGAAATATCTCTTTCCCCCTCTCAGCTATCTGACGCACCACTCAGCCTTATCGGGGCTCCTCAATCTCTCTCAAACTTTATTGGTCAGTTTGGTTCATGACCTGACCCTCATGCCTTGATGGCCGGTACTGCCTGGTGTGGACGTGAGATGTAAAATATTTCTGCCTGGCCAGGCTTGTGTGGTGCTGAAGCGTTTGGTTCATGCCTGGGCCAGGCAAAGCATCAACGTCCCATCAATCAATCCATGCATCAATTATTTAATGCTAATATCCATCCATGTTGCTGTTAGCCTCGTGGCCGCACGACCAGGCACGGCCAGGCGTTCGAAATCGGTCGCTTGGGCCAGGCTACTTGCAATGTCTGGAGTTCAGCCAGGCTAATTAAAGTGCAAGGGAACCCAGGCCTGGCGGGCTTTCTTTTTCACAGGGTAGCAACCAAACAAGCGTGCATGAAATCCAGCCACAACCCCAAGCCACGCAAAAGATGCTCAGGACGCAAGCCAAACTGGCCTTATATCTCCCTGGTTCACACATACACATGTCTCGCTCGCGCTATACATATAGACCCATCCAACACTCTCCGCCCTTGTTCTACATAATCCCTCACTCCATCATAGGGTCTGTTTGGATTCATGGGTTAGAGTTAGTTTGGGTTAGTTTGGAGTCAACTAACCCAAAAAGATCCAAACAGGAGGGTTAGTTTGGGTTAGATGCATCTAACTCATCCAAAAAAACTAACCCATCCAAGAGGTGCTTATTTGAATTAGTTCTTCTTGGGACCACCAATAAACACTTTTTTCTCTCGCTCTCCCCGCAGCAGATCCCTCCCCACTTCCTTGAAGCTTCTCATCCTCTCCCGCCCTCCCTCTCGCACCGCCCGTGAAGGTGCCTCCCCGTATCCGCGCTCCATGTAACCCTACCATCCAAACACCTCTTTACTTAGAGTTAGTTCAGGGTTAGTTCAGGGTTAGAATCTAACTCTAACCTCTAACTGAGTTAGAGTATCCAAACATGGCCATAGGCGCAAGCACTCCCCCCTCCTAAGTATGATTATCTCTTACTAGCCATCAGGAACACACATATTGTCTCCTTCCATCCATACGTCTATCTCAATATCTCTCGGGGCATTTTCTATCGCGCACACACCTTGTCACTCGATCTCCCACCCATGTAGTCGCATCACGATCTCCAGGGGATCTCTCTATGACAAACATACACTCTCTCCTCCCCATGTCTGCATTTTCTCCGTACGTCTCTCGACCTCTCTCCCTTGTTTGTCAGACCCCTCTTGGCCACGTGTTAGGGGTCTTGTTCTCTCGGTTCCAAACAACCACACACTATCTCCTCACCTTTCCTCCGTTGTCGAAGATGCATGTGTGATATGTTTGCATAAGACACGCACGCTTTTTCTCTACTTTTATCGTGTGTTGTCCATGTCTCTTTCACACACGCACACACACTTTTTTCACTCTCTCTCTCTCTCTCTCTCTCTCTCTCTCTCTCTCTCTCTCTCTCTCTCTCTCTCTCGTTAGGGACTCTGTCACGTCCATAAGCATATGGATGTTTTGAAAATCAAACCTCAGAAAAGTTTGACCAGGTATATGTGGAGAAAAAACATTTACATCTGGAACGATCATTAGATTCATCACAACATGTACTTACTCCATACTATCATTTATCTTCGGTATTGTAGATATAAGTAATTTCTTTATAAACTTGGTCAAAGTTTCAAAAGTTTGACTAAAAAAAGTTGGAACTAAATTATCGAACGGAGGGAGTAGCTCTTTCTCTCTCTCTGTTATCTCTCATGGGCCTCCCCTCTCACTCGAACTCTCTATACCGACGGATTATACGCTCACTGTGTCAGCGTATAGCTCCGTATATTGTTTAGTTGACCGGTCAACCAATCCACATGCTGCCTTGTCAGCTCGTGTTCTGTATCTTCGTGTGCTGGCCCATGTGGCAGTGGGTGAAAATAAGTAAACTAGAGGCCCATCTGACATGCGGTGAAGTAAACAAAGTTGAAACCACTCGGGGTAGCACCCCGCACGCTAGTAAATTGAGGGCGCATTGAGGACAAACTTCTTGCGCACGAAGGACGCACTCGCGCACAATTCACCACTGCGCGGCGGCATGCACAGAAGGACGCACTCGCGCACACCCAGCACACAACACACACCAGCACACGTGTACACCGGCGTCGCCGCCGGTTGAGATGGACGGCGAGGCAGCCAACAAGCGGAGGCGACTCGAGCCAAAACCGCATCTGGCGAGCCTGGACTTCATCAGCAATCTCCCCGACGACATGCTGCTCGTCATCATCGGCCTCCTCCCCACCAAATCTGTCGAGCGGACCACCCTGCTCTCCCGGTGGTGGCGCCCCCTCTGGTGCTGCGTCCCCCTTAACCTCACCGTTGACAGATGCCTCTGCGACGGGGATTGCAAACGCATGGCTGCAGTCTCCAAGATCCTTTCATCGCACACTAGGCCAGCCAGACGCCTTGACATCCGCATGTTCAGTACCAACTGCAAGGTCCAACCCAAGTTCGATGAGTGGTTCTTATCCCCCGCTCTAGATCAGCTCGAGGAGCTCAGCTTTGAAGCTGGACGATGTCGCTCTCTGCCGCCGTCCGCGCTCCGCCTCACGCCAACGCTGCGCCACGCCAGCTTCAGCTCCTGCTATCTTCCCCAGATTAATGCCACGCCCGCCCTTCTTCTCCCTCAACTCAAGCAGCTCGACCTCTTCGACGTTGTCATCTCGAAGAAGGCTATGGAGCACCTGCTCCGCAGCTGTACTGCGCTCGAGTACCTTCGTCTTGAGCAAATCCGCGGGTTCATTAGCCTCCACATCGCCTCGACGAATCTCAGATGGACTTATGTGTCTTGCTGGCCCCGCAACAAGACATCAATTGGGAAGAGATCACTCCAGTTGTTCCACGTTATGGTCACTGAGAATGCGCCTTTCCTTGAGAGATTGCTTGTATCGGATCTAGAAGGTCCAACAAAAATCAAGGTCATTGACGCGCCGAAATTGACAGCGTTGGTGTACTCGTCTGCCAAATTCTCCGAACTCTTTATTGGATCCGTAATAGTTCAGGTACATCACTCATCTTCTTCTACGTCTTCTTGAAATTCACATTTTTAAATTTCTTCTTGATGTATTTACGACCGTCTTCCAGAAAATGATTCCCACAAGCTTGACCTATACTAGTAGAAAAAGGGTCAAATGTGAAGCACATTAGTGCCGGTTTGTAAAAAACCCGGCACTAATGTGATCAATAGTGCCGGTTCGTGGCTCCGATCAATAGTACCGGTTCGTGTTGAGCCTTTAGTACCGGTTCGTGCCACGAACCGGTACTAAAGGGGTAGTGGCAGGCTGGCGTCAGGCCGGGTCCCCACGAGCCCCTTTAGTACCGGTTTGTGTTACCAACCGGTACTAAAGGTCTAACCTATAGTACCGGTTCGTGCCACGAACCGGTACTAAAGGGGACAAGCCTTTAGTACCGGTTCGTGCCACGCACCTGTACTAAAGGGGCCAATTTTCAAACTCTACCCCCTCGTGTATCTCCATTTCAGTTTTGAAAAAATCAAAATAAAATGATAATAACTTCAAAAAATAAAATACTTAGAGAGGTAGTTATATTACTATATCTACTAGTTAGGAAAATTTGAAAACTTAAATTTGGACATGTTTTGCAAAAAGTGTAGGGAAAATGTAAAACGGCTATAACTTTTGCATACGTTGTCGGAATAAAACGTATAATATATCAAAAAATTCAGCACGAAAATCCGCATCCGATGGAGACTGCCTACGGCCTGTTTGGAATTTTTTAGAATCCTCAAATTCGAAAAGGAAAAAAAGATGTGGCCAAATTTCAGTTTTTTTAAAAATATTTGGTTAAATTTGGTCAAACTACTTATTCAAGAAGTATTAATGTTACTACATAATTATTCATGAATATTAGTGTTACTAAATAATTATTTCAATTTTTTGAATTTTGGTCAAACTATGGTCAAACTATGGTCAAACTATGGTCAAACTATGGTCAAACTATGGTCAAACTTATTCAAGAAATATTAGCGTTACTAAATAGTTACTGTTTTTTTTAAATAATAGTTTCAAACTCAAACGGTGAAATGTGTGACTTCATGCTCAAGCTAAACTCCTGAGGGTTAATGGGATTGACATCTTACTATTGTCAGGAAAACAACAAGTGCAGACTCGGAAATGAAGGAGAATAGAACCTGAAAGTTAAGCGTGCTCGAGCTGGAGTAGTGAGAGGGATGGGTGACCGGTCGGGAAGTTAGATGATTTGGAATGAGTGATCCACACTTGAGCAGTTAAGAGAGGTGATTAGAGACTAAATCATCAAATAATTCAGAAAAATTAGAAATCGAAAAAAAAATAAAAAAATTCCCAAAATTTTCAAAACAAATAAAAAAACATTTAGTACCGGTTGGTAACACCAACCGGTACTAAAGGTCCCCCATACTAGGGTGCGAGCTCACGCCACGTGGTGGCACTTTAGCGCCGGTTCGTGCCGAACCGGTACTAAAGGGGGGGGGGGGCCTTTAGTGCCCACACTTTAGTGCCGGTTCCATAAACGGCACTAAAGGCCCTTACAAACTGGTTTTAAAGCTCCGTTTTCTACTAGTGCTAGTCCATGCGCATAGTGAAGATCTTAGCACTAAAATCTATCGGCCCCAATCTGGATCAAGTTGTTGGATTCCTTACATGCTTTCCGTGCACGGAGAAGCTACTCATCGAGGTGAAACTTCTTTCCTATAAATAAACGGTAATCACAACGTAGCTCAATTTTTTTGTAATTTTCCCAAATTACGATGACAAGTGTAGTGTTCAAAACTGCATCTACGCACTGCACTGAAAGAAATGTTTTTAGTATTTTTTCTCACGTGATCACCTGCATCGTTTTTATGCTGTACTACTATAGTAGCCTAGGCTAGTCATAGTGGAAAGTAACTTAGACTACTCCAGTAACTCTATGGTTACCCTAAGAGCAAGTACTACCTCCGTCTGGTTTACTCTTCCAATTTTGTAGTATCAAAATTTGACCATAGATTTAACTGACAAAATGTTAATGCATGTCACTAAGAACTATATCGTTGGATTCGTATTTGAACATAATTTCAAATGGTGTAATTTTTAGGGACATGCATTGGCATTTTCTTAGGTAAATCTATGGTCAAAATTTTATACTTATTACGAGGTAGTATTCCCTCCGTCCCAAAATTCTTGTCTTACATTTTTTTAGATACGGATGTATGTAACACTAAAATGTAACTAGATACATCCGTATTTAGACAAATTTAAGACAAGAATTTTGGGACGGAGGGAGTACAAAAGTGGGCTATGTAGGCCAAAACATGTGCCAAATTCACTTGTGATGCATTTGGCATCGATGCCCCTCCATTGCTCACCTGGTGCCCCAATCTGGATCACCTACTTTGCTCCGGTGCCAAATTAACTCACGCAATGAAAAAACACTGTGTGGGAGAGAGAGAGGACTGAGGCAATAAAAAAACACTTGTTTGGGAGAGTGAGAGGCTGGTGTAGTTGGTTTGATTGATTTGTTTATACATGTGGGTCTGTGTGCACAGCGGTGCCAACTCTCTCACATCGCGAGAGCGGTGCCAAAATCTTTTGATTTGACATCGATGCGTATTATGTGGCATATTTTTGCGAAATATGGCATCGGCCACATAGTGGAAAGCAACAAATGCCCAAGCTCTTCACGTCTCCTAGTTAAATGAGAGGAAACAGAAAGAGAGAGAGAGAGAGAGAGAGAGAGAGAGAGAGAGAGAGAGTGAGTGAGTGAAAAAATATCACTAGCCAGCCAACCCTATCGTATGAGCGAATGATATTGGTACCTCTTGCTGACACGGCAATCTTATGCAGCCATCTGCTCTAATATGTTCTCTTCTTTTGCAGATAAATAAAGACCCGAAAGTGAAAAATGTGCTGCACTATAACAATCTCATCGAATGCCTTGATCTCCATCTTACAGAAATTGATTTGATCGACTACCGAGGCAGCACATCTGAGATTAAATTGGCCAGGTTCTTTGTTCTGGAGGCAAGTGTGCTCAAGGTAATGAGGTTTGGCATTCTCTGGCGCAACTATGAATGGCATGCTGATCTCCGCAAGCGTCTAAGCCTAAATGACAAAGTCTCCGCAGAAGCTGAATTTGTTTTTGAAACATCAAGTGGCCAGAGACTCAAAAACTTATTTTCCCATTAGTGACTTGTCAGGGCGGTGGATTTTAGTTTGTACGATAGTGCTGCATCCACCTAAAGTAACAAAAGTTCTTACGCAAACTTCCTAGTAATTCCCTCTTCGTAGGTGCAGCATTAGTCCTAACATTTGTAATATCAGTTTGAAATTTGTAATATTGCCGTGTCCTATTCCTGCGTTTTCAAAATCCTGCGAATCAAACAGGTCCTGAGTTGGTGATGATGTTGTGCCTCCCATCTTTCACCAATAGCCGTCGGATCTAGATCTGACGCATACAAACCAAGCTTCTCCATTTTTGCAAAAAGATGCCCGCACTTGTTCCCTATTTACAAACAACTCCTTGTCTCTCACAATCAGCCTTATCTCCTCGCCACCACATCTAGAAGGCCGTGGAAAAATCTGGCGCGATGGCCGCTGCCGGAGCCATCCACCCCCAATCTTGGTGTTCCTGCAATGCACGGGCATCTACGCACGGGAAATTATGTCGAACAGGGCTAGTTGTAAGCAGGCTAACTCTACAGCCATGATGATAGTGACTGCAGACGGTGAGGCTGACTATGGTATGCCGAACACGGCGCCTATACTCAGGTGTCATCTCCGGCGCACGGTCTTGTCACTTCACTATGAGGAGCAACACGTAATAATTTGACCAACGGGTAGTACAGTGCTAGTACTCCTACGACTACATTGATAGTACTACTACTAGTACTAGTAGCACCACCGTCTGGATTTAGGAGTACTACCACGTCCATCTAGATTTTAGTATTTGACTCGCAATATCTAGTAATGCATGTCACAAAAAATGTATTACTCCCTCTGTAAATTAATACATGGTGTTTTATTCCTATCAGCGAGAGAACTTAATGTTTTTTTGCTAACTAGAGTACTAATAGGATTACGTGCAATGAACCAAACACTGCATGTCATGTTTGGTAGTCTCGAGTCATTGAAAGCATGCACGACCCACATCTCTCATTGGTTGATATGTCACAAAATAAGAAACAAGGATGGAGTTAATGTAATGTGCCTAAGTGTTTTGGGATTATTTGGTTTTCGTAAGGTGACTTACACAACATTTAAGTTTACATGCATTAACATTTTATTAGTTAAATCAAAGGTCAAAACTTGGCGCAAAATGCAAAGGGGACCAATAAACAAGTAAACATCAAACTTCTCTCGTTTGGCCCCAACTAGAGGTTCGGTGAGATGACTATACTGCACCGGCACGGAGGGGGACGCGGCTTCGTTGACTTACGGCAACTGCCTTTGGGTGAATGACACGTGGGCACAGGGGGTGGCTGGCCCACCTATCATATAGCCAAAGGCAGGTGCAGTAGAGGGCCGAGGAGTAGTACAAAATCCTACGCACCTGCGCACGCTAACCAAGGGAAAGAGTGATCACTCGAATCACAAGATCAGTTGACTAGAAGCTAAGCTAGACCCATGGAGGCGATGAGCGCGAGCATCAGCCGGCTATGCCAGATGGTCCACGACGCTGGCCTGCGGCCCGGCACCGAGGAACGTCTCCAGGTAGTATTGCTTGAGGCTGCCAGGGCGAGGGGCCGCTTGGACGACAGCTTCGTCTCCTTGTTCGACGAGGTCCTCGTCGGTTTCCTCGACAAGTTCACCGTCGTCAAGAAGCTCGTGGATGACTTTGACGTAAGACTCCAGCCGACGCGCCCAGGCTCTGCGATGCCCGCCTGTGGCACCCCGCTCCGCATGGAGCAGGGGGCCTTCGCACGTCAGCCCAAGATAACACTGACGACATGGTCCATGATCTGACATTCGGTACAAGAATATTCATCAAATACATGTGTATATAATTACATCAGTGATGAATATAATTTTCTGGCATAGCCCTAAGGCTATTTACATGGTAGCGGAAGTATTTAAATGGCGGCGGAAGTCTTGGCGGCATATCACTCTGGCTGGGCTCCACAACTCACAGGACTGGCAAAATTACGGCCTAGCACGACAAAACAAGTGAACGACCTACAAAACTGGCATGACATGCCAGGTCAGTACATTGAATGTACTTGCAAGACAACCAAATACATAGCATCCAAACAAGCAGAAGACAAAGCAGGAACCAAGCGTCTACAACAACTATCCAACATCAGAACTAAGCATGGCATGATATCAACCCAAGGACATAAATCAAACTAACATCATATGGCATCTTCTAGCATGGCAACAACATGGCATAGCAAATTTATTTCTAACAAGGCAACAGCAAAACATAGCATATCATCTCAATCATACCAATCAAAGCATGGCATGGCATCATGAAACTATTCTAGAAATAAACTACCAATCATATCAAATGCAGACATAACATGTTAGCTGTATGCAACCATCTCATGATCTACCATGGTTCTTTAAATGCAAACATATAACTCATGCAATGCAACCAAACTTTTGCACTGAGTCCCTCGGACTCTCTTACCAACGGTGATCACCTCACTTCCTGATCACAAATCGAAACAAACTCGTGATCCTTACGGTGATCACAACCCGACCAATATTGGCCCGTGATCCTTACGGCGATCACAACCCGACCACATCTGGCCTGTGATCCTGACGGCGATCACAACCCGACCACATCTGGCCCGTGATCCTTACGGCGATCACAACAACATTAATCAGCTTAAATATTTCCGGTTTATCCTCCATTTCGACCAAGACCCGATAGTGTTCCCTACTACGAACTTACGCCCATGACCGAGGACGCGGCTATCGATAGTTTAAATACACTCTGCAGAGGTTAGTACATTGTACCCACACTACAGAACCCATGGCCTCACACTCCCATTCAGGTGGACCAACGGCGTTCCGACAAAACCGATCTACTGTCATGACACTCTCCCGGCCACTCCGACTCAGTCCCCATCGGGCTAGTCCTGGGTGGCCCCGTGTCTACCTCCAGACACAACGACCACCGTCGTGGCCTGACCCACTCTGGGATCCTCGCGCAAAATCAAATCAAAACCGGGCACACAAGGCTTATGTCCGCCTACCTGATCAGGGTAGCGCGCGCCCATAACCTTCCCTCGTTAGAGGCACCGGCGAGAGGCACGACAATAGACCGCATTAGGGACTTCCCATACCGGCAAATGTGGTTGCACTGGAAAAGTTCGATTTGGCGGCACTATGACTCGATCCCATCGATGACGGAGGGGTTTTGTTATTAAGTCATATTATTATCTTCTCCATCATCAATCATCATACGAGCATTTTTAACATGAATGCAACCAGGAGCATACATCATACCAATGCTTTAACAAAACATCGAGCTTCTCATGTGAACACTTACAACATAAAGAACATGACAATACCAAGTACTAACATATCCACGGTGCATTACCATCATCATAGCAGTTTATAACGACGACATGAAAATAATTTAGAGTAGTAACATGGCATCATCAGTAACAACAGTCTAATTATCATAGAAAAATATATCATGAACACACAAGCATGCATGATAAGCACAACGAAATAACTGCAGACGAAAACGAGAAGAAATAACTGCAACTACACACACACAAGGTGCAAGCAAAGTCAACATGCAAGTTCAAGGCTCATGATAAGAGGTTGGCATGCCTGGGGGTCGACAAATACTCCGGGAAGAAGTGAGAAACGACCGCGGAAAAATTTGCCGGAAACAGTTCTCTCTTGGAGGGGGCTGTTTACGGACAAGGGCAAAGTGGTCATTTTCATATTGTCAAACCATAGAGAAAATGGTAGGAACGGAACGGGATCGACGAGACGAAGACGTGGGCGTTGGATTTACCTCAAACGAGGTTATGAGTAAAAAGATACGGGCGTTTAAAACTAAGGGACAGATGTGTAAAAATACTTATACAAACAGGTGCCTGGAAGTTTGAAACTGAATGCTTCTTTTCAGAAATTCGTGTTCGATCCAGAGAAACAGATTCGCGGAGGGCGCTTCCACTTGCCTGACGTGGCGAAGACCGGGTCAAAGGGCAGAGGCGGGCTCGGGCTCCAGTGCTGCTGACGAGTGGGGCCGCAAGGCCCACCTGGCCAGGTCAACGCGCCAGCCGGCCGGCTCCTTCTACTCCGCTCGAGCGCACGACCGGCCGAGGCACTGGACCGCCTCGACGGCGATTGCCGGCGGCTCCGGCCACCGCAGACGACGGCCGACCCACCCACATGTTCAGGAGAGAGAGGAGCATCCCGAGGTGGTCTCCATCGCCGGTGACGAGCACTGGAGAGGGAGCAGCAGGGGCCGTGGCGGTGAGGAGCTTCTGCCTCGGGTGGACTCGGTGCTCGGCGAGGGAATGAGGAGGCTGAGGGGGAGGGTCGCCGGACTTCGGGGGATGTGGTGGTGGAGGAAGAATAGCGAGGGGACGCCCTGGTCGCCGGAACCAGAGAAGGCCGAGGCGGCGGCCATGGCGATGGGGAATAGACGGGGAGCTCCGAGGCGAGGGGAAGAGAGCTGCGGGAGGCTTGGGGACTGCGAGGGGGCTCGGGGCTGGCTACTTATAGCCGCGGAGGAGCTCGAGGGGGGAGGGGAGGAAGTGGCACGCGGCGGGCGACGTGTCCGCGCGTCGGTGATGACCCAGTCATCGGCAGTCGCGGCCAAGGCTCACGTGAGGCAGTGGAAAGGCGACGAGGGGGATCCCGACAAGCGCCAGAGGCTTACGGAGACGAGGGGCACTCGCAGACGAGAGGAGGAAGAAAACAGAAGAGAGGAAGAAGATGATGGCCACGGTGATAGATTGAGATATTGGAGAAGTAATTGTTGTATTGATTGGGGCCTCAAGGGCTGTTTATATAGATTACAAAGCTTGGGCTCCAAGACTAGACTAATAGAGATAGATTACAATACGAATAGACTTTATACTCTAAGATCCCCAGCAGTCTCAACGTCGGGTGAAACAATGTTGAGGCTGGAGCGTATGTCGGTGAGCGATGCAGTCGGGAGTCCTTTGGTAAAAATGTCGACAAATTGGGCACTTGTAGGAACATGAAGAACGCGAACCTCGCCAAGAGCCACCTTTTCACGAACAAAGTGAATGTCAATCTCAATGTGCTTTGTGCGACGATGTTGAACTGGATTGGAAGCCATGTATACTGCAGAGATGTTATCACACGATAAACAATGGTAGCACGGGAGCGGACGATGAAGCTCAACGAGAAGCTGCCGTAGCCACACCGCCTCGGCCATAAGCGTGAGCAACCGCCTATACTCAGCCTCGGCGAAGACACGGAAATTGTTACCTGCCTTTTAGAACACCAAGAAACAAGATTATCACCCAAATAAACGCAAAATCCGGATGTAGATCGTCGAGTATCCGGACAACCTGCCCACCGCATCGAATAAACTATCAAGCTTGTAGGTGAAGAAGAATTAATAAGGAGACCGTGATCAAGAGTGCCTTTTAAATAGCGGAGAATGCGTCGACATGAGCGGATGAGGAGCACGTGGATCATGCATAAAGAGACAGGCTTGCTGAACTGAATAGGAGATTTCAGGATGAGTAAGAGTGGCATATTGAAGAGCGCCCGATGATGCTACGATATAAAGTAGGATCGAAAGAGGATCACCATCACCGACGGTTTAGCACCAACGTCGGTCGGAGTCTGAGAGGGTTGACAATCGGACATACCAGAGCGAGAAAGCAGGTCCAAAATGTATGACCGTTGAGAAAGAAAGAGGGAAGATTTTGTGCGAGAAACATGAATACCTAGAAAATGATGAAGAGGACCAAGATCAGTCATGGAAAACTCCCGATTGAGAGAAGAGATGGTATGTTGAAGAAAAGAATCAGAACTAGCCGTGAGAATGATATCATCAACATAAAGCAAGAGGTAGGAACTGTGAGTAGAAGACTGATAAACAAAGAGAGAAGAATCGGATTTGGAGGGAATAAAGCCTATGGTTTGAATAAAAGTAGCAAAGCATTGAAACCATGCACGAGGAGCTTGTTTAAGTCCATAAAGAGATTTGTTGAGGAGACAATCAAAATTTGGAGATGAGGGATTCTCAAAACCAGAGGGTTGCTGACAATAAACAGTTTCATTGAGAGTTCCATGAAGAAAAGCATTTTTAACATCAAGTTCATGAATAGGCCAAGAAGAGGAAACATCAAGACTAAGAACAACACGAATAGTGCTTGGTTTAACAACAGGAGAAAAAGTCTCATCAAAGTCAATACCAGGCTTTGGGAGAAACCACAACACACCCAACGAGCTTTGTAACGAGCGAGAGTGCCATCGGAATGAAATTTATGACGAAAAACCCATTTGCGAAACAATGTTAACACCAGGAGGTTTGGGAACAAGAGTCCATGTATTATTTTTTGTCAAGAGCTTCAAATTCATCGCGCAAGAGCAGCGTAAAGCCAGAGAGGGTGAAGAAGAGCTCGCTTATAACTGGTTGGAATAGGAGAGATGGTTGGGGTGGCGGTAAGATTGATACGTTTGGTGGGGAGAAGAAATCCTTGTTTTCCACGGGTGCACATGACATGATCATTGGTGAGCGGTGGTATAAGAACGGCATTGGGTGGCAGTGGGTTTTCGGTTGAAGAGGACGGTGAGGAAGAAGAATCAGAGGTGGTGGGTGTCGAGGGGTTGCCGTGGTAGGATGTGGTGAGGGAAAGACGGCTGGGGTAGAGGATGCGGTTGTGGGAGATGTGGGGGCCAGGGCAGGAGGGTGGCTAACGTTAGGCGATTCCGGTGAGAAGCGGAACAAGATTCCATGGCAGCAGAGATGACCGAAGGCCGAACTAGGGAAGGGGTTTTGGTGGTGGCGGATTGTGGTGGAATTGATGTTGTGGTTGTAGTGACAGAAAAAGGAAAAGTATTTTCATCGAATGTGACATGACTAGATAGAATGATACGACCGGAAGATGGTTCAAACAACGATATCCTTTGTGATCATCGAAAGACCAAGGTGAATGCAAGGTAGTGAGCGTGATTCTAGTTTGTTGGAGGCGGTAGAGGCGATGTTGGGAAAGCATAGACAGCCAAAACACGCAGAAAAGAATAGTCGGTGGGAGAGAAAAAGAGATTGGAAAAGGCGAATAAAGAGGGCAAGTTTTAGTTGGTCGAATATTAAGAAGGAGTGTGGCGGTGCGAAGGGCTTCAACCCAAAAGCGGGAAGGAAGAGAGGCTTGTAAAAGCAATGTGCGAAGAACATCATTAATAGAGCGAAGACAGCGTTCAGCTTTACCATTTTGAGAAGATGTATAAGGGCATGAAAAGCGAAGAAGAATGCCTTGGGAGAGAAAGAAGGTGCGGTTTTGGGTGTTATCAAATTTACGACCGTTATCACATTGAATAAATCGAATTGGCAAGCCAAAGTGTGTGATTACATATTGTCGAAAGTTGAGAAAGATTGCAGGTACTTCAGATTTAGCGCGGAGAGGAAAGGTCCAAGTATAGTGAGAATAATCATCCAAGATCACAAGATAATATTTATAACCAGAAACACTACGGATTTGGGGAGGTCCATAAATCATAGTGAAGTAACTCAAAAGGAAAAGTACTAATGGTAGTAGAGGTTCCAAAAGGTAATCTAACATGTTTTCCGCATTGACATGCATTACGAGAGAGGGATTATGGGGACTGCTAGAACTAGGGATACAAAATTCTTGGAGTAAAGACGTCAAAGTGTTTTTGCTGGGATGACCGAGGAGACGATGCCATAGATCAGCGGATGCGAGCATGGCACGAGGGTGGATGTGGGCGCCATGAAGAGGATAAAGATCGCCCGTGCTATTGTACCGAAGCGAGGACCGCCCCGTGTCGATTCTTCACAGACAAACCAAAAGGGTCAAAGGCCAGGATAACTTTGTTGTCAATGCAAAATTGTCAAACAGAAATAAGATTGTTGATGATGGAAGGAACCACAAGAATATTGCGGAGAAGAAAATTGGCATGAGAGGAAGGGATGTAAGAGTGACCGGTGCATGAAACAGGGATGGTGGAGCCATCGCCAATGGTGATAGTGGAAAAGCAGAAGGAAAACAAGTGACAATAAATTCATATTTGAAGACATATGCATTGATGCACGAGAATCGAAAATCCAATCCATTACTGCGTCGTTGAGGACAAAATTGTTCATGGTGTTGATGAAGGCGGCTTGGTCCCAAGTCGGCTGTTGGGGAGGAGCAGAGGGGCCAGGAGCTTGCATGTTGACGTAGGGGATAGCGGATGGGTAGTATGCGATTGGGGCCTGCATGTTGCTGTAGAAGACCGGCATGGTGTTGGAGGGCAACGGCGGTCCTGGCGTGCTGGTAGGCGGAGTGGGAGTGGCGGTGTAGACGTGCGCAGGAGGGGCACCATACGGCGAGGGGGCCGACCAAGGCATCGACCAAGCCTGGACGAGGCCAGTCCAAGGATCATGCTGAGGAGGCCATGACGACGGTTGGTGTGAGGGAGCGATGGATGACGGGTTTGGGGAGGTGTTTGGGTAGTTGTAGAGGAAGAGGTAGGGGATGGGGCGGCGCGGAACTCGACCATGGAGAAGAGGGCCGAATCGGTAGGGGCGGCGGCACGGTGGCGGAGCCATACAGTCTCTGAGGAAAACCTAGGCGTCAGATACCATGATAGATTCAGATATTGGAGAAGTAATTGTTGTATTGATTGGGGCCTCAAGGGTTGTTTATATAGATTACAAAGCTTGGGCTCCAAGACTAGACTAATAGAGATAGATTACAATACGAATAGACTTTATACTCTAAGACACGGGCGCACTGCTCGACCCTTGGCACGGCTCGTAGGAGAAGCAAACGGAGTGGGAGCGGGGTCCAGGCGAACGGCAACGACGATGCGGAGCTGTAGGACATTAATGGCGAGGTCAGGGATGGTCGGAGCAGCGCTACCAACGAGAACAGTGGCTAGACCACCGTTTTGGCTGGCTGCATGCGTGGTCACCACTGGCATGGCATGCTCTGGAGATTTTACTGAGGTTAAACCATGTCTACCTCGTAGTCCTTCCAGAGTGGATTATTACCACGGTAAAGCTATGGGCAGTGACAAAGTGAGCTGAGTAAAACAAGCTCCACAAGTTTCCTGTTGCAAACTTGGCAACCTGCTGGAGATAAAACAAGAGAGGGTAAAAGGTAGAATTGATGTCTGGTAGGCTTAGGGTAGCAAGGACTAAGGTCCTAAGAGTTTTGATGTCATTAGGACAATTATTTAGCATAGTTGCTTAACAACTGCTAAAATATGTCCAGAAACTAGATGATGAAGCACTCACTAGGAGGCTGTTATTCAGATATAACTTGGCAAATCCTAATGAATTGGTCACAAGTAGGTGCTGTAAAAAGATCAGTCCAAATGGACTTGCCCAATTGGTACTTGCTACACAAGCATTACTTTTGACCAGAAACTTGGGAAAATTCTAGGAAAATATTGGCTAAATGAAATTAGCCAAACTCTTGGGTAGGTGGCCTATATGGATAGGATAAGGCTTGGAATTATTTTCAGCCATAAGGGAGCAAGATAAAATATACTTGCTTCACAAACTGAAAATTTGGACAGAAAACAAGAATTGCTCGTGTGGTCACATAACTCAATAAAATGAGCTGAATTTGGTTGAAGGCTAATGATTTCAGATACTTGAGAGGATGGCAGAGTTTCATCTTATTTGGAAACTCTATGAAGGTACTTCCTTCACAAAGTGACAATTTTGTCAGAGAAAAATGGCACAGGGATCTAGGATGATTGGATTGAGCTCATCTTTGGTATACATGGGTTATTTATCAATAATAATCACCCTGCCAAATTGCAGCTCAAATGGAATTAGTAATAAAGCAGTTCCTTTGCAAAATTTTAGAGAAGGCAGAAACTTGCATTGGATCATGTGCCCAATTTTTGAACTGATGAACATGAGATAAGGATGGAACTAGTGATTATATAGCAAGGGAAAGCTCCACAATTTATGTGGGAATTTTCCCTGCTATAAAAATAGCAGTTCCTTTAGAAAATGGCAGAAATGCAATATTGGTATTAAATAGGAAAAGGCAATTTTCCTTATTTAATTATGGCCAATATGATTGACAAAGCTTGGATTAGGCATAATTATCAACTCCACCAATTCACATGAATTTAGGAGATGGCTAGCCATGCCTTTGGATTTTATTCCTCAGAAAGGCAAGAAAAGGAATAAATCATAATTCAAAAATATTGCATGGGACTTAGCAATATTTTTGCATATCCAAGGTTGATAAGGATAGAAGGCTCTCTAGGAATAGATGGGATGATCAACATATCAAGGAAATTGATAGCTCCTTTGAAATCACAAAGGACATATTCAAATCCCAAAAATTTGGAATTAGGGTTTGAGAGGGTTTAAGATGATGCAACTCAGGTCTTGCCCACTGAAAGAGACATGAGCAAGTTTTGAAAGGTTGGAAATGACAAGAAATCTCAGAGTCATCCAACAAAACTCAGGAGAAAGATTTGAAAAAGGAGTACCAGGAAGAAATAACAGCACAAAAATTGATAACCCAATTTTGGGGCTGTTACAAACCTTCCCCCCTTAAAAGAACCTCGTCCTCGAGATTCCTAGGGTTACAGCACAAAGAAAAGATAACTACTCCGGAGAAAAATCTCCGGGTTAAATTTAACCCTTTGATTGAATTTGAACGAGTTGGGGCACCGATAATTGGTACACCCAGGAAGAGATATGGGAAAAATACGGGAAAAATTTCGCGGATCGCTCCACAAAATGTAGGTGTCAAATCGGAGTTGAAATCCGTATCGGGGAGTTGTAATGGATTTCGAGAAATAAAGTTGTCAGTGTTTCTCCAGAAACACGATTGGGTTCATGAAAAAGAAACAGGGACGAGAAATGGCCAGATGAAAATGGCCTCTTCGAGGTTCGGGGTTTGGAAAATCTGGCACACGGGGTATGCACAGATAGAGAGGGATATGTGACTTCGCATTCCCCCGAGTACTGCTTAATTGTACTCGTGGGTGAACCGGGTATGTGTGCAGTATGCAGTAAAATCTAAACAAACAGACAGATGCAATAAACAGGCAAGGGAAAAACACACCAGACAAATCACACTAAGGTGTTTTAATGCTAGTGGGTATATGTACTCCTGGTATACATATACCTACACCAGCGCGTATTTTATTAGAGACTCGGAACGAGTCCATGTTGTTTTTAGTGTATGTGTTGTACTGATTAAAATCTTGTTAATATGGTGCCAACCCTGTCAAACATTTCTGTTTGACAGAGAGACAAGCAAAACAAACACACAAATGAAAGCAAGCAAGCAAATAACACAGCGTACGGGTTACAACAGTACCACCATACATCAAAGCATAAACGCACTACGAGCTAATCAAAACTACTCAATCCGGGATACATGGTTCTATCCTCATATCGGGGATGAACCGACAGACTGATCGACTAGCAGGAACCGCTGACTGCGTGACTGAAGTCAGGCAGAAGATTGGCCTTGCTGGGGCTCTCCGGGAGGACGAAGATTGAGCCAATCTCCATCTTCATCGTCTGAAACTTCTATGGGTTGGGGCGGTGGGGCTGGAATTGCTCCAGGAAAATGCTGCTGATGGATCCGGAGAAGAGACTTGTCTAGGGTGATGATGTTTGGCTTGGGCCACAGCACAGGTTAAGAGGATAGCACTGGTTGAGAGGATAGCACAGGTTCGGATGGCATTGGGCCAACAGCTTGAGATGCGAACTTACGAGCCTCATGGTAAGCTTCCCTGACGACTCGTACCACATTATTGTCCATGGTTCTAAACTCGGCAAGCAGCATTGAAATCAACATCCCCTGGGCAGTGATGTATTGCACCAGGCAAGCGATTGCAGGATCATCTCCTTGGCTAACGGAAGAAGGCTGCATTACTGGGTTCGACACAGTGGGGAAAAAGCAGAACTCCCGCCTTGTTGCTACATGCGGGAAGTTGGTTCGGAGGTGTAGGATAGCCTCCACAGCAGCGGCTTGAATGGCTAAACCAGAGGTAGGCATGGCTCTACCCTGTAAAACCAAAGGCTGGACATCTGCTGCAGGGCCTAGGCTGATGTGCACTCTTGCAACAAAGCGATGAAGGTGAGGGACGGGTGTCGATTGGAACACCAGGTAATCGGGGCTAGTCTTGCCGCCAAATGCTTTGGTGAGCATCTCGGCAAGAAGGGCTGGAAAGCCAGGGTGGTTGAAGACATAGGTGCGGGTGTAATACGTGGGAGTTTTGGAGCTGCTAGCCATGGCTGGGGAGCTACTAGCTAAGATTCTCTGCAGGGACATGGTGGACTGAAGAGCGAGTGATACGGCTAGCAGAAAGGGCATTTATAGGCAGCTACACGGGACAGACCCGCATGGCGTGGCCCCTTTCCCTTAATGGCGAAGGGAAAGCGGTGCGGCCGACCAGAAAGGATAGGATTGCTGCACGTTTCACGGATAACTAGGCGGGGACAGCGGGGTGAGGACGTGTCGGTCCCGACTCCGCCACCTGTTGATTAACAGTGGCCATGCCAGATGCCAGGGATGGGTCAAATCCCTTAGGGTTATTACAGGTTGATGGTGGCGGTGATCTAATGCTAGGATAATCTATGCCAGCCTGGCTGCTCTGATACCAAGCCCTGTGGCACCCCGATCCGCATGGAGCAGGGGGCCTTCGCACGTCAGCCCAGGATAACACCTGACGCACGACAGGTCCATGATACAGCATTCCAGGTACAAGAATATTCATCAAATACATGTGTATATAATTACATCAGTGATGAATATAATCTTCTGGCATAGCCCTAAGGCTATTTACATGGCAGCGGAAGTCTATTTAAATGGCGGCAGAAGTCTTGGCCGCATATCACTCTGGCTGGGCTCCACAACTCACAGGACTGGCAAGATTACGGCCTAGCACGACAAAAAAAGTGAACGACCTACAAAATTGGCATGACACGCCAGGTCAGTACATTGAATGTACTTGCAAGACAACCAAATACATAGCATCCAAACAAGCAGAAGACAAAGCAGGAACCAAGCGTCTACAACAACTATCTCATATCATAATTAAGCATGGCATGATATCAACCCAAGGACATAAATCAAACTAACATCATGGCATCTTCTAGCATGGCAACAACATGGCATAGCAAATTTATTTCTAACAAGGCAACAACAAAACATAGCATATCATCTCAATCATGCCAATAAAAGCATGGCATGGCATCATGAAACTATTCTGGAAATAAACTACCAATCATATCAAATGCAGACATAGCATGTTAATTGTATGCAACCATCTCATGATCTATCATGGTTCTTGAAATGAAAAAATATAACTCATGCAATGCAACCAAACTTGTGCACTGAGTCCCTCGGACTCTCTTACCAACGGTGATCACCTCACTTCCTGATCACAAACCGGAACAAACTCGTGATCCTTATGGCGATCACAACCCGACCAATACTGGCCCGTGATCCTTACGGCGATCACAACCCGACCACATCTGGCCCGTGATCCTTACGGCGATCACAACCACATTAATCAGCTTAAATATTTTCGGTTTATCCTCCATTTCGACCAAGACCCGGTAGTGTACCCTACTACGAACTTATGCCCATGACCGAGGACGCGGCTATCGATAGTTTAAATACACTCTGCAGAGGTTAGTACACTGTACGCACACTACAGAACCCATGGCCTCGCACTCCCATTCGGGTGGACCAACGGCGTTCCGACAAAACCGATCTACTATCATGACACACTCCCGGCCACTCCGACTCAGTCCCCATCGGGCTAGTCCTAGGTAGCCCCGTGTCTACCTCCAGACACAACGACCACCGTTGTGGCCCGATCCACTCTGGGATCCTCGCGCAAAATCAAATCTAAACCGGGCACACAAGGCTTATGTCCGCCTACCTGATCAGGGTAGCGCGCGCCCATAACCTTCCCTCGTTAGAGGCACCGGCGAGAGGCACGACAATAGACCGCATTAGGGCCGTCCCATACCGGCAAATGTGGTTGCACTGGAAAAGTTCGATTTGGCGGCACTATGACTCGATCCCATCGATGACGGAGTTTTTTTTATTAAGTCATATTATTATCTTCTCCATCATCAATCATCATACAAGCATTTTTAACATGAGTGCAACCAGGAGCATACATCATACAAATGCTTTAACAAAACATCAAGCTTCTCAAGTGAACACTTACAACATAAAGAACATGACAATACCAAGTACTAACATATCCACGGTGCATTACCATCATCATAGCATTTTATAACGACGACATGAAAATAATTTAGAGTAGTGACATGGCATCATCAATAAAAAAGTCTAATTATCATGGCAAAATATATCATGAACACACAAGCATGCATGATAAGCACAATGAAATAACTGTAGACGAAAACGAGAAGAAATAACTGCACTACACACACACAAGGTGCAAGCAAAGTCAACATGCAAGTTTGGTGCTCATTATAAGAGGTTGGCTTGCCTAGGGTTCGACAAATACTCCGGGAAGAAGTGAGAAACGACCGCGGAAAAATTTGCCGGAAACAGTTCTCTCTCGGAGGGGGCTGTCTACGGACAAGGGCAAAGTGGTCCTTTTCACAGTGTCAAACCATAGAGAAAATGTTAGGAACGTAACGGTCTCGATGAGACGAAGACGTGGGCGTTGGATTTACCTCAAACGGAGTTATGAGTAAAAAGATACGGGCGTTTAAAACTCAGGAACTGATCTGTAAAAATACTTCTACAAACAGGTCCCTGGCAGTTTTAAACCGAACGCGTCTTTTCTGAAATACGTCTTCGATCCAGAGAAACGGCTTCACGGAGGGCGCTTCCCCTTGGCTGACGTGGCGAAGACCGGGTCAAAGGGCAGAGGCAGGGTCGAGCTCCGGTGCCGCTAACGAGTGGGGCCGCGGGGCCCGCCTGGCCAGGTCAACGCGCCAGCCAGCCGGCTCCTTCTTCTCTTCTCGAGCGCACGACCGGCCGAGGCACTGAAACGCCTCGACGGCGATTGCCGGCGGCTCCGGCCACCACAGACGACGGCCGACCCACCCACGTGTTTAGGAGTGATAGGAGCATCCCGAGGTGGTCTCCGTCGCAGGCGACGAGCACTGGAGAGGGAGCAGCAGGGTCCGTGGCGGAGAGGAGCTTCTGCCTCGGGTGGACTTGGTGCTCCGGCGAGGGAATGAGGAGGCTGAGGCTACGGGGAGGGTCGCCGGACTTCGGGGGATGCGGTGGTGGAGGAAGAATAGCGAGGGGACGCCCTGGTCGCCGGAACCAGAGAAGGCCGAGGCAGCGGCCATGGCGATGGGGAATAGATGGGGAGCTCCGAGGCCAGGGGAAGAGAGCCGCGGGAGGCTTGGGGACTGCGAGGGGGCTCGGGGCTGGCTACTTATAGCCGCGGAGGAGCTCGAGGGAGGAGGGGAGGAAGTGGCATGCGGCGACGGCGTGTCAAGGCTTGTCCGGCAGCGGCTTGATCGTCGGCGATCGTGGCCAAGGCTCATGGGAGGCATTGGGAAGGCGATGAGGGGGATCCTGACGAGCGCCAGAGGCTTACGGAGACGAGGGGCACTCGCGGACGAGAGGAGTAAGAAAACAGAAGAGAGGAAGAAGACAATGGCCACGGGCGCACTGCTCGACCCTTGGCACGGCTCGTCGGAGAAGCAAACGGAGGGGGAGCGGGGTCCAGGCGAACGGCTACCGACGAGAACAGTGGCTAGACCACCGTTTTGGCTGGCTGTACGCGTGGTCACCACTGGCGTGGCGTGCTCTGGAGATTTTACTAAGGTTAAACCATGTCTACCGCGTAATCCTTCCAGAGTGGATTATTACCACGGTAAAGCTACTGGCAGTGACAAAGTGAGCTGAGTAAAACAAGCTCCACAAGTTTGTTGTTGCAAACTTGGCAACATGCTGGAGATAAAACCAGAGAGGGTAAAAGGTAGAATTGATGTCTGGTAGGCTTAGGGTAGCAAGGACTACGGTCCTGGGAGTTTTGAGGTCATTAGGACAATTATTTAGCATAGTTGCTTAACAACTACTAAAATATGTCCATAAACTAGATGATGAAGCACTCACTAGGAGGCTGGTATTGAGCTATAACTGGGCAAATCCTAATGATTTGGTCATAAGTAGATGCTGTAAAAAGATCAGTCCAAATGGACTTGCCAAATTGGTACTTGCTTCACAAGCATTACTTTTGACCAGAAACTTGGGAAAATTCTAGGAAAATATTGGCTAAATAAAATTATCTAAACTCTTGAGTAGGCGAGTTATATGGATAGTAGAAGGCTTGGAATTATTTTCAGCCAGAATGGAGCAAGATAAAATACACTTGCTTCACAAACTGAAAATTTGGACAGCAAAAAAGAATTGCTCCTGTGCTCACATAACTCAATGAAATGATCTGAATTTGGGTGAAGGATAATGATTTGGGATACTTGAGAGGATGGCAGAGTTTCATCCCATTTGGAAACTCTATGAAGGTACTTCCTTCACAAAGTGACAATCTGGTCAGAAACTTTGAAAAATTGCACAGGGAGCTAGGACGACTGGATTGAGCTTATCTTTGGTATCCGTGGGTTATTTATCAATATTAATCACCCTGCCAAATTGCAGCTCAAATGGAATTAGGAATAAAGAACTTCCTTTGCAAAGTTTTAGAGAAGGCAGAAACTTGCATTGGATCATGTGCCCAATTTTTGAACTGATGAACATGAGATAAGTATGGAACTAGTGATTATATAGCAAGGGAAAGCTCCAAAATTTATGTGGGAATTTTCCCTGATATGAAAATAGTAGTTCCTTTAGAAAATGGCAGAAATGCAATATTGGTATTAAATAGGAAAATATAATTTTCCTTATTTAATTATGGCCAATATGATTGACAAAGCATGGATTAGGCATAATTATCAACTCCACCAATTCACATGAATTTAGGAGATGGCTAGCTATGCCTTTGGATTTTATTCCTCAGAAAGGCAAGAAAAGGAATAAATCATAATTCAAAAATATTGCATGGGACTTAGCAATATTTTTGCATATCCAAGGTTGATAAGGATAGAAGGGTCTCTAGGAATATATGGGATGATCAATAGATCAAGGAAAATGATAGCTCCTTTGAAATCACAAAGGGCATATTCAAATCCCAAAAATTTGGAATTAGGGTTTGAGAGGGTTTAAGATGATGCAACTGAGGTCTTGCCCACTGAAAAAGACATGAGAAAGTTTTGAAAGGTTGGAAATGACAAGAAATATCAGAATCATCCAACAAAACTCAGGAGAAAGATTTGAAAAAGGAGTGCAGGGAAGAAATAACAGCACAAAAATCGATAACCCAATTTTGGGGCTGTTACACCGCCACCCTCAACGGCCACTATGGTGACAACCTCTTCGACGCACTGGTGGCCCTGCGACTGCCCGCCGTCGCACCAGAGAATGTCCACCTCGAGGTCACGCTCGCCCCGCAGCGCTTGGTGCAGCAAGACACCATCTACATAATCACCCATGTCTACGCGCAAATATTCCACAAGGACTACTACATGCAAGAGGAGGACGATAGGACGCTGGCCTTCTTGGACCGCAGGGAAACCTTGGACGACACTGTTCAGAAGCACGTTGAGCTCGCCCCCAACGCCGCTGCTCCTCACATGTCGGTTGGTGACCCGGCGCACTAGGGCGTGAGGATGTCGTTGATGGATTCGTATGTATTTTTATCTTTCCGTCAAATCCATGTAGTAGTATATGATACTACAGTAATTATCTTCCCATTCGCATCAACTTCATAATTTTCGTACGCACTCCATGCAAGAACGGCGCCAGAACCAAACTTCTCATTACTCTAGGCAAAATCTTTATTTTCTATCTATCGGTCGCGCCATGGAGCAGAACCAAATTTTACAAGTTACGAGTTCAAAAGGAAAAGCCTGTCGTGTTCGCGTCGCACCCCCACACGGTTGGTCCGGCACGCCGCTCAAGCGGGAATGCGTGCGGTGTTGCATTTTCACTTACAAGTGGGACCGCAGTTGAGCAACCGACTATCGGCAAACCCCCACCCCGCCCACCGCGCGATGGCTGAGAAAACAGGAGGGAGAAGAGATGGCTGTGGCATGGACTCCAAGAAAATTGGTGTCGGATGGGACTCGTGTGAGTGGCGTGTGCCGTACTGCTAGACATGAATGCTAGTTATGGCCCATGCCACCGCACTATATCGAACCTATATCGAGATACGTAGAACAAATTTCCTGCAGGCCGTGCTCAACCCTCCTCTATCTCTCTTCTCAGCCAGCTAGCGGACGCGCGGAGCCCATCTTCTGTTTGCTCACATGCGGTCCCACATGTCAGTGAAAACGCAAGCGGACCCACTGAACCTGCACATCTTTCACCTCGACGTCTTTGGTGATGAAAAACAAATCCAAGAAAGATCTTCGGTGGCCGCTTTTGGAGTTACTCAAGAGTAGTAAGATTCTATTTATAGTTTAACCCAAGATGCACATCTCGTGGCTTCAACTACCACTCTATTTTCTTTCATGACACGACCTGGATGCTGGATGTCCCACGTGTCGGCGAAAGGAGGAAGAACCCGACCAAATCTTCGGTTGTGCTCTCGGATTAGACTAGTTGTGCTAACTTAAAATTCTTATTGTGTACTCCCTCCGTTCCAAAATACTTGACTTCCATTTGTGCAAAAATGGATGTACCTATATACTAAAACATGTCTAGATACATATATATTTTGACAAATAGAAGGCATGTATTGTGCAACGGAGGGAGTAGAATGGATGCAAGTTTTTGTATAGGGAAGAAGAGTACATCCATATATTGATAGGGCTCAATTTAGTAGATGTTCTATCACTTTTAGCTAGCACAGAGGCTAGAGATGAGACTAGTGCACTTGTTGATACTCCTACTAGAATAAAGGCTACACATGAGACTAGATGCAAGGAAGCAACATCTACTTCTTTACACTCGAAGAAGAAAGAAGCACGCAAGATCGAGCCTCCGCAGATCAACAATGAATGCATCGAGAAAGCACTAATCCAACTTACAGGAGTAGTAAAATGTATTCTTGTGGTTCTTGTTTTCTTTGGTCTTGCTTTTCTAGTCAAAATTATCGTTGGAGTTCGTGCAAAACGGAGGTCCGTTTGGGGTCGTGCGTTGGAGTTGGCCTTACAAGTGGGACCGTAGTTGAGGAAACCAACTATCGGCAAACCCCCACCTCGCCCTTCGCGTGATGGCTGAGTTAGAGAAACGATGAGGTTGAAGAGATTGCTCTAGCACGGACTCCAAGAAATATGATGTTAGATGGAAGTCGTGCTGGTGGCGTGTGTCGTACTCCTGGACGTGAATGCTTGTTCTGGCCCATGCCACCCTACTACTCCTACTACTTACTATATAGTACTAGTATCGAGGATTCGAGGTGCTGGTTACGTAGTACAATATGGCTACAGTAAAAACACTTGCACGACGCGCGAAGCATGTGTAGCTAGTAGAAATAGTGTACTACTATTGTTGATTGGCCTCATCCAATAACCTGTTGCAATGCACGTACAATTATGTATTCGGAAAATATTTTTTGCCTCGTCGCACCACTCACTCAGAGAAGCGACTCGAAAGCCATTCATAAATTTAGTAAGTTTATCACAGGCATATCATTTTATTACATACAACATGTCATCAACCCACATCGACAACGAGGATACATTATAAATACTAAAGTTTTCACCACACAACAAATAACAAGCAATGAAATGAACTTCAACTCAACCATTCCTCGGCGTTGGAAACACTTGCTTTGAACCACAAGTGATTCTCTGGGACGGGCCATCCATTGTCGATCTGGAGACCAACGATGGACTGATCATCCACGCTGAAGCGGCCTACTATATCAGTACCAGGGTAGGGAACCACCCAAATGCCCGAGGTATAGACACAATTGCTTCTCATAAATGGTAGTAACGTTGTGTCAACAGCCGTTGGATCGCCTTTCACCATCATTGGATAGTTTTGTCAAGGAAGAGCGAGTTTTCTCCAAGACTATCAATTCTGTACCAGGGAGAAGGAGTTGGTGCCAGCACACTAGTATCCATCCCGAATACCATGCAACGAGTGTTGGAATAGGTTCGGAGAGTGCGACCATGGGAGACTACACCTGCTTCCTTAGCAGTAACATCATTAGTGGGCTGTATACAGACAAGAAGAGGTGATCCATCGGAATTAGTTGCCAGGCGCCAAAGAGTATATGGGCGTTGCTCGTCCTCATTCTCATGATCATCACCATCGTCATCTCCCCCTTGGTTATAAAAAGTTTCAAGTATAGGTGGTGGAATGTTCACAAGACCTTGGAAACACAAGAAGAAGGTTAATTAGTAAAGGGAAACTTGCTAACCCGCATGCATGTGGATGAAACAATTATAATTACGGTAGAAGATAAACGTACCGAAACTACGAGGATGCCATGCAAAAACAGTGCCACGAGTGGTGGCAGCAAACACAAGGCCCTCGTATTGAATTGCATCATAGTACTCATCCGTGTACAGTAACTGATTTTTGAGCAATATCCATCGAGTCAAACCACCAAGGACGGCAACAAGCTTGTCGAAGATAGCAACAACTTCATAGTTGTTGTAATTCCAAGAGAGGTTGGGAACTCGACAAATTGCTATCTTCCATAGAAGAAAGTCACCATGATTGTATTTGAACGTGCGTACAATACCGGTGTGCTCAACCTCTGGGCAGTCTACTGAGATTTTTGGAAGTGGAACCCGGTCACGAATGTACACATTCACAAGTTCCCACTCGCAGTTGGACCCAATGTAAACAACCCAACCTCCATTTGCGCCTGCACAAGCCTTGCCCTCAAGCGATGGCATCTTAACATTATATGTATCATTATCAAGCGGCATCAACTTGCACAGGGCGAGGCCTCCGTCGTGCCGGCGCCAGTCATCAGGGTCACGGAGAAGAAGATAGGGGAGATCAAACCGCTCCTTGACTCTTGGGTTCCTTGTAATTATGTTATTAGTTGAGTCGAGAATGGGCTTGAACGAACCTGCCATGCTAGCCGAGGTGATGATGTCGCACCAATCAATGAGTTCCTCCACCACGTCGTCTTTCAGATCGGGGCAACAATAACGGGGTCGTTTACGTCCTGTTCCCTCCATGGAGAAGATTATCGAACAATGGCAGAAGAAAGGGTGAAGGGCTGAAGGAAAATGGAGGAGGGAGAGGAAGATCGTGCGACAACAGTTCCAAATCGAGATGGAAAGGCGAAGAGTCGGCGGACGGTTGCCAGTTTGCCACGATTCATGAAGGGGCGCTCGGGCCTACACGTCGGTTCAGAAATACTCCTACTACTCGCCGTCGTCTCACTGATATGTTGGAACGGGACCACATGTCAATGAAGCATGGTGTGTAATTTCTCGTGAAAAATGCGATCTGGCCGCGTTGGCCTGAGGTGCCGCATTAGTTATCGACCTTTATTTTTTTAATGGCGTGCCGTTCAGTTTTGAAGCACGACTAACTGGTACTGTCTGCCAGAGAAAATATAAACTACTCTACCACTACTCCACCTCCGATTACTAGTAGTATAAAAAGATATATAGGCTGGAGATTCAGCGCTTTCTTGCCAAGGGCTGCCCACTTGCTTCTCACACTACCACCCTCTCTCCAGATCTAAAAAGACGGCCCCTCTCTCCTCCTCACGGTGGTCACAGATCCGCCGAGGAAGAAAAGGACGTCTGGCGTTGGCCTTTTCGTCATCGGCGAGCGAGGTCACGCACTAACGACAAGGCCGTCCTCTCAGACCTAGCGCCCGCGCGGGATGGCCTCCGTCCCCAAGCTCGCTACCGTAGTGTGTGCGGAGGACGACGACCACGAGCGAAGCCACTTCCCACCAACCCTCACATATGCTACCTCTTTTCGAACCATACCCTTGTTCTATTGCCCCATCTGCCACGTCGTTGCATGTGGATCTTTTTCCACTCCAGCATCTTCCCAATTTGCTATCCTCAGCTCTGCTGGCCACGCAGACGAAAATCATAATTTGCACTATTAAAGGAAACCCTACTTCATGCAGACTAATCTATGTCTGGGTTGAATAAGGAAAGGAAGGGAGACTGTACTATCCAAGAGAGTAGGCATTGAACCCGCATCTAGGTTGAAAAGGGGAAACTCAGTAGCTAAGGAACGAGTCTCGTGTCTCTTGGTTGAAGAAGGGTAGAAAGGCATGACAATGCAATAGAGAATGAACAGGTCGATCGGTTTGTTGTCCTCACATAGGAAAAAGGTGGCTAAAGAGAACAAAAATGGGACATAATCCACATATGCTGCCTGGATATTTGTTGCTCTGGGCAACCATACCTCCCTCACCACTCTGCGTCCGTGGAGGTACATCATACTGGTGCGCCCACTGTCCGAATGGGCCTCCCATGCTCTTATTGCCACTTTTTTTGCTGTTAGTATAACGCCAGCAGTCAAGTCAAGCAACACTACTGCTAAAGTGATGCCACATTTAACTAATGCCGCTCTCAGTCTAATGTCACCGATAAATTTAAGCAATGCCATTTAATGTCACTGGATTATTTCAGGGTTAGCTGTTAATTGTGGATGTATTAAAGATTATTCAGCTAAGGCATTCTAAAGCAATTGCACAGCCAGTATACCAACGATGAAACTTGTTACTACCTTCAGATTTTTGCACTGTTAATGCTTATAGATTACATACCTCACTTTCATGAGATAAGTTAATTTTTTTGTACAGTGTCACCAAAATGCCAAGGCACTGATGTCATTTTATGTTGGCTAAACTGCACAGACAATTATGAAGACAAGAGGAAAGGTCAGGAGTGGGCACCTCCTCCTCCGGCTATTCTCTTGATTCGTTCGATCAAGTTTTTATGTTTGATCAATTATCAAGATTGGGGTAGCAATTTTTAAGGTCCCCCCGAGTTCGAAATGATATTTACCTTGGAGGTACATGGTTTGCAATTTTTTTATACTGTCATTAGTCAATAATGCTAATTACCTTCAGACTTCTGTATTTGGTTTAATGCTCATGCACAGCTAGTATACCAATCTTTGAAACTTGTTACCTTTACATTTTGTATTGTTAATTCTTATAGAAACCTTCCATGCTAGAGTTTATTGAAATATGTTCAAGAAAACCATTGTACTATACCCTGTAATAAACTAACTACTCTACTGTTGCACTAGCCACTGGATTAGTGTATATTTGTAGTATTCGAATGGTGTTGGATTAGCGTATGGACATAAATAAAGTATGGCAAGCTTTCCCAGATATGTGCTCAAGAAAACTATTACCTGTTTTTCTAAATACTAGATGTTTGGGTACTTTAAATTGAACCGCGAAAACGTCTTATATTAAGGAATAGAGGGTGTAGAGTTCACTCAAATTATGCCGGTAAAGCTAGTCACACCTTTGTTAAAATTAATGTTCATTATGTTATCGGAGGAGGTCTGTATGTTTGTATCTAATGCCTGTCGACTACATACCCGACATCATGATGTAATGTTAAGTCATTTCCTTTTGTACAGTGTCACTGAATTGTCAAGGCAGTGATGGCGTTTTATTTTAGTAGAACAACATAAAATTTTCTTAAAAGAAGAGGAAAGGTCAGGAATGGCTCAGTTTTTCAGAAAAAACTATGTATGCCTTCCTGACATCAGCCGCTCTTGCTTTATTTATTCCTTCAAACAGGTGGTTAGAAATAGTCTTTCTACCTTTTCCCATTAAGAAATTGGAATGCTTATATTTGTGAGTCTATGCTTCAACTAGTGCCACTTTTATAGTAATCACACTTTCAATATCTATGCAAACAGGGATGCTCAATTTTAGTTGAACTGCACAAAAAGACCAACTGGTTCAACATTAGGATCATGTTTTTTTCCAAACCATTATATCCAATTGGTGGCACTATGAGCTGTTCATTACGAAGGTACATGGTTTGCTACTATCTTGCTACTCTTTTTGTACTGTCATTAGATAGTAATACTAGTGGTTTGCATGTGAATTTATTGGCAGGGTGGACCTACATTGGAGGTGCAAGACAAGATTCAATGATTGGATGCTCAATTTCGGTTGTATCGATTTCACCTCTTCCATCACTGCAAACATGGAGTGGTATATGTTTACTAGCTGCTTGATATTTGTGCAGACAGAGATGTCTGCCCGTTGCTATTTGGCAAACAAACAAAGTGTCCGCAATTTTGGTTGAACTGCACAAGAGAATAGTATAGTCACTGCATGTAGTGCCATTTGAAAATAGACACAAAGATTGGATAGTCACTTCATGGACTGCAGAAAAGTAGTACTATACTATTTACTGGCCAACACTAGGTGCTTCATTGCTTTGGTCTGATTATACAATGGGCATCATTTTCCCTAAGTTAAAGTTTGTATTCCGAAAATAGTCTCACGGTGTGATCGAGAGAAGACCAAATCATATTGCAGTGGATGTTCCTCCATCATGTGTGGTTCATTCTCATGGTTCCAGCTGTTGGTGAAACCACTTACGTTTGCAAGAGGAATTGTAGACTTCAAAAACAAATTTGTCTTTCAGTCTGTACTGAATGTTGGCCAAGAGAAGCATCCATGTTAGTAGGAAGAACAGTTGTTTTTTCTAGATCTTTGCTTTTGGAGCTACATATTTGTATATGATCTGTGAATCATTGAGATGCATTGACATGTTGATCTTATGGGAATCGTACTAGTTAGTTTTAGTTGCGACGCAAGATCCGAAGTGGCAGAACTTTGCTTTTGGAGCTACATATTTGTATATGATCTGTGAATCATTGAGATGCATTAAAAATTACTTATTTTTGTTCGCTCAGTGTTTACAAGTTACTGATCGGTCATTAGCTAGCCTACAAATGCGCTCCTGGCAGTTTTATTTGCGATGCAAGATGTGAATTGGGAGTATTTTGAATAAAAATGCCTACCTCTGAAGAAACTGACAAGTGATAACCCACAAGTATAGGGGATCGCAACAATTTTCGAGGGTAGAGTATTCAACCCAAATTTATTGATTCGACACAAGGGGAGCCAAAGAATATTCTCAAGTATTAGCAGCTGAGTTGTCAATTCAACCACACAGGAAACTTAGTATCTGCAGCAAAGTGTTTAGTAGCAAAGTAATATGATAGTGGTGGTAACGGTAACAAAAGTAAAGACAACAAAAGTAATGTTTTTGGTATTTTTGTAGTGATCGTAACAGTAGCAACGGAAAAGTAAATAAGCGTAAACCAGTAGATGGAAAGCTCGTAGGCACTGGATCAGTGATGGATAATTATGCCGGATGCGGTTCGTCATGTAACAGTCATAACATAGGGTGACACAGAACTAGCTCCAATTAATCAATGTAATGTAGGCATGTATTCTGAATATAGTCATACGAGCTTATGGAAAAGAACTTGCATGCCATCTTTTGTCCTACCATCCCGAGGCAGCGGGGTCCTAATGGAAACTAAGGGATATTAAGGCCTCCTTTTAATAGAGAACCGGAACAAAGCATTAGCACATAGTGAATACATGAACTCCTGAAACTATGGTCATCACCGGGAGTGGTCCCGATTATTGTCACTACGGGGTTGCTAGATCATAACACATAGTAGGTGACTATAGACTTGCAAGACAGGATCAAGAACACACATATATTCATGAAAACATAATAGGTTCAGATCTGAATTCATGGCACTCGGGCCCTAGTGACAAGCATTAAGCATAGGAAAGTCATAGCAACATCAATCTCAGAACATAGTGGATACTAGGGATCAAACCCTAACAAAGCTAACTCGATTACATGATAAATCTGATCCAACCCATCACAGTCCAGCAAGCCTACGATGGAATTACTCATGCACGGCGGTGAGCATCATGAAATTGGTGATGGAGGATGGTTGATGATGACGACGGCGACGAATCCCCCTCTCCGGAGCCCCGAACGGACTCCAGATCAGCCCTCCCGAGAGATATTAGGGCTTGGCGGCGGCTCTTTATCGTAAAACGCGATGATTTCTTCTCCTTGATTTTTTTCTCCCCGAAAGCCAATATACAGAGTTGGAGTTGGCGTCGGAAGGTGTCCAGGGGGCCCACGAGGTAGGGGGCCTGACCAGGAGGGGGGGGCCCCACCCTCGTGGACAGGGTGTGGGCCCCCTGGTCTTCATCTTTGGCGAGGACTTTTTATTATTTATTCTAAGATATTCTATAGAGTTTCAGGTCATTCCGAGAACTTTTGTTTTCTGCATACATAAACAACATCATGGCAATTCTCTTTGAAAACAGCGTCAGTCCGGGTTAGTTCCATTCAAATCATACAAGTTAGAGTCCAAGACAAGGGCAAAAGTTTTTGGAAAAGTAGATACGACGGAGAAATATCAACTCCCCCAAGCTTAAACCCTTGCTTGTCCTCAAGCAATTCAGTTGACAAACTGAAAGAGAAAAAGAAAAACTTTTACAAACTCTGTTTGCTCTTGTTGTTGTACCTATGTCAAGCCAGCATTCAGGTTTTCAGCAAAGATCATAACTAACCACATTTGCAATAACTCCTGGGTCTCATGTTTACTCATATAAATAACAAAATCAGCTAGCAATCCATAATAATAAATCTCTGATGACAACACTTTCTCAAAATAATCATAATATGATATAACAAGATGGTATCTCGCTAGCCCTTTCTGAGACCGCAAAACATAAATGTAGAGCACATTCAAATATCAAGGACTGACTAGACCTTGTAATTCATGGTAAAAGAGATCCAATCATAGTCATACCCGATATAAATTTACAGTAATGACTGCAAATGACAGCTGTGCTCTCCAGCTAGTGCTTTTAGTAAGAGGGTGATGACTCAACATAAAAGTAAATAGATATGCCCTTCGCAGAGGGAAGCAGGGATTTGTAGAGGTGCCAGAGCTCGGTTTCGAAATAGAGATAAATTATATTTGAGCGGCATACTTTCATTGTCAACATAACAACTAAGAGATGACGATATCTTCCATGCTAAACAAATTTTAGGCGTTTCCCAAACAGAATGGTAAAGTTTATACTCCCCCTCCTGCACAAGCATCAATCCATGGCTTGCTCGAAACAACGAGTGCCTCCAACATTCAACGGGTCCCAGGGGGAGTTTTGTTTGCAATTATTTTGATTTAGTTTGCATAAAGCATGGGACTGGGCATCCCGGTGACCAGCCATTTTCTCGTGAGTGAGGAGCGGAGTCCACTCCTCTTGAGAATAACCCGCCTAACACGGAAGATAAGGGCAGCCCTAGTTGATATATGAGCTATTCGAGCATGCAAAACAGAATGTTTATTTGAAGGTTTAGAGTTTGGCATATACAAATTTACTTGGAACGGCAGGTAGATACCGCATATAGGAAGGTATGGTGGACTCATATGGAATAACTTTGGGGTTTAAAGGATTGGATGCACAAGTAGTATTCCCGCTTAGTACAAGTGAAGGCTAGCAAAAGACTGGGAAGCGACCAATTAGAGAGCGACAACACTCATGAACATGCATTAAAATTAATAAACATTGAATACAAGCATGAGTAGGATATAATCCACCATGAACATAAATATCGTGAAGGCTATGTTGATTTGTTTCAACTACATGCGTGAACATGTGCCAAGTCAAGTCACTTAAATCATTCAAAGCAGGATACCATCCTATCATACCACATCATAATCATCTCAATAACATGTTGGCACGCAAGGTAAACCATTATAACTCATAGCTAATCAAGCATGGCACAAGAAACTATGATCTCTAATTGTTATTGCAAACATGTTTATTCATAATCAGCTGAATCAAGAACGATGAACTCATCATATTTACAAAAACAAAAGAGGCCGAGTTCATACCAGCTTTTCCATCCCAGTCAGTCCATCATATATCATCATAATTGCCTTTCACTTGCACGACTGAACGATGTGAATAATAATAAGAGTGCACGTGCATTGGACTAAGCTGGAATCTGCAAGCATTCAATAAACAGGAGAAGACAAGGCAATATGGGCTCTTGGTTAAATCAACAATGATGCATATAAGAGCCACTTCAACAATTTAATCATGGTCTTCTCCTACTGTCCCCCAAAGAAAAGAAGAGAAATAAAAACTATTTACACGGGAAAGCTCCCAACAAGCAAAAGAAGAACGGGAAATATTTTTGGGTTTTCTTTTTAATTATTACTACTACAGCAGGAAAAATAAACTACTACTATTTTTTTGTTTTTCTTAAGGTTTATTAAACACACAAGAAGAAAGGAGGAAAAAGAAAATAAACTAGCATGGATATCATAGTGAAAGAGTATGAGCACCGACATCTAGCAATGAGTGTGTGTGAACATAAATGTAATGTCGGTGAGAAATACGCACTCCCCCAAGATTAGGCTTTTGCTTAAGTTGGTCTTTGCCAGGGATAGCCTAGCGGATACCCGTAGGTGTAGCTGGGGTCGTACTATGACGAAGAATAGTTGGGATCATAATGTGATGAAGAGGACTCTGACTGCCATTGGCTGGCAACCGCCTCAGGATCCCAAGAATAAACAGACTGTCGTGGAGGCTCATCTTGTGGTTCCGGTTCCGGGGCTGGTGCAGGATTCCGATAGGCTTGAACGCAGCCCACCGGAACAATGAGAGTACCTGCAGACAAGTTAAACAAAGAGGGAGCAGGCAAAGTAATAGTCTCAGGGTGATGTTTATCAAAGTACAATTTATATTTGAGCTCCCCTTCACGACTCTTAACAAGAAAGTCATGCGCTAGCATACTCTTATAATCTAAATAAGCACGGGGCAACGCTGTTTCTTCTTTCTCCTCATGCGTAATAGGTATTTCAAAATATTCAGCTAGGCGTGAAGCATAAATGCCTCCAAAGATGAGGCCCTTAATGCAGTTCAGACTTAACCGTACGCAACAATTCCACCCATACTAACGGTGTTATTGCGGTATAAACCATGGAACAAAATAATAATATCAGGAACACTAAGGTTTCCACGGTTTCGCGACCAATCAAGCAACGACTAGCAAATAAGGCAAAGTAGCGTAAAACAGGAAAATGTATGCTAGTAATTCTTGCATCAGAAACCTTCCTGGTTTCTCCCACAGTGATAGTGTTAATAAAAGCTTCCACTTCATTACTGTGTGGTTCATCTAAGGTACCCTCAAAGGGTATTTTGCAAACCTCACAAAATTCAGCTAATGGCATCTCCTTAACAACGTCATATAAATGAAACTCTACTGTTGGAGGTGATTTCTTAGGGAAAAAGTAGAAGTTCTGCACAAAAGTATTTGTGAGTAAGAGATACTGATGACGTTGGTCGCGGAGGAAGTCGGTGAGGCCAGCATTCTCAATCAATAAATAGAAATCCTCATAAATCCCGGCTCTCCTCAAGAAGTCGTCGGATGGCCATTCACACGGCCGGACCTCCGCAGTACGAGGCAAATGAAATTTAGGCTTCTGCTCTTCTTCCTTTTGTTTTTCCTTCGAGCTTCGGCTCGACGAGCCCCTCAAAAGTCTCTTCATTATTTCTGAAATAATCTGAAATTTTTAGTAACTTCAAACAAAAGTGAACCAACTTCAATGAAACTGATAGCAACTACTCCTACAAGTGCCTAGAGCCTATATCAAGCATTAGAACTACTTGGAACCATATAAATTTGACATGCAAGCTCAAGAACATGGTCACCTATGCAGCACAAATTTGCAAAGAATAAGGCACTAGAACAAAAACTAATTTGACCAATGGAGGAGTCACATACCAAGGAACAATCTCCCCAAGCAGTTTTGCGAGAGGTGCTTTGAGCAAGGAGATCGAAAATCACAGCAAAAGTGGCTGGAACTCGAGCTTGAGTTGGTTTTTCGGGTTTGTGTGAGGCAGAGGAAGAATATGGGTGCAGGGATAAGTGGAGGAGGGACACCATGGGCCCACGAGGTAGGGGGGCGCGCCCAGGGGGGTAGGGCGCGCCTCCACCCTCATGACAGTGTGGCAGCTCCCATGGTAATTTTTGCACTAAAATCCTCAAATATTCGAAAAACTCATATTAAATTGGCATGGCATTCTGATGACTTTTATTTTCGGGATATTTTTATATTGCACGGATAAGTCGGGAGGCAGACAGAAAAATACTATTTTTACTTTATTTCTACTAAATAACAGAAAGTATGAAGAGGGTATAGAAGGTTGTGCTTCTAGTTTCATCCATCTCATGCTCATCAAAAGGAATCCACTAACAAGGTTGATCAGGTCTTGTTAACAAACTCATTCCGATTAACATGGAACCGGAGAAATTTCGAATAACACTATGTTACCTCAACAGGGATATGGACATCCCCAATAACAAGAATATCATATTTCTTCTTGACAGTAGGAAGAGGAAATTCAAAACCTCCAAATATAATCGATGGAATTTTTCCAATAGAGTTGATTATATAAACTTGAGGTTGTTTCCTCGGAAAGTGTACCGTGTGCTCATTACCATTAACATGAAAAGTGACATTGCCTTTGTTGCAATCAATAACAACCCCTGCAGTATTAATGAAAGGTCTTCCAAGAATAATAGACATACTATCATCCTCGGGAATATCAAGAATAACAAAGTCCGTTAAAATAGTAACGTTTGCAACCACAACATGCACATCCTCACAAATACCGACAGGTATAGCAGTTGATTTATCAGCCATTTGCAAAGATATTTCAGTAGGTGTCAACTCATTCAAATCAAGTCTACGATATAAAGAGAGAGGCATAACACTAACACCAGCTCCGAGATCACATAAAGCAGTTTTAACATAATTTCTTTTAATGGAGCATGGTATAGTGGGTACTCCTGGATCTCCAAGTTTCTTTAGTATTCCACCCTTAAAAGTATAATTAGCAAGCATGGTGGAAATTTCAGCTTCCGGTATCTTTCTCTTATTTGTAACAATATCTTTCATATACTTAGCATAAGGATTTGTTTTGAGCATATCAGTCAATCGCATACGCAAAAAGATGGGTCTAATCATTTCAGCAAAGCGCCCAAAATCCTCATCATCCTTTTTCTTGGATGGTTTGGCAGGAAAAGGCATGGGTTTCTGAACCCATGGTTCTCTTTCTTTACCATGTTTCCTAGCAACGAAGTCTCTTTTATCATAACGTTGATTCTTTGATTGTGGGTTATCAAGATCAACAACAGGTTCAACTTCTATATCATTATCATTACTAGGTTAAGCATCATCATGAACATCATCATTAACATTTTCACTAGGTTCATGTTCATTACCATATTGTGTTTCAACATCAGACATAGAGATATCATTTGGATTCTCAGGTGGTTCAGCAATAGGTTCACTAGAAGTTTGCAAAGTCCTATCATTTTCCTTTTTCTTCCTTTTAGAAGAACTAGGCTTATCAATATTATTTCTCTGAGAATCTTGCTCGATTCTCTTAGGGTGGCCTTCAGGATACAGAGGTTCCTGAGTCATTCTACCAGTTCTAGTAGCCACTCTAACAGCATAATCATTTTTCTTACAATTCATTTCACCAAGCACTTCTTTCTGAGCTTTAAGTACTTGTTCTACTTGAGTGGTAACCATACAAGCATGTTTGCTAACAAGTTTAAGTTCACCTCTAATATTAGCCATATAATCACCCAAGCGTTTAATCATAAAGGTATTCTGTTTTAATTGTCTACCAAAATAAGCATTAAAGTCATCTTGCTTAAACATAAAGTTATCAAACTCATCCAAGCAATCGACTAGCAATTTTAGTAGGAGGGACTTCAGCTTTATCATATCTGTAGAGAGAATTTACCTTGACTACCTGTGTCGGGATATCGGGATCAGGAGGTTCTTCAGTGAATAAAGAATTGAGATCATACACTTCTTCAACACGCGGTAAATTGAGACTTTCTTCAATAGGAGGTAAATTCTTAACATCTTTAGCTTTAATACCTTTTTCTTTCATAGATTTCTTTACCTCTTGCATATCTTCAGGACTGAGAAATAAAACACCTCTCTTTTTCGGAGTTGGTTTAGGAATAGGCTCAGTAATTGGCTCAGGAGCTGGCTCGGGAGTTGGCTCAGGAGGTGCCCAATTATTTTCATTTGTCAACATATTATTCAATATAATTTCAGCTTCATCCGGTGTTTTTTCCCTGAAAAGAGAACCAGCACAACTATCCAGGTAATCTCTAGAAGCATCGTTTAGTCCATTATAAAAGATATCAAGTATTTCAGGTTTCTTAAGATGATGATCAGGCAAAGCATTAAGTAACTTGAGAAGCCTCCCCCAAGCTTGTGGGAGACTCTCTTCTTTAATTTGCATCGAGTTGTATATTTCCCTCAAAGCAACTTGTTTCTTATGAGCAGGAAAATATTTAGCAGAGAAGTAATAGATCATATCCTGGGGACTACGCACACAACCAGGATCAAGAGAATTAAACCATATCTTAGCATCACCCTTTAACGAGAACGGAAATATTTTGAGTATATAAAAGTAGCGCGATCTCTCATCATTAGTAAACAGGGCGGCTATATCATTTAACTTAGTAAGATGTGCCACAATAGTTTCAGTTTCATAGCCATAAAAAGGATCAGATTCAACCAAAGTAATTATATCTGGATCAACAAAAAATTCATAATCCTTATCGGGAACACAAATAGGTGAAGTAGCAAAAGCAGGATCAGGTTTCATTCTGTCTCTAAGAGATCCTTTACTCCATTTAACTAGCAGCCTCTTAAGTTCGTATCTATCCTGGCAGGCAAAAATAGCTGCAGAAGATTCTGCATCAAAAAGATAACCCTCAGGAATAGCAGGCATATCTTCATCATCACTTTCATCAATTTTATCAGTTTCAATAGTTTCTTTCTCTCTAGACCTAGCAATTTGTTCATCAAGAAATTCACCAAGGGGCACAGTAGTATCAAGCATAGAAGTAGTTTCATCATAAGTATCATGCATAGCAGAAGTGGCATCATCAATAACATGCACATATATCGAAGCGAATAGCGAAGCAGGTTTAGGTGTCGCTAGCTTACTCATAATGAAGGGGAATCAAGTGCAGAGCTAGATGGCAGTTCCTTACCTCCCCTCGTAGTTGAGGGATAAATTGTTGTCTTAGCGTCTTTCAAGTTCTTCATAGTGTCCATCAGATATAAATCCCAAGTGACTCAAAGAATAGAGCTATGCACCCCAGCAACGGCGCCAGAAAAAGGTCTTGATAACCCACAAGTATAGGGGATCACAATAGTTTTTGAGGGTAGAGTATTCAACCCAAATTTATGGATTCGACACAAGGGGAGCCAAAGAATATTCTCAAGTATTAGCAGCTGAGTTGTCAATTCAACCACACCTGGAAACTTAGTATCTGCAGCAAAGTGTTTAGTAGCAAAGTAATATGATAGTGGTGGTAACGGTAACAAAAGTAAAGACAGCAAAAGTAATGTTTTGGTATTTTGTAGTGATAAATGTGAGTAAACGGAAAAGTAAATAAGCGTAAAACAGTAGATGGAAAGCTCGTAGGCACCGGATCAGTGATGGATAATTATGCCGGATGCGGTTCGTCATGTAACAGTCATAACATAGGGTGACACAGAACTAGCTAAAATTAATCAATGTAATGTAGGCATGTATTCCGAATATAGTCATACATGCTTATGGAAAAGAACTTGCATGCCATCTTTTGTCCTACCCTCCCGTGGCAGCGGGGTCCTAATGGAAACTAAGGGATATTAATGCCTCCTTTTAATAGAGAACCGGAACAAAGCATTAGCACATAGTGAATATATGAACTCCTCAAACTATGGTCATCACCGGGAGTGCTCCCGATTATTGTCACTATGGGGTTGCTGGATCATAACACATAGTAGGTGACTATAGACTTGCAAGATAGGATCAAGAACACACATATATTCATGAAAACATAATAGGTTCAGATCTGAATTCATGGCACTCGGGCCCTTGATACAAGCATTAAGCATAGCAAAGTCATAGCAACGTCAATCTCGGAACATAGTGGATACTAGGGATCAAACCCTAACAAAGCTAACTCGATTACATGATAAATCTCATCAAACCCATCGCCGTCCAGCAAGCCTACGATGGAATTACTCACGCACGGCGGTGAGCATCATGAAATTGGTGATGGAGGATGGTTGATGATGACGACGGCGACGAATCCCCCTCTCCGGAGCCCCGAACGGACTCCAGATCAGCCCTCCCGAGAGATACTAGGGCTTGGCGGCGGCTCCGTATCGTAAAACGTGATGATTTCTGCTCCTTGATTTTTTTCTCCCCGAAAGCCAATAAATAGAGTTGGAGTTGGCGTCGGAAGGTGTCCAGGGGGCCCACGAGGTAGGGGGCGCGCCCAGGGGGGTGGGGCGCCCCCCACCCTCGTGGACAGGGTATGGGCCCCTGGTCTTCATCTTTGGCGAGGATTTTTTATTATTTATTCTAAGATATTCCGTGGAGTTTCAGGTCATTCCGAGAACTTTTGTTTTCTGCACATAAAACAACATCATGGCAATTCTGCTGAAAACAACGTCAGTCCGGGTTAGTTCCATTCAAATCATAGAAGTTAGAGTCCAAGACAAGGGCAAAAGTGTTTGGAAAAGTAGATACGACGGAGACGTATCATCAAGCTACAGTATCGATCCTACACGGATAAAATTTCCTACCTCTGAAGAAACTGACAAGCTACACTATCGATCCTACACGGATAAATAGCGGATCACGCACGTACTACCTCCTTTCCGGTTTGCAGAGCTCAATTCAAGAAACGACCTACTCGATCCTACACGAATAAATAACGGATCACGCATGTACTAGTACCTCCTTTCCGGTTTGCATGGCTTAATTCAGACCTCTCACCAACCAAGGTACTCCCTCCGTCCGGGTTTATTAGTCCCGTGAGCAAAGCAGCAAGAGCAAGGCATGGAAATAATTAGCGGCATGCAGAAGTTTAAGCCTAATTAGTTCCAGCGATATAAGTGGCTGCATGTGTGCCCTCGGCTGCGACTCGTTGGATGCTACTTCGCGTACTGCCCGCGAGCGATTCTGAGTGCCTGCATGCAGCCGACCATAATTAAGGCAGCTGTAACAGTAGCAACGGAAAAGTAAATAAGCGACGAACAATATATGAAAAGATCGTAGGCAATGGATCAATGATGGATAATTATGCCGGATGCGATTCCTCATGCAATAGCTATAACATAGGGTGACACAGAACTAGCTCCAGTTCATCAATCTAATGTAGGCATGTAAATAGTCATACGTGCTTATGGAAAAGAACTTGCATGACATCTTTTGTCCTACCCTCCCGTGGCAGCGGGGTCCTAGCGGAAACTAAAGGATATTAAGGCCTCCTTTTAATAGAGAACCGGAACAAAGCATTAACACATAGTGAATACATCGACTCGTCAAACTACGGTCATCACCGAGAAGTATCCCGATTATTGTCACTTCGGGGTTGTCGGATCATAACACATAATAGGTGACTATAGACTTGCAAGATAGGATCAAGAACACACATATATTCATGAAAACATAATAGGTTCAGAGCTGAAATCATGGCACTCGGGCCCTAGTGACAAGCATTAAGCATAGCAAAGTCATAGCAACATCAATCTCAGAACATAGTGGATACTAGGGATCAAACCGTAACAAAACTAACTTGATTACATGGTAAATCTCATCCAAGCCATCATCGTCCAGGAAGCCTACGATAGAATTACTCACGCACGACGGTGAGTGAGGGAGTACCGGATTAGGGGGTGTCCGGATAGCCGAACTATCACCGTTGACCGGACTCCTAGACTATGAAGATACAAGATTGAAGACTTCGTCCCGTGTCCGGATGGACTTTCCTTGGCGTGGAAGGCAAGCTTGGCGATACAGATATATAGATCTCCTACCATTGTAACCGATTCCGTGTAGCCCTAACCTATCCGGTGTCTATATAAACCGGAGGGTTTTAGTCCGTAGGACGAACGACAATCATAGCATAGGCTAGCTTCTAGGGTTTAGCCTCTCTGATCTCGTGGTAGATCTACTCTTGTACTACCCATATCATCAATATTAATCAAGCAAGAGTAGGGTATTACCTCCATCGAGAGGGCCCGAACCTGGGTAAAAACATCGTGTCCCTTGTCTCATGTTACCATCCGCCTAGACGCATAGTTCGGGACCCCCTACCCGAGATCCGCCGGTTTTGACACCGACATTGGTGCTTTCATTGAGAGTTCCTCTGTGCCGTTGCCGTCAGGAAGGATGCCTCATCCCGTCTTTAAAGACGATACTATCGCCAAAGGAGCCTTGGCCACTGGTCAGGCGCTTCGGCTAGGTGGTTTTCTTATGACCGCCAGTTCGGCCACCACGCCGACGATGAGTTCTCGAGTCATCGAAACCAATCTTCACGTTAATTCGGAACTTGCCGAAGAGTTAGATCCGATCGAGCTCTCCTCCGTAAACGAGCTCTTGGATCGCATCGCCGCCCTGGGAGTCGCCACAGACTACGATCGGATTGGGCCTAAAACCGATCTGAGAGAGATCAACTCTCCCAGGCTACCCATCATGTTGCTGTGATAGAGGAGCAATGCGGCGATTCTTCTTCTATCTTAAGGACTAGCTACGTCCGGATTCCCGATCCCTCCATGCCGGATTCCCGCAGAGGGACGGATGTCGATCAAGCCCTGAACTTAAAGTCAGGCGACGGGATGGATTCATTGGATAGCATTCAAAAATCCAAACTTCCGAGTTCGGAAACTTCCCGGCCCCTGAGTCTTAAATTGGACGGGGTTCCGGATCCAGTTCCACCCGCCCACCCAAACATTAGTGATCTATCCCGAATTCGGCAAGAGCCCGCCGAAACAGTACATCATTACTGGGCCAGATTCCTCCTGGTTATGGACATGATAGAGGACTGCCGAGAGGAGGATGCAATCCCAATTTTCTGCAATAATTGCACGGACAAGGGAATCCTAAACGCCATAAGTCGTCGCGAAATTACACGCTTTGCTGACTTGGTGACCATAGTATAAAAGTACTGTGCGATGGAGAGCGCCTGGAAAACCGAAAGTAAATTTTGGGATAATCCGGACCCGAATACATCCCTAGTCTGAAATAAAAGGGTGCACCATTACCAAGCACTGGTTAAACAGCAAAAACCAAAACCCCTAAAGGGTTGGACGTCTTTGGAGGGTTGGCTAAACGGACCCTGCAAAATTCATAGCACAGAGGGCGCCACTCCAACTCATAGCCTTCGAGCATGTTGGATACTACGGCAGGTGGCCAAAAGTGGCGAAGAGCTTCTAGCTTCAGAATTCCAGCCCAGCAACACCAGTACGGTGTTAACAGTCTTCGAGACTTTCGCATCAAATAACATGCGAAAACGAACACTCCGCAACCTTGCCGAAGTCTACAAAGTAGCAACAATAAATCCATGGAGTAACGCGGCTATTACCTTTAATGCCAGTGATGAACCTACATTCCGAACAGCCCGAGCACCATCCGCATTGGTCCTCAGTCCGATAGTGGACGGCTTTCGCCTTACTAAGGTACTCATGGATGGCGGCAGCGGACTAAACCTCATCTATGAGGAAACCCTCTGAAAAATGGAAATCGACTGGAACCCCATTGAGCGAAGCATAACAACCTTTAGAGGAATAATCCCTAGCCGGGAAGCATGCTGCACAGGAAAAATCACTTGGACGTAGTGTTCGCTCACGGACAATTACAGGTCCGAGGAGGTCACATTTCAAGTGGCCCCGTTCAGCAGCGGATATCACGCTTTATTAGGGCGAGAGGCATTCACAATTTTTCAAGCTATACCCCATTATGGGTACATGAAGCTTAAAATGCCCGGACCTAACAGAATCATCTTGCTAGTGATCCGAACATAGCACTCCGCGCCGAAAACAAGACAGCCGCACTAGCCCTCGAGGCACTATCCGAAGCCCTAGCGGTCGATGAACTCACTGCGATGCGCTCCACGGTGAACAGGGACGATGTGATACTTGATAAAAGATCCAAGTCCACCTCTTTTAAACCAGTGGATGAAATAGTCAAATTCCAAGTCCACCCAATGGACCACTCGCAAAGACGGCCTCCATTGGGGCACAATTAAACCCTGATGTAGACGCCAGTACTACGAGAATTTCTACGAGAAAATCGGGACATCTTTGCTCGCACAATTCAGACATGCCAGGAATCCCACGTCGGTGGCCGAAAGCACAGCCTAAATATCCTAAAAGGATTCAAGCCACCAAACAGTCTCTTCGGCGCTTTTCCGAACCCAAGAGACAGGCCATGGGAGAGGATCTAGCCAAACTTTTGGAAGCCGGATTCATCAGAGATATAAAACATCCGGACTGGCTAGCAAACCTGGTGATGGTACCAAAGAAGAACAAATCCTGGCACCTATGTGTTGATTTCAAAGACCTTAATAAGGCTTGCCCAAATGATCCCTTCCCCCTCCCACGAATTGATCAAATTATCGACGCTACAGCAGGACACGACTCATTGTGCTTCCTCGACGCGTACTCCGGCTACCACCAAATCAAGATGGCGGAGCCAGACCAAGCTGCAACAACATTCATCACTCCATATGGCCCATTCTGCTTCAACACAATGCCCTTCGGGCTCAAAAATGCCAGCGCAACATATCAGCGCATGATTCAGACATGTCTGGCAAACCAGATCGGCAAAACAGTGGAAGCATATGTAGATAACGTGGTCGTCAAAACCAAGCATGTCGAAACTCTAATAGACGACTTGAGGCTCACATTCGACAATCTTCGAAAATATGACATCAAGCTCAATCCGGAAAATGCGTCTTCGGCGTTCCAGCCGGAAAGCTCCTGGGCTTCATTGTGTCCGGTAGAGGAATTGAAGCAAACCCAGCCAAGATCCGAGCTCTGTCACAATTGGATATTACAAAAGACCTCAAACAAATACAAAATTGATTTGGATGCGTAGCGGCTTTAAGCCGCTTTATTTCCGCTTGGGAGAAAAGGCGTTACCCTTTACACGCCTCCTCCGGGCGCACCGATCACTTCGAGTGGACGGATGCCGCCACGGCCGGACTCGAAGAAATAAAGGCCATTTTGGCAACTAATCCGGTCCTGGCCGCGCCCAACGTGGGCGAACCAATGCTATTATATATCGCTGCAACACATCAAGTTGTCAGCGGGGTGCTCGTCATCGACGAGAAATGGACGGACACCGGCCCTCTTCAAAAACCGGTTCACTATGTGTTCACTGTCCTAACTCCATGCAAGTCCCGGTACCCACATTATCAAAAGATAGCATACGCGGTGTTCATGGCATCCCGGAAGCTGCGACACTACTTTCAAGAGTGTTCGATAATGGTAGCCTCAAGTACCTCTTAACGACATTATAAACAACCACGACGCCGACGGGCCGGATTGCAAAATGGGCCATAGAGCTCCTTCCATTCGACATAACTTATAAGCCACGACGCCGCTATTAAGTCGCAGGTTTTGGCCGACTTCATGGCCGAATGGACTGAAGCCGAACTCCCTAAAGAGTACGGCGCATACTCCAATTGGATCATGCACTTTGACGGCTCCAAAATGTTGGCCGGCCTGGGGGCTGGCGTCGTCCTGACGTCCCCAATAGGGGACACAGTCCAATACGTTCTTCAGATAATGTATACGGACTCCAACAACACAGCCGAATACGAGGCCCTTCTGCACGGCCTCCGGATGGCAGTCTCCATGGCCATTAAACGCCTAGAGGTGCGCTGGGATTCGAACCTCGCGATATCTCAAATAAACGGAGACTTTGATGCCAAAGATCCAAAAATGGCAGCGTACCGTAATGCGGTCCTAAAATGTCAAGACAGTTCAAGGGCTCGAATTTCATCATATAGCCGGGATAACAACCAGCGGCGGACATATTGGCACGCATCGGTGCAAAACGCGATGCCGCCCCGCCTAACATCTTCCTCGAACGGCTATTCAAGCCATCCGCATTACTATGGGAAGGGAGTCCAGAAATAACAATCGGACCCAACCGCACCGCCGACGCCAACACTTCGACACAATCGGAGGCTCGCCACCGAGATAACACCCTCCGCCCACGAAATAATGGCGGTTATCGCCCGTGGGCGGAGCCATTCCTAGCCTACCTAACTAGGCAGGAACTCCCGAAGACCAAAATGAGGCTCGCTGCATAGTACGGCGATCTAAAGCCTATAAAGTCCATGAGGGAGAGCTTTATAAGAAAAGCACAACAGAGTCCTTCAAAGGTGTATCTCCGAAGAGGAAGGGCGAAACCTCCTGGCTGAAATTCATGCCGGACTGGGTGGGCACCACGCCGCAGCCCGGGCCCTTGTAGGCAAGGCCTTCCATACAGGATTTTATTGGCCGACGGCCTGGGCAGATGCGCAGGATTTAGTCCAACGATGCGTCGGTTGCCAGCTTTTTGCTAACCAAAGCCACATGCCACCCACCGCCCTCAAAACTATACCCATCACCTGGCCGTCATGATGCAGGGGCTTGACATGGTCGGACCCCTTAAGGGGGGAACCCACAAGCAAAAATACCTATTGGTCATGGTGGATAAATTCACCAAATGGATAGAGGCCAAACCTGTTAAAACGGCCGAATCCGGACCGGTGATACACTTCATATCAGGGGTAGTTCACCGTTATGGTGTCCCCCACAGTATCATCACTGATAACGGCACCAACTTCACGGCCGATGAGGTCAAATTATGGTGCAAAAACATGGGCATCAAGCTCGATTACGCCTCAGTCTATCACCCTCAAACCAACGGCCAAGTCGAGCGAGCGAACGATCTTATCATGAGCGGCATTAAACCCAGACTAGTGCGGTCCATCAAGGAATCTAACACGCACTAGGTTGAGGAGCTCGACTCCGTACTCTGGGGGCTGCGGACCACGCCGAATCGTACTACCGGATTCACACCATTTTTTATGGTGTACGGTGCAGAGGCAGTCCTGCCCTGCGACATAATTCATGACTCACCTCGCGTGCGCATGTATGAAGAAAGAGAAGCCAAGCTCGATCGGCAGGACACTTTGGACGCATTGGAGGAGGAGCGCGACGTGGCCAAAGCTCGTTCCGCATTTTGTAAGCAGCAGGCTCGAAGATATCAAAGCAGGGAAGTACGGGCCAAAGCTTACAACGTTGGCGAACTAGTTCTACGCCTGCCGGACAAGAAAAAGGACAAAATCAAGCCCAAATGGGAAGGTCCCTTCATCATCGACCAGGTCCTGACCGGCGGAGCATACCATCTGCGAAACGCATCGGATAACCGACTCGAGCCGAACCCATGGAACGCAGCCCGTCTACGAAGATTCTACGCCTAAGCGCCGGACTCCAAGTTCGTCTCCTTCCTCCGTCCACATTTTCCATTTTTGCTGTCTTTTGTTTCTCTCCTTATTCCTCCTTCTTCTTGAAGCCTTTAGCGGCTCATTTGCGCTTTATTCGCACATATTTGATGCGCTGTCCGCGCTCATTACACCTGGGGGCTTCTTTAACAGAAACTTATTTATACGGGCTTCATGTCCAACACATGCGTCAAACTTCCGCATGTACCTTTCGTTCACCATTATATGCATCGATATGACTTAAGTTTTGGCCAAGCTGGGTTGCCTGGCTCCTGTGCTTACCCCTACGTTCCCGATTGTTTGGCTAGGTGGTAAAGGGAGCACCTCTGCGATTGTTACTGCCGGGTCAGCCGGATGTGTACCTCAGACTAGGTGAAGCCGAAAGCTAGCGTTCTTAAGGGAATATTCGGTCGGTGAACTGAAAGATGATTTTTAACTATTTATCCATCTGCCCCCAGATGATTTTCTGCTTTCTTAGCAGTTTGGACATGCACTTTAGGGCATGCCTCCCAAGGAAAGGAACCCTTAACGGAACTATTCTCCCTGGAAGATGTTTCTTACTATCCATGTAATATAACATAACTAGATGGGCACTTGTCTGATACAGCAATAATGACCCCTACGCCTTGTCTCCACGCATGTCCCGGTTCTTATATAACCACGAAGGTATTCGGACACACTCCAGACTATTGGGTCCTGAGGTTGAAGCGAAAAGGTCCGCTATGACAAACGATCTACAATCCGGCTAGAAGACATTTTTCATGTCATGTTTAATTACATAGTCAACTCGACTCATTGTATTCCTCCTCAATGCCATCTAATAGGCTATCTAATTTACAATCTTGTTGGGAATACTTGGCGGCCAATTCTACTTGGCCGTACACTAAGCTTACAGGGATCTCCTTCCCATCGGGCCCCACAGTCCGACCTCGCCATGTGGTTTGGGTCGACAACCGTGTACAACGACTTTACCATGGCCCAGGCCTCACTGGCGCCTTGACGGCAGGGCGATATCTTCCATAGTCGGAAGCGCCGCCGTGCTCCTTGAAGCCACTCTGCCAGCTCCCAATGCCTTCGGGCAGGGAGATAGATGGCCACAAGGCCTGGCCGACGCCTTTAATCACCTGCCGAACTCGTTCGTGCAGCTGACATAGTTCGGGAAGAAGATCACCCGAAGAACTGAGCATCTCCTCCTCAGGACGACCTGTGAGCAAACCTACATACATGTTTATGTTAGGCGCCTTCCTCGCTGAACTCTTTCAAAGTTCGCTCAAGCACTTACAGAAAATGCCGCGACGAAGCCGTCGATTCTCCTTTACGGAGTCAGACAACTGGGCACGGACATCCTTTAGTTCCTCACCCAGTTTGGTGTTGGCATCTTGGAGGTTACTTTTCTCCTGCCGCACCCTCGTAAGCACGCTCTCGCCGGCTTTTAGCTGGCGCAAGAGCTGTTGCTTGTCCGGATCTAGTCCGGCACCATCTGCAATATTTTTGTCAGATTTACACACCCGCCGCACTTCATAAACTATTTATCTTTTGAAGCATATATTACCAGAGGGGGTCTTTGTGGCTCCCCCTGTAGCGGCTAGTGCGGCCTCAAGTTGGGCCTTGCATTCTTCAAGCTCCTGGGACAGTCGGGTACTCTTTTTTGTAAGATCCTGCATAACAAATGATCCTTAAATCAGTTATTCTAACTATTTTAAGTCTATGGGGCTACTGGCATATATAACTGTCAAATTTTCTCACCCGTATGTCCTTTACATACTGCTCCGTGGCTCTGGCTAAACCATCTTGAGCGGCACGGAGGTGTGCATCTCCCGAATTGAAGGCATTCAAGGCCCCTTGGGAGAAACATGCGTCGTGAAGAACTGTCTGGCGGCGCCTGTGGCGGACAATCTGTCGGCATCCTCTGTCGAAGGAACATCCGACAAACGCCTCGTGCTCGCTTCCGCTTTCTGACCCGGCTTTGGAGCCTGGCTGGCGGAGGTTCGATTGGCAACCTCTCCGGACTCAGTCCAGCGAGCGCTCTTTTTCCTGAAAAAAGCATCAGCGTTAGTACGCCTTCCAGGAATCAGTCCTGGGAACATGGTGACGCGCCATACCGTTGCGGCGTAGTTTCGATCCGGACCACACTTCTTTTTAGCCTGCGGGGCCGTACCGCCCCTTGTTGGCCAGCCGCCGCGGGCTCGGTCTCCTGCCTTGGAGGCACCCCTGCGAAACACCATTGGTATACGGTGATCAAGAAATAAGCATGGTTGGGTCATTATTAGAGTATTGGGACCTCGGTCTCAGTTACCTATGAGGCTGGAAGTATTCCGGGGTAATCAGCCGTAATGGCAACCAGAGCATTGTCGATACTAAGTTGGTGGAACACCCCGTCGTTCAACTCCACCTTTATATCCGGATCCTCTTTGGAGGCCGGATCGAGGGACCGTTCCAGATCCTCGGGTTGTGGGGGCGGGCTGTGTATCTTCTCCACGGCCCAAATAGCTTTACGTGAAAACCATGAAATGAGATATTTAATCACGGGAACATGGATCGGACAGGCCACAAAGATGTTTGCTTACCCAACTTCGAGGATTATTCGAAGAAAACTTTCTCAGTGGGTTGACGTGGAGAAAATCCTCCTCCTCCACTTTATACATGGCAGACAAGGTCTTCACCAGTTCGGTGACCGATCCCGGCCCTTTGCGGCCATAGCGGGTGGCGTCGTCCTCCCTGTTGAAGTCCCACATGGGGTGGCCCCTATATTGGAGTGGCTGCACTCCCCTCATAATGCAGATTGCCATGACTCTAATCATGGTCAATCCGGCATGAGCCAGTAACCTTATTCGGCTCATCAAGTTAAGGACATCCCGGTCATTTTCCCTCTAGGGGCTCCGAGGGCGCCAGCTTAGGCGCTTCTTCAGAGGAGCATTGCTAAACTCCGGAAGGCCGATCCGAACAGGATCCGGCAGCGGGACGTCGTCCATGTAAAACCATTCCGAAGGCCAGTCTTCGGACGCCTTCTTCGGGGTTCCGGATAGATATCCGGTCCCGGCGATGCGCCATAGTTCGGCTCCGCCCACTTGATATATTCACCCCTCATGAGAACGGGGTACTAGGCAGAATAATCTCTTCCATAGCACGAAAAGAGCCTCGACGCCCAAGAACAGTTCGCAAAGGGTCACGAAGCCCGCGATTTGCAAAATGGAGGCAGGCGTAAGGTGGTGTAACTGGAGGCCGTAGAACTCCAAGAGCCCCCGGAGAAACGGATGGAATGGAAATCTGAGTCCTCTTACTAGATAAGAGACGAAGCATACCCGCTCTCCTTTAGAGGGATCGGGGACACTCTCCGCTTGCTTTCCGCCCTTGTAGGTCGCGAGTCCGGCTCGAACCGGAACCATGAAGGCTGGGGGAAGAAATCCCTTGGTCTGGAGTATAACTAGCTCGCTATGCGGGACTGAGCATCTCTCCCAATTTCCAGGCTGAGGGCTGGGAGCGCGAGAGGAGGAGCCGCGTCGACTGTCCATGGTGGAAAGGGCTTTGGTCATAGGCGCTCCGATGAAAGCTCGCGAAGGGGGGAAGGTGTGACTCAGATCTAGATCCTCGCCCCTTTTATAGGCAGCTCATTTGCGCAGCTAGGGGGGTAAGTGTAAAAATACCCTGGCTTTTCGCATTCATTCAAACACGTGGAAGATGGCCATTATTGAGCATAGAAGCCAAGGAGCGCAGCATTTATCAGAAGTCGGACACTATTCGACAAGTATATGGAATTTGGAGAAGAACCCGCCTCGCAATGCCGAAGACAATCAACGCGCCGGACTCATCATCATTGAAGCCTGGTTCGGGGGCTACTGAGGGAGTCCCGGATTAGGGGGTGTCCGGATAGCCGAACTATCACCATTGACCGGACTCCTGGACTATGAAGATACAAGATTGAAGACTTCGTCCCGTGTCCGGATGGACTTTCCTTGGCGTGGAAGGCAAGCTTGGCAATACGGATATATAGATCTCCTACCATTGTAACCGACCCTGTGTAACCCTAACCTATCCAGTGTCTATATAAACCGGAGGGTTTTAGTCCGTAGGACGAACAACAATCATACCATAGGCTAGCTTCTAGGGTTTAGCCTCTACGATCTCGTGGTAGATCTACTCTTGTACTACCCATATCATCAATATTAATCAAGCAGGAGTAGGGTATTACCTCCATCAAGAGGGCCCGAACCTGGGTAAAAACATCGTGTCCCTTGTCTCCTATTACCATCCTCCTAGACGCACAGTTCGGGACCCCCTACCCGAGATCCGCCGGTTTTGACACCAACAGTGAGCGTCATGAAATTGGTGATGGAGGATGGTTGATGTTGACCAACGAATCCCCCTCTCCGGAGCCCCGAACGGACTCCAGATCAGCCCTCCCGAGAGAGATTAGGGCTTGGCGGCGGCTCCGTGTCGTAAAACGCGATGAAACTTTCTCTCTGATTTTTTTTCTCCCCGAACGTGAATATATGGAGTTGGAGTTGAGGTCGGTGGAGGTCCAGGGGCCCCACGAGAGAGGGGGGCGCGCCCAGGGGGAGGGGGCGGGCCCCTCTGTCTCGTGGACAGGGTCTGGGCTCCCTGGTGTATTTCTTTCCCCCAATAATTCTTATTAATTCCAAAAAGTGCCTCCGTGGATTTTCTGGACATTCCGAGAACTTTTCTTTTCTACACATAAAACAACATCATGGCAGTTCTGATGAAAACATCGTCAGTCTGGGTTAGTTTAATTCAAATCATGTAAGTTAGAGTCCAAAACAAGGGCAAAAGTGTTTGGAAAAGTAGATACGTTGGATACGTATCAGCAGCTAACTTATGAAAAAAAGATACGATTCAATTGTTGCGGGCTTTTTAAATCCGTGGAATCATTATTGACAAGGAGGGAGACGATTCGAGTGCACTCGTTTTACCGCCATGCCGGCGTGCGACCCAGATGGGACGGGACGGTACAGTCATAATTTCAGTTTCTCTAGTTTTCCACGGCAAGCTGGCGCGCTAAGCCATTATGCATTGAATTCCGATGACCGTCGGCGCTACCTTCCCCTATCAGTACTGTTTCCCGGCCTTCTCCGGTGCCACCGTGACCCAACTCGCCATATTCTCATAAGCCCCCACCGGCCCGACGTCGCTTGCCACGTCCGCCATGCCCCCGCCCGTCCGTGGTAGGCGACGCCGGAGGGGGTCACCGCCGGAACTAGTGTTCGGTTTTTCACCGAAAGGCAGACGGAGGGAGGAGGCATTCTATCTGCCTTTGGATGGCAATGCGGAGATCGAGGAGTTGTTGGAGCGCGACCGCATGGCGGAGGAGCAGGAGTTGTTGGAGCGCGACCGCCTGGCGGAGGAGCAGCGTATCACCGATTTGCACCGCCAGCGGGACATGGAGCAGCAGCGCACCGACGCTCTGAGTCGCGAGCAGAGCGCCCACAACTGGGCCGACTACATGGAGGCCGGCGCCCGGCAAATAGCCCTGGAGGCTGTCGGGCACGCACGCGTTCGCGACGCCAATTTTTACTACCAGCTCGTCAAGTGGGTTTCCCGCTTGGAATCCGAAGCTTCGATGGACCATGCCAGCATGGAAAGGGCCAACGCACACGAGCAACGCGCCCTATCGCACCTCTTGCAAGTCCGAGGCGAGGCGCAGGACGCCGGTGCCGGCGTTTAGCGTGTACCACAGATGGCGGCCGACATCGTCTAGTTAGCTAAGAGTAAGTTAGTACTTGTACGCTACTAGAGTATTAGTGGGAGTAGATAGTTAACTTGGCTATGATGGTTGTCAACGTGGAAGTTCAGTACTCTATATGTGGATCAGACCTGTTACTTTGCTCTGAATGTTGAACTTACCGTTTGAATGTATGGAATGGGTTGTTATTTTTTTAAATGGGTTGTATTTGTCCTCCACGGGTTTAGAGGCTGACTTGTGGGCCTAGCAAGTTGACGCGTACACAATCAGGAGATGATTGTACGTGGAGAGGATGACAGCAGGGACCCGCCAAGGTCATGGCAGTTGATACGTCTCCAACGTATCTACTTTTCCAAACACTTTTGCCCTTGTTTTGGACTATAACTTGTATGATTTGAATGAAACTAACCCGGACTGACGCTGTTTTCAGCAGAACTGCCAGGATGTTATTTTATGTGTAGAAAAGAAGAGTTCTCGGAATGTCCTGGAAATCCACGGAGGCACTTTTTGGAATATATTAGAATTTTTGGTGAAAGAATTAATGTCAGGTGGCCCACAGCCTGTCCACGAGACAGGGGGCGCTCCCCTAGGGCGCGGCCTCCTATCTCGTGGCCCCCCTGGACCTCCTACGACCTCAACTCCAACTCCATATATTCCGTCTCAGGGAGAAAAAAATCAGAGAGAAAGATTCATCGCATTTTACGACACGGAGCCGCCGCCAAGCCCTAATCTCTCTCGGGAGGACAGATCTGGAGTCCGTTCGGGGCTCCGGAGAGGGGGATTCATCGCCGTCGTCATCATCAACCATCCTCCATCACCAATTTCATGATGCTCACCGCCGTGCGTGAGTAATTCCATCATAGGCTTGCTGGACGGTGATGGGTTGTATGAGATTCACCATGTAATCAAGTTAGTTTTGTTATGGTTTGATCCCTAGTATCCACTATGTTCTGAGATTGATGTTGCTATGACTTTGCTATGCTTAATGCTTTTCACTAGGGCCCGAGTGCCATGATTTCAGATATGAACCTATTATGTTTTCATGAATATATGTGTGTTCTTGATCCTATCTTGCAAGTCTATAGTCACCTATTATGTGTTACGATCCGACAACCCCGAAGTGACAATAACCGGGATACTTCTCGGTGATGACCGTAGTTTGAGGATTTCATGTATTCACTATATGCTAATGCTTTGTTCCGGTTCTCTATTAAAAGGAGGCCTTAATATCCCTTAGTTTCCGTAAGGACCCCGCTACAACAGGAGGGTAGGACCAAAGATGTCATACAAGTTCTTTTCCATAAGTACGAATGCCTATTTACGGAATACATGCCTACATTACATTGATGAACTGGAGCTAGTTCTATATCACCCTCTGTTATAACTATTGCATGAGGAATCGCATCCGGCATAATTATCCATCTCTGATCCATTGCCTACGAGCTTTTCATATAATGTTCTCCGTTTATTTTCTTTTCCATTGCTACTGTTACAATTACTACAAAAACCCAAAAACATTTATCTTTACTTTTGCTACTGTTACCTTTATTATCATACCACTTTTGCTACAAAACACTTTGCTGCAGATACTAAGTTATCCAGGTGTGGTTGAATTGACAACTCAACTGCTAATACTCAAGAATATTCTTTGGTTCCCCTTGTGTCGAATCAATAAATTTGGGTTGAATACTCTACCCTCGAAAGCTGTTGCGATCCTCTATACTTGTGGGTTATCAAGACTAATTTTTGGCGCAGTTGCCGGGGAGCATAGCTCTATTCTCTGAGTTACTTGGGATTTATATCTATTGATCACTATGAAAAACTTGAAAGACGCTAAGACCAAGATTTTGCCCTCAACTATGAGGGGAGGTAAGGAACTGCCATCTAGCTCTGCACTAGATTCTCCTTCCGTTATTAGTAAGCTTGCGACACCTAAACCTGCTACTGCTTTGAGTTCTGATATGTCGCATGTTATTGATGATGCCACTTCTGTTATGCATGATGAAACTACTTCTGTGCGTGATACTGATAGTCCCCAAGTGCAAGGAATCATCATAGCACTTTCCAAAGATGGAAGTGATAAGTATGGAGTGTCGAACCCACAAGGAGCTAAAGGTAAGATCAATATTCTCTCAAGCCCTATCTGCCACTGGTACGACTCTACGTGCACCAAATGTTTGATTACAATTAGCAACGAGAAATAAAACTAAGTTGTGGGTATGAAGAGGATAACTTTGCATGATATCGGAGAGCTAAAACATAAAAGTAGGTGCTGTTATCATAAAGTTAGAATATATTACTAAATAATATAAATAGCGAGTGTGGAATAATGGTGGATCGGTGTGCGGAATTTTCCTAGGCAATTGTTAACAAAACCGGTAATCACTATTGCAGTTTTATATGAGGGAGAGGCATAAGCTAACATACTTTCTCTAACTGGATCATATGCACTTATGATTGGAACTCTAGCAAGCATCCGCAACTACTAAAGATCATTAAGGTAAAACCCAACCATAGCATTAAACCATCAAGTCCTCTTTATTCCCATACACAACAATCCCCCTTACTCGGGTTTAAGCTTCTGTCACTCTAGCAACCCACTATAAGCGAATCATGAACGTATTGCAACACCCTACAGCGGGAACCACTCACTCTTGCACGACACAGAGGGCACCATAGGACAGCACCAAAGTAAAACATACAACTCATACCAATCTAGATCATCAATCAACCCAAAGACAAAAGATATCTACTCAAAACATCATAGGATGGCAACACATCATTGAATCATAATATGTGGCATAAAGGACCATGTTCAAGTAGGGGATTACAGCGGTGTGCAGGAGAGTGGACCGCGTAAAAGAGATGGGGATGGTGATGATGATGGTGATGTTGATGAAGACGATCACCGTGGCGATGATTCCCCTCCCGATGGCACTCCGGCGCCACCGGAAGAGAGGACGAGAGGTTCCCCCCCTTGTGCTTCCTCCTCCATGGCCTCCACCTTCTGGTCCTTGGCCTTCATGGTGATGAAGACCCCTCTGGGATACTCCTCCATGGCCACCGGTGATGATGGCCCCCTCCGGCAGGGTGCTGGAGAGGGCCTAGATTGATTTCTCGTGGCTACAGAGGCTTGCGGCGGCGGAACTTCTGATCTAATCTCCGTTCTGGAAGTTTTAGGGTACGAGAGTATATATGGGTGCAGGGAGGACGTCGGTGGACTTCCGGGCTGGCCACGAGGTAGGGGGGCGCGACCCAGGGGGGAGGGCGCCCCCCCCACCCTCGTGGGCAGCCCAGGAATTCCCTGGTGAGCTTCCTGTACTCTATGGGCTTCTTCTGGTCCAAAAACAGGTTCCGTGGAGTTTCAGGTCTTTTGAACTCCGTTTGATATTCTTTTTCTTCGAAACACTGAAATAGACAAAAAACAGCAATTCTGGGCTGGGCCTCCGGTTAATAGGTTAGTCCCAAAAGTAATATAGAAGTGGAAAATAAAGCCCAAAATAGTCCAAAACAGTAGATAATCTAGCATGGAGCAATAAAAAATTATAGATACGTTGGAGACGTATCAGGCATCCCCAAGCATAATTCCTGCTCGTCCTCGAGTAGGTAAATGATAAAAATATAATTTTTGATGCGGAGTGCTAGTAAGTGCTTAAGTTTGGTCAATGATAATTCCAATCACTTTTTCTAGCATCAATATGTGTCATAATAGCAGCTTATCTCATAGAACTTTTCATGATCAAGTAACAATCCATTCACAATGTCAACCATGGTTCAGAAATTTCATTGAGAACTAACAAACTATAATCTCAGTCATTGAAGCAATTGCAATTTATCATAACATCATAAAGAGTCAAGTATAGAGCTTTTCAGCAAGTCCACATACTCAACTATCATATAGTCTTCTATAATTGCTAACACTCACGCAATACTTGTGGTTATGGAGTTTCAATGGGACCTTTGAGAAAGATAGGGGCTTATTGTGTTGCCTCCCAACGTATTCACCTTTAGGTGATGTCAACAATAATAGCCCATGCTAACTTACATCCAATTGGATATATATATCATGATCTTTCAAACACAAGGAGCTTGCCAAAGGATAAAATGAAAAAGGGAATGGTGAGGATCACCTTGACTCAAGCATAAAGTAAAAACATAAAGTAAAATATAGGCCCTTCGCAGAGGGAAGCAGAGGTTGTCATGCACGTTTAGGGTTGATGCACAAATTCTTAATACAAAAGAACGTCACTTTATATTGCCCCTTGTATGTGGAACTTTATTATGCAGTCCGTCGCTTTTATTACTTCCACAACAAGTTCGTACAAAGCTTATTTTCGCTGCACTAATAAGTCATGCATATTTAGAGAGCAATTTTTATTGCTTGCACCGATGACAACTTACTTGAAGGATCTTACTCAATCCATAGGTAGGTATGGTGGACTCTCATGGCAAAACTGGGTTTAGGGATATTTGGAAGCACAAGTAGTATCTCTACTTGGTGCAAGGGATTTGGCTAGAATGAGGGAGAAAGGCAAGCTCAACATGTTTGGATGGTCAATGACAATATACTTTAACTGAGATGTCGGAAAACATAAACCATTACGTTGTCTTCCTTGTCCAACGTCAACTCTTTTAGCATGTCATACTTAATGAGTGCTTCACAATCATAAAAGATGTCCAAGATAATATATTTGTATGTGAACCTCCCTTGCCTTATTACTTCCTATTAATTGCAACGATGACCAAAACTACGTTTGCCAATTCTCAACAACTTTTATGCCTCATAATTTCTATGTGTGAAGTCATCACTGACCATGTTATAAGCATATGAAACATATATAAATTCATATTTATGACATTCAATTCATTCAACCATTTACTCATAGGATAGAAATGAAGCATGTGAGCAAATGACAAACTACTCCAAAAGGTATGAGTGAAGAACACAGAGTAGTAAAATTATTAACTAGCCATGGGAGGATTCTTTTTCATTCAATATTTCAGATCCAATGATTTTATTCAAACAGAAAGTAAAACAAAGTAAAATGACATTGCAAGGATAGCACAACTCATGTGAAGAAGCAAAAACTTAGGTTCAACCGATACTAACCGATAGTTGTTGAAGAGAAAAGGTGGGATGCCTACCGGGGCATCCCCAAGCTTAGATGCTTGAGACTTCTTGGAATAATGTCTTGGGGTGCCTTGGCCAACCCCAAGCTTGAGCTTTTGTGTCTCCTTAATTCCTTTTATACGCCGGTTTCCTAAATCTCAAAAGCTTCATACACACCAAACTCAACAAGAACTCGTGAGATAGGTTAGTATAAACCAATGCAAAACCTTATCATTTTCTACTGTAACAAATTAATGAAATTATTACTCAACATTGCATACTAAATGCCTCTACATATTTAACACTCCTATCCTCAAATAGAATCATTAAACAAGCAAACATATGCAAACAATGCAACCATAACAGCAATCTGCCAGAACAGTATAGTCTGTAAAGAATGCAAGATTCATCATACTTCCCTAACTACAAAAATTATCAGAGCTTATTATGCAAAAGGTTTCAACATTTTAGCACATTCTGATTTTTCTAAGGAATTTTTGCAACAGCGGTAAACTTTCTGTTTTCAAACAGCAACATGCATAATTGCAAAATAAGCATGGTAAAAGGCTATCGTTGATATTTTAATTGAAAATAAAGATGCAAAACATTATTCTACATAACAGCAAGCAAATACTAGCAAAATAAATTGACGCTCCAAGCAAAACACATATCATGTGACGAGTAAAAATATAGCTCCGAGTAAGGTATACCGATAATTTTGAGGACGAAAGAGGGGATGCCTTCCGGGGCATCCCCAAGCTTAGGCGCTTGAGTATTCCTTGAATATTACCTTGGGGTGCCTTGGGAATCCCCAAGCTTAGGGTCTTTCTACTCCTTATTCTCCTCATATCGATACCTCACCCAAAACTTGAAAACTTCAATCACACAAAACTTAGCCAAACTTCGTGAGAAAGGTCAGTATGATAAAGAGCAAACCATTCACTTTGGTACTGAAAAAGACAAGGTTCATAATTGTTTTCACACAATGCCTACTGTACCATATCATTTCTACAAATTATATTGAGAAATATAAGCCATTGAAACTAGAAAACAAGCATATATGCAATGAAAACAGAATCTGTCAGAAACAGAACAGTCTGTAATGATCTGAAAAATAACCATACTTCTGCTACTCCAATAATTATGAAATAAATTGGTGGACGTGAGGAATTTGTCTATTAATCTTATGCAAAAATAATAAACTCAAAATAACTCTTCTGTAAAAAATTACATCTATTCTCGTGAGCGCAAAGTTTCTGTTTTTTACAGCAAGATCACATTAACTTTCACCCAAGTCTTCCCAAAGGTCTTACTTGGCACTTTATTGAAAATAAAATATATAAAACATGATTAATACAGTAGCTTCATCATGTAAACACACAAAAACAGTAAGGGTAAATATTGGGTTGTCTCCCAACAAGCGCTTTTCTTTAATGCCTTTTAGCTAGGCATGATGATTTCAATGATGCTCACTTTAAAGTTAGGAATTGAAACACAAAGAGAGCATCTTGAAGAATATGACTAGCATATTTAAATCTAACACACTTCCTATGACTATGGATTTTGTGAGAACACAACTTATGGGAACAAGAATCAACTAGCATAGGAAGGCAAAACAAGTATAACTTCAAAACTTTAAGCACATAGAGAGGAAACTTAATATTATTGCAACTCCTACAAGCATGTATTCCTCCCTCATAATAAATTTCAGTAGTATCATGGATAGCAAATTTGTTCTCATACTCAATTGGAACCTCTACCTAAATAGTGGAATTATTACTAGCTAAAGTTGACACTCTTCCAAATCCACTTTCATAAATATCACACTAAGATTCAACACTTCCAAAATAGTGGGATCACTAATTCCTAAAGTTGACACTCTTCCAAACCCTATTTAAATGATAGTATTATTCATACTCCAAAATGTATAAGTGATGTTCATGGAGCATTCTACAACTGACCAATATCCAAGCTCAAAGTGTATAAGTGAAGCACATGAAGCATTCTATAAAACCATACTCAAAAGATTTAAGTGAAGCACAAAGAGCAATTCTATAAGATCATACTTAAAATATTTAAGTGAGGCACATGAAGTATTATATAAATAAATGAAGGGATATCTCATGCTAGCATGGTTCTGGAAGAAAAAGAAAAACACAAAGGACACAAATCATGTGAACAAAACAAAGCCCGAGATATACTGATAATTGTTGAAGAAGAAAGATGGGATGCCAACCGGGGCATCCCCAAGCTTAGATGCTTGAGTATCCTTGGAATATTTACTTGGGGTGCCTTGGGAATCCCCAAGATTTAACTCTTGCCTCTCTTTATTCTTCTCATATTGATAGCTCCTCGACCTTCGGACACTTCATCCACACAAAACTTTAACAAAAACTTGTGAGATCCGTTAGTGTAATAAAGCAAATCACTACCTTTGGGTACTGTAATGAAATCATTATTTATTTGTATGGGTGTTAACCCTACTGTATTCCAAGTTCTGTATGGTTCATACCCAACAATACTAGCCATAGATTCATCGTAATAAGCAAACAACACATGCAAAACAGAATCTGTTAAAAACAGAATAGTCTGTAGGAATCTGGAAGTTTGGACATCTTATCTAACTCCTATAATTATAAACTAAATTTTATAATTTTAAAAATTTGTACATAAGTAATGTGCAAAAAGAACTAGAACCATTTGACTTCCGAGTAAAAAATGAAAATTCACGCACTACAGCCAAAGTTTCTGTTTTGGTTCTACACATAGTATACAAGGGGATAATTATTTACAGAGAAAATTCCATGAAAAATTCTACACTGTTTCCGTGAGCATGAGCACAAGTGATCAAGGTCGACCCTCACTTCTTCAATGCAAAACCTTCCAATCACTTCTCTTTTTGAAAAACTTTTTAGGCATGAAAGGCAAGTAATAAATTTTTTTGTATTTTCATTTTTAAATTTTTTTGTATGTTTCACCCACAACTAAATAGAAACAAAAAGAAAAAACAAAATCTACTTAGTGAAGAAAGCAAACAAGCACACACGAGAATATCAACCCCACGCTATTGCTCCCCGGCAACGGCGCCAGAAAAGAGCTTGATAGTCCCCTAGTGCAAGGAATCATCGTAGCACTTTCCAAAGATGGAAGTGATAAGTATGGAGTGTCGAACCCACAAGGAGCTAAAGGTAAGATCAATATTCTCTCAAGCCCTATCTTCCACCGATTAATTTCGACTCTCGTGCAATCAACGTTTGCTTCCAACTAGCAACGAGAAATAAAACTACGTTGTGGGTATGAAGATGATAACTTTGCATGATATCGGAGAGCTAAAACATAAAAGTAGGTGCTGTTATCATAATGTTAGAATATATTACTAAATAATATAAATAGCGAGTGTGGAATAATGGTAGATCGGTGTGCGGAATTTTCCTAGGCAATTGTTAACAAAACCGGTAATCACTATTGCAGTTTTATATGAGGGAGAGGCATAAGATAACATACTTTCTCTACTTGGATTATATGCACTTATGATTGGAACTCTAGCAAGCATCCGCAACTACTAAAGATCATTAAGGTAAAACCCAACCATAGCATTAAAGCATCAAGTCCTCTTTATTCCCATACGCAACAATCCACCTTACTCGGGTTTAAGCTTCTGTCACTCTAGCAACCCACTATAAGCGAATCATGAACGTATTGCAACACCCTACAGCGGGAACCCCTCACTCTTGCGCGACACAGAGGGCACCATAGGACAGCACCAAAGTAAAACATACAACTCATACCAATCTAGATCAATAATCAACCCAAAGAAAAAAGATATCTACTCAAAACATCATAGGATGGCAACACATCAATGAATCATAATATGTGGCATAAAGCACCATGTTCAAGTAGGGGATTAGAGTGGTGTGCGGGAGAGTGGACCGCGTAAAAGGGATGGGGATGGTGATGATGATGGTGTTTTTGATGAAGACGATCACCGTGGCGATGATTCCCCTCCTGATGGCACTCCGGCACCACCGGAAGAGAGGAGGAGAGGTTCTCCCCCTTGTGCTTCCTCCTCCATGGCCTCCACCTTCTAGTCCTTGGCCTTCATGGTGATGAAGACCCCACCGGGATACTCCTCCATGGCCACCGGTGATGATGGCCCCCTCCGGCAGGTTGCCGGAGAGGGCCTAGATTGATTTCTCGTGGCTACAGAGGCTTGCGGCGGCGGAACTTCTGATCTAATTCCGTTTTGGAAGTGTTAGGGTACGAGAGTATATATGGGTGCAGGGAGGACGTTGGTGGACTTCCGGGCTGGCCACGAGGTAGGGGGCGCGCCCCCCACCCTCGTGGGCAGCCCCGGACTCCCCTGGTGAGCTTCCTGTACTCCATGGGCTTCTTTTGGTCCAAAAACAGGTTCCGTCGAGTTTCAGGTCTTTTGGACTCCGTTTGATATTCTTTTTCTTCGAAACACTGAAATAGACAAAAAACAGCAATTCTGGGCTGGGCCTCCGGTTAATAGGTTAGTCCCAAAAGTAATATAAAAGTGGAAAATAAAGCCCAAAATAGTCCAAAACAGTAGATAATCTAGCATGGAGCAATCAAAAAATATAGATACGTTGGAGACGTATGAGATACTACTTTGCCATTAGGTGAATTTCTTGATGAACAACTTGCTAGAGTTAGGGGGGATGAAATTACTGAAGATCCTATTACTGATGATAGTGATGATGAAGGTTCCCCAATGATTATGTTTTACCTGTTGTTCCTAAGGGTTATGTTATGAATGAAAAAGCTGCTCTGGAAATCCTTGCTTGCAATGATAGAAATGATCTTAAGAAATTATTAGCTAAAAGGAAGCAGCAGTCTCGTAATGCTAGAATGAAACCCGATCCTTCTTTTGCTACTTCACCTATCTGTCTTACTAATAAGGATTATGAATTCTCTGTTGATCCTGATATTATTACTTTAGTTGAATCTGATCCTTTTTATGATCTTGAATCTGAAACTGTTGTGGCACATCTTACCAAGTTGAATGATATAGCCACCTTGTTTACTTATGATGAGAAGTCTCGTTATTTATATATCCTTAAGATATTTCCGTTCTCATTAAAGGGTGATGCTAAGACTTGGTATAATTCTCTTGCTCCTGGTTGTGTGCGTAGTCCCCAGGATATGATTTATTACTTCTCTGCTAAATATTTCCCTGCTCATAAGAAACAAGATGCCTTGCGGGAAATATATAATTTTGTGCAAATCAAAGAAGAGAGTCTCCCACAAGCTTGGGGGAGGCTTCTCCGGTTACTTAATGCTTTGCCTGATCATCCTCTTAAGAAAAATGAAATATTTGATATCTTTTATAATGGACTAACCGATGCTTCCAAGGACTACATGGATAGTTGTGCTGGTTGTGTTTTCAGGGAAAGAACAGTCGACGAAGCTGAAATACTATTGAATAACTAGATGATACCCCGCACGTTGCTGCGGGAAATTTTAACCGAAAATGATAGATGCTATATTGGAAAAAAATCGTGTGGTTTAAATGTTCAACAATAGTAATAGCCCAAATAGAAATAGTAGAATTAAAGGAAGTCAAGTATAAGGAAATGGAGATGAACCAATCAACCATGAGAAACCCCGACAAAATAAAATCCAAACATGTCCTGATTAGAGTAGGCACGTGATAATTTCACATATTGCAAGTAAAAAGGGTATGATTAATCATTAATTTACACACTATCATACGGAACAAATTATGTTGTTTAACCTTTTTCTAGAAAAGTAGTGTACATGACACATAAGAAAACCAATATTAATATATTAAAAAGTTACACAAAGGAAAAATGACCCTAAACAATTGTACTTTTTGACTGGGTAGCTTCCTTTTTCAGGAACATTTATCTGGTGCCGCCTGATGACCGCTTGATGGCCAGAGTAGACGCCAAGGAGATAGTTCGATCACATAAATGTTGTCCATGTCACTGCATGTGTGCTGAGGGGGTGCATGGTCGTGTCTGTGCATGGATGCCGGATGGCTGGGAGATAGACTGATAGAGCATGTAATCGATGCGGTGTGTGCATGGCTGAGGCGTTTGTACGTGTTGGCCAGGTGCTGATGCGTGTGATTCCAGGCTCTAATATGTGCATGGTCAATCGCCGATGCGTGTGTCTGCATGGCTGAGCGCTTGTGCATGAACGAACTCCACTCCAACTCCATCACACTCTTCATGGAGAAGTACGCTTCCTTGGCGTGCATACGTGAATGCAAAGGAGACACGTATGCCCCATGGGCACGTATAAGCTCCATGGACACCAGAAGAGCAAGCATTAAATAAAATAAATAAGAACTATAGATTCCACTTCCTGTTTCTGAAAAAAACAGAAGATGTTGATCAGCAGCCGGCAGAGGTCAAATTGAAGGTTCCTTGGTGACAAAAAAAAGGTTGAGAACTTGACATACGAATTGAATGGCAAAATAAGACACCTCATATAAATTTTAACTATTGCGAGTTTAAGACAAGAAAGACCATAGATGAGCAAACACAACAAATACATAAGAAGACATTACTTCAAACTCCAGGTACTCATCCTTGGCTGGTCACAACGTGGCTGAACTTTGGGAAGGACTCCATGAGAGAGAGAGAGAGAGAGAGTCATGGTTACGGGGAGGAAGGATTTAGTTGGGTTTTGTAGGATGTGGAGGACCAGTTGGATCCATCCATCGCTGTGTCAAGGAGATGACATGAAGAGGAGAAGATACGCTTGCAATGGAAATGAAAATGGATCCACTAAACACTATTTATGGTCGGCATGCACTAACAACGGAAGCCAAGCATTTAATGGGTGGATGTGATAGTTGTGGTCTTGAAGTTTCACCTTTGGTCACAACACGGGAAGGGATAACTGAACATGTGGGTGGGGAGACTATTGGGCTTATTTTTGTTTTAGAATAACTATGAATGAGACGATTAAGCTTCGGTGCACAGTATAAGACTATAATCCGTTTCTTTTGCAGGGAGGATATGGCGGGCCAAAGAATGCATGTCCCACCGCTGCATGCGGATGCATTGTTGTGGTCGAGAACTGATGACATGGCCAAATGCTGATGTGGACAACTTGCATGTTTAGGTAAATAACATACTGGGGGTGAACTTCTTAAGTATATAGGATATGTTGACTAATGAAAATAATTGGACTCTTCCTGAGCCAGTTCCTGAAGTAATTCCTGAACCAATTGAGCCAACTCCTGAGCCTATTCCTAAACCCACTCCGAAGAAGAGAGGTGTTTTATTTCTCAGTCCTGAAGATATGCAAGAGGCAAAGAAATCAATGAAAGAAAAAGGTATTAAAGCCGAAGATGTTAAGAATTTACCACCTATTGAAGAAATACATGGTCTTAATATACCGCCTGAAGAACCACATTGTCTTGATAACCCGACACAGGTAGTAAAGGTAAATTCTCTCTATAGATATGATAAAGTTGAAATACCCTCTACTAAATTTCATAGCCCGTGCTTAGATGAATTTTATGACTTTATGGCTAGACAAGAAAGCTTAAATGCTTATTTTGGTAGAGAGTTAAAGAATAATGCTTTCGAAATAGGACGCGTAGGTGATAATCTGGCTAGAGTTAAAGATGAACTTCACCGCGTTAGCAAATATTCTTCTATGATTGCTACTCAAGCTAAGAAAGTACTCAAAGCTCAAAATGATTTGCTTGATGAATTGAATAATAAAAATGACTTTGCTGTTAGAGTGGCTACTAGAACTGGTAGAATGACTCAGCAACCTTTGTATCCTAAAGGCCACCCTAAGAGAATCGAACATGATTCTCAGAGAAATAATTTAGAGGCACCTAGTTCTTCTAAAAAGAAGAAAAAGAAAAACGATAGAACTTTGCATGCTTCTAGTGAACCTACTGTAGACACACCTGAGAATCCCAATGATATTTCTATTTCTGATGCTGAAACACAATCAGGTGATGAACATGAACCTAGTGATAATGTTAATGATAATGTTCATGTTGATGCTCAACCTAGCAAAGACAATGATGTAGAGATTGAACCTGCTGTTGATCTTGATAACCCACAATCAAAGAATCAACGTTATGATAAGAGAGATTTTGTTGCTAGGAAGCACGGTAAAGAAAGAGAACCATGGGTTCAGAAACCATGCCCTTTCGTCCTAAACCATCCAAGTCAAAGGATGATGAGGATTTTGAGCGCTTTGCTGAAATGATTAGACCTATTTTCTTACGTATGCACTTAACTGATATGCTAAAAGTAAATCCTTATGCTAAGTATATGAAGGATATCATCACAAATAAAACAAAGATACCGGAAGCTGAAATTTCCACCATGCTTGCTAATTACACTTTTAAGGGTGGAATACCAAAGAAACTTGGAGATCCGGGTGTACCAACTATACCATGCTCTATTAAAAGAAATTATGTTAGAACTATTTTATGTGATCTTGGAGCCGGTGTTAGTGTTATGCCTCTCTCTTTATATCATAGACTTGAATTGAATAAGTTGACACCTACTGAAATATCTTTGCAAATGGCTGATAAATCAACTGCTATACCTGTCGGTATTTGTGAGGATGTGCCTGTTGTGGTTGCAAATGTCACTATCTTAACGGACTTTGTTATTCTTGATATTCCTGAGGACGATAGTATGTCTATTATCCTTGGTAGACCTTTTCTTAATACTGCAGGGGCTGTTATTGATTGCAACAAAGGCAATGTCACTTTTCATGTTAATGGTAATGAGCATACGGTACATTTTCCGAGGAAACAATTTCAAGTCCATAGCACCAATTCTATTGAAAAAGTTCCAACTATCATCTTTGGAGGTTTTGAATTTCCTCTCCCTACTGTCAACAAAAAGTATGATATTCTTATTGTTGGGGATTTTCATATCCCCGTTTAGGTAACTTAGTGTTATTCGAAATTTCTCCAGTTCCGTGTTATTCAGAATGAGTTTGTTAACAAGACTTGACCAACCTTGTTCGTTGGTTCATTTTGACACTACTAGAAAAAGGCCTACTAATGGCACACCGGTTTTGCCTACTAATGGCGCACTATCGGTGCGCCATTAGTATCTGGTATACTAATGGCGCACCGCTGGTGCGCCATTAGAATAGCCCACGGTGCGCCATAGAAGTGCGCCATTAGTAACAATATTTTTTTCAAAAAAAATTCAGATTTTTAATTTTAGAATTTTTTTTCAAATTTTTTTAATTTTTTTTTCACTGCTTGGTCAAACTTCCCGAAAGGTCACCCATCCTCACACTACTCCAGCCCAAGCACGCTTAACTTCAGAGTTCTATCCAACACTAGTAACAACTCACTTCACATGCACTTGTTGATATATCTAGCATATCAATCCTATTATACCTTGTTGATTTTTGCCTCTAGATCTTGAAAGCCCCGTAACTTTTTTCTATTAGGTTTTTGGATGTAACTTTTCGAGTAGATGATTTTTCATATAAAAACTTTTTCATCCGAGTTCGTATGCAAAAGTTATGCCCATTTTACAAATTTCCAGAGAGATTTTGCAAATAAAGACGAAATTCATATTTGTAAATTTTCCCAACAACTAGACCACATATCACATGGGAAACTTATTTTCTTTTATTTTTTTGACATTTCCATCATTTTCTTTTATTTTTTATAAAACTGAAAAGGCGATCCACGGGGGTGGTGGTGGGGGGTGCGTTCGGTGTTGGGGCAAGTTAGTAAAGGCGCACCGTGGGGTGGTGCGCCATTACATTTATTTTTTACTTTTTTTCAAAACTACTAATGGCGCACGGCGGATGTGGTGCGCCATTACTAGTTAAAACTAGTAATGGCGCACCGAGACATGGTGCGCCATTAGTAACAAATATTTTTTTATTTTTTTGTACTTTTTTTAAAACTACTAATGGCGCACGGCGGATGTGGTGCGCCATTACTATGTCAACTACTAATGGCGCACGGCGGACATGGTGCGCCATTAGTAACAATTTTTTTTTATGTTTTTTTCAGAACTACTAATGGCGCACCACACACCAGGTGCGCCACTAGTAATATATTACTAATGGCGCACGAAGACATGGTGCGCCATTAGAATATAGTAATGGCGCACCACATGACAGGTGCGCCATTAGTGGCCATTCCATCTATAGCCCTTTTTGTAGTAGTGTGATGATCACGAGATGGATGAAACTAGAAGGCACAACCTTCTGTACCGTCTTTTTACTTTCTATTATTTAGAATAAATAAAGCAAAAATAGTATTATCCGTCTGTTTTCTGAATTATCCGTGCATTAAAAATAGTCTGAAAATAAAAGTGCTCCAAATGCCCTGCAAACTTAGTATGATTTTTTCTGGAATATTTGAGGATTTTAGGGACTGAAAACACTACAGGAGGGCCAAGCACCAGGCCACGAGAGGAGGCGCCCCACATGAGGCGCACCCCTGTCTCGTGGGCCCCTGGTGGCCCCCTCCATTTATGCCAGCACCCACACACTTCATCTTCTACCCAAAAAAATCCCCATCCAGCTCAAGCACGAGTTCTAGCTCGTTTTGCTGCGATTTTCGATCTCTTAGCTCAAAGCTCCATTCGCAAAACTGCTTTGGGAGTTTGTTGCTTTGTATGTGACTCCACCATTGGTCCAATTAATTTTTGTTCTAGTGCTTTATTCATTGCAAATTTTTGCTGCATAGGTGACCATGTTCTTGAGCTTGCATGTTAAATTTTTGAGGTCCCAAGCAATTCCAATGCATGATATAGGCTCTAGGCACTTGTAGGAGTAGTTGCTATCAATCTTGTTTAGTTTTATTCACTTATATTTTGAAGTTACTAAAATTTTAGAAATTTTCAGAAAAGTTTAAGGAGGCTCTTTAAAGGCTCTTCTAGCCAAAGCTCTAAGGACAAACAAGACAAAGAGAAGGAAAAACCCAAGTATAATCTTCCTCGCTTAGCAGAAGTACGGTCGGGTGAATGGCCATGCGAGGATTTCTTGAAAGAAGCCGAAATTCATGAAGATTTTTATGCTTTAATCGAGACTGCAGGCCTCACTGATTTCATCAACGACCGAATCGATCAGTATCTCTTACTTACCAATACTTTCGTGCAAAACTTTTATTATTATCCTAAGAAATCACCACCTACAGTATCATTTCATTTTTATGATGAATTCAAAGAAATATCTTTGCGTCATTTTTGCGCAGTATGTAGGATACCTTATGAGGGAGAATTAGAGGAACCCCATCGTGAAGATGTGGATGGCTTCGTTAAAACTATTGCTGTGGAAGAGCCAAAGAAGGGCTCTGAGGCAAAAGTCTCTAGCATACACTTTCCCGTTTTACGCTACTTTTCCATATTTGCTAGTAGATGCTTGATTGGTCGTGGAAATAGTGGAAATTTGAGCATTCCAGATATTATTATTCTTCAACATGCTTTGCTGGGAGACAACACTTTTAGTATGGGTGCCATCGTTGCTAAACGGCTAGCCCTGGATCGTACAAAAGGCCCCATATTTGGAGGTATCTATGCGACACGTCTTGCTGAACATTTTCAGATACCCATTAGGCACCATGAGGAGGATGAGATAAAGTTGCATCCTCACATTTTAGATTACAAGAGCATGGTAGCACATAAGTTTATTGTTGACAACGAAGAGAAGATGCTCTTGTATAAACTTAGTTTCAATAAGAAACACTTTGAGATTATTATTTTGCCTGCGCCTTTGTTGTTTGATTTGCTTGCAGAAAATTTTCTTGTCACACCGGAAGCGGTGAACAATCATCGAGCTCAAGCTTTTACTCCAGAACCTGAACCTGAGCCGGAACCTGAACTGGACCCTTATCGTGCATCATCTGTCCAGTGGGATCCAGAGAGGACCAGCCAGTGGTATCCTGATTACACCTCCCATTACACCGGGGAGAGTAGCGGCAGTCCTTGGTACTAGACCAACTTAGTCCAAAAGCCTAAGCTTGGGGGAGTACGTATTTCTCATCGACTTTACATTCTTGTTCACACACTAGTCATTGGTGCTCATACTCTTTCATTGTATTATCCATGTCAGTTTAAATTTATTTTTCTAGTTTTCTTCTTGTGTGTTTGATAAACCTTAAGAAAAATTAAAACCAAAAAAATTAGTTAGTTTAATTTCCATGCTTGTAGTAGAAATTAAAATGAAAACCCAAAAAGATTTCTAGTTCTTCTTTTTACTTGTTGGGAGATTTCCTGTGTAAATAGTTTTATTTTCTTTTCTTTCCTTTGGGGGTTGAGAAGACCGTATTGAAAATGCTTAGTGGCTCTTATATGCATGATTGTTTATTTAATTTAGAGCCCATATCACTTGTCTTCTCTCTTGAGTTGAATGCTTGCAGATTCCAGCTTAGTTCAATGCACTTGCACTCTTATTATTATACACATCGTTCGGTCGTGCGAGTGAAAGGCAATAATGACGATATATGATGGACTTATTGGGATGAGAAAAGCTGGTATGAACTCGACCTCTCTTGTTTTTGTAAATATGATGATTCATCGTTCCTGAGTCAGCTATTATGAAGTAAACATATTTGTAATGACATTTAGAGATTATAGTTGCTTGTGCCATGCTTGATTAGCTATGAGTTATAATGGTTTACCTTGCGTGCCAACATGCTATCAGAATGATTATGATGTGGTATGATGGGATGGTATCCTCCTTTGAATGAATTGAGTGACTCAACTTGGCACATGTTCACGCATGTAGTTGAATCAAATCAACATAGCCTTCATGATATTTATGTTCATGGTGGATTATACCCTAATCATGTTTGTATTTGGTGTAAATTAATTTTAATGCATGTTTACGACTGTTGTCGCTCTCTCTCGATTGGTCGCTTTAGTCTTTTGCTAGCCTTCACTTGTACTAAGCGGGAATACTGCTTGTGCATCCAAACTCCCTAAACCCCAAAGTTGTTCCATATGAGTCCACTATACCTTCCTATATGCGGTATTTACCTGCCGTTCCAAGTAAATTTGTATGTGCAAAACTCCAAACCTTCAAAAGAAATTATGTTTTGTATGCTCGAGCAGCTCATGTTTCAACTAGGGCTGCCTATATCTTCCATGCTAGGTGGGTTATTCTCAAGAGGAGTGGACTCCGCTCCTCATTCACGAGAAAGGGCGATGCTTGGATGCCCAGTCCCATGATCCAAAAAGATCAAAGCAAATCAAAATAATTAAACAAAACTCCCCCAGGGCTGTTGTATGTTGGAGGCACTCATTGTTTCGAGCAAGCCATGGATTGATGCTTGTTGGTGGTTGGGGGAGTATAAACCTTTACCATTCTGTTTGGGAACCGCCTATAATGCATGTAGTATGGAAGATACAGCCATCTCATAGTTGTTGCGTTGACAGCAAAAGTATGCCGCTCAAAATGTTATTCAATCTCTAATTTAAAATTGAGCTCTGGCACCTCTACAAATCCCTGCATCCCTCTTCAAAGGGCCTATCTATTTACTTTTATGTTGAGTCATCACCCTTCTTATTAAAAGCACCCACTGGAGAGCACACTGTCGTTTGCATTCATTATTATTGGTTTATATTGGGTATGACTTGACTGGATCTCTTTTACCATGAATTACAATGTTTAGTCAGTCCTTGATCTTTAAAGGTGCTCTGCATTTATGTTTTGCGGTCTCAGAAAGGGCTAGCGAGATACCATTTTGTTGTATCATGTTATGATTGTTTTGAGAAAGTGTTGTCATGCGAGTTTTATTATTCTGGCTCGCTAGCTGATTATGTTATTGATATGAGTAATTGTGAGACCTTTGTGTTATTGTGAGTATGGTTAGTTCATAATATTTGCTGAAACTTGAATGGTGGCTTTTCATGTTAACAACAACAAGAGCAAATAGAGTTTGTAAAAGTTTTTCTTTATCACTTTCAGTTTATCAACTGAATTTCTTGAGGACAAGCAAAGGTTTAAGCTTGGGGGAGTTGATACGTCTCCAACGTATCTACCTTTCCAAACACTTTTGCCCTTGTCTTGGACTCTAACTTGTATGATTTGAATGAAACTAACCCGGACTGACGTTGTTTTCAGCAGAACTGCCATGATGTTGTTTTATGTGTACAAAATAAGAGTTCTTCGAATGTCCTGGAAATCCACAGAGGCCCTTTTTCGAATTTATAAGATTTTTTGGAGAAATAATTAATGTCAGGGGGCCCACAGCCTGTCCACGAGACAGGGGGAGCGCCCCCCCTAGGGCGCGGCCTCCTATCTCGTGGGCCCCCTGGACCTCCTCCGACCTCAACTCCAACTCCATGTATTCCGTCTCGGGGAGAAAAAAATCAGAGAGAAAGTTCCATCGTGTTTTACGACACGGAGCCGCCGCCAAGCCCTAACCATTCTCGGGAGGGCTGATCTGGAGTCTGTTCGGGGCTCCGGAGAGGGGGATTCGTCGCCGTCATCATCATCAACCACCCTCCATCACCAATTTCATGATGCTCACCGCCGTGCGTGAGTAATTCCATCATAGGCTTGCTGGACGGTGATGGGTTGGATGAGATTCACCATGTAATCAAGTTAGTTTTGTTAGGGTTTGATCCCAAGTATCCACTATGTTCTAAGATTGATGTTGCTATGACTTTGCTATGCTTAATGCTTGTCACTAGGTCCTGAGTGCCATGATTTCAGATCTGAACCTATTATGTTTTCATGAATATATGTGTGTTCTTGATCCTATCTTGCAAGTCTATAGTCACCTATTATGTGTTATGATCCGACAACCCTGAAGTGACAATAATCGGGATACTTCTCAGTGATGACCGTAGTTTGAGGAGTTCATGTATTCACTATGTGCTAATGCTTTGTTCCAGTTCTCTATTAAAAGGAGGCCTTAATATCCCTTAGTTTCCGTAAGCACCCCGCTGCAACGCGAGGGTAGGACAAATGTTTTCATACAAGTTCTTTTCCATAAGCCCTTATGACTATTTACGGAATACATGCCTACATTACATTGATGAACTGGAGCTAGTTCTATATCACCCTATGTTATAACTATTGCATGAGCAATCGCATCCGGCATAATTATCCATCACTGATTCATTGCCTACATGCTTTTCATATATTGTTCTCCGCTTATTTACTTTCCGTTGCTACTGTTACAATTACTACAAAAACCCAAAAACATTTATCTTTACTCTTGCTACCGTTACCTTTATTATCATACCACTTTTGCTAACAAACACTTTGCTGGAGATACTAAGTTATCCAGGTGTGGTTGAATAGACAACTCAACTGCTAATACTCAAGAATATTCTTTGGCTCCCCTTGTGTCGAATCAATAAATTTGGGTTGAATACTCTACCCTCGAAAGCTGTTGCGATCCCGTATACTTGTGGGTTATCAGCAGTACGCAAGCAAGTGCCTCCTTATTTCAAGCCAATAAAAAAATGGCTCCTCCTAGTGGATTTCTGACATCTGGGTCCCATGCCATTGTCAACGTAGTCAATAAACGAGAGAATTGCACAACGATTGGGCGACACCAGGGACCCAAAGAGCTCGCCAGATTATTTTTGTTTTGGGTTAATTTGATAAATGCCACTCCAAATCTGGTGTATCCGAGAAATGCCACTGCAATTTCCAAACTTTCAAAAGTGCCATTTTATGCCATTTCTAGTGGCATTTTTCGAAGTCTGGAGTGGCGTTTTTCAAAGTTTGCAAACTACAGTGGCGTTTTTCAAAGTTTGCAAAAATTGCAGTGGCATTTTTATGAATAGCCATAATTGGAGTGGCATTTATCTAATTTTTTTTTGAGACGGAAGCAGGGTGTCAACTGGGCTGTGCGGGACACTCTGGCCTGTCTAGACAACCTTTTCTTTTATGTTTACCACAGACCAGCCCAGTAGTTTTTTTTCTTTTTGAAAATGGCTAGCCCAGTTTTTTTGTGATTTGTCAAGTAAGTTGCTTTATCAGGACTGTTGGGCTGCAAATCTTTCAAGACGAGGAGAACTTCATTCGGCTAGCCGAGAAAATGGCCTATCAGTAATGAGAAATGGGATGTACATTTTAAAACACATCAAACTGGCAATTAGTTTCAAATATCTTTTTTTCATTTCGTGATTTTAAATTGCATTGATTTTTATGCCTGGACAATTTATTGGATTTTATATTGATATACATTTATTTTTTAAATTAGTTTGAATGTGACTCGAAATTTCGGGATTAAAAACAGTTCAGACCGCACCGACATATGCAAAATTTCGTATAATTTTTTAACCGTGGCCACAATATGGGCTGTAATGCTAACAAAAAGAATATGGGCTCCAAAAAAACCTGTAAGAATTAGCAAATGGGCTGTAAATTGATAACCCACAAGTATAGGGGATCGCAACAGCTTTCGAGGGTAGAGTATTCAACCCAAATTTATTGATTCGACACAAGGGGAGCCAAAGAATATTCTCAAGTATTAGCATCTGAGTTGTCAATTCAGCCACACCTGGATAACTTAATATCTGCAGCAAAATATTTAGTAGCAAAGTAATATGATAGTAGTGGTAATGGTAACAAAAGAGCAATGAAAGCAAAAGTAATATTTTTGGTATTTTGTAATGATTGTAACAGTAGCAACGGGAAAGTAAATAAGCGTAAACCAGTATATGGAAAGCTCGTAGGCATTGGATCGGTGATGGATAATTATGCCGGATGTGGTTCATCATGTAACAGTCATAACATAGGGTGACACAGAACTAGCTCCAATTCATCAATGTAATGTAGGCATGGATTCCGAATATAGTCATACGTGCTTATGGAAAAGAACCTGCATGACATCTTTTGTCCTACCCTCCCGTGGCAGCGGGGTCCTAATGGAAACTAAGGGATATTAAGGCCTCCTTTTAATAGAGAACCGGAACAAAGCATTAGCACATAGTGAATAATATGACCTCCTCAAACTATGGTCATCACCGAGAAGTATCCCGATTATTGTCACTTCAGGGTTGTCGGATCATAACACAGAATAGGTGACTATAGACTTGCAAGATAGGATCAAGAACTCACATATATTCATCAAAACATAATAGGTTCAGATCTGAAATCCTAGTGACAAGCACTAAGCATAACAAAGTCAAAGCAACATCAATCTCAGAACATAGTGGATACTAGGGATCAAACCCTAACAAAACTAACTCGATTACATGATAGATCTCATCCAACCCTTCACCGTCCAGCAAGCCTACGATGGAATTACTCACGCACAACGGTGAGCATCATGAAATTGGTGATGGAGGATGGTTGATGATGACGACGGCGACGAATCCCCCTCTCCATAGCCCCGAACGGACTCCAGATCAGCCCTCCTGAGAGGTTTTAGGGCTTGGCTGCGGCTTCGTATCGTAAAACGTGATGATTTCTTCCCCCTGATTTTTCTCTCTCCGAAAGCAAATATATAGAGTTGGAGTTGGCGTCAGAGGAGCTCCAGGGGGGCCACGAGGTAGGGGCACGCCCTAGGGGGGGCGGGGGCGCCCCCACCCTCGTGGACAGGGTGTGGGCCCCCTGGTCTTCATCTTTGGCAAGGATTTTTTTTTAAGATGTTCCGTGGAGTTTCAGGTCATTCCGAGAACTTTTGTTTTCTGCACATAAAACAACATCATGGCAATTCTGCTGAAAACAGCGTCAGTCCGGGTTAGTTCCATTCAAATCATACAAGTTGAGTCCAAAACAAGGGCAAAAGTGTTTGGAAAAGTAGGTACGACGGAGACATATCAACTCCCCCAAGCTTAAACCCTTGCTTGTCCTCAAGCAATTCAGTTGACAAACTGAAAGTGAAAAAAGAAAAACTTTTACAAACTCTGTTTGATCTTGTTGTTGTAAATATGTCAAGCCAGCATTCAATTTTTCAGCAAAGATTATAACTAACCACATTTGCAATAATTCTCGGGTCTCATGTTTACTCATACCAATGGAATAATCAACTAGCGAGTCATAATAATAAATCTCAGATGACAACACTTTCTCTAAACAATCATAATATGATATAACAAGATGGTATCTCGCTAGCCCTTTCTGAGACCGCAAAACATAAATGCAGAGCACCTTTAAAAATCAAGGACTGACTAGAAATTGTAATTCATGGTAAAACAGATCTAGTCATAGTCATACCCAATATAAATTAACAATAATGAATGCAAATGACAGTTGTGCTCTCCAGCTAGTGCTTTTTAATAAGAGGGCGATGAATCAACATAAAATTAAATAGATAGCCCTTCGCAGAGGGAAGTAGGGATTTGTAGAGGTGCCAGAGCTCAGTTTTGAAATAGAGATAAATAATATTTTGAGCGACATACTTTCATTGTCAACATAACAACTAAGATATGGCGATATCTTCCGTGCTACACACATTATTGGCGGTTCCCAAACAGAATGGTAAAGTTTATACTCCCCCTCCACCAACAAGCATCAATCCATGGCTTGCTCGAAACAACGAGTACCTCCAACTAACATCAGGTCCAAGGGGGAGTTTTGGTTGCAATTATTTTGACTTAGTTTGCATAAAGCATGGGACTGGGCATCCCGGTGACCAGCCATTTTCCCGTGAGTGAGGAGCGGAGTCCACTCCTCTTGAGAATAACCCGCCTAACATGGAAGATAAGGGCAGCCCTAGTTGATACATGAGTTATTCGAGCATACAAAACAGAATGTTTATTTGAAGGTTTAGAGTTTGGCACATACAAATTTACTTGGAACGACAGGTAGATACCGCATATAGGAAGGTATAGTGGACTCATTTGGGATAACTTTGGGGTTTAAGTGATTGGATGCACAAGCAGTATTCCCGCTTAGTACAAGTGAAGGCTAGCAAAAGACTGGGAAGCAACCAACTAGAGAGCGACAACAGCCATGAACATGCATTAAAATTAATAAACATTGGATGCAAGCATGATTAGGATATAGTCCACCATGAACATAAATATCGTGAAGGCTATGTTGATTTGTTTCAACTACATGTGTGAACACGTGCCAAGTCAAGTCACTTAAATCATTCAAAGGAGGATACCACCCCATCATACCACATCACAACCATTTTAATAGCATGTTGGCGCATAAGGTAAACCATTACAACTCATAGCTAATCAAGCATGGCATAAGCAACTATGATCTCTAATTTTCATTGCAAACATGTTTATTCATAATAAGCTGAATCAAGAACGATGAACTCATCATATTTACAAAAACAAGAGAGGTTGAGTTCATACCAGCTTCGCTTATCCCAATCAATTCATCATATATCATCATTATTGCCTTTCACTTGCACGACCGAATGATGTGGATAATAATAAGAGTGTACGTGCATTGGACTAAGCTAGAATCTGCGAGCATTCAATAAACAGGAGAAGACAAGGCAATATGGGCTCTTGGTTAAATCAACAATAATGCATATAAGAGCCACTTCAACAATTTAATCATGGTCTTCTCCCATCGACCCCCAAAGAAAAGAAAAGAAATAAAACTATTTACACGGGAAAGCTCCCAAAAAGCAAAAGAAGAACAGGAAATATTTTTGGGTTTTCTTTTTAATTATTACTACTACAACAGGAAAAGTAAACTAGCTAGAAGCTACACTAATTTTTTTGGTTTTTCTTAAGGTTTATTAAACACACAAGAAGAAAGCAGGAAAAAGAAAATAAACTACCATGGATATTACAGTGAAAGAGTATGATGTAACATCCCAAATTTTAAATTTGGCATGTTATACACAGGTCATCCATGCATATCATATTTTATTGCATTTTCATTTGCTATCCTCAAAATCCTAAGCAACTCAAGGACCCTCGGAGAGAGTTGGGGATTTTCCGATTTTTCCTATTTGAATTTATCAAATAAAGAAAGACGAGGATTTTGGATTTTATAATTTTTACTCCGAAAATATTTCATGTTTAAAAATAAACGAGAGGAGATAATATGACTTCTCCAAAAATAATTGAAATACCGGAGGAAAAATGTTAAAATCATTTTTGGGATTTTATTTTACTTATTTGGAATTTTAATTGCCTAGGGAAAAATTTGCATATATTTAAAATTTCATTTTAGGGGCCAAGAAAAGTTCATCTTGTTCTAAATATTTTATTTAGGCAAAGAAAACTTGTTTTGGCATTTTTAGATTTTTATTTATTTTTCTAGGATTTTTACAATTTTTGGCGGAATGTTTCTTTAAAAAATAGAATAGGAACCGCGCCCGACTGGGCCAACGGCCCAGCCAGGCAGGCCGGCCCAAGTCGCCGCAGCCCCCACCTGCGCGCGCGTCGGACTCTCCCCGCCGCCTTGCCCCCTCCTCCAAGCCACCTCCCCCTCCCTTCTTTAAATAGCCCCCCCTCTCCCCCTTAGCCATCACCACCGCCGCCGCCACCGACCGCCCGGACCCGGAGAAGCCCGAGCCGCCGCGCCGCCTCCAGCGCCGTCGCCGTCGCCGCCCACCCCCGTCGCCGAGCCGCCCTAGCCGCCCGTCGCCGCCCTCTGGACCTCGCCGAGCCGCCCGCCCCGCCGGACGGTCGCCGGAGGTAGCCCCGTCGCCAGTTTTTTTTGAAATAACCCTTCAGTTTTTTTGGAAAACCCTAGCTGTTTTTTTATTATTAGATCGGTTTATTTTTCCCGGTTTATTTATTTTGAGAACGTTCACCCGTTCGTTCGTTTTTACGAACTGTTCATCATTTAGTTTCTGCTAACGAACGTTCGTTCGTTTAGCCGTTCGTCGTTTTCTTTTATCGGTTTTATTCCGCGGTTATTCCGAATTCGATTTCTGAACCAATGTTCAAATTAGTATAACTTTTCGCTCGTTTATCGGAAACAGGCGATTCAAGCGCCTGGAGTTTCATCTCGAAACCCTCTTTCCAAATAGTCAACTTAAACCAGTTTTTATCTTTGTAAAATTTGACTCTAGTTCAGATTAGTAAACGGACATTGTTTCTCTCGCCGTTTGAGTTTCGATGTTCCGTTTGGTTTGATTCTTTTTGCAAACCGGAGTTCTTAAGTTGAACTCTCCGGTCGATTTTTTTCAGTTGAAGTTTCGTTTGTGCATCTTGGTTTGTTACTTATGTATGTATTGTTTGCTTGCGATAGAATTCCCGGAGTGCGAAGCGTGTTACTACGAGTCTCTAGGATTCACGGATCGTCAGCAAGGCAAGTAACACTTGATCATACTTTTCGTACCCAGTTTTATGCATTAGCTCAACCCTTCCACATTGCATGATTAGGATGTCATTAATTTGTGGGTTGGGAAGTAGATGATGAGGTAGGAACCTATTGCCCTGTTGCTATCAAACCCTTGGGAGTTACTTCTACGTGTTGCTTATATTGCCATGCTATGCTCAGAGACGTGGTTTGGGTTTGAGAGATATTCACGACAGATGTGAGATTGTTAATTAATGGTTTACTTTAAGGTGGCAACTTAAATACACATCTGGGTGGATTGAGGCACTGGGAACCCAAAGTGTTGTCTGTTTTATTTTGGAAATCCGGGGTAGCCGTGTGATCTTCCTATGGACCGCCACCCAGGCTCAAAGGGAACTGAGATTATTCATGCTAGAAACTTCCGTGTGCAGCCACACGCTATTATGGGCTCTAGCATAGTTGAGTAAGTTACGTGAAGCTTTCGAAGAGGTAGATCAGCAGGTAGTGGGTTTAATAGGTTTGGTATGATCTATCCGGAGTAGAGAGTTAATGTTTCTGAAAGACTGTGTCTCGGTCATCCGTTTCTCAAACACCATGCAGTGCGAGAAATCAACGGAGGCGATCGAGTCTTGTGGGGAAACCTCTGCAGAGTGTACAATCTAATCATGGTTAGCCGTGTCCCCCGTTATGGACAATTGAGTATCTAGTACTTGAGTATTCACATGTATCTCATCACTCTAAATTAATACTGCTGGGTTGTTAATCACTTTAATTGGGATTGAGTTGGGGTTATACCTTCTCAATGATGTTTCAACCACCATGATAGTTAATATAAAATTTGTTCCTTTGACATAGGGAAAAATTGGCTTTTTTGCAAAACTGTAACCATAGAGCTTTCCACCAGCCATATATGCATGTAGTATAGCTTATTCTTTCATTACTCTCTATGTGTTACATTGCCAGCATATTCCATGTGCTGACCCGTTTTCGGGCTGCAACGTATTATGTTGCAGACTTTTCGAACGAGGAGTAAGGATTATAGGTCGTTGCCGTGCAGCTCAGTTATGCCGTTGGAGTTGATGGACTCACTTTACCTTCCAAGCATTCCGCTGTTATCGCACTAGATGGCCTTAAGCCATATCTTTGTAATAAGTTCTCTTTTGAGACATTCGATGTAATAAGTTTGTGATTGCTACTCTGTTATAAATCCTTCGAGTACTGTGTGTGTCAGCATTACCGATCCAGGGATGACACAGAAGCACAGAGACTTGACCATCTGAGGTCGGGTCGCTACAAGATGGTATCAGAGCACACGCTGAGTGTAGCACACGACCACTAAGATAAACCCTAGTTCACTCCTCTCTACTCATTTCTGACCCCTCTCTATTTTTCCACTCTTTAGGATGACGGAGATGAAGTACAAGTTCGCCCAACCGGATGAAGACACACCTTTCGGACGCCACTTGAAGGAAGTCACTAGGTACCTGAATATTGGAATACCAAGCTTCACCGGGACGTACAACGCCACCTTACCAGAAGAAGAATGCTGGAAGATTCAAGCTCTAGTTCCCGGAAGGACATTTGCGCCAAGCACGGAGCCCATAGTATGAGTTTTCAATGCACCAACATGGAGTTTGGGAAAGAGTATGGCAGCTCACATTACCATGGGACGCATTGGAGAAGTCTACAATAAGGATCTTAAAGACACCATATACCAAATATGTGGGCGCCGAGACGAACAATGGGAAGTAATCAGCACCAAGAAAGATAGATCCATTGCAGCCTACATCCAGGAACTAAACCAGCACATTCGACGTCATGAGAACTAGATGTGCACAGACATGATGGATTTGAAGAAGGCGAAAACTAAGATCATTGAGCTGGAGGAAGAAATCAAGTCTACACGCGATGGATATGAGGAAGAAATCAAAATACTACTGGAGAAGAACGACGACCTAGTCAAGAAGATTGGAGTCTTCATGGGAGGACCAGCACCCAAGGAAGAGGAGCAAGAAGAGGAAGAAGATCCCGCTTGTCCAGACAACTACATCATCATCGCATTTAAACCGACTCAGACCCAAGTGATGATGACTATGAAGACGAAGCTGGAGCAGACATCATGGAGTCTTCCACCGATCAAAATTTCTAGATGACCACCACATAATAGTAGTATTACCCCCATGTAACTAGTAGTAGTTGAGCACTTATGCGATAGTCCTAGATCGTTTTGTATGCCTTGCTTGCTTGATTGAATGAATGTGTGTTTGCCTCATGTGCATATGGGTAGTGTTTTCTCACTAGACCTCTTTCTATTCTAATCTCTCCCATCTAAACCTTCAGATGCCTCCGAGACGTGACCCCGGTTTTGTTTTCCACCAGAGCTCACTCAGTTGATCCAACAACAGAATGCCTTGATGCAATTGCTAGTTCAGAACCAGGGCAATGCCAACAACAACAACAACAACAACAACAACAACAACAACAACAACAACAACAAGAACAACAACAACAACAACAACAACAACCACCCGCCGCCAGTGGACAATTTAGCCCGTTTTCTAAGGTTACAACCGCCGGTGTTTTCCAGTAGCACCGAGCCAATAGTTGCAGATGACTGGTTACGCCGTATTGGAAGGGAGTTAACCACCGCAGGATGCACGGATCTTTGAAAGAGTGCGTTTTGCCGCACATCAATTGGATGGACCAAAGCCGCATGGTGGGAGAATTACACGCTACTTTTCCTATAGCCAATGTCACTTGGGACCAGTTCAACAAGCCTTCGCGGCCCATGTTTCAAGCTGGAGCCATGCAGATAAAGAAGCGTGAGTTCCGCAACTTACGCCAGGGGAACCGCATCGTGGCTCAAGACGTGGGATGAGTTTAGCAAGTTATCACGCTATGCCCACGATGATGTGGCCACAGATGCCGCGAAGCAAGAGAAGTTTATGGAAGGGCTGAATGATGAGATGAGTATGCAGCTGATGGTGGCAACTTTCAATAACTACCAGGAGTTGGTGGATAAGGCCCTAATGATTGAAGGAAAGCAGCAGCGAATTGAGAACCGTAAGAGGAAGTATGGACAAGGGAAGTATAACTCAGGAGCTCACCAGAAGCCTCGCTTAACCCCGAACTCCGGAGGACTAGTTCATAACCATGGAGGACATAACCATACTGGAGGAGGATCGCATAATGGTGCGAAGAATGGGAATGGAAATGCAGCCAACAATAATCAGAATCGCTCAAACCCAGCTACACCCGCCAAGAGAGACTTGAGCCAAGTTATTTGCTTTAAGTGCGGGAAGACAGGGCACTATGCCAACGACTGCCCTGAAGGAAAGAATGGAAACGGAAATGGGAGCGCTGGGAAGAAGCCCAATCCATTCAACAAAGGACAAGTGAACCACGTCAACGTGGAGGAAGTTGAAGAACAGCCGGACGCGGTAATAGGTAAGTTTTTGGTTCAGTCATTTACCGCTATTGTTCTTTTTAATCTTGGTGCATCGCATTCATACATATCAAGGGATTTGTGGATAAGTTTAAGTTACCAACCCAGACCCTTAGAACCCCTCTTTAGTGAGCTACTTTGGAGCAGAGTATATGGCTAGCAAGTGGTGCACCCAGATACCCCTAATCATTGGCACGCATGTTTTTCCGTCTGACCTAATTATCTTGGAGTCGCAAGGATTGGATGTGATATTAGGTATGGATTGGATGTCGAAGTTTTGAGGAAGTATTGACTGTGCTAGCAAGTCAATTTATCTTACCACCCCGGAGGGAAAAAGGATTAAGTATGTATCTAGGCATGTGCCTAGGAGGAGCCAAGTGAATACCCTCACGGGAGTTGTACAAGAGGAAGTACCTGTAATGAAGGATAATCCAAATGTTTTTCCAGAAGAGTTACCAGGCATGCCACCGGATCGAGACATCGAGTTTCTGATAGAACTAATGCCAGGTACAGGGCCAATATCAAAGAGACCCTATAGGATGCCCGCAAATGATCTGGAGGAAATTAAGAAGCAGATCAAGGAGCTATTGGAGAAAGGTTACATTCGTAGAAGTTCATCACCTTGGGGAGCTACAGTACTTTTGGTGGAGAAGAAGGATAAATCCCTAAGGATGGTTGTTGATTACCGAGCTCTGAATGAAGTAACGATAAAGAACAAGTACCCCTTACTGATGATAAAAGATCTGTTTGATCAGTTGCAAGGAAGTAAGGTGTTTTCTAAGATTGATCTATGATTAGGATACCATCAGTTGAAGATCCGAGAGAAGGATATACCAAAGACAACATTCACCACCCGATATGGATTATATGAGTATACGGTCATGTCATTTGGACTGACTAACGCCCCTGCCTATTTTATGAGTATGATGATCAAAGTGTTCATGGAGTATTTGGACAAGTTTGTTGTGGTGTTCATCGATGATATTATGGTTTAGTCGAAGAACGAAGAGGAGCCTGTGAGCACTTACGTTTGGTTCTTGAGAAACTCAGGGAACACCAGTTATATGCCAAATTCAGCAAGTGCGAGTTTTGGTTGAAGGAAGTTGGATTTCTTGGGCATGTTATATCAGGAGAAGGTATAGTAGTAGATCCCAGTAAAATTCAGTCAGTCACTGAATGGTTGGCACCCACTTCAGTCTGCGAGATTCGCAGTTTCCTTGGACTGGCAGGATATTATCGGAGGTTCATTGAGAATTTTTCCAAGATGGCTAAACCAATGACGGAATTGCTAAACAAGGATACCAAGTTCAAATGGACAGAGGACTGTGAGACAAGCTTCCAAGAGTTGAAGAAACGATTGACTATAGCCCCAGTGCTGACATTGCCAGATATACATAAGGAGTTTCAAGTGTATTGTGATGCCTCTCGCTTGGGACTTGGGTGTGTTCTTATGCAGGACGGAAAAGTTGTTTCGTATGCCTCATGGCAACTGAAGCCTCATGAGTTGAACTATGCCACGCATGATTTGGAGTTAGCTGCTGTAGTACATGCGTTGAAGACCTGGAGACATTATCTCATGGGAAACCGTTGTGATGTGTACACGGATCATAAGAGTTTAAAGTACATTTTCACACAGAAGGAGTTAAACCTCAGACAGAGGAGATGGCTGGAGATTATAAAGGATTACGACATGAAGCTACACTATCATCCAGGAAAGGCAACGTTGTAGCAGACGCCTTGAGTCGGAAGAGTTATGCCAATATCCTTGAAAGTAGAGGACTGCCAAAGGAGTTACCAGAGGATATTATGGAACTTCAGTTGGAGGTTGTTCCAAGAGGTTTTCTTGCAACAATGGAGGTTCAGTCGACCTTGCTAGACAATATTCGAGAGACTCAAAAGGAGGATAAAGAGATTGCTGAGATAAAAGAGAAGATGGGCAAAGGAAAAGCCAAAGGTTTTCGCGAGGATGAGCACGATACCATGTGGTTTGAGGATCGGATTTATGTGCCCAACAATTCGGAGAGCAGGAAGTTAATACTTCAAGAGGCCCATGACTCACCATACTCGAATCACCCCGGAAACACCAAGATGTATTTGGACCTGAAGGAACGTTTCTGGTGGATGGGTATGAAGAAGGATATTGCCGAGTATGTAGCCGTTTGTGATGTATGTCAGAGAGTGAAGGCAGAGCATCAAAAGCCAGCAGGACTGTTGCAGCCTATGCCAATACCCGAGTGGAAGTGGGACAAACTTGGCATGGATTTTATCACCGGATTACCCAGAACCAAAGCAGGATATGATTCAATATGGGTAGTTGTGGATCGTTTGACCAAAGTAGCTCACTTCATCCCAGTGAAAACAACTTATACAAGTGCCAAATTGGCCAAGATATATATGACCAGGATCGTATGTTTGCATGGAGTTCCGAGGAGCATCGTATCAGATAGAGGAACACAGTTTACTTCAAAGTTTTGGCATCAACTACACCAGACTTTGGGTACCAGATTGGAGTTTAGTACCGCGTTCCACCCACAGACGGATGGACAGACAGAGAGAGTTAACCAGATTCTGGAGGATATGTTAAGAGCCTGTGCGCTAGATTATGGATCTAGTTGGGATGACAATTTGCCGTACGCAGAATTCTCATATAACAATAGCTACCAGGCCAGTTTGAAGATGGCACCGTTCGAAGCTCTGTACGGACGCAGGTGTAGAACACCCTTGATGTGGGATGAGGTCGGAGACCGTCAGTTGTTTGGACCAGATTTGATCAAAGACTCAGAGGAGAAGGTTAAACTGATCAGAGACAGACTAAAGATTGCTCAGTCTAGACAGAAGAGTTACGCAGATTCAAAATGCAAGGAAGTAACCTATGAAATTGGAGACAGAGCCTATCTGCGAGTATCACCCCTGAGGGGAGTGAAACATTTTGGAGTAAAGGGAAAGTTAGCCCCAAGATTTGTAGTACGATGTCGTGTTTTGGAGCGAATGGGAGAAGTTGCCTACAAACTGGAGTTACCGAAGGGTATCGGGAGTTCACGATGTGTTTCACGTATCACAACTGAAGAAGTGCCACGCTGAGATGGCCGACATACTATTAGAGGATACAGTGCCCCTGGAGGCGATACAATTGGATAGTAATTTGACTTATGAGGAGAAGCCAGTAAAGATTTTGGATTTCGACAGCCGAGTCACCTGCAACAAAGTTATCAAGTTTTGTAAAGTTCAGTGGAGCCACCATACCGAGGAGGAAGCCACCTGGGAGCGAGAAGATGATATTCGCAAGGACCATCCGCACCTATTTTCTAGCCAACCTGAATCTCGAGGGCGAGATTCATCTTAAGGGGGTAGGTTTGTAACATCCCAAATTTTAAATTTGGCATGTTATACACAGGTCATCCATGCATATCATATTTTATTGCATTTTCATTTGCTATCCTCAAAATCCTAAGCAACTCAAGGACCCTCGGAGAGTTGGGGATTTTCCGATTTTTCCTATTTGAATTTATCAAATAAAGAAAGACGAGGATTTTGGATTTTATAATTTTTCACTCCGGACAATATTTCATGTCTAAAAATAAACGAGAGGAGATAATATGACTTCTCCAAAAATAATTGAAATACCGGAGGAAAAATGTTAAAATCATTTTTGGGATTTTATTTTACTTATTTGGAATTTTAATTGCCTAGGGAAAAATTTGCATATATTTAAAATTGCATTTTAGGGGCCAAGAAAAGTTCATCTTGTTCTAAATATTTTATTTAGGCAAAGAAAACTTGTTTTGGCATTTTTAGATTTTTATTTATTTTTCTAGGATTTTTACAATTTTCGGCGGAATGTTTAAAAAAAATAGGAACCGCGCCCGACTGGGCCAACGGCCCAGCCGAGCAGGCCGGCCCAAGCCGCCGCCGCCGCCGCGCCGGACTCGGAGTCCGAGCCGGACTCCTCCCCGCCGCCTTGCCCCCTCCTCCAAGCCACCTCCCCCTCCCTTTCCCCTTAGCCATCACCACCGCCGCCACCGCCGACCGGGACCGGAGGAGCTCGAGCCGCCGCCGCCGCCCTCTGCGCCGTCGCCGTCGCCCCCGTCAGAGCCGCCGCCTCGCCGCCCTCGCCGGACCCCGCCGGAGCCGCCGCCCGCCCGTCGGACGATCGCCGGAGGTAGCCCCGTCGCCGTTTTTTTTGAAATAACCCTACGGTTTTTTTGGAAAACCCTAGCTGTTTTTTTTATTATTAGATCGGTTTATTTTTCCCGGTTTATTTATTTTGAGAACGTTCACCCGTTCGTTCATTTTTACGAACTGTTCATCGTTTAGTTTCTGCTAACGAACGTTGGTTCGTTTAGCCGTTCGTCGTTTTCTTTTATCGGTTTTATTCCACGGGTATTCCGAATTCGATTTCTGAACCAATGTTCAAATTAGTATAACTTTTCGCTCGTTTATCGGAATCAGGCGATTCAAGCGCCTGGAGTTTCACATCGAAACTCTCTTTCCAAATAGTCAGCTTAAACCAGTTTTTATCTTTGTAAAATTTGACTCTAGTTCAGATTAGTAAACGGACATTGTTTCTCTCGCCGTTTGAGTTTCGTTGTTCCGTTTGGTTCGATTCTTTTTGCAAACCAGAGTTCTTAAGTTGAACTCTCCGGTCGATTTTTTTCAGTTGAAGTTTCGTTTGTGCATCTTGGTTTGTTACTTATGTATGTATTGTTTGCTTGCGATAGAATTCCCGGAGTGCGAAGCGTGTTACTACGAGTCTCTAGGATTCACGGATCGTCAGCAAGGCAAGTAACACTTGATCATTAATTTGTGGGTTGGGAAGTAGATGATGAGGTAGGAACCTATTGCCCTGTTGCTATCAAACCCTTGGGAGTTACTTCTACGTGTTGCTTATATTGCCATGCTATGCTCGTAGACGTGGTTTGGGTTTGAGAGATATTCACGACAGATGTGAGATTGTTAATTAATGGTTTACTTTAAGGTGGCAACTTAAATACACATCTAGGTGGATTGAGGCACCTGGGGAACCTAGTGTTGTCTGTTTTATTTTTGGAAATCCCGGGTACCCGCAGTGATCTTCCTATGGACCGCCACCCAGGCTCAAAGGGAACTGAGATTATTCATGCTAGAAACTTCCGTGCAGCCACAAGCTATTATGGGCTCTAGCATAGTTGAGTAAGTTACGTGAAGCTTTCAAGAGGTAGATCAGCAGGTAGTGGGTTTAATAGGTTTGGTATGATCTATCCAGTAGAGAGTTAATGTTTACGAAAGATCGTGTCTCGGTCATCCGTTTCTCAAACACCATGCAGTGCGAGAAATCAACGGAGGCGATCGAGTCTTGTGGGGAAAAGTGCGCAAACCTCTGCAGAGTGTACAATCTAATCATGGTTAGCCATGTCCCCGGTTATGGACAATTCTGAGTATCTAGTACTTGAGTATTCACATGTATATCATAACTCTAAATTAATACTGCTGGGTTGTTAATCACTTTAGTTGGGATTGAGTTGGGGTTATACCTTCTCAATGATGTTTCAACCACCATGATAGTTAATATAAAATTTGTTCCTTTGACATAGGGAAAAATTGGCTTTTTTGCAAAACTGTAACCATAGAGCTTTCCACCAGCCATATATGCATGTAGTATAGCTTATTCTTTCATTACTCTCTATGTGTTACATTGTCAGCATATTCCATGTGCTAACCCGTTCTCGGGCTGCAACGTATTATGTTGCAGACTTTTCAGACGAGGAGTAAGGATTATAGGTCGTTGCCGTGCAGCTCAGTTATGCCGTTGGAGTTGATGGACTCACTTTACCTTCCAAGCCTTCCGCTGTTATCGCACTAGATGGCCTTAAGCCATATCTTTGTAGTAAGTTCTCTTTTGAGATATTCGATGTAATAAGTGTGTGATTGCTACTCTGTTATAAATCCTTCGAGTACTGTGTGTGTCAGCATTACCGATCCAGGGATGACACAGAAGCACAGAGACTTGACCATCTGAGGTCGGGTCGCTACATATGAGCACCGACATCTAGCAATGAGTGTGTGTAAACATAAATGTAATGTCGGTGGAAAATACGTACTCCCCCAAGCTTAGGCTTTTGGCCTAAGTTGGTTCATTGCCAGGGATAGCCTGGCTGATACCCGTAGGTGTAGTTGGGGTCGTACTGCGATGCAGCAGCTATCGTCTCCTGAGCTACAGCGTGGCGTCGAGCTGCCTCCGCTCTCCTCTCGTACTCATGTGCCTCCTCTCTGGTAACAACATGTCTTCCTTTTGTCTGAGAATCAAAGAAGGCAGGGGCAGGGAGAGTAATACGGACAACATGCCATTTGTTAAAGATTAGTCGATACTGGAGAGGTGATTCAGTCCTCTCGACAAACTGGTGGGAAACCATAGATCAAAATATAAATAAGTAGGGGGCAACTCCATATCACCCTCACGAATGTCTATCTCAAGAAAATTAGCTAAGCGGGTTGCATAAATTCCTCCAAAGAAATCTCCGTTATATCTATTATGATGCAACCTACGAGCAACAATGGCTCCCATATGATAAGATTGATCTCCTAACACAGCACTCCTGAGAATGCTAAGGTCAGGGACACACATGTGACATGCTTCATCCTTAGCATTTATACACCTACCTATGAAGAGAGCAAAATAATGTATAGCAGGAAAGTGAATGCTCCCTATAGTGGCTTGCGTTATATCTCTAGATTCCCCCACAGTTATACTAGCAAGAAAGTCTCTAAATTACGATTTACGGGGATCAACATGAAGGAAATATGCCCTAGAGGCAGTAATAAAGTTATTATTTATTTCCTTATATCATGATAAATGTTTATTATTCATGCTAGAATTGTATTAACCGGAAACGTAATACATATGTGAATACATAGACAAACATAGTTTCACTAGTATGCCTCTACTTGACTAGCTCGTTTATCAAAGATGGTTATGTTTCCTAGCCATGGACGAAAGAGTTGTCATTTGATTAACGGGATCACATCATTAAGAGAATGATGTGATTGACTTGAGCCATTCCGTTATCCTAGCACTTGATCGTATAGTATGTTGCTATTGCTTTCTTCATGACTTATACATGTTCCTGTAACTATGAGATTATGCAACTCCCGTTTACCGGAGGAACACTTTGTGTGCTACCAAACGTCACAGCGTAACTGGGTGATTATAAAGGAGCTCTACAGGTGTCTCCGAAGGTACATGTTGGGTTGGCGTATTTCGAGATTAGGATTTGTCACTCCGATTGTCGGAGAGGTATCTCTGGGCCCACTCGGTAATGCACATCACTATAAGCCTTGCAAGCATTGCAACTAATTAGTTAGTTGCGGGATGTATTACGGAACGAGTAAAGAGACTTGCCGGTAACGAGATTGAACTAGGTATTGGATACCGACGATCAAATCTCGGGCAAGTAACATACCGATGACTAAAGAAACAACGTATGTTGTTATGCGGTGACCGATAAAGATCTTCGTAGAATATGTGGGAGCCAATATGAGCATCTAGGTTCTGCTATTGGTTATTGACCGGAGACGTGTCTCGGTCATGTCTACATTGTTCTCGAACCCGTAGGGTCCGCACGCAACAAGGTTTCGGCGATGCTTATATTATGAGTTTATGAGTTTTGATGTACCGAAGGAGTTCGGAGTCCCGGATGAGATCGGGGACATGAAGAGGAGTCTCGAAATGGTCGAGACGTAAAGATCGATATATTGGACGACTATATTCGGAGTTCGGAAAGGTTCCGAGTGATTCGGATATTTTTCGAAGTACCGGAGAGTTACGGGAATTCGCCCGGGAGTATATGGGCCTTATTGGGCCATACGGGAATAGAGAAGAGAGGCCAAAAGGAAGGAGGCCTGCGCCCCCCCTCTAGTCCGAATTGGACAAGGGGCGCAGCCCCCTTTTCCTTCTTCCTCTCCCCCTCTTTCCCTTTCTCCTACTCCAACAAGGAAGGAGGGAGTCCTACTCCCGGTGGGAGTAGGACTCCCTTTGGCGCGCCCCCTCCTAGGCCGGCCACCCCCTCCTCCCTTGCTCCTTTATATACAGGGGCAGGGGGGCACCTCTAGACACAACAACAATTGATCCCTTGGATCTCTTAGCCGTGTGCGGTGCCCCCCTCCACCATAGTCCACCTCGATAATATTGTAGCGGTGCTTAGGCGAAGCCCTGCGTTGGTGGAACATCAAGATCGTCACCACGCCGACGTGCTGACGGAACTCTCCCTCGACACTCGGCTCGATCGGAGTTCGAGGGACGTCATCGAGCTGAACGTGTGCTAGAACTCGGAGGTGTCGTAGTTTCGGTGCTTGATCGGTCGGGCCGTCATGACGTACGACTACATCAACTGCGTTGTTCTAACGCTTCCGCTTTCGGTCTACGAGGATACGTGGACAACACTCTCCCCTCTCGTTGCTATACATCACCATGATCTTGCGTGTGCGTAGGAATTTTTTTGGAATTACTACATTACCCAACACAACGGCACTACCCCATTGTGGGAGTTTGCAAGCAAAAGTAAAATCCTCTAAGTCCATGGTATAAGATTTATCATAAAGATCAAACATGACAGAAGGACAATTACGCGAAGATGAAAACTCAAACCTCCTCACAAATGAACTAGTGAGATCATGATACTTTGGGCATTTGTCTGCCTCGAAGTCCACAAGACCGGCGTTACGCAAATATGCATTGAGTTCTTCTTTGATTCCCGCTCGATTCATAAAATTTTCCGAAGGCCATTCACAGGGCCTCACGGGAGCGTCCCTTGGCAACAGTGGCATCCGAGCCAGGTTTTATGCATAGATGTTATATGCACGAGTAGAACACAAGTGAGTTGTGGGCGATACAAGTCATACTGCTTACCAACATGTTATACTTTGGTTCGGTTGTATTGTTGGATGAAGCGGCCCGGACCGACATTACGCGTACGCTTACGCGAGACTGGTTCTACCGACGTGCTTTGCACACAGGTGGCTGGCGGGTGTCTGTTTCTCCAACTTTAGTTGAACCGAGTGTGGCTACGCCCGGTCCTTGCGAAAGTTAAAACATCACTAACTTGACAAACTATCGTTGTGGTTTTGATGCGTAGGTAAGAACGGTTCTTGCTCAGCCCGTAGCAGCCACGTAAAACTTGCAACAACAAAGTAGAGGCCGTCTAACTTGTTTTTGCAGGGCATGTTGTGATGTGATATGGTCAAGACGTGATGCTATATTTTATTTTATGAGGTGATCATGTTTTGTAACCGAAGTTATCGGCAACTGGCAGGAGCTATATGGTTGTCGCTTTATTGTATGAAATGCAAACGCCCTGTAATGCTTTACTTTATCACTAAGCGGTAGCGATAGTCGTAGAAGCATAAGATTGGCGAGACGACAACGATGCTACGATGGAGATCAAGGTGTCGCTACCGGTGACGATGGTGATCACGACGGTGCTTCGGAGATGGAGATCACAAGCACAAGATGATGATGGCCATATCATATCACTTATATTGATTGCATGTGATGTTTATCCTTTATGCATCTTATCTTGCTTTGATTGACGGTAGCATTTTAAGATGATCTCTCATTAATTATCAAGAAGTGTTCTCCCTGAGTATGCACCATTGTGAAAGTTCTTCGTGCTGAGACACCACATGGTGATCGGGTGTGATAGGCTCTACGTTCAAATACAACGGGTGCAAAACAGTTGCACACGCGGAATACTCAGGTTAAACTTGACGAGCCTAGCATATACAGATATGGCCTCGGAACACGGAGACCAAAAGGTCGAGCGTGAATCATATAGTAGATATGATCAACATAGTGATGTTCACCATTGAAAACTACTCCATCTCACGTGATGATCGGACATGGTTTAGTTGATTTGGATCACGTGGTCACTTAGATGACTAGAGAGATGTTTGTCTAAGTGGGAGTTCTTAAGTAATATGATTAATTGAACTTAAATTTATCATGTTCTTAGTCCTGGTAGTATTTTGCAAATTATGTTGTAGATCAATAGCTCGCGTTGTTGCTTCCCTATGTTTTTGCTTCCCTATGTTTTTATATGTGTTCCTAGAGAAAACTAAGTTGAAAAATGTTAGTAGCAATGATGCGGACTTGGTCCGTGATCTGAGGTTTATCCTCATTGCTGCACAGAAGAATTATGTCCTTGATGCACCGCTAGGTGACAGACCTATTGCAGGAGCAGATGCAGACGTTATGAACGTTTGGCTAGCTCAATATGATGACTACTTGATAGTGTTGTGCACCATGCTTTATGGCTTAGAACCGGGACTACAAAAACGATTTTGAAATGTCATGGAACATATAAGATGCTTCAATAGATGAAATTGGTATTTCAGACTCATGCCCGTGTCAAGAGGTATGAGACCTCTGACAAATACTTCGCCTAAAAGATGGAGGAGAATTGCTCAACTAGTGAGCAAGTACTTAGATTGTCTGAGTACTACAATCGCTTGAATCAAGTGGGAGTTAATCTTCCAGATAAGATAGTGATTGGGAGAGTTCTCTAGTCATCATCACCAAGTTACTGGAACTTCGTGATGAACTATTATGCAAGGGATGACGAAAACGATTCCCGAGCTCTTCGTGATGCTGAAATCGACGAAGGTAGAAATCAAGAAAAGAGCATCAAGTGTTGATGATTGACAAGAGCACTAGTTTCAAGAAAAGGGCAAAGGGAAAGAAAGGGAACTTCAAGTAGAATGACAAGCAAGTTGTCACTCCCGCGAAGAAGCCCAAAGCTGGACCAAAGCCTAAAACTGAGTGCTTACACTGCAAAGGAAATGGTCACTGGAAGCAGAAATACCCTGAATATTTGGTGGATAATAAGGATGGCAAAGTGAACAAGAGTATATTTGATATACAGGTTATTGATGTGTGCCTTACTAGTGTTTATAGTAGCCCCTGAGTATTTGATACTTGTTCGGTTGCTAAGATTAGTAACTCGAAACAGGAGTTACAGAATCAACAGAGACTAGTTGAAGGGGAAGTGACGATGAGTGTTGGAAGTAGTTCCAAGATTGATATGATCATCATCGCACACTCCCTATACTTTCGATATTAGTGTTAAACCTAAATAAATGTTATTTGGTGTTTGCGTTGAGCATGAATATGATTTTATCATGTTTATTGCAATACTGTTATTCATTTAAAGTCAGAGAATAATTGTTGTTCTGTTTACATGAATAAAATCATCAAATGGTCATACACCCAATGAAAATAGTTTGTTGGATCTCGATCGTAGTGATACACATATTCATAATATTGATGCCAAAAGATGCAAAGTTAATAATGATAGTGCAACTTATTTGTGGCAATCGCCGCTTGGGTCATATCGGTGTAAAGCGCATGAAGAAACTCCATAAAGATGGATCTTCGGAATCACTTGGTTATGAATCATTTGATGCTTATAACCGTGCCTTTTGGGCAAGATGACTAAAACTCCATTCCCCGGAACAATGGAACGAGCTACTGACTTATTGGAAATAATACATACCGATGTATGCTATCCGATGAGTGTTAAGGCTCGCGGCGTGTATCATTATTTTCTGACCTTCACAGATGATTTGAGCAGATATGGGTATATCTACTTGATGAAACATAAGTCTGAAACATTTGAAAAGTTCAAAGAATTTCAGAGTGAAGTGGAAAATCATCGTAACAAGAAAAGTAAAGTTTCTACGATCTGCTTGTGGAGATGAATATTTGAGTTCCGAGTTTGGGCTTCATTTGAAACAATGTGAAATAGTTTCGCAACTCACGCCATATGGAACACCACAGCATAATGGTGTGTCCGAACATCGTAACCGCACTTTATTGGATATGGTGCGATCAATGATGTCTCTTACTGATTTACCAATATCGTTTTGGGCTTATGCATTAGAGACATCTGCATTCACGTTTAATAGGGCACCATCTGAATCCGTTTGAGACGACATTGTATGAACTATGGTTTAGCAGTAAACCTAAGCTGTCGTTTCTTAAAGTTTGGGGCTGCGATGCTTATGTGAAGAAACTTCAACCAGATAAGCTCGAACCCAAATCGGAGAAATGTGTCTTCATAGGATACCCAAAAGAGACTATTGGGTACACCTTCTATGACAGATCTGAGGGCAAAATTTTTGTTGCTAAATTCGGATCCTTTCTAGAGAAGGAGTTTCTCTCGAAAGAAGTGAGTGGGAGGAAGGTAGAACTTGATGAGGTAATTGTACCTACTCCCTTATTGGAAAGTAGTTCATCACAGAAATCTGTTCCTGTGATTCCTAAACCAATTAGTGAGGAAGCTAATGATGATGATCATGTAACTTCCAATCAAGTTACTACCGAACCTCATAGGTCAAACATAGTAAGATCCGCACCAGAGTGGTACGGTAATCCTATTCTGGAGGTCATGTTACTTGACCATGGCAAACCTACGAACTATGAGGAAGCGATGATGAGCTTAGTTTCTGCGAAATGGCTTAAGGCCATGAAATCTGAGATGGGATCCATATATGAGAACAAAGTGTGAACTTTGATTGACTTGCCCGATGATCGGCAAGCCATAGAAAATAAATGGATCTTCAAGAGGAAGACTGACGCTGATAGTAGTGTTACTATCTACAAAGCTAGACTTGTCGAAAAAGGTTTTTGACAAAATTCAAAGTGTTGAATACAATGAGATTTTCTCACTCGTATCGATGCTTAAAAGTCTGTCCGAATCATGTTAGCAATTGCCACATTTATGAAATTTGGCAAATGGATGTCAAAACTGCATTCCTTAATGGATTTATTAAAGAAGAGTTGTATATGATGCAACCAGAAGGTTTTGTCAATCCTAAAGATGCTAACAAAATGTGCAAGCTCCAGCGATCCATCTATGGACTGGTGCAAGCATCTCGGAGTTGGAATGTATGCTTGATGAGTTGATCAAAGCATATGGTTTTATACAGACTTTTGGAGAAGCCTGTATTTACAAGAAAGTGAGTGGGAGCACTACAGCATTTTTGATAAGTATATGTGAATGACATATTGTTGATCGGAAATAATGTAGAATTATTCTGCAAAGCATAAAGGAGTATTTGAAAGGAGTTTTTCAAAGAAGGACCTCGATGAAGCTGCTTACATATTGAGCATCAAGATCTATAGAGATAGATCAAGATGCTTGATAAGTTTTTCAATGAGTACATACCTTGACAAGATTTTGAAGTAGTTCAAAATGGAAGAGTCAAAGAAAGAGTTTCTTGCTTGTGTTACAAGGTGTGAAATTGAGTAAGACTCAAATCCCGACCACGGCAGAAAATAGAAAAGAGAATGAAAGTCATTCCCTATGCCTCAGTCATAGGTTCTATAAAGTATGTTATACTATGTACCAGACCTATTGTATACCTTGCTCTGAATTTGGCAAGGAGTACAATAGTGATCTAGGAGTAGATCATCGGACATTGGTCAAGAACATCCTTAGTGAGGACTAAGGAAATATTTCTCGATTATGGAGGTGATAAAAGAGCCCGTCAGAAAGAGTTACATCGATGCAAGCTTTTTACACCGATCCGTATAACTCTAAGTCTCAATCTGGATATATATTGAAAGTGGGAGCAATTAGCTAGAGTAGCTCCGCAAGAGCATTGTAGACATAGAATATTTGCAAAATACATACGACTCTGAATGTGACAGACCCGTTGACTAAGCTTCTCTCACGAGCAAAACATGATCATACCTTAGTACTCTTTGGGTGTTAATCACATAGCGATGTGAACTAGATTATTGAATCTAGTAAACCCTTTGGGTGTTGGTCAAATGACGATGTGAACTATGGGTGTTAATCACATACAGATGTGAATATTGGTGTTGAATCACATGATGATGTGAACTAGATTATTCACTCTAGTGCAAGTGGGAGACTGAAGGAAATATGCCCTAGAGGCAATAATAAAGTTATTATTTATTTCCTTATATCATGATAAATGTTTATTATTCATGCTAGAATTGTATTAACCGGAAACGTAATACATGTGTGAATACATAGACAAACATAGTGTCACTAGTATGCCTCTACTTGACTAGCTCGTTTATCAAAGATGGTTATGTTTCCTAGCCTTGGACAAAAGAGTTGTCATTTGATTAACGGGATCACATCATTAAGAGAATGATGTGATTGACTTGACCCATTCCGTTAGCCTAGCACTCGATCGTATAGTATGTTGCTATTGCTTTCTTCATGACTTATACATGTTCCTGTAACTATGAGATTATGCAACTCCCGTTTACCGGAGGAACACTTTGTGTGCTACCAAACGTCACAACGTAACTGGGTGATTTTAAAAGAGCTCTACAGGTGTCTCCGAAGGTACATGTTGGGTTGGCGTATTTCGAGATTAGGATTTGTCACTCCGATTGTCGGAGAGGTATCTCTGGGCCCACTCGGTAATGCACATCGCTATAAGCCTTGCAAGCATTGCAACTAATTAGTTAGTTGCGGGATGATGTATTACGGAACGAGTAAAGAGACTTGTCGGTAACGAGATTGAACTAGGTATTGGATACCGACGATCAAATCTCGGGCAAGTAACATACCGATGACAAAAGGAACAACGTATGTTGTTATGCAGTTTGACCGATAAAGATCTTCGTAGAATATGTGGGAGCCAATATGAGCATCCAGGTTCCGCTATTGGTTATTGACCGGAGACGTGTCTCGGTCATGTCTACGTTGTTCTCGAACCCGTAGGGTCCGCACGCTTAAGGTTTCGATGACAATTATATTTTGAATTTATAAGTTTTGATGTACCTAAGGAGTTCGGAGTCCCGGATGAGATCGGGGACATGACGCGGAGTCTCGAAATGGTCGAGACGTAAAGATCGATATATTGGACGACTATATTCGGAGTTCGGAAAGGTTCCGAGTGATTCGGATATTTTTCGGAGTACCGGAGAGTTACGGGAATTCGCCGGGAGTATATGGGTCTTATTGGGCCATACGGGAATAGAGGAGAGAGGCCAAAGGAAGGAGGCCTGTGCCCCCTCTAGTCCCACTGGACAAGGGGCGCAGCCCCTTTTCCTTCTTCCTCTCCCCTCTTTCCCCTTCTCCTACTCCAACAAGGAAGGAGGGAGTCCTACTCTGGTGGGAGTAGGACTCCCTTGGCGCGCCTCCCAGGCCGGCCGCCTCCTCCCCTTGCTCCTTTATATCACGGGGCAGAGGGGCACCTCTAGACACAACAACAATTGATCCCTTGGATCTCTTAGCCGTGTGCGGTGCCCCGCTCCACCATAGTCCACCTCGATAATATTGTAGCGGTGCTTAGGCGAAGCCCTGCATCGGTGGAACATCAAGATCGTCACCACGCCGACGTGCTAACGGAACTCTCCCTCGACACTCGGCTGCATCGGTGTTCGAGGGACGTCATCGAGCTGAACGTGTGCTAGAACTCGGAGGTGTCGTAGTTTCGGTGCTTGATCGGTTGGGCCGTGAAGACGTACGACTACATCAACCGCGTTGTTCTAACGCTTCTGCTTTCGGTCTACGAGGGTACGTGGACAACACTCTCCCCTCTCGTTGCTATACATCACCATGATCTTGTGTGTGCGTAGGAATTTTTTTGAAATTACTACGTTACTGTGGGGACCCCGACTCATAAGTCGTGATCACCGAATGCACGTGTCACTACTAGGAAAAGGCCTACTAACGGTGCAAAGGTTTTGCCTACTAATGGCGCACTACGGGTGCGCCATTAGTAGCACGCCATTAGTATCTGGTATACTAATGGCGCACCTGGCAGTGCGCCATTAGTATGTAACTCCATGCGCCATTAGTATGCCTCCCGGGGGGCCATATGTAACCATGTGCTCTGTCACACTAATGGCGCACTCTGCCTTGATGCGCCATTAGTATCCTTTGGCATACTAATGGCGACTCTGCCTTGATGCGCCATTATTATGAATATTTGTTTTTTTTGCTTTTTTGATTTTTGCACAGGTTACAAAATATATTATTGGACATAATATAGACAGCAGCACACAGCAACATCAGATTCATCGAATACAATAGAAGATTAGTCTCCGAATACAATTCATCATATTAGTCTTCGAATTCAAAAGACCGAACAAAGATAAAACATTACAAGTCTCAAGACCGCGAGTATCGAGTTTGTCTTCACATTACAAGTCGATATCGATCATCTAAACTACCATCACATAAAAGAGAGTTGTCGTCATCACGATGAGCATCATCGCGATCAAACTGGTCCTCATCCGGTTCCTCCAACGCTCCCTCCTCTCTCTCTCCCGCTAGATAGCGGGCATATCTAGATTCGGCCTCCGCCCTAGTGGTGTACCCTTTGTAACTGTTACAGCTGAAACGGTGAACCTGTCTCCGACACTCCTCCCAGTCGTCGTAGACTCCGGGAACCTTACCCTTGTACACGACATACGACGTCATCTCTATGCACAAGCCAAACAACAGACAACACATAAGCAATATATAAGTATGCAACAAAAGGATCGAAAGAGAAAAGCAAGACATTAATAGCACGATTCATGGTCCTACTAATAAATAGCATCGATTACATCTAAGTTGAACGACTGTCCAAACCAAAGAGACATACGAATTCATTAAAGTTTAATTACAACATGAGCTAATCAATGTTTCAGAACTACACATCACTACTTTCGACTCGACTCATCGGACAGGAGCGTGGATGAAGCCGCCGTCTGTCGTGATGGCCATGAAATCACAGTCGTTGTCACCCTGCATTTGTAGCGTTTCATCTATCTCACTGTTGGACAGTTGATATCTGACGAAGAACTGCCCCGAGGTATGAAGGACATCTTGATGGATGATGTCCGCAAACTCCGACTGGATGCGAAAGAATTCTTGTGTGAGGTCCGCGTCCTGGACTGCCGACAAGCTCGCGGCCCAATCTTTGAGATTATCTGGTAGCAGAAGTTGATGATGGTCCCTTACGATCGCCCGCATGTGATGGAGGGCCTAGTAGGCATCCTTCTGACCGCCAGGCGGCTGCTTGACACAGCAGAACTTCGTATTGTGTGAGAACATGTGCTTGCCGTATTTACGAACTGCCCTGGTGAAGGTGCCTCCAGATTTGGCGTAGCCGGGGAGAACATCATCAAGAACTTTATTGACATTTGTGTAGTCTATCTTGGAGTTACGGTTCGGGTCGAAATACGTGGCCATGGAATATTTCGGGCTTAAGAGGATGAGTGTGCAATGTGTGTCACTGCACATAACATGGAATGTTAGAAAAAAAGAACGATCAAAATCTAAGAAATCATATGTTACGGGGCGGTTAAGGGATGACTTACTCGGGAAAGTAAGCCACAAGGAAGTTATCCTTATCTGGGTTTGCCAGAATGACGCCTTCGAGGTGTGAACTTGCAACTTGGCGGGCCCCAGCACTGTTCAAGTGCTTGGCACGCATGTAGAAGGGGTCGACTATCACGATGTCCGGGGTCTTGTCTCTAATGATCCGCATCTCCATACTCAGTGAAAACAGCCGAACGAAGGTGTAGTGCAGCGGATGAAGGTTAAACATAGCAAAGATGTCATCAAACCGCAGGACGATCGTACCCCCGATGTCTCCATCCGCAAAGCCCTTGCCCTCTGGCACCTTGGCCACGAAAACCGGGTATGCCACATCATTCTCTCTCAGACGCCGCTTCTCCAAAGAAAGAACACTGTCGTGCAGACTCTGCATAGCACCGGTTGCAGCATTCAGCATATTTGGCGGTAGCATCGCCCTACCCGCCACATGCACCCTCCTCGAGATATCCTTAGGTGAAGGTGGCCCGTCCTGAGCACGGATCGAACTCGGTGCTGGCTGGCTCATACCGGCGCCCTTGTTAGTCTTTCGTTTCCGTCCCTTCTTCTTGATCTCCTGTAATGGGACCGAGTTCTGCTCACAGACCGCTTGTTCGGCAAAGTACTTATCGACTTTGGTAAATGTACCGTCGTCATTGTCGTCGTCGTCCGGATCCTGTGCCATAGGGCTGTCCAGATCCTGTGCCATAGGGATGTCCGACATAGGGATGTTCGGCAGGTCCGGTAGCGTTGCGGCGTTCTTGCCATGGCTTGGCGCCGCACGACCGGCGATCTTGTGCTCAGGTGGTGTCCCCGCCCCAAACGAATCTGGCTCTTCGCCAAAGCAGCGCCAGTTTACGCAGCGCTGAGGGTCATCTCATCTTCTTCGTCGGCCCCAGCGGGTCTAACCGGAGGTAACAGCTCGTCGCAGCCTGGCAGCACCCGAACCACTTCAACCCTATACACTGTGGGTGGCATCGGATTACCGTGGAACATGCGGTTGCCCGGTTGAACGATTCTGCCCTTGGCGACATCGACCAACTCGGCGCCCATGAAGTGCAGAAGAGTGCAAGGAACGTCGGCGGTGCCCTGCGAAAACATGTACAGGGCGTCAGGGATGCCCAGTCAAAGGCAAGGAGATGAAGTCATCGGCCGAGCGGCTTAGTTACCGCGATGCCGTCGAGCTCGGCTAATGTTGAGGCACCGCCAACGGCGGGCTTGCAACTGACGGAGGGGGAGCTTGCTGGCGAGGTGCCGGCCGGCGTACACCCGGGAGCATTAAGCTCCAATGCCCGTGCCGGTGCCAGAGACATGAATACCGCTCCCGCCGGAGACACCAAAGGCGCCGCCGCCGGAGACACCAATGGCGCCGCTGCTTGCGGCTGTGGCGGTTCTTTGGCCGTGAAGCTGGGAACCGGGGACGCCTGCTGGCCGCGGCAATCCACGTCGTCAGCCCATGAATCAACATAGGCACCATGGCGTGGAGCTTCGTTCCCAGTTGTTGTTCCACTTGCTCTTGGACAAGCTCCGGAATCCTCGCCACTTGTGCCTTGAGTGCTTCAACCTCGCGCGTCTAGCTTTCCGAGCTGGCCTTTTTCTCCTTCCGCACACCAGCGGTATAGTATGACCCCCATTTTGTGGACAATACTTTGCCGGCCACACGACCAGCTGACGTCGGCTTAGTGAGCTTATCCTTGCTTTTCATTATGTTCAACGCCCTATTTAAGGGGTTGTCGAAAGGGGAGCTCTGAGACGACCTCGCCCTACTGCTTTCAGTTTCCTGCGAAAGGAACGTGAACCATTTAGAAATATTGGGGATTAGTTAGAGTGCAACCATATGGAGCTAATTACGCGGGGGTGTATTCCTTACCAGAACATGCTCAAGCGCCCTGGTCTTCGGATCCGTGGTAAGCTCCTTTGTTATCGGGTCCTCCTTGTACCGGGCCCAGACATAGTTCCTGGTTTGCTTGTTACCGCTGTATTTCTCGAAGCGGGGCGGTAGGCCTTGCTCGGCACGCTCCGCGTCCTCCTTGTCCCATATAGGCTCCGCCACTCTGTAACCGCCGGGACCGAGTTTGTGTTCCCCTAAGTTCAACTCCCGCATTTGTTTCCCCCGCTGACTTGATTCGGAGGTTGCACTGGTCGAGCACTTGATCTTGAACTCCTTGTACTCATCTTCGCTCATCAAAGGATATTTGGCCTTGATCTTCTCATAACTATCACCTTTATCAATCATTTTCTTCACCGTGCTTACGCAAAGTAGACAGGCCGTGCTCATCTTCGTGAGGGCGGCACTGTTCACTTTATTCCACGAGAGGCGTGTGTTTTCAAATTCGGAGGGAACTTGTATCGTTCGTGCAGCTTCGTGAAGAGGAGGTTGCACAAATTCCTCGGTCCTTATGCCTAAGGTTCTCGGTGTTGATGGAGACGGTGCTCGGAGAATGCACCCGAGCTGAACCGAGTACCCTTGACTATATGTTTGGGCTCCGTTGGATCCCGTCCGGATTCCACTTGAGTGAATTCCTCCTTGACGGTGCGGAGCGCATTCGGACGCCGGTCCTTCCTTTGCTTCTTCGATTGGCTGCCATCCGTGTGTGCGCCGCCATCATCGATGGTGGCATCCTCGGCGGCACCATCAGTGGTGTCATCCCCGACGCCACTAGGGGTTGTGTAATCAGGATCGGTGTCTTCTGCGGCGTCCTCATAGCGGTGAGGTTGTTCCTCCATCTCCTGGGACAGCTCCCAGAATTGCTTGCCGCCCGAACCACCGGCCTCATCGTTGTGGGCCATGTTTCGCTCTAAATAGGAAAAAAGTTTAGGGTTTGCCGACACCGAGGCACCCTAAAAGCCTAAGCTTTCATCATTTAGGGTTTGCCGACGCCGAGGCACCCTAAAAGCCTAAGCGTACATCATTTAGGTTCTCATCGACACCGAGGCATCCGGGGCAGCCAAGTTAAGTTTTCATCATTTAGGGTTTATCGATGCCGAGGCAACCTAGGTTGGGCCTAATCGCTTGGCACTAATCACTTGGCTCTATTGCCACCTATGTTGGGTTTATCATCTAGGGTTTATCGATGCTAAGGAGAATTCTAAGTTGGGCCTAATCACTTGGCTCTAATGCCACCTATGGTTTAATGCAGCAAGAATGGCGGGGCAGGTGATCCTACTTAACTAAGTACTAAGATACCCCGGCCCATGCATTAGTCGCAAGTACCCCATATGTCCTATTTTTAGCAAAGTCATGCTAAAATTCACGGAAAATTTCAGCATGACCTTTGCTGAAAATAGGACATATGGAGTACCCGAATTTGCCGGAACGGAAGTTAATCAACATTCCGACAAACTCAAGGGCCTCTCGGGGTACCTGCAAATTCATCACGACACGATGGTCGGAGACATGACCTTTGCAAAATGGTCGGAGACACGATGGTATTTCTCAATGTGATCAATTGATGGATCAACACATAAAACATGTCCGATAAGTATGATTTATAGTGTCAACATCAGTATGAATATATATAAAGTTTTTCTTCATCAGCCAGGCCCATGCAAGTAACTGCATCCAGCAACTATTTCTGCTACTCTGTAACTAACTACACTCTGTATTTATAGATTCCTTTCAGATGAGATCAGATTGAGCTCCAACTGTAGCTATAGCTGAGGGATCCATGAGCCATCATGCCAGCCAGCGAGGAAATAAACTTTACTTTCCAAAGCAAATAAAAATACAATGCATACATACATACTTAAGCAGCTAGATAGATAGATAGATAGATGAGCATGTTCAGTTTACAAGAATGAATATAAACAAGCAAAGAATGCATGCAAGTTTAAAGTAAAATGTTTCAGTTAATGCAAGTACTCCTCTTGCTCTCTACTTTCTCTCTTCTCTTCTTCGTTAATTAACTGAATTTTACTGATGTTGTTGTTAACTGAATTTTACTAGTTAAACACATTATAACTGAATTTTACCACGTCTCCCCTCCCGGACGTTTGAAACAGGAGGGCCCACGTCTCCCCTCCAGAGTTTTCGAGGGCCCACGTCTCCCCTCCAAAGGTCAGGACGTTTGAGTTTTCGAGGCAACTCCCCACGTCTCCCCTCCACTGGCAACTCCCCACGACGCAGAGGGGGTTTTCCTCCCACGTCCAGGTAACTCCCCTCCTATTCCATTGCCGCTCCATCTACCTCCCTCTGCCTCCCTCCTCATTCCATTGCCGCTCCATCTTCCTCCCTCTGCCTCCAGCATCAAGCAACTCCCCTCTGCCTCCACCATCGCTGGCCAGGAGGGCAATGGCGGAGGAATCATGGAGCAACTCCCCTCCGTCTACAAGAGAATGGCGGAGGCATCATGGAGCAACTCCCCTCCGTCTTCCAAGCATCACCGTGGTGAGGCGTCTGGCAAGGAGCCGCTGGTGGTCGACGACGACGTTCCGGTCCCCGGCGAAGCGGACTACACCGTGCCGCTCAAGGTTGATATCCACTGAAGGAGCCGCTGGATGTCGTATGCACCAAAGAATCCAGAAGCCGACAAGATGATCCGCAAGATGAGGAGGAGGCTCGGCGGCATGCTTTCTCGGAATATCGGCATTGATGTCGAGTATACCAGGGAAGACAAACCTCCACAAATTGCTGCAGTTCTGCAGTTATGCGTGGAGGATCTCGTCCTGGTATACCACATCACCGCGACAACCAAATGGTAAAAACATCCAATTCTGAAGTAGTTTTTTGGTGATCATACAGAATGTTGTCTACAAGTTTTTGTGATCATTTAGTAGCTGTTATGAATGTTGTCTTGTAATGCAAAAGATTGCAAAAAAAAATACATCATTGAGATGTTATGCTTGCTGTTTTGATCATACAAAATGTTGTCTTGTAGTTGTTGTGATCATTGAGTAGTTGTTGTGATCATACTATTTTAACTGAATTTTGGTCAGAACTGAAGATGCTATTTTAACTGAATTTTGCTTCAACTGAACCCATTTTAATTCTATAGTTTCTGAAGTTTTTGAAGTAGATGAATTTGAATGCAAAAGATTATTTTGATGCAGGCCCAAGGAACTCCGCCCGCTCCTGCAGGAGAAGAAGCTGTACACCTTTGTTGGCTTCTGCATTGGAGGCGACAAGGAGAAGCTGAAGTTGTCTGGTATGGAGATCAACCCCGACAAGTACGTCGACTTGCAGCGCAAATGGAGAGTTCCAAACAATGGAAAGAAGTGGCAGTCTTTGGCTGAGTTTGCAGCCAGCCTCATCCACCCATCCTAGTCAAAAATGAAGCGAGAAGATCGACAGGAATTCGGACCACCTACTATGGGGGACAGCCTTGCCAAACAAGCTCATCGAGTACGCCGCGAAAGATGCATACGTCACCTACGAGGCATGGAAGAAAATCGAAATCACCAAAGAAGGTTTCGAGCTCTGGCAAGAGGCGGAGGATCATTGGGATGACCCCTACTACTGGGGATATTGAGTTGTTTGTGGTATTGGGATGACCCCTACTACTGTGTCTCAGTTTGTAGTTATGTGGTTGAACAAGTTTGCTTTTGTCATGTTGAACAAGTTTGCTTTTGTTATGTTGAACTAGTTTGCTTTTGTAATGATGAACAAGTTTTCTTTGGTTGTCAGTTGACATCATCTCATCGCTGAGCATGGTTTAGTTTTACCTTTATCTATTTATTATTTAGGCAGAGCTATTCAGGCATGGAAGATATAACCATCCTTATGGTGAGGATCGCAATGTTTTTAGCTTCCAAGTTTCTCATGCGGTCCATAATCACCTTAGTTAACTTCTCTAACACTTTCCTGATTCTTCAAAAATAATGATGCATTAACCGGGAGACTCTCTTCTATATGAAATGAAAGAACCCCTGCCCCTTGAGGTGTTACTCGAGAAAAAATGACACATGATCTTTCCAACCACATAACTTAACTGCAAACATTTCCCCTATAAATTGTAGTTACACATTCCAACCAATACCTGCAGGTTGTAATTTCATACTGAATGACCATAGGCGAAATGGGTCTATAAAGAAAGGTTGTCCAGCAGTAAAGTATAGAGTGGTCTATGTGTAGATTCATGTGAACATCTCAGCCACACAGGAAACAGAGCATCAAATAACTAAGTGAAGCAAATAATTGCTATGCATTTCTTGGCATGCGAGAAGGAAGAGGGGAGAGGAGGCGGAGCTCACCGGGGAGGCGCAAGGAGGCCCTACGACAGCTTAGTAGCAATAGAGGTGGCCGAAGTTGAGGAAGACAATGGCGACCGAGGAAGAAGAGGTGGAGAGGGGTGGAGGGTCGAGCGCCCGTCGCGCCCTGGTTCCTTGGCTCGCCAGCCGGTGTTGAAGCAGATTCTACCCGCCGCCTTGCCTGTCGCCTCGCACGGTGGAGCTCGAGGCTGGGAAGGCGAGGGAGGGTGGGTGGGTGCGGTGAAGGCGAGGAGGGGTCGGATTGGGAGGCCAGACGGCGATGGGGGGCAGGCGAGGGGCTGGTGGGGCGGCTCTGAGACGGAGGTCTTGAGGCGGCCAGGCGTGGGTCGGGGCAGCGCACGGGTGGATCTGGTGGCGAGGGAGAGAGGGTCGAAGGGGATCTGGCGAGAGAGGGAGGATAGCTAGGGGGAGGGTTCTAATGGCGCACCGTCCAGTCGTGCGCCATAAGTATGACTATTCTAATGGCGCACCAACCCTCAATGCGCCATTAGAATTTTGTTTTAATCTAGCCACTAACCATATCTACAACCTAACCCTATCTACAACAGAACCCACCCACTAGCCCGACTGGTCAGCACGTAGCACACACACCAGGAGTTCCTAGGTTCGATTCCCAGGCTCCCCAATATTTTTTTATGCATTTTAAATGCTGTTTTTTATATTTATTTGTGTTTAAATATGTTCAAACTTGTTTAAATCATAACAGTAATATTTTTTTATAAAAATAGTAATAATTTTTTTAAAAATATCTTCAAATTTCTTACTTGAAAATATCATCGGCGGCGGTGGAGCGGGGAGGTGCGGGGATCGAGATCGAGATGGAGGGGAATCGAGATCGAGATGGAGGATCGAGATCAAGTTTCCTCATGAGTTCAAAAGTGCCCATGAAATTTAAAAATATTCATGATATCAAAAAGTGCCCATGAAATACAATCGAGAAATGAAGACTACGATTTAAATACAATCGATCTTAGCTAGCTATCTGTTCACAATCTTCTTGCCCTTCTTTTTCACAAATGGAGTTCTTCTGTGGAACGGACGTCCTTTAGGTAGGGTGGTCCTGCTTCTTCTTGTGGTGTGTGCTGCTAATTCATCGTCGTCATGTTCGATCTTGGTCGCCGTACTTGTCGAAGTCCTGCTCATTGGCTACTCCATCCATTCCGATGATCTTCCTTTTGCCTCTCCTCACGACAACACGACTGGGCTTTGGCGGGTCGGTAATGAAGAAGCATTGGTCCACTTGGGAAGCCAGTACCCATGGCTCATTTTTCGCGGTGATGTTTGCGCCCGCGGTCTTGGATTTAACCGGGTATAACCATGGTGGTGAAATATCGGTCTTCTTTTAGGACGCTCTTGGCCCATCGACACGGAACATCGGCACCTTCTCTCCAAAGATAGCTCAGCTCCCAGATCTCCTCGATCCTTCCGTAGTATCTGTCCTTGTCCTTACGGTGTAGGATTCCATCGTTACCCCGGAGTTATGATAACCATCGCTCTTCATGTCCTTGTCCTCGGTGTAGAATGTGTAGCCGTTGATATCATACGCCTCATAGGTCATCAGGTTGTGCTCGGCGCCCTGTGACAAGGCGAATATGAGTTGTTATTCAGCGGAAGAATCTTCATGTAAAAGATGCGACGAAGCTTCTGCTTGAACCAACGCGTGAAACATGAGTTGTGCTCTTTTAGTATATCTCCGCCCGTCCTCTGTTGGCCTCGGTCATTGTACGTCTTCTCAATAAAGGTTTTGTGTTCTAGCACCCAAGGATCGACCACGTCTATGTGTTGTAGCGCGACTAGGTTTGCTCTTTCAAAGTCGGCGAGTCGACCCTCATAGTCGACATGCATTTCGCGGCGACCCTCACGGTGACCCCATCCAGCGAGCCTGCCGAGGTGCCTGTTGACGGGCAGACCAACGGGGTTCTCGATGCCTAGATAATTAAATGCGGTAGGAGATGCACTCTTGATCGAAAAGCCCTGGCTATACTTCCCTCTGGGCGTGACATGTTCCGAACGTATCCTTTGATGACACCATTCATCCTTTCGAGCGGCATCATGCTGTGCAGGAGCGTCGGCCCGAGTTGGATGATATCCTCCACGATATGGACCAGCAGATGCACCATAACGTGTTCGAAGAATGCGGGCGGAAGTACATCTCAAGCTCGCATAGTATCACCATGATCTCTTCCTGTAGCCTTCGAGTTGCCTCACGCCAATCGACTTCCGAGAGATGACGTCGAAAAAGTTGCATAGGCCAAATAGCATTTCACGGACGTGCGCGTCCATGATCCTGGATTGCAACCGGAAGTATCTGCGTCATCGACCGCGTGATGCGGTTGTGAGACTTCATCCCGCTGAACTTCGCTCATTGGGTCTAGGTATCTGCTTATCTTCCCCGCATAACCGTAAGGAAGTTTTACTCCTAGGAGGCTGGTGAAAAACTGCTCGATCTCCTCCTGACTTAGAGTGAAGCACGCGGGTGGTTAGCCATTTCCGGTGTTCTTGGCCTTTTTGCCTTTGCGACGACTTTCTGTGTCCTGCTTCGCCTCATCATCATCATCATCATCATCATCATCATTAGCGTGAAGCTCCTGCCTGATGCCCATTGATTTCAAGTCTGCCCTTGCTTTCGGCCCATCTTTGGTCCTCTACGGCATGTTGAGCAGGGTACCAAGCAGACTCGCACACGTTCTTCGTGATATGCATGACATCAAGGCTGTGAGGCACACGGTGGATCTTCGAGTACGGCAAGTCCCAGAAAACAGACCTCGTTTTCCATACCTTCAGCAGCGGCTCTGGCGCCTTTCACTTTTTTCCTGGCTCTGGCGCCTTTTTTCCCGGCAGTGGGCAGTCTTTCCCATTTTTCAACAGCTCGTCTATTTCCTCGCCGCTCCTCATAGACGGGCGTTTTCGGGGTTCGGTTTCACCATCGAAAAGATCCTTGCGTTTCCTCCACGGGATATCGTCGCGAAGCCACCTTCGATGTCCCACGAACACGGTTTTCGAAGACCCGGGATCTCTATCTAGCAGGCGATACGTTGTGTCATCCATGCACCTTACGCATCCAAAAAATCCGTGGACTACCTGCCCCGCGAGATATCCGTAACCGAGATAGTCGTGCACCGTCGTGAGCAGTGCGGCTCTCATAGGGAAATATTCTTTCTCTGCGGCGTCCCACGTATTGGCTGGCGTTTTCCACAGCGTGTCTAGCTCCTCCTTCAGCAGCCCCAGATACAGATTGATGTCGTTCCCTAGTTGTTTCGGCCCTTCAATTAGCATACTCATGTGAATGTACTTCCTCTTCATGCACAACCAGGGGGGAAGGTTGTACATCCACACAAACACAGGCCAGGTGCTATGTGTGCTTCTCTGGCTGCCAAACGGATTGACTCCATCGGTGCTCACGCCCAGCATGATGTTCCTTGGATCCTTCCCAAATTCTGGGTATTCGAAGTTCAACGCTTGCCACTGGCTCGCATCCTTAGGGTGACTCAGCATCTTGTCTTTTTTATTTATCTCCGGATCATTTCCGTCATCTTCCCGCTTCTTCTCCTCCCTATCCGCGTGCCAATGCAGGAGCTTTGCTACCTTAGGGTCCGCGAAATACCGCTGCAGACGAGGAGTGATCGGAAAGTACCACACCGATTTTCGAGGAGCTTTCTTCCTCTTCTTGTATCAAGTGACGCCGCACACCGGACATATGGTAGACTCCGCGTGCTCGTCCCGATAAATGATGCAATTGTTCATGCACACATGGTATTTCACGTGCGGTAAATCCAAAGGACACACGATTTTCTTCGGCACCTCGAAACTGGTCGAGCACTTGTTCCCCTTGGGAAGACGTTCGTGCTAGAATGACATGTTCTCGTCGAAGCATGCGTCGGTCATTTTGTGTTTTACCTTCATCTCCAGAGCCATGAGCGTTACTTTCAGCGGTATCCTCGGGACTGCATCCTTCATACAATGGAGTAACCGCGTCTATCTCCGATTGATCCAGCTTGGCTTTCTCTCGGGCGGCAGCTCTTGCGTTATCCGTGCGCTTGCGAAGCAGCTCTTGAATATGAGGGTCCTGCACCCAGCCTCCATCGTCGTCTGCTCCGGCATCTTCATCTTCATGATCATGCCCTTCGTCTTGATCTTCCTCATCATCATGTACGACATCTTCTTCATGATGATTGTGTACATCTTCACCGTCGTGATCATGTCACGGAGATTCTTCGTCTTCTCGCCCGCCCTACGCGCGGTGGTTGTCTTGTTGCCCTTCCTCATTTCTTGCCCGGCCCCCATGGGCGACTTCATAGTCATCTTCATCACCTTGCCACCGATAGCCATCCATGAAACCACGCAAGAGCAGGTGGTCCCGCACCTGCCCGGAATCCGGGTCCGCAATAAGGCTCTTCAGCTTGCATCTTCGACACGGACATCTTATCTCCATCTCATTCTTTTGAAGCATCTCGGCCTTCGCGGAGCTCAAAAACCTATTCACGATGCCTTCGGTCATCGTGCGGACCATGGTCGCCTGCGGGGTAGAGCAAAATGATATTTTAGAACCAAGAAAAATTTTGGCATGACCTTCCCTAAAAATAGGACCAAAAAGAATGCATAGTGCCAAAATTCTCGCCGAAACGGAAATGAATCAACGTTCCGGCAAAATATTGGCAACTATCGCATTTCAAATACCGGTACCTGCAAACACAAACATATATGCAACACCACAAACACAAGCAACACCACAAACATACATAGATCTAGCTAGGCCACAAAAAGTGCATGTGCACGTTGTTGGAAGCGAGCTAGGGAGAAAAAAGTAGATCTACAACATGAAGATAGCTGTCCCCTTACTTACCTATCAAAAAAAGGTAATTTCACCACTTAATTGTGATGAATCTATGGTGCAAATGAGGTGAGGAGGAGGAGGCAGCCGACAAGCTTAGAGAAGGAGGTTGGGGGCATGAAGTGGGGAAAGTGAGTGTGTAGGTGTGGCTGTCCAAAAATATCTAGCTGGTTCCAGGATACTAATGGTGCACCACTAAGCCATGCGCCATTAGTAACCCAACATACTAATGGCGCACCACAGAGACATGCGCCATTAGTAGTTTTGCAAAAAAGTAAAAAAAAGATTTTTATACTAATGGCGCACCGTGGCACAGTGCGCCATTAGTAGTTTAAACTACTAATGGCGCACTTTGGCATAGTGCGCCATTAGTAGGTTTACAAAAAGTAAAAAAATTATATACTAATGGCGCCTTTGTCTTGGTCGTGCGCCATTACTAGTTCTAACTAGTAATGGTGCACTTTGCCATCCCTACGCCATTAGTTTCTATGGAAAACTGGGAAAAAAATCAATAGTAGTGGCGCACCGTGAGCATGGTGCGCCATTAGTGTCTTCCACACTACTGGCGCACGAGCAACCGGTGCGCCATTATTATATAGTAGTGGCGCACTACTTACCTGGTGCGCCATTAGAATCAGTCCTATCTATAGCCCTTTTCCTAGTAGTGTGTACAGTGATCCCAGAGATCAATGCTCACTGAACACACAGAAGCTGAATAACAAGAGTCTTACATCCATACATACCGTTTTACACAAGTAGGACCATTATGGTCAAGTCTTGAGTATATCATTGCAGCGGAAATCTTCGTCGATAACTTGGACCCATGCCATCTGCCTTAAGCCTACAGGCATTCTGACTGGGAAAGCGTCCTAGCTGGCATGATCGTAAACACGGAACTCTTCAATATATCTTGTTATTTCATGCCTGGCCAATAAAATAACCAGTGGCAAGCCAATGAGTACTTTGAATGTACTCGCAAGCATCCCATGATTTGGTTCAAAGTAACAATGCAATTGTACAAAGAGTAAGCAACCTAGCTTCAAGATAGTTAAGATGTCGTATCAACTTGTGAGATATGCATCAATAAAACATGGGTAACCTCGAGAATAGGTTACAGATATCAACATAAATAGAGTTGAATCAATGTCATGTCATTCAACATGTCAAGTCTCCACCTTGACACAAATAGTTCCTTTCCACACACACATGCATCGTGATTTGTAGGACATAGTTTAAGTAGCACCTCCCAACTGTCCATGACCGTGGACACGGCTATTCGAATAGTTTGACACCCTGTAGAGGTTGCGCATACCCATAAGATCTGGGAAGCTTTCGTGTCATCCACGATCCCAGAGTACCTCAAGCACTCAGGGGAAGCACCCGATCATTACCTTTCCCTAGACGACACTAACATAGGGTCCACTCGTTGATACACGGCCCTCGTGTATAAGCCAAAGATCGTGGGACTCTGCCCTTTTTCACATTACTTCGCATACACAAAGGGAACAACGGTGTGTCCGGTGCCCTGTGAAAACAGTCATGGCCGCCTATCCAAGCACGACCCCGTCCCAAGAGTGACTTCAAGTCACCCCCGTCACTAGTAATGTGGGCACCATGCTAGTATTAGCCTAAGTAATTAATAATGCCCCGTCCCTTAAGGGGTAGAGTGGTTGCACATGTTTGGTTGGGATGGTAGTCACACATAAATCTAATCCATTATTTTACACACACACCAAAAGCTCTCTTTGGTACACCAGTTCTTCCTCAAGTGGTGACCTTAGTTCCACACCTCCCAAGGGCATTAGGGGCGCCCGAGGGGGTTTTCGAAAGAACGTAAGCATGAAAATTTCATGGTACACATGCATCTTTATGCAGCAACTAGTCTCTTGAAAATGAAATCATGAACATGGTAAAGTCATGAGTAGGGGTATGCATCATGTGGTGGTTCACAACAAGTCTACCACCGTCATGTTCCATCATCACGCAATCGGATAAAGGGGTACCGATGAACAAGAGGGGTGTCATGGTCAAAGGGCTACTTCCTGGTTCATCAGAGTCTTCAAGTCTTCGGGTCCTTCTCCAAGTACTCCGTCTACTTCGTCAACTAACGTCGGAAACAAACACAATAAGCAACACAACAAGGCAAAAATAAAAGTGCTCTAAAATTGCAAGTTGGACTTTTCTAGGATACCTTTGGTCATATGAGGTATGACCAAAGTGGTTTCAATGGGATTTGATCAATGGATATCTCTGAATATTTCAATATAATGGAATCAAGGGATTTGTGGATTTGTAAGAAGTGTACAGAAATATATTTTTGAAAAATGAGCAGAGGCACCCATTTAGCAAACCTTGATTTTAGAAGCATCTAGGAGTTGGTTTCACTGGATTTGGAGTTCAAATGAATTTCCTATGAATTTGCAAAGTTGACAAATATGAAGAAATGGCTCATTATTTTGTGGGGTACAGAAAGTGTTAAGAAAAATGTTCATAAACTAATTTATGAACTTACAAACATCTAGGAATTTGAATCATGGCATTTGGATCAATTTTGAGCTCTGTGTGATTTTCTAAAGTTCATCACAGAAATGGAAAAACAAGATTTGATAATTGTTTGTGAAGAAAAAGTTTCTGGAAAAATGTGCAAGTTGCACCATGATATAGATCATGATTTTATGAGCTACTAGAAATTTGAATCATAAAATTTGGAGTTAATATGAATATTTTATGGATTTTACAATATTTCTGGAAAAGAATAAGAAGAGGAAAGGAATCAACCTTATAACGCGCGCTGGGCGAAGCCCAGCTAAATGATGCCTACTGGGCTCAGCCCAGTGGCTTAGCTTCTTGAGAGGTGGTGAAGCCGAAGGCGTACTCCCGTAGTACGTCGTCGCCGCGGGAAGACGGCTTCCTTTGAAACCGTTTCCACTTAAACTTGCGGGCCCGGTCCACAGGGTCGCCGACACGCGGGCCCCACGCCATCTCTCTCTCTCTTCCCGCCTCCTCCTTCTTCCTCACGGCGGGAAGAGGCAGGGGCGGACGCTGCGCTCGCCGGTGATGGTTCCGGCCGCTCCCCTGCACCCGGGGCCAGGAAGGTGGTCTGGGAGAATGCCCCGCTCCACTCCGCGCCCAAAGATGGTCGCGCTGGACTCGGGGAGCAACAGATTTGGCCGGAGCATCGGCCATGGCGGAGACCGGGGACGGCGGAGATGGGCACGATGACACGGCGAGAATGGGAAGTAAGGGATCCCGGGGTGGGTCGGAGGTGGTTATATCAGGGCGCTGGAGGGGCTAGGGGTGAGAAAGAGGAGCTGAGGCGGCCGAATCTAGGCGGAGGCCGGCGGCACTGCTCCGGCCATGGAGGTGGACAGAGGGCACGGGGGGGGGGGAGAGGGGGTTTGTCCGGGAGGTTCATGGGGGAGAGGGAGAGCGGGGAGAGGCTAGAGTGGTGCTCGGGGTGGCCTTATATGGGTGAGGCACTGGTGCTCCGTGGGCAGCGTCCACGGACGCTTCAGTGAGCTCAGAGGGGAGGAGAGTGGTCCAGGAGGGGCCAGCAGCGTGTCGTGTCCCAGGGCCGAGGCGGCCTCGTCGACACCTGTTGGGAGGCCCAGTGTGGCCGGAGGCGGTTGGCGTGGGGCGGCTACAGCAAGGGAGCAAGATCAGAAGGCGCCCAGAGCGTGCATATGGCCGGGCATGGCCATTTTTCTAGCGCTCTGGGCTTGGCCTCTAGTGCACAGGGCTCTAGGGGGAAGTAAAGAAGTGGGGAGGGCATTGGATGCCTGGATAGCCGATGGGAGAGGAGAGAGGTTGAGGGAGAGAGAGAGAAACTGTTGTCCAGAGGGGTAAATGAGGGTGCTTTACCCATCAATAATTGAGAAAAAGCCAGGGGAGAGCTACTGGAGATAGAATAGGTCTAGGAGGAGCTGTGGTCAAGAGTTGAGCTCAAGGAGAATAGTGTTAGTGGTCAAAATGGTGATTTTTGAAAAGTGGCAGAAGGTGTTTGATAATGGTTTGGGCAAGGAAAAGGTTTACAATTGCCATGATACTCCACAGGGTGAAATGACACATATAATTAGGGCCTTCCACCAATTTGGAGCTTATTTGGGGAAAGTTGCCAATGCAACTTTTGTAAACCCTAGGAATTAGCAGAAATGAACTTGTGTAGATCTAGTTGAGCAAATCACTTCTCCTTGATGCACCACTTGGTGTGGTGGCCTCATTTGGTCATGTGAACAACCTCACCAAAGATGGGGTCAAGGATAGAAAGTTGATAGTACAAAGTTGTTCAAATTTGATTCTGGTCAGAGAGGGTTTTGGGGCACTTTGATCAATATAAAATTTTCTCCAACTTGTGCCATTTGGTCTAGAAGAATGATTAGACCATTTGAGCATGTACACAAGATTTGAGAGCATTTGGACATGTTTGGCAATGTAAAGTTACTCAAACTTCAAAATGGACAGAATTGGTTTTGAGGGGATTTCATGGGGTTATACTATTCTTCATGACATGATACTTGTCAAGATCATCAAACATGTCATATGTGACATTCTTGAATTTTCTTGGAATTTCTGGAGAACACTTCCTTTGTAAATATTTCAAAAGCTTGAAATATCCAGAAAGGGTTTTTGAGGGATTTGACCAATGTTTTGAAAATGACCATGTGTTGAAACTCTTATATATGGGAAATACATGCCCACTGAGTTTCCCTGATTTTTGTCAAATATTTCTAAAGCACTAAAATAATTTTAACCTATTAAAGACCATTTCTGGCCTTGAGAAAAAGACTTTAAATAAAATAATAAAATAAGTTTTAAAATTATATTTTTGTGGTTTATGGGTGTCCTATATCTAATAGGAGTCAAATATATTTTTGGAAAGAATTTTACTGCCCTTAAAAAAGTACTTGCAGTGCAAATCTCAATTCAGGGGTTGTTGGAAAACTAATTTTTAAAAATACTTTTTGGCCAAATTATTTTTGCAAGAAATTATTTTTATGTCCTATACACATGGCATGATCATTGGGAAAGGTTTTTGGATCAAGGAGAAGGAGTATAAGAGTTGGAGGATTTATTTTATTTTTAGAGCACTTGCAAACAACAGACAAAAACCAATCAAAGCAAGGTCCAAAACACACAAAAGTTTTTGCCAAACCACATTTTATCATGATTGTTAGCTTAAGTGTAGTGGCATGAAAATCAGGGTGTGACAGTTACCCAACACAACGGCACTACCCCATTGTGGGAGTTTGCAAGCAAAAGTAAAATCCTCTAAGTCCATGGTATAAGATTTATCATAAAGGTCAAACATGACAGAAGGACAATTACGCGAGGATGAAAACTCAAACCTCCGCACAAATGAACTAGTGACATCATGATACTGTGGGCATTTGTCTGCCTCGAAGTCCACAAGACCGGCGTTACGCAAATATGCATTGAATTCTTCTTTGATTCCCGCTCGATTCATAAAATTTTCCGAAGGCCATTCACAGGGCCTCACGAGAGCGTCCCTTGGGGGCTCCTCGTCGGCATCGCGCATTGCAAGCCTAGGGCCTTGCTTCCTTGAAGAACCACCTTGGAACATCTTCCTAAACATATTGTTTTCTCTGAAAAATTTCTGAAATTTTTAGTAACTTCAAACAAAAGTGAACCAACTTCAATAAAATTGATAGAAAATACTCCTACAAGTGCCTAGATCCTATATCAAGCATTAGAACTACTTGGAACCATATAAATTTGACATGCAAGCTCAAGAACATGGTCACCTATGCAGCACAAATTTGCAAAGAATAAAGCACTAGAACAAAAACTAATTGGACCAATGGAGGAGTCACATACCAAGGAACAATCTCCCCAAGCAGTTTTGTGAGAGGTGCTTTGAGCAAGGAGATCAAAAATCACAGCAACGTGGGCTGGAACTCATGCTTGAGCCAGATATTCGTGTTTGTGGGAGGAAGAAGAAGAGGATGGGTGCAGGAACACTACAAGAAATATGTCAACTAGTGACCTTCTGTCAGTGACCCTGGAAGAATTGGTCATAGATCTATGACCATTTCAGACCAATTGGTCAAAAGCTGTTCGAGGGGCTCCAAACCCTAAACCATTGCGGCCATTTTGGTCAGAAAGGTCGTAATTTCCTTACACGAAAAAGTCATAAAGCAAACAGCGCTAGTCCGCTGCCTTATTTCTAGTTGTTAACGACCAATATAGATGGTCATAGCCTTGTAAATTGTGGTGGGTTGCTACGACTAGGTGCCACCTCATCAGTTTTGCCTATGTGTCATGTCCATGTGGCAATTTTTTCCCTAGGTTCTGAAGCAACCTATATTTCTGTCATTCCCAAAATTCCCAAAAAATCTCATAAATTCTTTGGGTCATATCTTCGTCAGATATGTAAAAATCTTCCATGCCTAGTTCAAAAATAATTAGAAAATATTCATTTTCCTATTCTGTTCAGAGCAGCACTTTGTGAAGGAAGTACCACTTTGGCATGTCCAAATGGTATCCATTTTCTACAGTGCTTTCCTATGCCCAAATAACCATCCTCCACCAAATGCCAGCTCAATCCATTCATTATTTTGAGCCCAGCTTCAACATTCGTATTTATGTCCAGTGTGGTAGTTTGTAAGGCAAGTACCACCTAGGCTCCTCCTTTTGAGGTGAAAATTTGTGAAGACGGTCTTCTTAGTAACTGATCATCCTCAGCCAAAACTCACGCCCATTAGCCATGTGCATTTCCTGCATCGCAAATCAAACACTTGGCTGCTTATTCATGTTTAGCATCGATCGGTCTCCTCGTGAGAATCTTATGTTGTGATTTTCTTCCTAGCACCTACAGGGAGTGCCCAACCCACTAGACATGCCTAGGCCGCCCAGAACACATGGCAACGCATACGGTCACCTTGGTGACCATGTGGCGGGCATGCTTGAGCTCTGGCAGCTCTAGAGTTGGGGCCCTCGGCCACCGTCCAAACCTCGATGTCTCACCATCAAACCATGTATTTCTGATTAAATAGATACTTATTTACCTAGAAATAATTTTTGGAAAAAATAAAGAGCAAACTATGAGGCAGCTGCAGTTCAAATTTGACCCGCTTCCAATTGAATCGACGGGAATTTGTCTTTTTCACCAGAGGTGGATCAAAAATTTTGAAACCCAACCATTTTGTCAATTGTGCATTATATATGGCCTAGTATTTTATAAAATTGTTTAGGTCCAATTTGGCAACAATTATTTGGTAGTTCCTTCACAAAAAAACCTCCTTTTGGGCACTCAGAAAATGAAAAATTAATTTTGCGTGCAAAGAAAATGAAAACTTCCTTAGGCAACATTGTTTGGAATTCCAAGATGCACCCTCGTGCACAATATGAGATCATTTGAACAAACTATGCCATGAATGTGGCCATAAGATTGATCATTTGGCTTGAAAGCCATGAATCTTAACGCATGATAGCTCATTTATGAGAACACTTTTTAAAAATAAGTACCGTATTACAATTTTATTATTTTTCCTGGAAACTTGGTCACATATAATGACACAATGCGAAGGTTTCCCAATATTTTGATTTTTTTGAATTTTTTATGCCCGTTTCAAAATGCGGTCAAAACGGCGGGCTTGACCGTTCCTAGCTAGTGGTTGAATCTTGGAATTTTTGTGGTGTTTCTATGACCAAATAGATACTTATGTACCTAGAAATGATTTTTGTAAAAAATAAAGAGCAAACTATGAGGCAGCTACAGTTCAAATTTGACCCGTTTCCACCTGAATCGACGGCAATTTGTCTTTTTCACCAGAGGTAGATCAAAACTTTTTTCACCCAACCATTTTGTCAATTGTGCATTATATATGGCCTAGTATTTTATAAAAATGATTTGGTCCAATTTTGCAACAATTATTTGGTAGTTCCTTCACAAAAAAACTTCCTTTTGGGCACTCGGAAAATGAAAAATGAATTTTCCATGCAAAGAAAATGAAAACTTCCTTAGGAAACATTGTTTGGAATTCCAAGATGCACCCTTGTGCACAATATGAGATCATTTGAACAAACTATGCCATGAATGTGGGCATAAGATTGATCATTTGGCTTGAAAGCCATGAATCCTCACGCATGATAGCTCATTTCTGAGAACACTTTTTTAAAATAATTACGGCATTACAAGTTTATTACTTTTCCTGGAAACTTGGTCACATATAATGACACAATGCGAAGGTTTTCCAATTTTTGATTTTTTGAAATTTTATGCCCGTTTCAAAATGCGGTCAAAGCGGCGGGCTTGACCGTTCCTAGCAAGTGGTTGAATTTTGGAATTTTTTGGTGTTTCTATGATTAAATAGATACTTATGTACCTAGAAATGATTTTTGGAAAAAATAAAGAGCAAATTATGAGGCAGCTACAGTTCAAATTTGACCTGCTTCCAAAATTGAATCGACGGCAATTTGTCTTTTTCACCAGAGGTAGATCAAAACTTTTTCACCCAACCATTTTATCAATTGTGCATTATATATGGCCTAGTATTTTATAAAATTGATTTGGTCCATTTTTGCAACAATTATTTGGTAGTTCCTTCACAAGAAAACCTCCTTTTGGGCACTCGGAAAATGAAAAAAGAATTTTCCCTGCAAAGAAAATGAAAACTTCCTTAGGCAACATTGTTTGGAATTCCAAGATGCACCGTTGTGCACAATAGGAGATCATTTGAACAAACTATGACATGAATGTGGCCATAAGATTGATCATTTGGCTTGAAAGCCATGAATCTTCACGCATGATAGCTCATTTCTGAGAACACTTTTTTAAAATAATTGCCGTATTACAAGTTTGTTATTTTTCGTGGGAACTTGGCCACATATAATGACACAATGCAAGGTTTCCCAATTTTTTGAATTTTTTTGAATTTTTTATGCCCGTTACAAAATGAGGTCAAAACGGCGGGAATGACCGTTCCTAGCTAGTGGTTGAATCTTGGAATTTTTTTGGTATTTCTCTGATTAAATAGATACTTATGTACCTAGAAATGATTTTTGGAACAAATAAATAGCAAACTATGAGGCAGCTGCAGTTCAAATTTGACCCGCTTCCAGCTGAATCAGCGGAAATTTGTCTTTTTCACGAGAGGTGGATCAAAACTTTTTACACCCAGCCATTTGGTCAATTGTGGATTAAATAGGGCCTAGTATTTTAGAAAAATTATTTGGTCCAATTTTTCAACAAATATTTGGTAGGTCCTTTACAAAAAAAACTCCTTTTGGGCACTCGGAAAATGAAAAATGGTTCTTTTTCACAAAGAAAATAAAAAATCCTTTGTCGATACTGTTTACCAAACCAAGATGTAAACTTTTGTAGAGTATGATATCACTTGAACAAATATTTGATAGGCTTTTACAAAAAAAACTCATTTTGAGTATTGAAAAATGGAAAATGATTTTTCCATGACCTATTTAAAAGGTCACAAAGTCTTCGAATTGTTTTTTGCGTTCTGATTGGTCCATACGCATATCATGCGGATCATACAACAGACACCGTCGGATGCTCCCGGATCCAAAGGCGGACCTCATCCCCTCACCCTCTCACCCACGTAGCCCTCTCACCCCCCCTAGCAGCCGCCGACGCCCCCGCGCCATGGTCGTCGACGGCGAGGAGCCCAAATCCCCACGCCTCCCTGTCCTCAAGTCGGTCATGTCCCCCGCCATGGCCACATCGGGCCTTCCGGATCCGCACCATCGACGAGCTAGATCCGCGCCTCCTCGGGCCGCCGACGTCTGCCCGATCCAGATCGACACCACCACCCTCTCATCCTCATGCGCCAAGCGCCGCCACCACCATCAGATCTCGAACGCCATCGATGGCGTCCCAGCGCAGCCAGCCTCAAATCTCGGTCCCTTCGCCCTCGCCCCGGACCTCGCCCGCTGCTCCTTCGACCACACGCTCCGCCGAGAGGTCAGCTCCTTCTCCATCCATCCATCCATCTGCGCCATATCCGTGCCATGTGTCGCTGCTGTGTTGATGCTTGCTTAGGAGTAGTAGGTCCCGAGACTGCGCCGTGTATCGCGCGCGCGCGGCGGCCGCTGGGTCTGCCCGCCGCCTTCTGCGGCCTGCCTCGTCTTGATTTGCCGCGACGACATCGGGCATGTGCATGTCCTCTGTTGCGCCTTGTGCTGGATTGGGAGCTTCCCTGCCATTTGCCGCGACGGGGATTCAATGGTTCATTTCGGCCTACTAGCGAGATCTCTGTGTCATTAGTTGGGGGCTCATGGCTCCTGCTGTTAACTAACTGCTTGCAGAAAAACTCGGGAGAATTGTTCTAGCTGCGGGTGTCTCCCGCTTCTGTCAAAATAACTATGTTGCTTTCTAGGAGTAGTATCTTTATTTGCGATCTCATGTAGTAAATGCATTAAAAAGTGGATTATGTTTGCCTTGAACTGTGAAAGTTTCATGGTTTTAGTTTCGAGTTTCCTCTAGTTAGATTTTTCTTTCCTACATCTGCATCTACTAGAACTGGACTAATGCTTTGGCAACATTTTGTCCATATCAAAGGTAAATGATTTTTTATTTGGGATTAAAAGTGTTACCATGGGTACTCCCTCTAGTTGTAACTGCAATTAGCACCTCATCTACTTAGTCACACACTAATTAGCTACTAAGATATCATACTTGCATATTATTTTTGGTTCTCTTAACGTGATTGGCCAGTTGTTAATCTACGTACAATTATAACTCTATAACTGATAGTACTGCAAGAGGTCAAGTTGTGATAAGGTTCAAAACAGGCAACGGCTATTTAACTGGCTTGATGTGATTGCTTGATCTATGTTTTAAGGCTGTCAGTTCTTGCTAGCTGCCTCTTTTTATGGTCATGTTAAGGCACCCCAAGGCATTTTAAGAAAAGCTTGATGATGTAAATATTTTAGTAGTGCTAGTCAATCATGCTAAATAGCTTACCTTACATCCAGTTTTCCTTTCAGTAACTGTAACCCGTTAGCTTTTGTAATGTTCTTCAGTGCATAACTCATGATGGAACCTACTTTTGTGCAGGTTCAGAAATGTGTACAAGTTCTGCAGGATAAGCAAGAGCTTGCTGAAACTCAGAACGCGCTAGCTAAACTTCAGATTGTATATGAAGATCCTGCACAAAAGAGTGAAGGTACTGCCCCATCAGTTTTCATGGCTAGGGAAAATGATGGCAGTTTCCCAGGTGCAAAACACGAGCTTGCCCTTGTCCCGCTGCACCAAGTAAATGCAGCGCAGTCTCCTGCTATGCAATTCCAAAGTTGCAATGGGCTTATTCTAAAGTATCCTCGCCTCCGCCTCTTCCATTTGCAGTCTAGCCGGAGCTCGCCCGCTGGACATCGCCCGAAGTCCCCGGACCTCGCCCGCTGCTCCTTCGACCACACGCTCCGCCGAGAGGTCAACTCCTTCTCCATCTATCCGTCCATCTGCACCAGATCCGTGCCTGCTGTATGCTACTGTGTTGCTCCTTGCTTACGAGTAGTAGGCCCCGGGACTGCACCGCGTATCGCGCGCACGCAGCGGCCGCTGGGTCTGGCCGCCGCCCTCTGCGGCCTGCCTCGTCCTGATTTGCCGCGACGACGGCGGGCATGTGCATGTCCTCTGCTGCGCCTTGTGCTGGATTAGGAGCTTCCCTGCCATTTCTAGGTGTAGGAGGTTGAAATATGCTACTCTAGATTACACCGCTCTACTGACCCATCTGTGCCTTCCGCTTCTGTCTTTTGTCAAACTATTCATAAACTTGTTATATTTCATTTGAAACGCATAGTCCGGTCAAACTATTCATAAAGTAGGACTGTAGCTTCAGGTTTGTATATAAAACATCTATGTCCAGTTTGATGATGTGTGTTGCTTGTTTCTTACTGGCAGCTGTGGATACTGTGGCTAAACATTGAACTTGAGCTCCTTAACACGGAACACAACCAACATTGGATCCAAGTATGGGAAGCAGATCAGGGAAGGCTTCGTCTCATTCTTTGCGATTTTTTCTATTGTGTGCCTTGAAAAGCATGGTTGCAACCATTCCTAAAAAAAAATTCCTGTACGATTTGGATTTGGATGCAGCAGGTGCTCTGCTCTTGCACATGTCTGGTGGCGTATCCGGCCCAGCGGTGCTTCTTGAGGTGACTGGCATGAAGGCGACTTTGTATGGCGGTGACCACAAGCTCTCCGGTGAGCGGCTCCCTCTCCTACCTCTAGTTCCCTTTTCTACTCCTATAGCATGGCTCTGTTGGTCTAGAACACTAGCAACAGGAGTAGTAAAAGCTTACTGATGTAGGAGTAGTGAAAGCTTCATGGTTGATCCTGATTGCTAAACATGGGAGATGTGTCTTCTTTTGCATATCAATTGAAGAGGATTTCGTTGTCATGTGTTTGTGTTGGAATATACTGTTCAGTCAATCTGTATAGGTCCTAGCGGCATCTTTTGCTAAGGAATATACTGTTATTATATAGTCAATCTATGTTTGCTCTCCTGTGATGTTAATTATTAGTTTCACCTGCCCTTATGTTTACCACCTTCCTGTTTTCCCGTGGTTTCCGGGCGGCCGTTGTTCTGAACTTGCTGTTTGTTGGTTGGTTATTGTCAGGGGCGAGTTCCGCCTGGAGTTCAAGCAGAAGAACCCCAAGAACAAGTGGTGGCCACCGTAAGTCCCTTCCAACAAAAATCCCACTCCTGAGCATTTTTCCATATGGTTTAATATGCAGACAACAAGAGAGCTAGTGATGCTATGTTAAAATTAATGTGTACTTGTCAATTCTAGCTTATATTTGTGTCTTGCGATCCTGTTCTAATTAATGTGTATACTACAAGCCCTTGTTTTCCTGTCTAAATGCATGCACAAAAGTTCAGTTATCTTCTGAAAAATTGTTCGTGCATTTTTCAATTTCTCAAATACAAAATAGCTTGCTCCTTTCAGTTCATACATTTTGTTCATAACCATTTTGTTTTTTAACATGCAGATGATTGCCTTCATTCATGTTTCGACGTGAGCTCTAGGACGAAGTTGGAAGAAGCAAGGCATGCAGGCCTTCATGCATGCTCTCTTATCCCTCCTGCTCCTAGGGAGATGCAGGACTCTGTTGTAATGTTGCCCTTGGAATTTGGATGTACTGCTGATTTTCTTTGAGAATTTGATGTATATGTCCTTGCTAATTGTTATTCAAATGCTGGGAGTTATGTACATATTCTTAGAATAATATTGTTTACCTGAAATGCATTTACATCTTTGGAAAATATATTGGCATTGAATCTGGTTTCGGAATGGATACACGACTTGTGGGACCCATTTATGAAAATAATTTGAGCAATTTTGAAATTTACATCAAGTGGGCCCAATGTGTGAGATGATGACAAGTGGCACCCATTTGATTGGTGGGACAAGCTATAAAATATAATGGCCCAAATAAAGATCAAATGAAAACCCTCATTAAAAGGGCCATGCAAAGAAATCAAAGGCTGAATTGTTGGGCCGGACCCATGTAGCTACTAAAATCACAGGAAAAAAGTACAGTAAAAAGGCCGAATTAATGGGCTAGGCCCATGTAGAAAACTGAATTGGACCGGGCTGAATCTTGTGCCACATCAGCTTGCCATGCTGGATGCCTACGTGGCCTGGGGAGGTTGCTAGTGACCAAAACGCCACAATAGGAATATTTTGGTCGTAAACGTCCACGACCTTCTCACAGAGAAGGTCGCTATAGTCAGTTAACGACCCTCAGCTTTTGACCTTCTGTTTTTGGTCAAAAAAAGGTCGCAAATGAAAAACAATGACCTTTCAGTGACCAATATTCAAGGTCACAAGTTGACATATTTCTTGTAGTGGAATAAGTGGAGGAGGGCCACCATGCGCCCACGAGGCAGGGGGCGGGCCCAGGTGGTAGGGCGCGCCCTCCACCCTCGTGGCCAGGTGGCAGCTCCCCCCGCGGTGTTTTCAATACCATAAATCCTCAAATATTCCCAAAAAATCATATTAAATTGGCATGGCATTCTGAGGACTTTTATTTTCAGGGCATTTTTATATTGCACGGATAAGTCGAGAAGCAGACGAGAAAAATACTATTTTACTTTATTTCAACTAAATAACAGAAAGTATAAAGAGGGTACAAAAGGTTGTGCCTTCTAGTTTCATCCGTCTCATGATCATCAAAAGGAATCCACTAACAAGGTTGATCAAGTCTTGTTGACAAACTCATTCCGAATAACATGGAACCGGAGAAATTTTGAATAACACCATGTTACCTCAACGGGGATATGCACATCCCCTATAATAAGAATACCATATTTCTTCTTGACAGTAGGAAGAGGAAATTCAAAACCTCCAAATATAATAGATGGAAATTTTCCAATAGAGTTGATGCTATAAACTTGAGGTTGTTTCCTCGGAAAGTGTACCGTATGCTCATTACCATTAACATGAAAAGTGACATTGCCTTTGTTGCAATCAATAACAGCACCTGCAGTATTCAGAAAAGGTCTTCCAAGAATAATAGACATACTATCGTCCTCGGGAATATCAAGAATAACAAAGTCCGTTAAAATAGTAACGTTCGCAACCACAACAGGCACATCCTCACAAATACCGGCAGTTATAGCAGTTGATTTATCAGCCATTTGCAAAGATATTTCAGTAGGTGTCAACTTATTCAAGTCAAGTCTATGATATAAAGAGAGAGGCATAACACTAACACCGGCTCCAAGATCACATAAAGCGGTTTTAACATAATTTCATTTATTCGAGCATGGTATAGCAGGTACTCCTGGATCTCCAAGTTTCTTTGGTATTCCACCCTTAAAAGTATAATTAGCAAGCATGGTGGAAATTTCAGCTTCCGGTATCTTTCTCTTATTGGTAATGATATCCTTCATATACTTAGCATAAGGATTTGTTTTGAGCACATCAGTTAACCGCATACGCAAAAAGATAGGTCTAATCATTTCAGCAAAGCGCTCAAAGTGCTCATCATCCTTTTTCTTGGATGGTTTGGGCGGAAAAGGCATGGGTTTCTGAACCCATGGTTCCCTTTCTTTACCATATTTCTTATCATAACGTTGATTCTTTGATTGTGGGTTATCAAGATCAACAGTAGGTTCAACTTCCACATCATTATCATTACTAGGTTGAGCATCATCATTATTATTTTCGCTAGGTTCATGTTCGTTACCAGATTGTGTTTCAGCATCGCAAATAGATATATCATTTGGATTCTCAGGTGGTTCAGCAATAGGTTTGCTAGAAGTTTGCAAAGTCCTATCATTTTTCTTTTTCTTCCTTTTAGAAGAACTAGGCACATCAGTATTATTTCTCTGAGAATCTTTCTCAATTCTCTTAGGGTGGCCTTCAGGATACAAAGGTTCCTGAGTCATTCTACCAGTTCTAGTAGCCACTCTAACAACATAATCATTTTTCTTACTATTCATTTCATTGAGAAAATCATTTTGAGCCTTAAGTACTTGTTCTACTTGAGTGGTAACCATAGAAGCATGTTTCCTAACAAGTTTAAGTTCACATCTAACATCAGCCATATAATCACCCAAGTGTTTAATCATATAGGTGTTTTGTTTTAATTGTCTACCAAAATAAGCATTAAAATTTTCTTGCTTGACAATAAAATTATCAAACACTTCTAAGGATTGCCTAGCAGACTTATAGTGAGGAATATCACCTTCATCAAATCTATAGAGAGAATTTACCTTTACTACATGTGGCGGGTTATCAAGACCTGGAGGTTCTTCAATAGGTAATGGGTAAGATCATATGTTTCTTCAACAGGCGGTAAATTAGGACCATGTATTTCTTTAATAGGAGGTAAATTCTTAACATCCTCAGCTTTAATACCTTTTTCTTTCATAGATTTCTTTGCCTCTTTCTTATCTTCAGGACTGAGAAATAGAACACCTCTCTTCTTCAGAGTTGGTTTAAGAATAGCCTCAGTAGTTGGAGTAGGAGCTGGCTCAGGAAGTGCCCAATTATTTTCATTTGTCAACATATTATTCAATAGAATTTCAGCTTCATCTGGTGTTCTTTCCCTGAAAACAGAACCAACACAACCATCCAGGTAATCTCTGCAAGCATCGGTTAGTCCATTATAAAAGATATCAAGTATATCATTTTTCTTAAGAGGATGATCAGGCAAAGCATTAAGTAACTTGAGAAGCCTCCCCCAAGCTTGTGGGAGACTCTCTTCTTCAATTTGCACAAAGTTGTATATTTCCTTTAAAGCAGCTTGTTTCTTATGAGCAGGTAAATATTTAGCAGAGAAGTAATAAATCATATCCTGGGGACTACGCACACAACCAGGATCAAGAGAATTAAACCATATCTTAGCATCACCCTTTAATGAGAACGGAAATATTTTAAGGATATAAAAGTAGCAAGATCTCTCATCATTAGTGAATAGGGTGGCTATATCATTTAATTTAGTAAGATGTGCTACAACAGTTTCAGATTCATAGCCATGAAAAGGATCAGATTCAACCAAAGTAATTATATCAGGATCAACAGAGAATTCATAATCCTTATCGAGAACACAAATAGGTGAAGTAGCAAAAGCAGGGTCAGGTTTCATTCTATCTCTAAGAGATTCTTTACTCCATTTAACTTGTAGCCTCTTAAGTTCGTTTCTATCCTTGCAGGCAAAAATAGCTGCAGAAGATTCCATATCGAAAACATAAGCCTCAGGAATAACAGGCATATCTTCATCATCAATTTCATCAACATTATTAGTTTCAATAGTTTCTTTCTCTCTAGCCCTAGAAATTTGTTCATCAAGAAATTCACTAAGGGGCACGGTAGTATCACGCATAGAAGTAGTTTCATCATAAGTATCATGCATAGGAGAAGTGGCATCATCAATAACATGCGACATATCAGAACGAATAGCAGAAGCAGGTTTAGGTGTCGCAAGCTTACTCATAACAGAAGGTGAATCAAGTGGAGAGCTAGATGGCAGTTCCTTACCTCCCCTCTTAGTTGAGGGATAAATTTTTGTCTTAGCGTCTTTCAAGTTCTTCATAGTGTCCAGCAGATATAAATCCCAAGTAAGTCAAAGAATAGAGCTATGCTCCCCGGCAACGGCGCCAGAAAATGGTCTTGATAACCCACAAGTGCAGGGGATCGCAACAACTTTCGAGGGTAGAGTATTCAACCCAAATGTATTGATTCGACACAAGGGGAGCCAAAGAATATTATCAAGTATTAGCAACTGAGTTGTCAATTCAGCTACAACTGGATAACTTAATATCTGCAACAAAGTATTTAGTAGCAAAGTAATATGATAGTAGTGGTAATGGTAACAAAAGGGCAATGAAGGCAAACGTAATATTTTTGGTATTTTCTAATAATTGTAACAATAGCAACAGGAAAGTAAATAAGCGTAAACCAGTATATGGAAAGCTCATAGGCATTGGATCGGTGATGGATAATTATGCTGGATGCGGTTCATCATGTAACAGTCATAACATAGGGTGACACAGAACTAGCTCCAATTCATCAATGTAATGTAGGCATGTATTCCGAATATAGTCATACATGCTTATGGAAAAGAACTTGCACGACATCTTTTGTCCTACCCTCCCGTGGCAGTGGGGTCCTAATGGAAACTAAGGGATATTAAGGCCTCCTTTTAATAGAGAACCGGAACAAAGCATTAGCACATAGTGAATACATGAACTCCTCAAACTGTGGTCATCACCGAGAAGTATCCCGATTATTGTCACTTCAGGGTTGTCGGATCATAACACACAATAGGTGACTATAGACTTGCAAGATAGGATCAAGAACTCACATATATTCATTAAAACATAATAGGTTCAGATCTGAAATCATGGCACTCGGGCCCTAGTGACAAGCATTAAGCATAGCCTAGTGGATATTAGGGATCAAAACTAACTCGATTACATGATAGATCTCACCCAACCCATCACCGTCTAGCAAGCCTACGATGGAATTACTCACGCACGGCGGTGAGCATCATGAAATAGGTGATGAAGGATGGTTGATGATGACGGCGGCGATGAATCCCCCTCTCCGGAGCCCCGAACGGACTCCAGATCAGCTCTCCCGAGAGGTTTTAGGGCTTGGCGGCGGCTCCGTATCGTAAAACCCGATGATTTCTTCTCCCTGATTTTTTTCTGTCCGAAAGCAAATACATAGAGTTGGAGTTGGCGTTGGAGGAGCTCCAGGGGGCCCATGAGGTAGGGGGGCGCGCCCTAGGGGGGGTGATAATCCCCAAGTGCAAGGAATCATCGTAGCACTTTCTAAAGATGGAAGTGATAAGTATGGAGTGTCGAACCCACAAGGAGCTAAAGGTAAGATCAATATTCTCTCAAGCCCTATCTGCCACTGATACGACTCTACGTGCACCGAACGTTCGCTTCCAACTAGCAACGAGAAATAAAACTACGTTGTGGGTATGAAGAGGATAAATTTGCATGGTAATGGAGAGCTAAAACATAAAAGTAGGTGCGGTTATCATAAAGTTAGAATATATTACTTAGTATTATAAATAGCGAGTGTGCAACAATGGTGGATCGGTGTGCGGAATTGCCCTAGGCAATTATTAACAAAACCGGTAATCACTATTGTAGTTTCATATGAGGGGAGGCATAAGCTAACATACTTTCTCTACTTGGATCATATGCACTTATGATTGGAACTCTAGCAAGCATCCGCAACTATTAAAGATCATAAAGGTAAAACCCAACCATAGCATTAAACCATCAAGTCCTCTTTATTCCCATAGGCAACAATCACTCTTACTCGGGTTTGTGTTTCAGTCACTCACCAACCCACTATAAGCGAATCATGAACGCATTGCAACACCCTACAACGGGAATCACTCACGCTTGCGCGACACGGAGGGCACCATAGGACAGCACCAAAGTAAAACATACAACTCATACCAATCTAGATTATCAATAAACCCAAAGACAAAAGATATCTACTCAAAACATCATAGGATGGCAACACATCATTGGATCATAATATGTGGCATAAACCACCATGTTCAAGTAGGGATTACAGCAGGGTGCGGGAGAGTGGACCGCGTAAAAGAGATGAGGATGGTGATGATGATGGTGATGTTGATGAAGACGATCACCGTGGCGATGATTCCCCTCCCGATGGCACTCTGGCGCCACCGGAAGAGAGGAGGAGAGGTTCTCCCCGTTGTGCTTCCTCCTCCATGGCCTCCACCTTCTGGTCCTTGGCCTTCATGGTGATGAAGACCCCTCCGGGATACTCCTCCATGGTGACCGGTGATGATGGCCCCCTCCGGCAGGGCGCCGGAGAGGGCCTAGATTGATTTCTCGTGGCTACAGAGGCTTGCGGCGGCGGAACTTCTGATCTAATCTCTGTTCTGGAAGTTTTAGAGCACGAGAGTATATATGGGTGCAGGGAGGACGTCGATGGACTTCCGGGATGGCCACGAGGTAGAGGCGCGCCCGGGGTGGCGCGCCCCACCTCGTGGGCAGCCCGGGACTCCCCTGGTGAGCTTCCTGTACTCAATGGGCTTCTTCTGGTCCAAAAATAGGTTCCGTGGAGTTTCAGGTCTTTTGGACTCCATTTGATATTCCTTTTCTTCGAAACACTGAAATAGGCAAAAAAAACAACAATTCTGGGCTGGGCCTCCGGTTAATAGGTTAGTCACAAAAATAATATAAAAGTGGAAAATAAAGCCCAATATTGCCCGAAACAGTAGATAATATAGCATGGAGCAGTCAAAAATTATAGATACGTTGGAGACGTATCAGGGGGCTCCCCCACCCTCGTGGACAGGGTGTGGGCCCCCTGGTCTTCATCTTTGGCAAGGATTTTTTTATTTTTTCTAAGATGTTTCGTGGAATTTCAGGTCATTCCGAGGACTTTTGTTTTCTGCACATAAAACAACATCATGGCAATTCTGCTGAAAACAGCGCCAGTCCGGGTTAGTTCCATTCAAATCATACAAGTTAGAGTCCAAAACAAGGGCAAAAGTGTTTGGAAAAGTATATACGACGGAGGCGTATCATAAATTATTTGAAATAATGGCATATGGTTTGTATGCTGTTTTCCACAGATGGCATGTATACTATTGGATGTCCATCCAACGGCCGTCGTGCTTCTTCAATCTCTGCTCTTCCTGCTCCAGCCGCTCAAACAAGCGCCGGCGGGACTGCCTGCTCCCTCCTCCCCGCGGCCGGCTGTGCTGCCGCGCAGGCCTCACCGCCCCATCGTACTCCCATCGCTGGCCTAGCCATCCCTCTACTCACCCACAGTCCCACACCTGTTGTTATTCTCCGGCGACGGCAGACGAACCAGTAAACACTCGTACAGTCGTACTCCCCTCCACGTGGGAAACAACTGCCGAGTCTTCCCTACCTCTGTGTCGTTCCCTTCCTAGGCCTCGCCGTCGTCCACTGCCGTGGTGCTCTCGGCGCGGCCTGGTCAACGTGGGCAATGACCGACATGCATTTGAAGTGGACTGTACGTGGAGAGGCCGACAGCTGGGTCCACGGCCGCACGCAAGGAAATGCCTCCTTATTACGCGCAAAATAATGATTCGTCCACCTGACATCTGGGACCCACCGAAAGGGCCTCAGTATTTCGCGAAAAAAACGTTACCGCCGCTGACAGCTCGGACCCACCAGCTATATCTTCGCATGCAAGGAAGTGCCTCCTTATTACGCACAAAAAAATGAATACTCCCCCTACTAGCTGGGACCCATTATATTGGGCCTACTAAGTTGACGGGGACGAAGGGCTTTGTTAACTTAGTCAATATGCACGATTCTAGCTCGACTGACCGTATGATGTCCAACCAACGGCCGTAGTGCTTCTTCAACCTCTGTCTTCTTGCTCCAGCCGCCAAAAGCAGCGCCGGTCGTGCCACCTGCTCCTGCCTCCCGTGGCCGGCTGTGCTGCCGCGGAGGCCTCACCACCCCCATACTACTCCCACCGCTGGCCAGGCTATCCCTCCAATCCACTCACCCACATCCCCTGTTATTTTGCGGCGACGGCAGCGCAGCCGAACCAGTGAACCCTCCTACTCCTCTTCGCGTGGGCATCCACTGCCGCGTCTTCTCCGGCTCCGCATCGTCCCCTTGCTAGGCCTCTCCGTCGTCCACCGCCGTGGTGCTCTCGGCGCGGCGTGGTCAATGTGTTCAACGACCGAATTCCATCGGAAGAATACTGTACGTGGAGAGGCTGACAGGTGGGTCCACGGCAGCCGCAAGGAAGAGCCTCCTTATTACGCAGAAAATAATTATTCCTCCACCTGACATCAGGGACCCACCGGACGGGCCACCAGTATTTCGCGAAAAAAATTGCCCCTGACTGCTGGGACCCACCCGACGGGCCATCGTATTTCGCGAAATATAAGTTCCCCCTGTTGTCAGCTCGGACCCACCGGAAGTGCCTCCTTATTACGCACAAAAAAATGAATACCCCCTGCTAGCTGGGACCCACCTTGGTGGGAGGCTGACTTGTGGGCCTACTAAGTTGACGGGGACGGAGGGCTTTGTCAACTTAGTCAATATAAACGATTCTAGCTCCAATGACCGTACGATGTCCATCCAACGACCGTAGTGCTTCTTCAACCTCTGGTCTTCTTGCTCCAGCCGCCCAAAGCTGCGCCGGTCGTGCCGCATGCTCCTGCCTCCCATGGCCGGATGTGCTGACACGGAGGCCTCACCACCCCCTACTATTCCCACCGCTGGCCAGGCCCTGCGGCGACGGCAGCCTCACACCGTAGCCGAACCAGTGAACCCTCGTACTCCTCTCCACGCGGGCTACCACTGCCGCGTCTTCCCCGGCTCCCCATCGTCCCCTTCCTAGGCCTCGCCATCGTCCACCACCCTGGTGTTCTCGGCGCGGCGTGGTCAACGTGGTCAAGGAACGACTTCCATCAGACGGGGATTGTACGTGGAGAGGCTGACAGCTGGGTCCACGGCCGCAGCAAGGAAGTGCCTCCTTATTATGCGGAAAATAATTATTTCTCCACCTGACAGCGGGGACCCACCGGACGACCACCGTATTTCATGAAAAAAACGTTCCCCCCTGACTGCTGGGACCCACCAGCTACATCTTCGCACGCAAGGAAGTGCGCCGGGCAAAAAAAACGATTCGGCCCCCTGACTGCTGGGACCCACCAGCTACATGTTCGCACGCAAGGAAGTGCCTGACAGTCAGGACCCACCTGGTCGAAGCATACGTAGCGTTGTCATTCTGGTGGCGAACATGTACGTACATATATACTAGTCGATTTAGAGGCGCGCACGTGTCGTAGTAGAGGCGCGCACGTAGCATGTACACGTACGTACAGCGGCCAGGGTGCAAGAAAGAAAATACGGCCACGTACATACATACGGGCAGGGTCTCGAACACCTACTCGCGCATACGTACATGGATGTGTCGGAACGGAGAAACAACGTCGTCGTCGTGTTCATGGGGAGCCAACCAGCTGGGTTGAAACGGAATGCATGGTCGTCTTCATCGGGAGGGCTTGGACGGAACAGACGATGGAAACGAGGCCTAGCGTACCGCAGAACGGAGGAAACAGACCTCCTACGTTTGGAACGAGGTCCTGTTGATCGGGAGGGGTGTGGCGTACCGTAAAATGGAGGAAACGGACCTCCTACGGTCGAAACGGGGGTCCTGTTGATCGGGAGGGGTGTGGGGTACCGCAAAACGGACGAAAAGGACCTCCTGCGGTCGAAACGGGGGTCCTGTTGATCGGGAGGGGTGTGGCGTACCGCAAAACGGACGAAATGGAGTTATGTTGGAGCGCTACGGTCGAAACGGGGGTCCTGTTCATCGGGAGGGGTGTGGCGTACCACAAAACGAGACTCCACGGGATACTGTTCATCTCCACCGTCGACCTCCTCCAGCCTCCACGGGCTACCGTCGACCTCCTACAGCCTCCACGGGATCATGTTCATCCAGCCTCCACCGCGCTCTACTCCACCGGCTACTATTCAACCACCCCTCCACCGTCTACTGTTCATCCAGCCCTCCACACCACGGGATCCTGTTCAACAGCCCCTCCACGGGCACCCCTCCACCGTCTACTGTTCATCCAGTCCCCCACACCACGAGGTCCTGTTCATCCAGCGGCAATGCCACCGCTCACTGTTCATCCAACCCCCCCCCCCCCCCCCGCAATGCTCACAGTTCATCCAATCGATCGGCTTGATTAGCAGCAGATGGCGAAGAATCGCTCGATCGGGTTCGATTAACGTACCATCGATCGATCGCGCTGGTTCAGTAACGTGTAGCCTGCAGTGCAATCGCTCGGGTTCAGTTAGAGCCCAACGCCTCGCTCGGGTTTAGTTAGAGCCAACGCCTCGCACGTGTACGAGAGAACCGCGCGTCGCTCTACCCCTGACCTCCCACCATAACCGGCAACTCCCCAAAATTTTCCTCGCCCTCGCTTCTACCACAGTTTTTTCCGTCATGGACGACCCAAAGAATGTCATGCAGCTGTGTCTCCGGCCCGCCCAGGACGCAAAGCCCATTTTCTGTCATGATTTTTTGTCATAGAAGTAGGAGCCCACCACATCTATGATGATACCGGGTTTTGTCACAATTATAGTCATAGAAGTGTCATAGTATGACAGAAAAAAAATTTGTTCGGCCCAAAATGTCACGGATGTGTCTTTTTTTGTAGTGGTACTTCCTTCGCCTATATATACTCCTGTACCCTGAAAACATTGAGGAGCACCACAAAAATCTATTTCCACCCCCGCAACCTTCTGTATCCGCGAGATCCGATCTTGGAGCCTTCGCCGGCGCTCCGTCGGAGGGGGAATCGACCACGGAGGGCCTCTACATCATCTCCAAGGCCTCTCCGATGAGTTGTGAGTAGTTTACCACATACCTTCGGGTCCATAGTTATTAGCTAGATGGCCTCTTCTCTCTTTTTGAATCTCAATACAAAGTTCTCCTCGATCTTCTTGGAGATCTATTCGATGTATAAATCTTTTTGCGGTGTGTTTGTCGAGATCCGATGAATTGTGGGTTTATGATCAAGTTTATCTATGAGAAGTATTTGAACCTCCTCTGAATTCTTTTATGTGTGATTGGTTATCTTTGCAAGTCTCTTCGAATTATCAGTTTGGTTTGGCCTACTAGATTGGCCTTTCTTGCAATGGGAGAAGTGCTTAGCTTTGGGTTCAATCTTGCGGTGTCCTTTCCCAGGATGTTAGGGTAGCAAGGCACGTATTGTATTGTTGCCATCGAGGATAAAAATATGGGGTTTATATCATATTGCTTGAGTTTATCCCTCTACATCATGTCATCTTTCTTAATGTGTTACTCTGTTCTTCATGAACTTAATACTCTAGATGCAGGCAGGAGTCGGTCAATGTGTGGAGTAATAGTAGTAGATGCAGAATCGTTTCGATCTACTTGTTGCGAACGTGATGCCTATATACATGATCATGCCTAGATAATCTCATAACTATGCACTTTTCTATCAATTGCTCGACACTAATTTGTTCACCCACCGTAATACTTATGCTATCTTGAGAGAAGCCACTAGTGAAATCTATGGCCCCTGGGTCTATCTTTTATCATATAAGTTTTCCATCTACTTTTATTTGCATCTTTTACTTTCCAATCTATATCATAAAAATACCAAAAATATTTATCTTATCATATTATCTCTATCAGATCTCACTTTCGCAGTTCTGGTGAAGAGCTTGACAACCCCTTTATCGCGTTGGTTGCGAGGTTCTTGTCTGTTTGTGTAGGTGCGTGGGACTTTTGAGGAGCCTCCTACTGGATTGATACCTTGGTTCTCAAAAAGTGAGGGAAATACTTACGCTACTTTACTGCATCACCCTTTCCTCTTCAAGGTAAAACCAACGCAGTGCTCAAGAGGTAGCAAGAAGGATTTCTGGCACCGTTGCTGGGGATGTCTTCGCTCACGTCAAGACATACCAAGTACCCATCACAAACTCATCTCCCTCACATTACATTATTTGCCATTTACCTCTCGTTTTCCACTCCCCCACTTCACCCTTGCCGTTTTATTCGCCCTCTCTTTCCCAATCTTCTCTCTCTTTCGCTTGCCTTCTTGTGTGCTTGTGTGTTGGATTGCTTGTCACGATGGCGCAAGATAATACCAAATTATGTGACTTTTCCAATACCAATAATATTGATTTCCTTAGCACTCCGATTTCTCCTCTTAATGATGTTGAATCTTGTGAAACCAATGCTGCTTTGTTGAATCTTGTTATGAAAGATCAATTCTCCGGCCTTCCTAGTGAAGATGCCGCTACTCATCTAAACAATTTTGTTGATTTGTGTGATATGCAAAAGAAGAATGATACGGATAACGATATTGTTAAATTGAAGTTATTTCCATTTTCACTTAGAGATCGTGCTAAAACTTGATTTTCGTCTTTGCCTAAAAATAGTATTGATTCTTGGCAGAAGTGCAAAGATGCTTTTATCTCTAAGTATTTTCCTCCTGCTAAGATCATCTCTCTTAGAAACGATATTATGAATTTTAAACAACTTGATCATGAGCATGTTGCCCAATCTTGGTAAAGAATGAAATTAATGATTCGCAATTGCCCTACTCATTGTTTGAACTTATGGATGATCATACAATTTTTTTATGCTGGATTGAATATTGGTTCTAGAAATATTTTAGATTCGGCCGCAGGAGATACTTTTATGGAAATCACCTTAGGAGAAGCTACTAAACTCCTAGGTAATATCATGGTTAATTATTCTCAGTGGCACACCGAAAGATCTACTAGTAAGAAAGTGCATGCTATAGAAGAAATTAATGTTTTGAGTGGAAAGATGGATGAACTTATGAAATTGTTTGCTACTAAGAGTGCTCCTATTGGTCCTAATGATACGCCTTTGTCTACTTTGATTGAGAATAATAATGAATCTATGGATGTGAATTTTATTGGTAGGAATAATTTTGGTAACAACGCGTATAGAGGAAACTTTAATCCTAGACCGTTTCCTAATAATTCCTCTAATAATTATGGAAATTCCTACAACAACTCTTATGGAAATTTTAATAACATGCCCTCTGATTTTGAGAATAGTGTTAAAGAATTTATGATCTCTCAAATGAATTTCAATGCTTTGCTTGAAGAAAAAATGCTTAAAGTTGATGAATTGGCTAGGAACGTTGGTAGACTTTCGCTAGATGTTGATTCTTTGAAACTTAGATCTATTCCACCTAAGCATGATATCAATGAGTCCCTCAAAGACATGAGAATTTCCATTGATGAGTGCAAAAAAAGACCCTCTTGGATGCGTGCTAAGAAAGATTGCTTTGTAAGAGCGTATTCTTCTAGTTTCCATGAAAATAATGATGAAGATCTAAAAGTTATTGATGTGTCCCCTATTAAATCTTGATAATTGTGGGACTGGATATGAGTCAACTTTAGTTAAAAGGCGTCCCAATAATTCGGAGTTTTTAGATCTTGATGCTAAATTTGGTAAAAGTGGGATTGGAGAGGTCAAAACTTTACATAGCATTGAACCCACTATTATGGATTTCAAGGAATTAAATTATGATAATTGTTATTTAATATATTGTATTTCCTTGTTGCAATCAGTGTTGAATTCTCCTCATGCTTACAGTCAAAATAAATCTTTTACCAAACATATTGTTGATGCCTTGATGCAATCTTATGAAGAAAAACTTGAATTGGAAGTTTCTATACCTAGAAAACTTTATGATGAGTGTGAACCTACTATAAAAATTAAAATTAAAGATCATGAATGATATGCTTTATGTGATTTGGGTGTTAGTGTTTTCACGATTCCGAAAACTTTATGTGATGTCCTAGGTTTCCATGATTTTGATGATTGCTCTTTAAACTTGCACCTTGCGGATGCCACCATTAAGAAACCTATGGGAAGGATCAATGATGTTCTTATTGTTGAAAATAGGAATTATGTGCCCGTAGATTTTATCGTTCTTGATATAGATTGCAATCTTTCATGTCCTATTATTCTTGGTAGACCTTTCCTTAGAACGATTGGTGCAATTATTGATATGAAGAAAGGGAATATTAGATTCCAATTCCCATTAAGGACAGGCATGGAACAGTTTCCCAGAAATAAAGTTAAATTACCTTATGAATCCATTATGCATACCCCTTATGAATTGAATGCCAAAGATGGCAATACTTAGATCTATTCTCGCTTTTATGCCTAGCTAGGGGCGTTAAACAATAGCGCTAGTTTGGAGGCAACCCAATTTTATTGTTGTTTCTTGCTTATTGCTTCTGTTTAGTAATAAATATTTCATCTAGCTTCTGTTTAGATGTGGTTTTATGTTTTAATTAGTGTTTGTGCCAATTAGAACCTATAGGATAACCTACGGTGATAGTTAATTTGATTCTGCTGAAAAACAGAAACTTTTGCACGGACGAAAGTAATTTTAATAAATCACATAAACGTGCTTTTGCGTTGATTCTTTCTGCAGTAGATCAATAGATAAATTTCCCAGGATTTGCCATTTTGGTAGGAGTTTTAGAGTTCCAGAAGTATTCGAAAGTTACAGATTGCTACAGATTATTCAGTTTTTGGCAGATTCTGTTTTTTCCTGTGTTGTTTGCTTATTTTGATGCATCTATGGCAAGTATCGGGGGGTATGAACCATAGAGAAGTTATAATACAGTAGGTTTAACACCAATATAAATAAATAATGAGTTCATTACAGTACCTTATGTGGTGGTTTTTCTTTCTTGCACTAACGGAGCTTATGAGATTTCCTGTTGAGTTTTGTGTTGTGAAGTTTTCAAGTTTTGGGTGAAGATTTGGTGGACTATGGAATAAGGAGTGGCAAGAGCCTAAGCTTGGGGATGCCCATGGCACCCCAAGATATTCAAGGATAACCAAAAGCCTAAGCTTGGGGATGCCCCGGAAGGCATCCCCTCTTTCGTCTTCGTCTATCGGTAACTTTACTTGGAGCTATATTTTTATTCGCCACATGATATGTGTGTTGCTTGGAGCATCTAGTATGATATTAGTCTATGCATTTTGGTTTACCACAATCATCCTTGCTGTACACACCTTTTGGGAGAGACACACATGATTTGGAATTTATTAGAATACTCTATGTGCTTTTCTTATATCTTTTGAGCTAGATAATTTTGCTCTATTGCTTCACTTATATCTTTTAGAGCACGGCGGTGGTTTAATTTTGTAGAAATTGTTGATCTATTATGCTTCACTTATATTATTTTGAGAGTCTTTTAGAACAGCATGGTATTTGCTATGGTTATAAAATTGGTCCTAGAATGATGGGCATCCAAGTTGGGTCTAATAAGAACTATCATAGGAAGTGAATTGGATGCTATGATCAATTTGATGCTTGATAATTGTTTTGAGATATAGAGGTGTTGATATTATAGTCATGCTAGTTGGGTAATGGGAAATTTAAAGAATACTTGTGTTGAAGTGGTCAAGTCCCGTAGCATGCATGTATGGTAAAAGTTGTGTAACAAATTTGTTGCATATGATGCTCTTTTGATTGCCTTCCTTATGCGGGGAGGTCGGGATCGCGCGATGGTTAACTTCTACCAACCCTTCCCCTAGGAGCATGCGTAGTAGTACTTTGCTTGGAGGGCTAATAAAACTTTTGCAATAAGTATATGAGTTCTTTATGACTAATGTGAGTCCCTGGATTATACACACTCTTACCCTTCCATCATTGCTAGCCTCTTCGGTACCGTGCATTGCCCTTTCTCACCTCGAGAGTTGGTGCAAACTTCGCCGGTGCATCCAAACCCTGTGATATGATACACTCTATCACACATAAACCTCCTTATATCTTCCTAAAAATAGCCACCATACCTACCTATTATGGCATTTCCACAGCCATTCCTAGATATATTGCCATGCAACTTTCCACCGTTCCGTTTATCATGACACGTATCATCATTGTCATATTGCCTTGGATGATCATGTAGTTGACATCGTATTTGTGACAAAGCCACCTTCATAACTTTTCATACATGTCACTCCTGATTCATTGCCCATCCCGGTACACCGCCAGATGCATTCATATAGAGTCATATCTTGTTCTAATTTTGAGTTGTAATTCATGAGTTGTAAATAAATAGAAATGTGATGATAATCATTATTAGAGCATTGTCCCCAAATAAAAAAAGAGAAAAAAGGTGAAAAGGCCAAAGAAAAAAAAGGCCAAAGAGAAAAAAAAGAAAGGCCAAAAAGAAAAAATAGAAAGGCCCCCCAAAAAAAAGAAAAAAAAGAGAAAAAAAGAAAAGAAAAGAAAAGAAATAAAAAGGGGACAATGTTACTATCTTTTTCCACACTTGTGCTTCAAAGTAGCACCATGTTCTTCATATAGAGAGTCTCATTTGTTGTCACTTTCATATACTAGTGGGAATTTTTCATTATAGAACTTGGCTTGTATATTCCAACGATGGGCTTCCTCAAAATGCCCTAGGTATTCGTGAGCAAGCAAGTTGGATGCACACCCACTAGTTTCTTCTGTTGAGCTTTCGTACATTTATAGCTCGAGTGCATCCGTTGCATGGCAATCCCTACTCCTCATGTTGACACCAATTGATGGGCATCTCCATAGCCCGTTGATTATCCTCGTTAATGTGAGACTTTCTCCTTTTTTTGTCTTCTCCACACAACCTCCATCATCATATTCTATTCCACACATAGTGCTATATCCATGGCTCAGGCTCATATATTGCATGAGAGTTGAAAAAAGCTGAAGCGCGTTAAAAAGTATGAACCAATTGCTTGGCTGAAACCGGGGTTTTTCTTGATGGGAGTTTTTGTTTGATGAAAATGAAACATAGCCTAACTATATGATTTTGTAGGGATGAACCTTCTAATGCCATGTTATTTTGAGAAGACATAAAAAATTTTGTTTTTATCATTTACCTACTCGAGGACGAGCAGGAATTAACCTTGGGGATGCTTGATACGTCTCCAACGTATCTATAATTTTTTATTGCTCCATGTTATTATATTGCCCGTTTTGGATATTTATGGGCTTTACTTTACACATTTATATCAATTTTGGGACTAACCTACTAACCGGAGGCGCAACCCCAATTGCTGTATTTTGCCTATTTCAGCGTTGCGAAGAAAAGGACTATCAAACGGAGTCCAAACGGAATGAAACTTTCGGGAGCGATCTTTTCGGAACAAACGCAATCCAGGAGACTTGGAGTGGACGTCAAGATGCAAACAAGCCGGCCACGAGGGTGCCCGGCGCGCCCTAAGGGGGAGGGTGCGCCCCCCAACCTTGTGAGCCCCTCGTGGCTCCACCAACATACTTCCTTCGCCTATATATACTCCCGTACCCTGAAAACATCGAGGAGCACCACGAAAACCTATTTCCACCGCCGCAACTTTCTGTATCCGCGAGATCCCATCTTGGAGCCTTCACCGGCGCTCCGCCGGAGGGGGAATCGACCATGGAGCGCCTCTACATCATCTCCAAGGCCTCTCCGATGAGTTGTGAGTAGTTTACCATAGACCTTCGGGTCCAAAGTTATTAGCTACATGGCTTCTTCTCTCTCTTTGAATCTCAATACAAAGTTCTCCTCCATCTTCTTGGAGATCTATTCGATGTAACTCTTTTTGCGGTGTGTTTGTCGAGATCCGATGAATTATGGGTTTATGATCAAGTTTATCTATGAGAAGTATTTGAATCCCCTCTGAATTCTTTTATGTGTGGTTGGTTATCTTTGCAAGTCTCTTCGAATTATCAGTTTGGTTTGGCCTACTAGATTGATCTTTCTTGCAATGGGAGAAGTGCTTAGCTTTGGGTTCAGTCTTGCGGTGTCCTTTCCCAGTGACAGCAGGGGCAGCAAGGCACATATTGTATTGTTGCCATCAAGGATAAAAATATGGGGTTTATATCATATTGCATGAGTTTATCCCTCTACTTCATGTCATTTTTCTTAATGCGTTACTCTGTTCTTCATGAACTTAATACTCTAGATGCAGGCAGGAGTCGGTCGATGTGTGGAGTAATAGTAGTAGATGCATAATCGTTTCGATCTACTTGTTGCGGACGCCATGCCTATATACATGATCATGCCTAGATAATTTCATAACTATGCACTTTTCTATCAATTTCTTGACAGTAATTTGTTCACCCACCGTAATACTTATGCTATCTTGAGAGAAGCCACTAGTGAAATCTATGGCCCACGGGTCTATCTTGTATCATATAAGCTTTCCAACTACTTTTATTTGCATCTTTTACTTTCCAATCTATATCATAAAAATACCAAAAATATTTATCTTATCATATTATCTCTGCCAGATCTCAATTTTGCAAGTTACCATGGAGGGATTGACAACCCCTTTATCGCGTTGGTTGCGAGGTTCTTGTTTGTTTGTGTAGGTGCGTGAGGCTTTTGAGGAGCCTCCTACTGGATTGATACCTTGGTTCTCAAAAGCTGAGTGAAATACTTACGCTACTTTGCTGCATCACCCTTTCCTCTTCAAGGGAAACCAGAGCAATGCTCAAGAGGTAGCAAGGGGGAGGCCTGCTAGGTGTTTTTAGGTCATATGATAGTTATAGGAGTACTCACGAGATGCTTTGTGGCTTTCATGCCTTTTCACTATATTCTTGGATGAATAAATGGATCTGGTGAGAGATGAAGGCCAAGATAGATTCAGTTGTTTTGATCGTTATGTAATTGTAAATGAGATGGCATTCCACCGCAGATAGTTAGTGTGGATCATTTAATTGGTGGCCCTTTATGGTTAGATTGTTCTGCAGTCATCTTGGGTGGTTGGTTAGGTGTGGTATATTGGGTTTCCTGTATTCCGGATGATTCCTACATCTTGCTACAATTTCTTTGCTTGTCAAATATTCGTGGTTTCAGGTTAGTAGTATGCAGTAGCATCCATATCCAATGTAAATTGGTTATAGGTTATCCAAAGGAATGATGTCTATTACACTGGTTGATTTTGCTACATCGCCTACTTATTTGCCATGCTTCTGTATTCTTGGAAGAGTGAATAAAAGGTACATGGTGAAATACAGGTAGCCAAGTGTGTGGAAATTGGTCTTTGAGAACTCATCGTAGTGGTCACATTTTCTAAGGTACATACTACAACATTTTATGAATTTTTGCTGGACCAGACCGTTGTTTAAATGGCTGTGAATGAGGTGATGTTGTACTAATCATGTTTGTTTCATGGACAATATTTGTCTCATTTTTTGCATTATGAAAAGGTTGCCTTTGGCTGATTTTCTATTCTTTTCATTATTTCATTCGTGTGAATCTACACATGAATCCTCATAATTAGTTGAGCCTAAAAGAATGTAGAGGGCGCTTGATCTGCTTGTCCTCTGATGAGTCCTCCTCCTCTCTTTTTGCTCCCCAACCCTCTTCTCTTACTAACTGCTCCTCCTCCGATATGTCCATCTTTAGTGTTTCTTTATGCTCCATTTTAGTCTCTCTCTTTTTACATTGATTTGTTGTTTGGGATCAGTGAAACTTGAAAGAATGGTCGATTATGTAGGATCAATGAAACTTGAAAGAGAAGAGGAAGAAAAGGAAGGGTGATGTTTTGGGTGTGTGCACATGTATATCACTGGCATTTTCATATGATTGTGAAGCTTATGGAAGAGGCATATCTGAATGCTTGCTTCGAACATTTTTTGCTCTAAACATGGTAAACCCTGTTCTTACATACAAGAAGGTGCTCTCAATTACTTCTTAGCAAATGATCAATTTATTATTTTCTTATGACATATTATTGTTTACATGGAACTAAAAAGAACATTGGTTTTCTGAGAAAATAAGATTAGGGAAGTCATATATTTTGTTTAAATCAAGTAAGGTAGCATATATGTAGTTTTACTTGCTATTTTTGCATCATGGATGCTAAAGTTCCTAGAGGTAAGAAGAAACTTGATGCCGTGTACAATAGTGCAAGTGTGTTGTCTGATGGTCTTTAAAAAATTCTTATAGACGAATGGTTGGACTGTATTTTTCAATCATAAGAAGCACTTGTTTTTTAGAGTTGGTAGCATATATATAGCTTACAGAGATCTCATGTAATAGACATCTAAATTGAAACTTGGGGATCATCTTATAGCCTCATTCTTAGTTCTCTCCTTTTTATTTTGTCTCATTGCTTAATTTAAGCATAAGTCCAATTTCATTTGCTCAAGTTAGGTGCCAGTTGAACTTATAGTTTATTTCCCTTAGGTTCCCTTGGGGAAGAAATCGTTTTGTTTTGAAATAATTTGTATGAAGAATATGCTGATACCCAAATGAGTTTAACATGCTTCTCATTCCTGTCAGTATGATGATCCATACATGGTGCAAGCATATCAGTTGGAGATGTGGTGTACTTCTGGATGAGTATACTACTGAGAGGGTTTAGATCAGAGAACTAAACAAACTGTGGGTCAATGGCTGACCAAATGCCATTGACCATACAACTCTTTGCCACTTGGATACTAGCAGCGGATCAAAATGAGTGAGGAAGAAACAACACTGCTTTTTAGTAGATATATGTCTATGTCATTTACTTGCATTGTTGTTCTTTGCAAAACGCTTCCTTGCAATCCTGAAATGATTTCTCAACACATGGGAAATTTTACATTATAAAAACTGCAGCCACACCAAGTGAAGCATATATATATATAATGATACCTATTGACAAGCAGCCGATGTGTGCCATGATGAGAGCAACACAAGTAATGGTTGCGTTAGTGTTGCATATACATCACTGATTGTGTGTATCTACTTCTTATTTGATAGAATAATCAGTGGCCCACTAATTAAAGAAACTTGGATGCTAGAATTATTATTGTCTCCCTAGTTAAACAACCCATGATGCTAAATTTCTACAATGGAGCTAACTAAACAAAGGAGGATGCTAAAATTAATTAGTGGTTCACTCTAATTTTCTTGCTTTACCTGAACAATTAGTACAATTAGTTTCATCCTTTGATCTATTTAGTTCATATTGGTGTGATAGAAAGCATGGACCTAAATATAATATCATACAATGGAAGATGGCTTTATAATAGAATTGAATGTGCATTTAGCCATTTAGCATTTAGATCCGAATTGTCATTTTGTTCGTAAAGTTGCATGTAATTACTACTATTTAGTTCCATGTTATCTCCTTTGTCCTGTACTTTTTAGAAGCTTATATGGATTATCTATAGTTCAATTTCAAGTGTCTAATATAGTGGGAGGGCATAGATTATAGGATAGGAAGAAGCAACACAAGGAAATGATCGGGGCTCTGGCAATTGTTACCATGGTAATCACTCCTTTTCAACACTTGTGTGTTATTTTGTTGTTTGCCAGGAGGAATGTGGGCAACAATTTGATGCTGATATAAAAAATCTGAATTGAATCATATGCAATTCTTTTTTGCTTGTGGTGCAAATTATAGCACAAAAACTCTCTCCCTTTTTGCTTTCCAAGGACGAAGCACATCTCAGATTTGTGAGTTGCTTTGTACAGTTCAGATTTGTTGAACTATATGCAGTTTACAACCGGATCTCTTTGATTTGTCATCAGCTCTGTAACTGGGCATGACGAGCCAAAGACTCTTGATGAATTGTTGTTGTGCCTTCCAAGGATTCTCTATATGATGCCACTTCCGTAATTAAAACAATGATGGCTACAATGCCTATGATGCTTCTTTGCTTCAAACTAAAGCAGGTGTTTTTAGTTTCAATGGTTTTGCATTATGAGAGTCACTCACGAGATTTTTTACCTTTAAACTATTACCTTGTTTCTCTGTGTCTCCTCTTCTACACCCATCGGGATCGCCACTCTAGCATTGACTACTGCATTGGCAGGTTCAAAAGGTTGCTTGCATTCACAGTTGATTGTGTGTATGTGTGTGTTGCCATATGGACCAACATTTTGTATTTCTCAAGGAAGGATATGCTTGTGGTCTGGAAGAATTTGGTTCACGGGGTTTGACCATCAAATCAAAGGTACATGCAGTGAACCATCTCTTTGTGAGAGGACCTTAAGGGGTACTTAAACCATCGTTCAACAGATAGTTATTCAGATGACTGAACAACAGATTATTCTTTAGATATAAACTGAACTACATATTGTTCTTCAGATGTTAAGTTGAACTCCTGCAGTCAATACAGGGGACCATGATTTTTTCATGAGCTTTCATATCAATTGATCATTAGAAGAAAATATATGTTACCCCTTTTTCATGAGCTTTCAGATCAGTTGATCAGTGGATGGGGCGAAGGTGTCAAACAATCAAGTGAAAGATAGCCGGTAAGTAGCTGCTCGAGCATATCTTAGCATGTATGAACATTACACACTTTAAGTATGTTGTGCTCTCATTCTGGTTCGATAAGTGAATTGTCTGCTGAATGTGAGTTTTGGCAAGCCATTTTTGTTGTGCATATCCGTATGTTCTATCGATTCCTGTTTGACAGCGCCGTTTATTTTGCAAAATATGGATACCGTTATTAAAAGATGAATTTGCATCATAAAAATCTTCATGAGATTATTGGGGAAATGCTATGGGAAAGGCGACTGCGGGGGCGACCGTTGTGGCGACCGCGTGCGCGCCGCCACCATCCTCTGGCGATCGACGGTGATTCGGGGGCCGGTTCTGGGCTCTCGTCGATGCCGACGAGGAAGATGTGGACGAGGAGGAGGATGCGATTTCTCCGGCGACTCTGCCGTCACCGACACCGTCTGACCTAATCTGCGATTTTTTCAACTTCGGCTACGACAAAGAGGAAGTGGCGATGACTGTCGACATGGTGCTACCTCTTACGATCCGGCTAGGATAGGGCTTCATGCTGGAGAGAAGAAGGAGATGGTTCGTCATGTTGTTCATTGGAGAACGGTGGCGACGGCGATCATGCCATGGAAGGGCCCCCTCCCTAAGGTAAGTCTACCGAACCTAACCCTTTTAGGTATGATTCGTCCGGAGTCTTGGATAGTAGTTAAGATGAGAAGGAATGCTCGCCGGGCGGTGGCTGGACCGGTGCCGGCGGCGACCGCAGCATCCACGCCGGTGATGCCGGCGATTGGGATCACGGCGACTCGGGCGTTGCATTTGAATTCTCTCCTTGGCCGCAACGGGCCGGTGCAGAGTGAGTTTGGGCCGCAATTGGGTGGGCCGGGGTTAGCTGGGTATGAGGCCCAGGCTAAACCAGTTCCCACCTATGTTGACTACACAGACTCCTTCAGAAGATCGTTCAATCTTCGTTCGTCTCGTTCGTCCTTGCCGCTCGCTAGGGTTTCTCAGCGCTGTGCGAAGCCGGGTTTCCCTTCGTGCGGTCCTGGGCACTGGCACATATTCCCCCCTTGTGGCCATGGCTCGCCGCTGGGCTGGTGCACCACCAGGGAAGAAGCCTACGGTGGTGGCTGGAGCGGGACGTGGTGTTGTTGTGCCGCCGGTTGCCGGCGCTAGGCGTGGCGCCACGGTGTCGCCAGTACCTAGACCTCCGGTGGTAGCCAGGGCAGTGCCGGCCGCTGCGGGTCGCGGACATGGCCAGCTAGGGCATGGGTCACCGCGCATGGCCCGGTAGCTGTGGCCGCTGCGGGGCGGGGCGGTGCTGCTCAAGGGCCGAGGTCATCGTCGCCTCGGACTTCCATCACGCCTCCCCGCAACCAGGCTCAGTCGCATGGGCAGCAGCCTCGGGCTTCGCCGCCGCCCCACTACATCGCGAGGCCGCCAAAAAAACGGCCTGCGCCGATGTAGACGCATGCACCACCGCCTCAATCTGACAACGTGGGAGATGGAGGTGCGGGTTTGCCTCGTGTTCCGGCAAACCGTGGTGCTAATGTTCCACCTCGGGGACAATGGGGCGACGATGGTTACAATGCGTATGGTGATGGCCAACACCATGGTTCGTCGGCGGCGGGCGGCGGCCGTGGATATGCTTGGCAGAGCGATGGAACAGCTGAGAGACCTTTTCACGGCCCTCTGCATGGTTTTGTGGAGGGGCCATCTGGCCCAGACTATCGGCGGCGAGGTGGTTGCCATGGTCATCGTGGTCGTCGAGGTGGTATGAACCGTCACCGTCAGCCTCCTCCGCCTGTCGTCGTTGAGCCGACGGCCTCCACGGAGGCGGCCGATCCCGGTCAGACCGCGGAGCTGTCCGGTCAGGCTATGGATGTGGTGACTGCGCTGGCTAATGCTGAGACACCTGAGACTGAGACCATAGTGGTGGGCTCGGTCAAGGCTGTTGACAGGGCAGATACTGATAGAGTGTCCAAGTGGGCTCGCAAAAAAGGAGAAGATGATGTGTTATCGTTGTGGTGAGAAGGGCCACTTTATTGCTGAATTCGTGACCGAGCTTTGTGATACCTACCTCAAGCCAGCGCATGATACGGGGGAGTGCCAGATTCTGCGTGAACAGATGCCGAGTATTACCATTTATTTGGTGTGTTGTGCTGAGTTGATGTTCTTTGAGTGTCCTAGTGCAAGGGAGATCACAATGGAGACCCAGAGCACGACCACTGGGGTTGTGAAAGTCACACAAGGTGATGTGTCTGAGACTCGGATTTTGCAGCGGCTTAAGGAGTTAGCACCAGGTGACTTTTAGTGGGAGCTTATCAGACTCGAGGCCAACATGTATAAGGTTGATTTCCCTTCTGTTGAGGACTTGTAGTGACTTCTCAGTTTTGGGTTGTGCAGAGTGCCTGGCACAGAGTGCATCCTGGAATTTCATGAGTGGAAGAAGGTAGAGTCACAGGGCAAGCCTCTTACTCAGGTCTGGTTACGTTTATCGGGGGCTCCCTCGAAGCTGCTGCAGGATGCTCGGGTCGCTGCTAGCTTGGGAATATTGTTTGGGAAAACTGAGAGAGTGGATTTGGCCTTTACCCGAGCTAACGGGGTGGCTCGGCTGCTGGTGAGTGTTCTGGATATTGAGTTCGTGCCAGATGTGGTTAAGTGGACATATAGGGGCCAGATCTACAACCTCGACATTGAGTTTGAGGAGACCGATCTTTTCCTGAGGCTCTGGCTGGGTCTAATGTGGATATGCAGGACAGAGATGATGGTTCGGGTGCTAAGGAGGCGCGAGTGGACGATGTTGGGCGATAGTTGTCCAACGGTTCAGGGTCTGCTGCTCAGACGTCCGGGGATGGGGCGGCACCATCCTCTACGGTGCCCATGAGAACGCTGAGATTTGGGTCATTTGAGCCAGCTTCTGCTCCTCCCAGACTCTGGAGTGATAGGGCGGAGTGTGATGATGTGCTTGAGAGCACGCTACCTACCATGGACTTTGATGCTGCTGCAGGTTCTGTGGATGGGTGCTTCGATGCGATTGTAACTGAGATGACTTCGGTCGAGGGTGAGGGGGAGGATCTTGGGCAGGTGGCCCCTTGTTCTCCCACTCTGACCATTGCCTCATCCCGGGCAACGGATCCGATGATGACGGCTGCGGCAATGGGAGGGGGTCCCGGGTAGGTGGCCTCGGCCCCTTCTTCTCCTGTGGCGGCCAGAGAGGCCGCACCTGCTGTTGTGCCCAGGACTCTGCTACGTCTTGAGCTTGCGTTAGTTTTCCTTGAAGAGGAAAGGGTGAGGCAGCAATAGTAGCGTAAGTATTTCCCTCAGTTTTCGAGAACCAAGGTATCAATCCAGTAGGAGGCTCCTCAATAGTCCCACGCACCTACACAAACAAACAAAGAACTCGCAACTAACGCAATAAAGGGGTTGTCAATCCGTGCACGGCCACTTGCGAAAGTGAGATCTGATAGAGATAGTATGATAAGATAAATATATTTTTGGTATTTTATAATATATATTGGAAAAGTAAAGATGCAAATAAAAGTAGATTGAAAGCTTATATGATAAAAGATAGACCCGGGGGCCATAGGTTTCACTAGTCTTCTCTCAAAATAGCATAAGTAATACGGTGGGTGAACAAATTACTGTCGAACAATTGATAGAAAAGCGAATAATTATGAGATTATTTAGGCATGATCATGTATATAGGCATCACGTCCGCGACAAGTAGACCGACTCCTGCCTGCATCTACTACTATTACTCCACACGTCGACCGCCATCCAGCATGCATCTAGAGTATTAAGTTCATAAGAACAGAGTAACGCATTAAGAAAGATGACATGATGTAGAGGGATAAACTCATGAAATATGAAATAAACCCCATATTTTTATCCTCGATGGCAACAATACAATACGTGCCTTGCTACCCCTATTGTCACTGGGTAAGGACACCACAAGATTGAAACCAAGTCTAAGCACTTCTCCCATTGCAAGAAAGATCAATCTAGTAGGCCAAACCAAACTTATAATTCGAAGAGACTTGCAAAGATAACTCAATCATACATAAAAGAATTCAGAGGATATTCAAATATTTCTCATAGATAAACTTGATCATAAACCCACAATTCATCGGATCTCGACAAACACACCGCAAAAAGAGTTACACCGAATAGATCTCCAAGAAGATCGAGGAGAACATGGTATTGAGATCCAAAATGAGAGAAGAAGTCATCTAGGTAATAACTTTGGACCCGAAGGTCTGTGGTAAACTACTCACAACTCATCGGACGGGCTATGGTGTTGATGTATAAGCCCTCTATGGTCGATTCCCCCTCCGGCGGAGCGCCCCGCGAAGGCTCCAAGATGGGATCTCACGGAGACAGAAGGTTACGGCGGTGGAAATAGTTTTTCGTTGGCTCCCTGGATGTTTTCAGGGTACGTGGGTATATATAGGAGGAAGAAGTAGGTCGGTGGCCACCCGAGGGGCCCACGACATAGGGGGGCTCGCCCTGTAGGGGTGGGCGCACCCTCCACCCTCATGGCCACCTCGGCTGCTTCTTGACTTGCACTCCAAATCCTCTGGATCACGTTGGTTCCAAAAATCAAGCTCCCGATGGTTTCATTCCGTTTGGACTCCGTTTGATATTCCTTTTCTTTGAAATACTGAAATAGGGAAAAAAAACAGCAATACGGGCTGGGCCTCCGGTTAGTAGGTTAGTCCCAAAATGATATAAATGTGTTAAGTAAAGCCCCTAAACATCCAAAAAGGGTAATATAATATCATGGAACAATCAAAAATTATAGATACGTTGGAGACGTATCAAGCATCCCCAAGCTTAATTCCCGTTCGTCCTCGAGTAGGTAAATGATAAAAAACGGAATTTTTGATGTGGAATGCTACCTAGCATATTTCTCAATGTAATTTTATTTATTGTGGCATGAATGTTCAGATCCAAATGATTCAAAATAAAATTTCATATTGACATAAGAAATAGTAATACTTCAAGCATACTAATTAAAGCAATCATGTCTTCTCAAAATAACATGGCTAAAGAAAGTTCATCCCTACAAAAATCATATAGTTAGGCTATGCTTCATTTTCGTCACACAAAAATGTTCCCAAATTCTACACCCCCGATGACAAGCCAAGCAATTGTTTCGTGCTTAAATAATCTCAAAAAATTTCAACTTTCACGCAATACATGAGCGTGAGCCATGGATATAGCACTATGGGTGGAATAGAGTATGATGATGGGGATTGTGTGGAGAAGACAAAAAAGGAGAAAGTCTCATATTGACGAGGTTAATCAACGGGCTATGGAGATGCCCATCAATTGATGTCAACATGATGAGTAGGGATTGCCATGCAACAGATGCACTAGAGCTATAAATGTATGGAAGCTCAACAAAAGAAAACTAGTGGGTGTGCATCCAACTTGCTTGCTCACGAAGACCTAGGCATTTTGAGGAAGCCCATCGTATGAATATACAAGCCAAGTTCTATAGTGCAAAATTCCCACTAGTATATGAAAGTGACAACATATGAGACTTGCTATATGAAGAACATGGTGCTACTTTGAAGCACAAGTGTGGAAAAGAGATAGTAACATTGCCCCCTTTTTATTTATTTTCTTTTTTCTTTTCTTTTCTTTTTTTTCTTTTGGGCCTTTCTTTTTTTCTTTTGGCCTTTCCTTCTTTTTTTATTTTTTTCTTGGGCCTTTCTTTTTTTCTTTTTTCTTTTGGACATTTTTTTTCTTTTTGGGGACAATGCTCTAATAATGATGATCATCACACTTTTATTTATTTACAACGCATGAATTACAACTCAAAACTAGAACAAGATATGACTCTATATGAATGCCTCCGGAAGTGTACAAGGATGGGCAATGAATCAAGAGTGACATGTATGAAAAATTATGCAAAGTGGCCTTACCACAAATACGATGTCAACTACATGATCATGCGATGGCAATATGACAATAGTAATGCGTGTCATGATGATAAACGGAACGGTGCAAAGTTGCATGGCAATATATCTCGGAATGGCTATGGAAATGCCATAATAGGTAGGTATGGTGGCTGTTTTGAGGAAGATATAAGGAGGTTTATGTGTGATAGAGCGTATCATATCATGGGGTTTGGATGCACCGGCGAAGTTTGCACCAACTCTCAAGGTGAGAAAGGGCAATGCACGGTACCGAAGAGGCTAACAATGATGGAAAGGTAAAAGTGCGTATAATCCATGGACTCAACATTCGTCAAAAGAACTCATCACTACTAGGAAAAGGCATGCTAGTGGCGCACCAGTTTTGCCTACTAATGGCGCACCACTGGTGCGCCACTAGCATCACGCCATTAGAATTAATTTCTAATGGCGCACCACCTGTGCGCCATTAGTATCTGGTGTTCTAATGGCGCACCAGGTAGTGCGCCATTAGAATGCCTCCCAGGGGGCCATATGTACCCATGTGCTTTAGCATACTAATGGTGCACCAGTGTGTGATGCGCCATTAGTGTTATTATCACAGTGCGCCATTAGTGTCTTGTGTGGTGCGCCACTAGTATGAATATTAGGGATTTTTTTCCTGATATTTTCATAGGTTAAAAAATATATTATTTGACAGAATTTAGACAACATCACACAGCAACAGCAGATTCATCGAATACAATAGAAGATTAGTCTCCGAATACAATTCATCATATTAGTCTCCGAATTCAAAAGACCGAACAAAGATAGAACATTACAAGTCTCGAGACCGCGAGTAGCGAGTTTGTCTTCACATTACAAGTCGATATCGATCATCTAAACTACCATCACATAGAAGAGAGCTGCGGTCATCACGATGAGCATCATCGCGATGAAACAGGTCTTCATCCGGTTCCTCCAACACTCCCTCCTCTCTCCCTCTAGATAGCGGGCGTATCTAGATTCCGCCTCCGCCCTAGTGGTGTACCCTTTGTAACTGTTACCGATGAAACGGTGAACCTGTCTCCGACACTCCTCCCAGTCGTCGTAGACTCCGGGAACCTTACCCTTGTACACGACATACGACGGTATCTCTATGCACAAGCCAAACAACAGACAATACATAAGCAATATGTAAGTATGCAACAAAAGGATCAGAAAAGAAAAGCAAGACATTAATAGCATCGATTACATCTAAGTTGAACGACTGTCCAACCCACAGAGACATACAGGTTCATTAAAGTTTAATTACAACATGAGCCAATCAATGTTTCAGAACTACACATAGCATCACTCATCGACTCGACTCATGGGACCGGAGCGTGGATGAAGCCGCCGTCTGTCGTGATGGTCATGAAATCGCGGGTGTTATCAGCCTGCATTTGTAGAGTTGTGTCTATCTCATTGTTGGATGGTTGATGTCTGAGGTAGAACTGCCCCGAGGTACGAAGGACATCTTGATGGATAATTTCCGCAAACTCTGACTGGATGCGAAAGAATTCTTGTCTGATGTCCGCGTCCTGGATTGCCGACAAGCTCGCGGCCCAATCTTTGAGATTATCTGGTAGCAGAAGGTGATGATGGTCCTGTACGATCGCCCGCATGTGATGGAGGGCGTAGTAGGCATCCTTCTGACCACCAGGCGGCTGCTTGATGCAAGAGAACTTTGTATTGTGGGCAAACACGTGCGCGCCGTGCCGCCTACTAGCTGGCTTGGCAAAGGTGCCTCCAGATTTGGCGTAGCCAGGGAGAACATCATCAAGAACTTTCTTGATATTTGTGTAGTCTATCTTGGAGTCACGGTCCGGGTCGAAATATGTGGCCATGGAATATTTCGGGCTTAAGAAAATGAGTGTGCAATGTGTGTCACTGCACAGAACACGGAATGTTAGAAGAAAAAAAAGAACGATTGAAATCTAAGAAATCATATGTTACGGGGTGGTGAGGGGATGACTTACTCGGGAAAGTAAGGCACGAGAAAGTTATCCTTATCTTGGTTTGCCAGAATGACGCCTTCGAGATAAGAACTCGCGACTTGCCGGTCCCCAGCGCTGCCCAAGATCTTGGCACGCATGTAGAAGGGGTCGACTATCACGATGTCCTGGGTCTTGTCTCTAATGATCCGCATCTCCATACTCAGCGAAAACAGCCGAACGAAGGTGTAGTGCAGCGGATGAAGGTTAAACATAGCAAAGATGTCATCAAACCGCAGGACGATCGTACCCCCGACGGCGCCATCCACAAAGCCCTTGCCCTCTGGCACCTTGGCCATGAAAACAGGGTATGCCACATCATTCTCTCTGAGACGCCGCTTCTCCAAAGAAAGAACAGTGTCATGCAGACTCCGCGTAGCACCGGTTGCAGCATTGAGCATATTTGTCAGTAGCATCGCCCTACCCGCCACATGCACCCTCCTCGAGATATCCTTAGGTGAAGGTGGCCCGTCCTGAGCACGGATCGTGCTCGGTGCCGGCTGGCTCGCACCCTTGTTACTCTTTCTTTTCCGTCCCTTCTTGATCTTCTGTTGTAATGGGACCGAGTTCTGCTCACAAACCGCCTTCTTGAGTGTGTTGGGGCTCATAATATTTGGAACCTCGCTATCTGAGGCTCGGTGAAGTCGGCAGCTGGAGGCGTCTCCTGAGAACTGAACGCCAGACGACGCCTGTTGCAACTGGGTTTCTCCGTCCTACCAGCTTTACCGCGGTCGTCTTGGTTGGGTTCTTGAGAAAGAGGCCCGCAGAATTCGTCATCGTACCAATGTTCGGAAAAGTACATATCGGCGTTGCTAAATGTATGGTCGTCGTTGTTGTCGTCGTCGTCCAGATCCTGTGCCATATGCATGTTCAGATCCTGTGCCATAGGGATGTCCGGCATGTCCGGTAGCGTTGCGGCGGTCATGCCATGGCTTGGCGCCGGCACGACTGGCGGTGTTGTCTTTGGGGTGGTGTCCCCCGCCCCCAAACGAATCTGGCTCTTCGGCCAAAGCAGGGGCCATCTTAGGCAGGCGCTGAGGGTCATCAGATCATCTTCGTCGGCACCGCGGGTCGAATCGGAGGTAACAACTCGTCGCAGCCTGGCAGCACCCGAACCAGTTGAACCCTATTCACGGTGGGTGGCATCGGTTTACTGTGGAACACGGGGTTGCCCGGTTGAATCATTTTTCCCTTGGCGACATCGACCAACTCGTCGTTCACGAAGTGCAGAAGAGTGCACGGAACGTCGGCAGCACCCTGCGAAAACATGTAAGGCGTCAGGGATGCGTACTCAAAGGCAAAAGGAGATGAAGTCCTCGGCCGAGAGGCTTAATTAGTTACCGTGATGATGGCGGCTAATGTCGAGGTACCGCCAACGGCGGGCGTGCAACTGACGGAGGGGCTGCTTGCTGTCGAGGTGCCGGCCGACGTACACCCGGGTGCATTAAGCTCCAATGCCGACCGTGCCAGCGTCGGAGACACCAATACCGCCGCCGCCGGAGACACCAATGGCGCCGCCGGAGACACCAATGGCGCCGCCTGCGCGTTGTGCGAGTTGCTGGCCGTGAAGCTGGGAATCGGGGGCGTCTCCTGTTGGCTACCCGCAATCCACGCCGTCAGCCCATGAATCAAGGTAGGCATAATGCCGGTGAGCGTCGATCCCAGTTGTTCGTGCACTTGCTCTTGGACAATCTCTGGAATCCGTGCCACTTGTGCCTTGAGTTCTTGAACCTCACGTGGCTGGCTTTCCAAGCTAGTCTTTTTCTCCTTTTGCCCACCAGCGGTATAGTATGACGACCATTTTGTGGACAAGCCTTTGCCGGCCAGACGACCAGCTAACGGCGGCTTACTGAGCTTATCCTTGTTTTTCATTACGTTCAACGCCCTATTTAGAGTGCTGTCCCAAGCATGGGTGCTCTGAGATGACCCCGCGCTACTGCTTTCAGTCTCCTTCCCTAGAACAAGCTCAAGCGCCCTGGTCTTCGGATCCGTGGTAAGCTCCTTTGTTATCGGGTCCTCCTTGTACCGAGCCCTGACATAGTTCCTGGTCTGCTTGTCACTGCTGTATTTCTCGAACCGGGGCGGTAGGCCTTGCTCGACACGCTCCCCGTCCTCCTTGTCCCATATAGGCTCCGCCACTCTGTAATCGCCGGGACCGAGTTTGTGTTCCCCTAAGTTCAACTCCCGCATTTCTTTCCCCCACTGACTTGATTCAGAGGTTGCACTGCTCTCTCACTTGATCTTGAACTCCTTGTAGTCCTCTTCGCTGATCGAAGGATTTTTCACCTTGATCTTCTCATAACTATCACCTTTCTCAATCATTCTCTTCACCGCGCTTCTCCAAGTAGACAGGGCCGTGCTCATCCTCGTGAGGGCGGCACTGTTCACTTTATTCCCTGAGACGCGTGTGTTTTCAAAATCAGCGGGGAACTTGTATCGTTCGTGCAGCTTAGTGAAGAGGAGGTTGCGCAAATTCCCTCGGTCCTTATGCCTAAGGTTCTCGGTGTTGATCGAGACGGTGCTCCGAAGAATGCACCTGAGCTGAACCGAGTACCCCTTGACTATATGTTTGGGCTCCGTTGGATTCCTGTCGGAGTCCACTTGAGTAAATTCCCCCTTGACGGTGCGGAGCGCGTTCGGCCGCCGGTCCTTCCGTTGCTTCTTCAGTTGGCTGCCATCTGTGCGTGCGCCGCCATCATCAGTGGTGGCATCCTCGGCGGCACCATCAGTGGTGGCATCCTCGGCGGCACCATCAGTGGTGTCATCCCCGACGCCACTAGGGGTTGTGTAGTCAGGATCGGTGTCTTCAGCGGCGTCCTCATAGCGGTGAGGTTGTTCCTCCATCTCCTGGGACAGCTCCCAGAATTGCTTGCCACCCGAACCACCGGCCTCATCGTTGTGGGCCATGTTTCGCTCTAAATAGGAAATAGTTTGGTCAAAAAGTTGGTTGTTGTCAAGAAACAAGATCATGGTCTCATCATTTAGGTTTTGTCGACACTGAGGCATCCTAAAAGCTAAGCTTTTATCATTTAGGGTTTGTCGACGCCAAGGCATCCTAAAAGCTAAATGCTAAGTTAAGTTTTCATCATTTAGGGTTTATCGATGCCGAGGCACCCTAGGTTGGGCCTAATCACTTGGCACTAATCACTTGGCTCTATTGCCACCTATGGTTTAATGCAGCAAGAATAAAGGGGCAGTTGATCCTACTGAACTAAGTACTAAGATACCCCGGCCCATGCATTAGTAGCAAGTACCCCATATGTCCGATTTTTAGAAAAGTCATGCTAAAATTCACGAAAAATTTCAGCATGACCTTTACTGAAAATAGGACATATGGAGTACCCGAATTTGCCGGAACGGAAGTTAATCGACATTCCGGCAAACTCAAGGGCCTCTCGGGGTACCTGCAAATTCATCATCTTCGCAAGTCTTTCTCAACGTGATCACAAGTCATTCAGAGGCATCACAATAAAGCAACACCCTTCACTAGCCTAAAAACAAGTGAAGTTTCACCCATATAATTAAGAACAACTTTATAAATTCAGAGAAGTTGCTAATTTTTTTGTATCTTGCATACACACTGGAGTACAATGCTTTATAATGTTCCATCATCATTACAGAAATCCAAGGCCATGTGTTCCATCATCATCATCATTACAGAAATCCAAGAAACATCATGCTTTTTAACAGTTTTCAGTTTGGACAGAATACTGAAACCTACAGTTTGGACAGAATTCCTAACACTTTGGTCTTCTAGTTACAAAACAAAATTGACATAATTCTAGATGCCATAACTGATTTTTTTGACAGTAGCTCAAGTTTTTTACAGTAGCTCCTAACAGTAGCTCCTAACTGAATTTTCTGCTTAAAGGGAAGGCTGACTTAAGTGGCAAGATGATACCATTTGCGTAACATAACAATATATGCATCTTCATATAACACCATCTCCTAACAAAAATAGTATCCCAGGTTTCGATCTTAATACCACAAAGAATACCATAAAAAAATACAGGATCATTTTTTCTAGAGAAAAGCATCATTATAAGGGGAGTTTCTTACTCTACCAGATCTACTAGGGGGCAAAGTAGAACTGATATTCTTTTGCTGACTTCTAGTACAAGGTATAGAAGAGGAGGTAAATGCAGTAGACATGTAATTGCAATGTATTAACAGTATAATTTCAATAGATTTATAGTGCAAATTTATAGTAGAATTACAACTACAGTGTGAGCCAGAACCATACCCCAAATGTAGTATAAGATACCCTCTGTCCAGCTGTGAATCTAAAGGGCTGCAACTTGGGCTTTGAAATGAAGATAAGTGGCCAGTTAACACACTGTCAAAAAAATTCATTTAACACACTGTCAAAAAAATTCAGTTAACACACTGTCAAAAAAATTTAGTTAACACATTGTCTAAAAAGTTCAGTGAATGGATGGCAATACATCATACACTCACGTTGCTACATTATTCATCAACTTGTATCATTAAGAAATACTACTCCAGTATAGTTTTGGTGTAAATAGATTTTGCCTCACTGTTGTATTCTTCTTTTTGTTAGCTATCTCAAAAGACTGGAATGAACCGTTAGCTATCTCAGAAGACAAAAACAAAAATTCAGTGTGTTAACCATATGGCCAAAATATTGTCCCTAGACATCTCTTGGTCCTACCCAAGATAAACCCTAGTCACAAAAATGCAGTGCGAAAATTCAGTTAACACACTGCCAATACATTCAGTTTGAATTATTTCTCATGGTGATCCTCAACAAATTCTTATGACAGAACTACCAACTTTGCTGAACTAATCTGACCACTATAACCTGTTCATCATTCAGCCATAGTTTGTTGTTGCTGCTACAATTTCAGCAAGCAACATGCCTAAATCCAGTGCTTGTTTGACTTTACTGAATTACCAACACATGACACACAACACATTTATATTTTTTCAGGTCACACAACACATGCCTGAGGAGGAAGATTGAATTTTCTACAGAAGCATCATCAGGTACACTTCAACATGTGCTAGCAGCAACAATGGTCAATATTCATTCTTATTTATGGTCAATATTTATAACTTATCAACAAATGGCACGAATATTGAGTAATCTACTGGAGTTTGATCTACTGCAGATAATCTATTGCAACTTAAATCGTGAACCCTAACTTTTGGAGCATGTGATTTCTGTCTTGAAATTCCTTTTGGAGCATCGGTTGGAAGGAATGGGGAATGGTGGAGAGAGGGAGGAAGGAGGAAGCAGGAGAGGTACCTAATCGCCGAAGGGGTCGGGGTCGGGGTCGGCGAAGGGGTCGGCGTGGGGGTCCGAGCTCGTCCGGGTCCTCGCCGCTTGTGATCGAAGGAGAGGCGAGGGCCGATGGCGGAGGACGGGGGGGGGGTGGTGGGCGTCGGGCGGCTTCGCCGGGCTGCTGCTGGGGCCGGAGGTGGCCCTCGCTCGTCGGTGGGAGGAGGAAAGGAGCGGAGCGGCGGCGCTCGGCCGATCCGTTCGGGGCGTGGGGGCGACGGGGTGGAGTCCATGGGGTCGGGCGGCGGCGTCAGAGCAGCGCAAGACCACAGCAGCGGCGGCGGCGCCGACGGCATGCAGGCGCGGCGGACGGAGGGGGCGGAGCAAGGGGCGGCGGCATACGGTTGGGTCGAGTGGGTCTGGCGAGGGAGGGAGTGAGGCAACAGTGCGAGGGGAATAGTTGAACTGGGGGGAGGGATCTAATGGCGCACCGCACCCTTAAGTGCGCCATAAGTATAACCATTCTAATGGCGCACCCCGCACCGGTGCGCCATTAGAATTTACTAGCCCGACTGGTCAGGTTATATTCCACATAACCCCCACTCCATCAGAACAAGCCCACTAGCCCGACTGGTCAGCACGCAGCACACACACCAGGAGGTCCTGGGTTCGATTCCCAGGCTTCCCATTTTTTGTATTTATGCATTTAAAATGTTGTTTGATATTTATTTGTGTTTAAATATGTTCAAACTTGTTTAAATCATAACAGTAATATTTTTTATAAAAATAGTAATAATTTTTAAAATGTCATCAAATTTGTTATTTGAAAATTTTTATGAATATGAAAAATATCATCAAATTTATTATTTGAAAATATCATCAAATTTGTTATTTGAAAATATAATCATATTTGTTTTTTAGCAATTTTAGTTGCATTCATTTGTGACGGTGGAGCGGGCCGGGAGGGTGCGGTGGTCGTCGGGCGGCGGTGGAGTGGGGAGGTGTGGGCTGGGGTTTGGGCGGCGGCCGGTGGAGCGGGAGGGTGCGGTGGGACGTCGGCGGTGGAGTGGGGAGGGTGCGGGTGGTCGGGCGGCGGTGGAGTGGGGAGGGTGCGGGCCGGGGTGTGGCGGCGGCAGTGGAGCGGGGATTGTGCGGTGGGACGTCGGGCGGTGGAGTGGGGAGGTGCGGGTGGTCGTCGGTGGCGGTGGAGTGGGGAGGGTGCGGGCGGGGTGTGTGGCAGTGGAGCGGGGAGGTGCGGTGGGGACGTTGACGACGGTGGAGTGGGGAGGGTGCGGGGGTGTGGCGGCGGTGGAGTAGGGGAGGGTGCGGGGGTCGGCGGCGGCGGCCGATGGAGCGGGGGAGGGTGCGGTGGGTCGTCGGTGGCGGTGGAGTGGGGAGGTGCGGGTGGTCGCCGGTGGCGGTGGAGTGGGGAGGTGCGGGCTGGGTCGGCGACGGCGGCCGGTGGAGCGGGGAGGGTGCGGTGGGGACGTCGACGGTGGAGTGGGGAGGTGGGGGGTCGGCGGGCGGTGGAGTGGGGGAGGGTGCGGGTTGGGGGGCGGCGTGGCCGATGGAGAGGGGGAGAGGGTGCGGAGGGACGTCGGTGGCGGTGGAGTGGGGGAGGGTGCGGGCCGGGGGTCGGCGGCAGCGGTCGGTGGAGCGGGGGAGGGTGCAGTGGGACGTCGGCGGCGGTGGAGTGGAGAAGGGTGCGGGGGGGTTGAAGTTTTGCCAAAAAAAAATGTATATATTCTAATGACGCACGGTGTGGCCAGTGCGCCATTACTAGTGACTAGTAATGGTGCACTTTACTACGGTGCGCCACTAGAATGTTTGGAAAAATTAAAAAAAATTGTTTCTTGTGGCGCACCATGTTCCTGATACGCCATTAGTATCTTCCACACTAATGGCGTATCAAAACATGGTGCGCCATTAGTATATACTAATGGCGCACCACCTGACAGGTGTGCCATTAGTGTCTATCACATCTATAGCCCTTTTCCTAGTAGTGCATATACTTATTGCAAAAATCTACCAAGTCATCAAAAACCAAGCACTACGCGCATGCTCCTAGAGGGATAGATTGGTAGGAAAAGACCATCGCTCGTCCCCGACCACCACTCATAAGGATGCACAATCCAAGGACACCTCAAGTTTCAAATTTGTTACACAACTACATATGTGAATGCTACAGGACTTGCTAACTTCAACACAAGCATTGTTTAAATTCATAATCACCCAACTAGCATGACTTTAATATCACTACCTCCATATCTCAAAACAATTATCATGTATCAAATTGATCATAGCATCCAATTCACTTCCTGTGATAGTTTTTATTATACCCAACTTGAATCCCTACCACTCTAGGACCAATTTTATAACCATAGCAAATAACATGCTGTTCTAAAAGACTCTCAAAATAATATAAGTGAAGCATGAGAGACTAGCAATTTCTACAAAATTAAGCCACCGCCGTGCTCTAAAAGATCTAAGTGAAGCACTAGAGCAAAAACTATCTAGCTCAAAAGATATAAGTGAAGCACATAGAGTATTCTAATAAATTCCAATCAAGTGGGATTATCCCAAAAGGTGTGTACAGCAAGGATGATTGTGGAACACTAAAAAGCAAATACTAATATCATACAAGACGCTCCAAGCAAAACACATATCATGTAGCGAATAAAAATATAGCTCCAAGTAAAGTTACCAATGAACGGAGACGAAAGAGGGGATGCCTTCCCGGGGCATCCCCAAGCTTAGGCTTTTGGCTATTCTTGAATATATTGGGGTGCCATGGGCATCCCCAAGCTTAGGCTCTTGCCACTCCTTATTCCATAGTCCATCAAATCTTTACCCAAAACTTCACAACACAAAACTCAATAGGAAATCTCATAAGCTCCATTAGTGAAAGAAAGCAAAACCACCACATAAGGTACTGTAATGAACTCATTCTTTATTTATATTGGTGTTAAACCTACTGTATTTCAAGTTCTCTATCGTTCATACCACTTAATACTAGCCATAGTTGCATCAAAATAAGCAAACAACACACGAAAAACAGAATCTGTCAAAAACAGAACATTCTGTAGCAATCTGTAACCCACGAATACTTCTGGAACTTTTAAAATCCTACCAAAATAGGAAGTCCTGGGAAATTTGTCTATTGATCTACAGCAAAAAGAATCAACGCAAAATCACGTTTTTTGTGATTTAACAAAACTAATTTCGTGCGCGCAAAGTTTCTGTTTTTCAGCAGAATCAAATTAACTATCACCATAGGTTATCCTATAGGTTCTACTTGGCACAAACACTAATTAAACATAAGAACACATCTAAACATAAGGTAGATTCAAATTTTATTACTAAACATAAACAAAAACAAAAAACACAAATAAAATTGGGTTGCGTCCCAACTAGCGTTATCGTTTAACGCCCCTAGCTAGGCATAAAAGCGAGAATAGATCTAAGTAGTGCCATCTTTGGCTCTCAATTCCTCAATAGAGCACTTATAGTCTTTAGGGATTTCTGCCTTTATAGCAATGATTAAACCCTTAGGCAAGAATTCAAGAAATTCATTTGTAGCAAAAGGTTCCTTAATGATAGAGAGACAATTGGGATGAACACTTATTGATTTGAGATCCGCGAGTCCCTTACTGGAAGATTCACCCTTATTTTTAGGAACATAAATAAATTTGGCTGTTTTGGTAGGAGGTTTTGGAGTGTTTTTCATGGAAGAAAACGCCGGCCCTCAGTTGGTAATGATATCCTCAAGTTTACCGATTCTTGCAGAATCTAGATCTATTTTTCCATTAACTATAGGTTCTTTCTCTTTAAAAAATTTCAAAGTAACTCCAACCCTAGATCCATATTGTGTAATGTGATTATGAATCCTTTTATCCAAATTTTCAATCAACTCAACAGTGGCAACTTTATTTTCAATAATTTCAAGCCTTTGCATCACATGTTCCAAAGTTAAAACAGTTCCATTAACCAAAAGAGGTGGTGGGCCAAACAAATCTAACATAGCATTATAAGCATGAAACGTATGGCTACTCAAGAAATCCCCTCCGGTAATGGTATCAAGAATGCATCTATTCCAAGGACTAATGCCCACATAAAAATTGCGAAGAAGAACGGAAGTAGAAAGCTTCCTAGTAGATTTATTTTGAGCATTGCAAATTCTATGCCAAGCATCTTTTAAATTTTCTCCCTCCCTTTGCTGAAAATTAAGAATTTCATGTTCGGGAGTAATAACAAGGATAGGAAGACTAGACATTACGACAAGGTAAACGATCTAACACACGAGCAAACAAAAAGGCAAGCGAAAGAGAGAGGAGAAGATTGAGAAAGAGAGGGCGAAAAAACGGCAGGGGTGAAGTGGGGGAGAGGAAAACTAGAGGCAAATGGAAAATAATGTAAATGCGAGGGAGATGAGTTTGTGATGGGTACTTGGTATGCCTTGACATGAGCGAAGACCTCCCCGGCAACGGCGCCAGAAATCCTTCTTGCTACGTCTTGAGCTTGCGTTGGTTTTCCTTGAAGAGGAAAGGGTGATGCACCAATAGTAGCGTAAGTATTTCCCTCAGTTTTGGAGAACCAAGATATCAATCCAGTAGGAGGCTCCTCAAAAGTCCCACGCACCTACACAAACAAACAAACAACTCGCAACCACAATGAAGGGGTTGTCAATCCCTTCACGGCCACTTGCAAAAGTGAGAGCTGATAGAGATAATATGATAAGATAAATATATTTTTGGTATTTTATAATATAGATTGGAAAAGTAAAGATGCAAATAAAAGTATATTGAAAGCTTATATGATAAAAGATAGACCCGGGGGCCATAGGTTTCACTAGTCTTCTCTCAAAATAGCATAAGTAATACGGTGGGTGAACAAATTACTGTCGAGCAATTGATAGAAAAGCGAATAATTATGAGATTATCGAGGCATGATCATGTATATAGGCATCACGTCCGCGACAAGTAGACCGAGTCCTGCCTGCATCTACTACTATTACTCCACACATCGACCGCTATCCAGCATGCATCCAGAGTATTAAGTTCATAAGAACAGAGTAACGCATTAAGAAAGATGACATGATGTAGAGGGATAAACTCATGCAATATGATATAAAGCCCATCTTTGTATCCTCGATGTCAACAATACAATACATGCCTTGCTACCCCTATTGTCACTGGGTAAGGACAACACAAGATTGAACCCAAAGCTAAGCAGTTCTCCCATTGCAAGAAAGATCAATCTAGTAGGCCAAACCAAACTGATAATTCGAAGAGACTTGCAAAGATAACTCAATCATACATAAAAGAATTCAGCGGAGGTTCAAATATTTCTCATAGATAAACTTGATCATAAACCCACAATTCATCGGATCTCGACAAACACACCACAAAAAGAGTTACACCGAATAGATCTCCAAGAAGATCGAGAAGAACATGGTATTGAGATCCAAAATGAGAGAAGAAGCCATCTAGCTAATAACTATGGACCCGAAGGTCTGTGGTAAACTACTCACAACTCATCGGAGGGGCTATGGTGTTGATGTAGAAGCCCTCCATGGTCGATTCCCCCTCTGGCGGAGCACCGGCGAAGGCTCCAAGATGGGATCTCGCAGATACAGAAGGTTACGGTGGTGGAAATAGTTTTTCGTTGGCTCCCTGGATGTTTTTTGGGGTACGTGGGTATATATATGAGGAAGAAGTAGGTCGGTGGCCACCCGAGGGGCCCATGAGATAGGGGGCGCGCCCTATAGGGGTGGGCTCGCCCTCCACCCTCGTGGCCGCCTCGGCTGCTTCTTGACTTACACTCCAAGTCCTATGGATCACGTTCGTTCCAAAAATCATGCTCCCGAAGGTTTCATTCCATTTGGATTCCGTTTGATATTCCTTTTCTCCGAATTACTGAAATAGGCAAAAAAAAACCAGCAATACGGGCTAGGCCTCCTGTTAGTAGGTTCGTCCAAAAAATGATATAAATGTGTAAAGTAAAGCCCATAAACATCCAAAAAGGGTAATATAATAGCATGGAACAATCAAAAATTATAGATACGTTGGAGACGTATCAGACTCCCTCCAGCCAGAGGGCCGGGTTGGGTGGGGAGTATGGGCAAGCGGCCCACGCACTCACCCCCCTCCCAGCGCGCCTGCGTCCCAGGGCGACGGTTGGCAGCTGACATCGACGGGGCCGCGGAGTTCATCGCCGTTGCTTGCGACAACTCTTGGTGCTTCTCCGAGTGGTACAGCCCCGCGGTGTGTTGGGGGTGAGGCTAGTGGCCTTACCTCGAACGGGGCTACTCGGGAGGAGATCATCCCTTATGGAGGGATTCCGGATCAGGTATCTGAGGGGCGATGGATGAGCTGCCACCTCCAGGATCACCCGGATGTTGATGACATGCCGCAGCGGTGCGCCACGAGGGCGGCCAAGCTTTGTGACATTGAGGTAACTACGGGTATGTCGGTCAACACCTCCATTTCCATTCTGCATTTTTCTAATAATGAGATTATTCATAATGCAAATCAATTAGGAGTTTCATTAGGTAGTAATGATAGTGAAATTTCTAACTCCGTAAACGATATCTTGGATTTGGAAGCGGAACGCGCTTTAGAAATGATTCGGAACTTAGCAGCGGTCAAACCCATGAATGATTCTTATATAGATGTGTTGGGAGTCAGGGTGTTCGATAACTTTTGTTCGGATCTTGCACCATCCCTTCCTGAGACAGAGGAGGAGGATGATCCTATCGAGGCTGAGGTAGTTAGGTCCATGGAGCCCGGTTGTGAGGACCAGATGGAGGATCAAAACAAGCCTAAACGCAAGTGGAAGCGGAAGATTTATCCTGCTTTGGCGGTGCGTAGAAGTGCTAGGATCCGTACTAATAAAAAAATTCATGACGAAATATGAGAGGAATCTTTTGGAATAGCAGAGGTCTGAAAGAGTTGGCTAAAAGAAGGTTTCTTGCAGATGCCTCCATCGAGCATAGGTTGGATTATATTGCCCTCTTGGAAACTGGTGGAGATAATTTCTCTCCCCAGTTTCTCAGTACTTGATCGGGAGGTGTCGATTTTGATTGGCACTGCCTACCTCCGAGAGGAAGCTCAGGTGGGATCTTACTTGGAGTTAGATGTGAATCGCTGGAAGTCCGAAGCGTAGTGATGGAGACTTCGCAGTTAAGTTTCGGGTTAGATTGAAGGCCGATGGATTTAATTGGGCACTAGTGGCGGTACATGGTGCCGCGTAGCCCGAACTCCCACCAGAGTTTTTGGCAGATCTTGTCCGAATTTGCAGTTCCGAGAAGCTTCCAATCTTGGTTGGGGTGACTTGAACATTATTAGAAGGAGAGAGGAAAAGAACAATGATAACTTTGACGGCAGGTGGTCGTTCATGTTTAGTACCATTATTGAATGCTTGGATCTGAGAGAGATAGAGCTTTCGGGTAGAAAATTCACCTGGGCTAATACCTTGCCAAACCCGACGTTTGAGAAGCTCGATCGAGTCCTCGCGAGCGGCGAATGGGAGCAGAAATTTCCCCTAGTAACAGTCCAGGCTTTATCACGCAGAATCTCTGACCACACCCCTTACTGGTTCACTCTGGTGAGGCAACCCACATGGGGAACAAAAATTCCTTTTCTTTCAAATTTGGCATGGTTTGAAAGAGAAGGCTTCTTGGATCTGATAGCCAGGGAATGGGCTAAAGATGCAGGAGGTAGGACTTCAATTGAGCGATGGCAGGATAAGATAAGGCACTTGAGAGTTTCTTGCGTGGGTGGCCGAAGCATCTTAGTGGGATTTATAAGGCTGAAAAGGAAAGACTCCTTATACTTATTCAATCCCTAGATTTAAAAGCCAAGACCACAATTCTAGAGAGCACGGAGCTTCATGCTAAAGATGACGCAGAGATGAGATTGAAAGAACTTCTGCGAGAAGAGGAATTGAAGTGGGCATTGCTAGCTAAGTTTCGCAAAGGTGTCCAAGGGGACGCGAACACTCAATTCTTTCACATGATCGCCAATGGCAAGCACAGAAAGAAAAGAATCTTTCAGCTTGAGCAAGACGAAGGAACGATTTTAGGATAAGAAAACCTAAAATTATACATAACCGAATACTATAAGCAATTGTTTGGGCCTCCAGAGGATAATTGTGTATCCTTGGATGAGTTGAGGATTGAGGATGTTCCTCAACTTGCTGCGGACGAGAATGATATTTTGACTGCCCCATTTTCAGAGAAAGAGCTGTTTGAAGCTATTTCACAGATGAGAATAATAAGGCTCTAGGGCCGGATGGATTTCCAGCGGAGTTTTATAAAAAGTGCTAGTATATTATTAAAGGGGACTTGATACCGATGTTCCATGATTTATTCTCTGGACAGCTTCAGTTGTTTCACCTAAATTTTGGAACGATAACTCTGTTTCCTAAGAAAACAGAGGTTGTGAGAATTGAGCAGTTCAGGCCGATTTGTCTTCTTAACGTTAGTTTCAAAAATTTCACCAAGGTTGGGACTAATAGGCTCATGCAGATTGCGCATTCTGTGGTGCATCCTTCCCAAACTGCTTTCATGCCGGACAGAAACATCCTAGAAGGGGTTGTGATCCTTCATGAAACGCTCCATGAAATTCACACGAAAAAACTAGATGCAGTTGTTTTCAAGGTGGATTTCGAGAAAGCGTACGATAAAGTTAAATGGCCATTTCTTCAACAGTCCTTGCGTATGAAATGTTTTGATCAAGCCTGGAGACGCCAGGTAGAATCTTTCACGCAAAAAGGGAGTGTTGGAATTAAAGTGAATGACGACATAGGTCATTATTTCCAGACACATAAGGTCCTGAGACAAGGAGATCCGGTGTCTCCTATTTTGTTCAACATTGTAGTCGATATATTGGCGACTCTAATAGGAAGGGCTAAGGAGGCTGGTCAGGTAGGTGGCCTGGTGCCTCATTTAGATGTTGGAGGTGTTTCTATCCTACAGTACGCCGATGATACTATCATCTTTATGGAGCATTACTTGGCAAAAGTGAGAAACATGAAGCTGGTGTTATGCTTATTTGAACAATTGACCGGGTTAAAGATTAACTTTCATAAAAGCGAATTGCTCTGTTTTGGAAGAGCCAATGAGGAACAATAGGCTTACAGGCAATTGTTTGGGTGCGAATTGGGGGCTTTACCTTTTACGTATTTAGGTATACCAATTCACCACCGTAAGCGGACAAACAGAGAATGGAAGTGCATTGAGGTTCGATTTGAGAAGAAACTGAGCTGCTGGAAGGGCAAGCTCATGTCATACGGAGGCCGATTAATTCTTATTAATTTGGTTCTCACGAGTATGCCTATGTTTCTCTTGTCTTTTTTCGAGGTTCCAGTTGAAGTTCGGAAAAGGCTGGACTTCTATTGTTCCCGATTCTTCTGGCAGAGTGATCAACTAAAACGAAAATACAAACTCCCCAAATGGGATATTATTTGTAGACCAAAAGACCAAGGGGGTCTTGGAATTGAAAATCTTGAAATCAAGAACATATGTCTTCTCAGTAAGTGGTTGTATAATTTATCTGTATACACGGAGGCCACATGGGCGCAGCTTCTCCGTAGTAAGTACCTTCACTCCAAAACTTTGTCCCAGGTGAAAGTGAGGCCTGTGGACTCGCCTTTTTGGAATGGACCGATGAGAGTTAAATCAGTTTTTATCAATAGGACAAAGTTTATAATCGGAAATGGTACCACCACGAGATTCTGGGAGGATACTTGGCTAGGGGAAACACCCCTCGCGCTTCAATGTCCATCCCTTTATAGCATTGTTCAACGAAGAGACGCTTACGTTGCAACAGTACTTCAGTCCATCCCTCTCAATATTCAATTTTGGAGGACGCAATGCCGGAAATCATTGGGAATCTGTATGTTGTCGCTACTCACTCCGACGGAGGCCAGGGAGCGTTTGGTTACTGGATCTATCCGGTGGGAGATGGGTAGCACGAGCTATTTTCAACCGGTTTGGATGGCGGTCATGTAATAGGATATGCGTCTCTGTCTTTTTTATGCCAAACGGTTGTGGCTTTATGTCTTCTTATTTTTTATGCTCTCTGTGAGCTTTTTTCCCTTTTCATTGAGACTTTAAGACCTTTGTTGAACCTATTTGCTTATTAATTAAGTTGTCCGTATGCATCGTTCTGATGCAGAGTCCGCGGAGACCCCCCTTTTCGAAAAAAATAAAATAAAAATCTTCATAAATTATTGTTAATTGTAGGAGAAATGTTCTGCTTACTATTAATCCCCAAATGGTTAATTTACTCGGTAGATAACTTTTTAGATTGTCATTATGCAAATTTTGCTTCTTCTATGTTAGGACAGTTGTACTCATTATGCTGTATATAAGGAGATGTTTGTTGTCCTGTGAAAGAATATTTATACCAAGCTATTCTTACCAGGCCCACAAAACTTTAGCTGGGCTCTGCCCACTTATGAGAGAAGTGCAACAGGCAAGGATACAAATTGACGAGTCCTTCACAGTGCTTAGTTTTACCCTTTCCATGGTGCTACGCCTCAATCCGCTGCTCCCAGCAAGAGCGACCTTAAGTCGATGGAGGAACGAGCCCCGCGGGCGTTTCTCAGGATCAATCTTCGGTCGTGTTCGGTAAGTTATCAGCTCCCATCCATTCCTTTCACTCTCGCTCTCTTCCAAGATCTGTTATGCTTCTACGGACATGTCATGAGAAGTAGGCACACTACATGGGCGTTGAGTACCCGCGGCTTCCATTCAGTCGAATATGGAGGTTTTCTTTGTCTTTGCAGCATGCACTCTCCAGCCTCCTCTCATCCTCTCCCCTACCCTGCCTGGTTGCTCTCATTCCCTTCTGCTTTCTCTTATTCAGAATGCCTTTGTTGCCATACTATTGTTGTCGCTGCATAAGAAAATGGATACACGCCTGTATGTTTTTGTTCATGTTCAGAAATACAAATGTCATTATAGCTGGTATAATTATAACCATGTATTCATGAAAAAATAGATAATGAAAATCAGCTTATTGCTTCACCTTGGTCTCATAGAGAAGATTCACTACTAGAAAAAGGGCTATAGATGGGATTGACACTAATGGCGCACCAGACAAGCGGTGCGCCATTAGTATATAGTAATGGCGCACCACCTTCTGATACGCCATTAGAGTTGAAACTACTAATGGCGCACCTGGCCCAAGGTGCGCCATTAGTATCAAAAAAAAAAATTGAACTAGTGCGCCTGTCCAAACATACTAATGGCGCATCCAGACTCAGTGTGCCATCCTCCTTGTCTCGGGTGCCTCCTCTTTTTCACCTCATTTCCACCATAGATTCATTCAAATTAAGTGGTTAAATTACCTTGTTTTGATAGGTAAGTAAGGGGGGAAGCTATATTTATGTTGTTCTCCCTACAACAATGTGCACATGCACTTTTTATGGCCTAGCTAGATCTATGTATGTTCGTGGTGTTGCATATGTTTGTGGTGTTGCATATGTGTTTGTGTTTGGAGGTGTACGGTATTTGAAATGCAATAGTTGCCAATATTTTGCGGAATGTTGATTCATTTCCGTTTGGCGAGAATTTGGGCATTAAGCATTCATTTTGGTCCTATTTTTAGGGAAAGTCATGCCAAATTTTTTCTTGGTTCTAAAATATCGTTTTGCTCTACCCCGCAGGCGACCATGGTCCACACGATGACCGAAGGCATCCTGAATAGGTTTTTGAGGTCCGCGAAGGCCGAGATGCTTCAAAAGAACGAGGCGGAGATAAGATGTCCGTGTCGAAGATGCAAGCTGAAGAGCCTTACTGCGGACCCGGATTCCGGGCAGGTGCGGGACCACCTGCTCTTGCGTGGTTTCATGGATGGCTATCGGTGGCAAGGTGATGAAGATGACTACGAAGTCGTCCATGGGGGCCGGGCAAGAAATGAGGAAGGGCAGCAAGACAACCACCGCGGCTCGGGTGGGCGAGAAGACGAAGAATCCCCAGGAGATGATCACGACGGTGATGCTGTACACAGTCATCATGTAGAAGATGCAGGACATGATGATGAGGAAGATGCCGGAGCAGACGACGGGCATGATCATGAAGATGATGATGCCGCGGAGCAGACGACGCTGGACCATCGATGGGCTGGGTGCAGGACCCTCATATTCAAGAGCTGCTTCTCAAGCGGATGGATAACGCAAGAGCTGCCGCCCGAGAGAAAGCCAAGATGGATCAACTTGAGTTAGACGCGGTTACTCCATTGTATGAAGGATGCAGGCCGAGGATACCCGCTGAAAGTAACGCTCATGGCTCTAGAGATGAAGGTAAAACACAAAATGACCGACGCATGCTTCGGCGAGAACATGTCATTACAGCACGAACGTCTTCCCAAGGGGAACAAGTGCCCGACCAGTTTGGAGGAGGCGAAGAAAATCGTGTGTCCTCTGGATTTACCGCACGTGAAATACCATGTGTGCATGAACAATTTCATCATTTATCGGGACGAGCACGCGGAGTCTACCATATGTTCGGTGTGCGGCGTCACTCGATACAAGAAGAGGAAGAAAGCTCCTCGAAAAGTGGTGTGGCACTTTCCGATCACTCCACGTCTGCAGCGGTATTTCGCGGACCCTAAGGTAGCAAAGCTCCTGCGTTGGCACGCGGATAGGGAGGAGAAGAAGCGAGAAGATGATGCAAATGATCCGGAGATAGATAAAAAAGACAAGATGCTGAGTCACCCTAAGGATGCGAGCCAGTGGCAAGCGTTGAACTTCGAAGACCCAGAATTTGGGAACGATTCAAGGAACATCATGCTGGGCGCGAGCATCGATGGAGTCAATCCGTTTGGCAGCCAGAGAAGCACACATAGCACCTGGCCTGTGTTTGTGTGGATGTACAACCTTCCCCCTGGTTGTGCATGAAGAGGAAGTACATTCACATGAGTATGCTAATTGAAGGGCGAAACAACCAGGGAACGACATCAATCAGACCGGGGCTGCTGAAAGAGGAGCTTGACACGCTGTGGAAAACGCCAGCCAACACGTGGGGCGCCCTTGAGAGAAAGAATATTTCCCTATGAGAGCTGCACTGCTCACGACGGTGCACGACTATCTCGATTCACGGATATCTCGCGAGGCAGGTAGTCCACGGATTTTACGGATGCGTAAGGTGCATGGATGACACAACGTATCGCCAGCTAGATAGAGATCCCGGGTCTTCGAAAACCGTGTTCATGGGACATCGAAGGTGGCTTCGCGATGATGAACCGTGGAGGAAACGCAAGGATCAGTTCGATGGTGAAACCGAACCCCGAAAACGCCCGTGTATGAGGAGCGGCGAGGAAATAGACAAGCTGTTGAAAAATTGGAAAGACTGCCCACTGCCGGGAAAGAAGCAAAAGGCGCCAGAGCCGGGAAAGAAGCGAAAGGCGCCAGAGCCGCTGCTGAAGGTATGGAAAACAAGGTCTGTTTTTACGGGACTTGCCATCTTTGGAAGATCCACCGTGTGCCTCACAGCCTTGATGTCATGCATATCACGAAGAACGTGTGCGAGAGTCTGCTTGGTACCCTGCTCAACATGCGAGAGGACCAAAGATGGGCGAAAGCAAGGGCAGACTTGAAATCAATGGGCATCGTGCAGGACCTTCACGCTAATGATGATGATGATGATGATGATGATGATGATGATGATGATGATGATGATGATGATGAGGCGAAGCAGGACCACGATGAAAGTCGTCATAAAGGCAAAAGGCCATGAAGACCGGAAATGGCTACCTCCCGCGTGCTTCACTCTAAGTCGGGGAGGAGATCGAGCAGTTTTTCACCTGCCTCCTAGGAGTAAAACTTCCCTTACGGTTACGTGGGGAAGATAAGCAGATACCTAGACCCAGTGAAGCAGAAGTTGATGGGATGAAGTCTCCACGATCGTCACGTGCTGATGACGCAGATACTTCCAGTTGCAATCCGTGGGATCATGGACGCGCACGTCCGTGAAATGCTATTTGGCCAATGCAACTTTACGTCATCTCTCGGAAGTCGATTGGCGTGAGGCAACTCAGAAGGCTACAGGAAGAGATCGTGGTGATACTATGCGAGCTTGAGATGTACTTCCCGCCCGCATTCTTCGACGTTATAGTGCATCTGCTGGTCCATATAGTGGAGGATATCATCCAACTTGGGCCGACGTTCCTGCACAGCATGATGCCGTTCGAAAGGATGAATGGTGTCATCAAAGGATACGTTCGCAACATGTCACGTCCAGAGGGAAGTATAGCTAGGGGCTTTCTGACCGAAGAGTGCATCTGCTACTGCACGAATTATCTAGGCATTGAGAACCCCGTTGGTCTGCCCGTCAACAGGCACCTCGGCAGGCTCGCTGGATGGGGTCACCTTGAGGGTCGCCGCGAAATGCATGTCGACTTAGAGGGTCGACTCACGACTTTGAAAGAGCAAACCTAGTCGTGCTACAACACATAGACGTGGTCGATCCTTGGGTGGTAGAGCACAAAACCTTTATTAAGAAGACGTACAATGACCGAGGCCAACAGAGGACGGACGGAGATATAATCAAAGAGCACAACTCATGTTTCACGCGTTGGTTCAAGCAGAAGCTTCTGTCGTACCCTTTACATGAGGATTCTTCCGCGGAAGAACAACTCATATTCGCCTTGTCACAGGGCGCCGAGCACAACCTGATGACCTATGAGGCGTACGATATCAACGGCTACACATTCTACATCGAGGCCAAGGACATGAAGAGCGATGGTTATCAGAACTCCGGGGTAACGATGGAATCCTACACCGGTAATGACAAGGACAAATACTACGGAAGGATCGAGGAGATCTGGGAGCTGAGCTACGCTGGAGAGAAGGTCCCGATGTTCCGTGTCAGATGGGCGAAGAGCGTCCTAAAAGAAGACCAGTATTTCACCACCATGGTTATACCCGAAGCCAAATCCAAGACCGCGGGCGCAAACGTCACCGCGAAAAATGAGCCATGGATACTGGCTTCCCAAGTTGACCAATGCTTCTTCATTATCGACCCGTCAAAGCCCAGTCGTGTTGTCTTGAGGAGAGGCAAAAGGAAGATCATCGGAATGGATGGAGTAGCCAATGAGCAAGACTTCGACAAGTACGGCGACCCGAGGATCGAACATGACGACGATGATAAAGTAGCAGCATACACCACAAGAAGAAGCAGGACCACCGTACCTAAAGGACGTCCGTTCCACAGAAGAACTCCATTTGCGAAAAAGAAGGGCAAGAAGATTGTGAAGAGATAGCTAGCTAAGATCGATTGTATTTAAATCATAGCCTTGATTTCTCAATTGTATTTCATGGGCACTTTTTGAACTTTCATGAATATTTTTAAATTTCATGGACACTCGATCTCGATCCCCCTCCATCTCGATCGCTATCCCACCTCGCCAGATCCGGTCCCCCTCGCCGCCGAGCACCCCCCGGTCCACCGGCCGCCGCCGCCGACCCCCCCCACCCACCCTTCCCCGACACAACCGCCCCCGCCGACCCCCCCCACCCCTCCCCTACTCAACCGCCGCCGCCGCCCCCCCTCACCCTCCCCCACTCCACCGGCATTACTGTTTGATGATATTTTTTAAAAAATTATTACTGTCTTATAAAAAAATATTACTATTATGATTTAAACAAGTTTGAACATATTTAAACTCAAATAATTATCAAACAGCATTTTAAATGCATAAAAACAATTGTGGAGCCTGGGAATCGAACCCAGGACCTCCTGGTGTGAGAACTGGCTCTGACCAGTCGAGCTAGTAGAGGGAACTTGATGTGGATCAGGTCAGGTGGAAGATAACCTGTTGGCTCGAGCAGAAATCAAAAAAAAAATACTAATGGCGCACCAGGGCGAGGTGCGCCATTAGTATGGATGTACTTATGGCGCACCGAGGGGTGGTCCGCCATAAGTATTGTGCCGCCCCCATCCATATTTCCTCCCCGTCCCAAACCTATCCCCTCTCTCTCCCTCGCCCTCGCCCTCGCTCCCCTTCCCCTCTCCTCTCCCGACGCCGCTGCCCCGCCGCCTCGACGCCGCCCCGACGCCGCCTCGACGCCTCTGCCCCGACGCCTCTGCCCGGCGCCACTGGCCCGCCCTGCAGCGCCGCTGCCCGATGCCTCGACACCGCCCAGCGCGCCTCGGCGCCTCGGCCTCTCGGCGCCGCTGCCCCGCCGCCTCGACGCCGCCTCGACGCCGCCGAGGAGCACAACCTGGCGCAGGCGCACGGCGTGCAGGGCTACCCCACCCTCCTCTTCTTCATCGACGGCGTGCCCAGCGACTACTCTAAACTTCCACTGTGCTGTCAGGGAGCAAGTCAGCAACCATTGCAAGCGGGTTTCTTTGTCATAAAGGTAAAGTTTCACTTAACCCAGTTGTTTTCATTATGATTATACTAAAATGTGGAGTATATATATTTAGACACACGCTTACATCTTGTGTGCTATTTTCCTTGTGTCGTGGAATCTGCTATACAGTTCAAGTCGTTTGCTGAATATAATCATATCCTTCTGCTTATATGTGCAATTTTGCATAGCTTTCATTTTCTGTTTGTTTTTTTACGAAACTAATTCAAATGGTTCTAGCTTCACATTGAGGAACCACGGCTTGGCATTAAATTTCAGAATGCTCTCTCAGTCTTGTTGTGTTGTGCTGATTCTGTTTTTACCCTGATTAATAAAAATGATGATTTATTATTAGCAAAGTGTTTCATACTCCCTCAGTCTCAAAGTTGTACTATAAGGAATTGGCTATGACCCAATGACTCCGAATCGACACATTTCTGTTTTGCCTTGATTATGTCATCTCTTTAATCATCTTTTGAGCAAGTGTCCAGCAGCAACGATCTGGTTAGTCTATCTATGATTCGATTCCACATTTTAGAAGTTGCAGAGGAGATTCCACGTTACCTTGCGAGCTCGCTGTGATGCTGCTTGCCGATCTTGCCGTCTTGAAAGGATGCCGGGTCAATGATCAATTCTGTGTATGATTCATCTAGGCTCAAGTAAAGAGTAGAATGTAGACATGGTTCCAAAGGTGCAACAGCCCCCTTACATTTTTTTAGCCTAGTTATTACTGTATGTACAGTGGCAAGATACATGCTCATTCTATTCTAGCAGCAAGTTTTCTAAATCAAACAAATCTTATTTTTTTCTTTCAAGATACATACATACATACATACATGCTCATGAGTGAGCAGCGAGTTCTTCAAGATACGGATTTTTAAATCATGAGCGAGCAGGGACTTTCTCAAGATGCTCATGTATATATCAAATCAAAGGTCAAGAATTTGGTGCACTGCAGTACTTGCTTTTCCACTGCACTCTCTATACACCTACTAGTAACATGTACCGGTTTTACTCTTGTCGGTATTGCAATCTGAAATGTAATATTACCCTCTGCAATTTCCAAATTTACACAGTACTAGTCTGTTAATACTTGTTTTGAGGGTACTTTTACTTCTTCTTTCCTGAGTTTTATTAATGTAGTTTTACTGTCTTCTATAGGTTTGCACTATGTGTTTTTGTGCCACGTCGCACTTTGGGCATTAGAGGATCTTTTGATCGTGATAATTTCTCCTGGAGACCATTTCTCTTTTGATAAAAAATGCGGTGGGTGGGCCTGTGTCGATGATTCCTTATAGCCCAGCAACCACACTATCTTATACCACTAGGGCAATATATCCATTCGAGGGGGCAGGAGAGGACGATATGTAGGCCCATCTCTGATATCCATTTCCACAATGCTCACCTAGGGAATTTATTAGACATAAATATTAAATGTTGCAACATTTCAAACACACTGAAATATCTTTTTTGTATGCATGCAACATCATTCAAATATTTTTCCCACAGTTTGCCAAAAAAAGGCTGCAAAAAATATCACTATATTTTTAAAAGACAAATGCAACAAGAAAAAAAGTCAAGACAACGTAAGATGACCAAGGCAACAAAAAAGTCAGAAACATCCCATGGTTTCCAGCAATTTAAAAGGAGTTCATTTGGTTCAGTTTCTATAGTGCAGTTAAGAGTATTAGTGCTTACCGTTATTGAGTAAAAAAAGGAAAATACAAGCAATGTGAAAGAATCAGATTACGTGTTGTAGAGAGAAGTTCCTTCATTTTTTTCTAAGTGCACTGCAGTACTTGTTCCTTTGTGCACCATAAGTAAAACTAGCTAATTTTATGAAAATGTATCATGTCACTGTCCGTGACTTTCTCTTTTTAAGTCCACATTCTGTTGGTGGCTCGGTTAACTCCTAGGGTTTTAGCAGTTATGTATATAAAACATTCTGATCCAGTATTGCTTGTAGTGGTTTGTCCAAAATGTTGAATGATACTGCTTGGAGATGCATATATTGCTTCACCTCTTCACATGCCAATGTATTTTCCATGTTGTGATGGAGGCCTTTTTTGCCTTGTCCACCGAGAGGCCCTTGAGTTTGCTGGAATGTCGATTAACTTCCGTTCCAGCAAATTTGTGTACTCCATATGTCCTATTTTCAGCAAAGGTCATGCTGAAATTTTCCGTGAATTTTAGCATGACTTTGCTAAAAATAGGACATATGGGGTACTTGTGACTAATGCATGGGCCGGGGTACTTGTGACTAATGATGAAAGCTTAGGCTTTTAGGGTGCCTCGGCGTCGAAAAACCCTCAATGATAAAAGCTTAGCTTTTAGGATGCCTCGGTGTCAACAAACCCTAAATGATGAGACCATGATCTTGTTCCTTGACAATAACCAACTTTTTGACCAAACTTTGTTCCTATTTAGAGAGAAACATGGCCAACAACGATGAGGCCGGGGTTGAGGCGGCAAGGCATTCAGGAGCTGTCCCAGGAGATGGAGGAACAACCTCACTTGTATGAGGACGCCGCCTTCCCCACCGATCCCGAGACCAGCGATGGTACCGCCGAGGATGACCCCACCGATGCCACCACCGATGGTGCCGCCGAGGATGCCACCACTGATGATGGCGGCGCACGCACAGATGGCAGCCAATAGAAGAGGCAACGGAAGGACCGGCGCCCGACCGTGCTCCGCACCCTCAAGGAGGAAGTTACTGAAGTGGACTCCGACGGGAATCCAACGGCGCCCGAACGAATAGTCAAGGGGTACTCACTTCAGCTCGGGTGCATTCTCCGGAGCACCGTCTCGATCAACACCGAGAACCTGAGGCATCCTGACCGAGGGAATTTGCGCAACCTCCTCTTCACGAAGCTGCACGAACGATACAAGTTCCCCGCTAAATTTGAAAACACAAGCCTCAAAGGGAATAAAGTGAACAATGCTGCCCTCACGAAGATGAGCAAGGCCCTGTCTACTTGGAAAAGCAATGTGAAGAGAATGATCGAGAAAGGTGAGAGTTATGAGAAGATCAAGGAGAAAAATCCTTCGATCACCGAAGATGACTACAACGACTTCAAGATCAATTGCTCGAGCACCGCAAACTCCCAATCAAGTCGGTGGGGAAAGAAATGCGGGAGCTGAACTTAGGGGAACACACACTGTCCCGGGCGGGTTACAGAGTGGCGGAGCCTATATGGGACAAGGAGGAGGCGGACCGTGCCGAGCAAGGCCTACCGCCTCTCTTCGATAAATACGGTGACAAGCAGACCAGGAACTTTGTCAGGGCCCGGTACAAGAAGGACCCGAAAACAAAGGAGCTTACCACGGATCCGAAGACCAGGGCGCTTGAGCTTGTTCTGGTAAGGAATACACCCCCGCGTAATTAGCTCCATATGGTTGCATTCTAATTAATGAAGCCAAATTTCTAAATGGTTCACATTCCTTCCGCAGGCGACTGAAAGCAGTAGCGCGGGGTCGACTAAGAGCAACCCTTGGGACACCACTCTAAATAGGGCGTTGAATGTAATGAAGAACAAGGATAAGCTCAGTAAGCCGACGTCAGCTGGTCGTGTGGCCGGCAAAGGCTTGTCGACAAAATGGTCGTCATACTATAACACTGGTGGGCGAAAGGAGAAAAAGACCAGCTCGGAAAGCCAGGCGCGAGGTTCAAGAACTCAAGGCACAGGTGGCGCGGATTCCGGAGATTGTCCAAGAGCAAGTGCAACAACAACTCGGAGCAACGATCACCGCCATTGTGCCTACCTTGATCGAGGGGTTGAGTGTGTGGATTGCGGGCGGCCAACAGGGGCCGCCCCCGATTCCTAGCTTCACGGCCAGCAACTCGCTGAACGCGATGGCGGGGCCATTGGTGTCTCCGGCGGAGGCGGCATTGGTGTCTCCGACGCCGGCACGGGAGCTTAATGCACCCGGGTGTACGTCGCCGCCACCTCTGCAGCAAGCGCCCCTCCGTCAATCTGCACGCCGCCGTTGGCGGTGCCTCGACATTAGCCGAGCTCGGCGCCATCATCACGGTAACTAATTAAGCCTCTCTCGCCGAGGACTTCATCTCCTTGCCTTTGTTGGGCATCCCCGACGCCCTACATGTTTTCGCAGGGCGCCGCCAACGCGTGCACTCTCACGCACCGTGAACAACGAGTTGGTCGATGTCGCCAAGGGCAAAATCGTTCAACCGGCAACCCCTTGTTCCACGGTACCCAGATGCCACCCAACTTGTTTAGGGTTCAACTGGTTCGGTGCTGCCTGCTGCGACGAGTTGTTACCTCCGATTCGACCCGCTGGGCTGACGATGATGACGTGATGACCCTCGGCCGCTTTGCTGAGCTGGCCTCGCTTTGGCGAAGAGCCAGATTCGTTTGGGGCGGGGACACCACCCCAAAGACAACACCGCCAGTCGTGCCGGCGCCAAGTCGGCCCCATGGCAAGACCGCCGGAACGATGCCGGACATCCCTATGCCACTGGATCCAAACATGCATATGGCACAGGATCAGAACGACGACGTCGACGATACATTTGGCAACGTCGATCAGTACTTTGTCGATCATGGGTACGGTGGCGACTTCATGGGGCCTCCTTCTCAAGAACCCAACCCAACAAAAGACGCGGCGCGATCTAGCTGGTACCGCGGAGAAGCCAAGTTGCAACAGGCGTAAATGCGCGTTCAGCTCTCGAGAGACGCCTCCGACTGCCGACTTCACCGAGCCTCAGATAGGTGAGGTGCGAAATATTATTAGCCCCAACACACTCAAGAAGGCGGTCTGTGAGCAGAACTCGGTCCCATTACAGGAGAAGAAGAAGGCACGCAAAAGAAAGACTAACAAGGGTGCGGGCCAGCCGGCACCGAGTATGATCCGTGCTCGGGGACGGGCCACCTTCACCGAGGATATCTCGAGGAGGGTGCATGTGGCGGGTAGGGCGATGCTACCGACAAATATGCTCAATGCTGCAACCGGTGCTACACGGAGTCTGCATGACAGTGTTCTTTCTTTGGAGAAGCGGCGTCTCAGAGAGAAGGATGTGGCATACCCGGTTTTCGCGGCCAAGGTGCCAGAGGGCAAGGGCTTTGTGGATTACTCCATCGGGCGTACGATCGTCCTGCGGTTTGATGACATCCACGCTATGTTAAACCTTCATCCGCTGCACTACACCTTCGTTCGGCTATTTTCGCTGCGTATGGAGATGCGGATCATTCGCGACAAGACCCCGGACATCGTGATAGTCGACCCCTTCTACATGCATGCCAAGATCTTGGGAAGCGCTGGGGACCGGCAAGTCGCGAGTTCTTACCTCGAAGGCGTCATTCTGGCAAACCAATATAAGGATAACTTCCTCGTGCCTTACTTTCCCGAGTAAGTCCTCCCCTCAACCCGCCCGTAACATATGAATTCTTAGATTTCGATCGTTTTTCTTTAAACATTTCGTGTTTTCTGCAGTGACACACATTGCACGCTCATCCTCCTAAGCCTCAAATATTCCATGGCCACGTATTTCGACCCGGACCGTCGATTGACGTAGACTACACAAATGTCAAGAAGGTTCTTGATGATGTTCTCCCCGGCTATGCCAAATCTGGAGGCACCTTCACCAGGCCTATTCGTAAGTAGGCAAGAACGTTTTCTCCCACAATACGACGTTCTGCTGCGTCAAACAGCCGCCTGGTGGTCAGAAGGGTGCCTACTACGCCATCCATCACATGCGGGCGATCGTACGGGACCATCATCAACTTCTGCTACCGAGTAAACTCGAAGAATCGGCCGCGAGCGTGTCGGCAATCCAGGACGCGGACATCAGACAAGAATTCTTTCGCATCCAGTCGGAGTTTGCGGAAATCATCCATCAAGATGTCCTTCGTACCTCGGGGCAGTTCTACCTCAGAAATCAACCGTCCAACGGTGACATCGACACAATGCTACAAATGCAGGCTGACAACGCCCATTATTTCATGACTCCCACGGTGAGCGGCGGCTTCATCCACGCTCCGGTCCCTTGAGTCGAGTCGAAGCCAGTGATCTTGTGTCTAGTTCTGAAACATCGATTGGCTCATGTTGTAATTAAACTTTAATGAACTTGTAGTATGTCTCTTTGGTTTCGAGAGTCGTTCAACTTAGATGTAATCGATGCTATTAATGTCTTGCTTTTCTCTTCCGATCGTTACATTTGCATACTTATATATTGCTTATGTCTTGTCTGTGAATTGGTACTAACGTTTCATTTGGCTAGTGCATAGCGATGCCGTCGTATGTCGTGTACAAGGGTAAGGTTCCCGAGTCTCGACGACTGGGAGGAGTGTCGGAGACAGGTTCACCGATTCAGCGGTAACAGTTACAAAGGGTACACCACTAGGGCTGAGGCCGAATCTAGATACGCCCGCTATCTAGCGGGAGAGGGGAGGGAGCGTTGGAGGAACCGGATGAAGACAAGTTTCATCTTGATGATGCTCATCGTGATGACCGCATCTCTCTTCTATGTGAAGGTAGTTTAGATGGACTTATAATGTGAAGACAAACTCGCTACTCGCGGTCTCGAGACTTGTAATATAATGTTCTATCTTTGTTCGGTCTTTTCAATTCGGAGACTAATATGATGAATTGTATTCGGAGACTAATATGATGAATTGTATTCAGAGACTAATCTTCTATTGTATTCGATGAATCTGTTGTTGATGTGTGCTGTCTATATTTTGTCCAATTGTACATTTTGTAACCTGTGCAAAAAACAGAAAATAAAAAAATAAAAAAACCCTAATATTCATACTAATGGCGCATCACATCACAGTGCGCCGTTAGTATGCCAAAGGATACTAATGGCACATCATTAAACAGTGCGCCATTAGTATGCCGAAGTTACTAATGGCGCATCTTGTTGTTGTGCGCCATTAGTATGCCAAAGCACCTGGGTATACATGGCCCCCTGGGAGGCATTACTAATGGCGCACTGTTGTATATACTAATGGCGCATCTGAGGTCCGCCATTAGTATACCAGATACTAATGGCGCACCAGTGGTGCGCCATTAGTAAAATATACTAATGGCGTGGCACTAATGGCGCACCACTAATGCGCCATTAATGGCCAAATTAGGTGCGCCATTAGTAGGTCTTTTCCTAGTAGTGATTATTGTAATATACATGTGTACTTTCAATTATGACACGATATTAGTTGAGTCTGATTTTTTATGCCATGTAGAAATTGTTATTTTCGAACACAGAATAACAGTCCATATGTTCTTCAAATTTATTACGGACAATTATTGTTTTTGACTATTGATTATAGATAAATTCTTCCTAGACAAGCATAAAAACCAATATTAATATGGTTTCACTCTTCCTAGGGCACTTGAAGCAAGCACATTATGAAAGGATCGACCAGGAGCAATCTGATATGCATCGGTGGTGATGAAAGTAAAACTCCAATATATCCTCTAACAGGACTTTAGTATTACCTATGATGGACGTCACAGATCACCTATTCTAACACTGGCAAGTACCCGACGGTATATGATGCCACCACCTCCTGTGATGTACTGTGTAAACTACCGTATGATCTCCCTCTACTTTTGTATACACGTCCCCTTTGGCACGTCTATTCATCCTTTTGTACTCAATATCTACAGTGCATAAACATTGCATCCTTTAATTTACACTGTATTTGAACATTGCATTGGCTATGGAGATGTGTTGTACTACAGTTTTGGTATCCATCGATGATGCCTTGCTCCTATTTTCTTCTTTCTTTTATTTTGTTATCCTGATTGACCACGTATGCTAAGCCCGGCTTTCTACCAAATTGACCATTACTTGCTTGGCCACATCGTTGGGACGGGCACCCTCGTGCCAAGGCGCGATGCCCATCTAGTATGACATTAGAGTGTGACCTGAATGCCGCGCCTCCTTGCTGATGTCATGGCTGATGATGTGGCGCAGAGATGGTCGCGCCATAGGACCAAACTCGTCACATTCGCAAGATAATTTTCTGGTTTTCATTTCGCTGGGCTTAGAGCATCTCCAGCCGCGCCCCCAACAGGCCCCTCAGGACCCTTATTCGGCCCCAGCGACCAAAAAACGGCCCAGCCGCGCCCCCAGGGTCTAGTTTTTCGCCAGTTTGGGCCGAAATAACAGTCGGCAAACTCGAGCCGAACCCAAGCCCCTGGGGATCGCCTGGGGGCGCTGGCCGAAGTGAAAAGGTGTGTGGGACCGCTCTGTCGGCAAGAGAAGACCCTTTTCCCGCTGATCCCCTTCTTTCCCCCCCTTCATTTCCGTCCATTCCCCCTTCTCCCGCCATTCTCCTCCCTCTCCCCTCCATCCGGCCGCCATGCCGCCGAAGAAGTTCGCCGCCCCTCGCCCTGCTACCGATGCCGACGCCACCCAGCCGAAGTAGAGGAAGCCGAGGGCGCCGCCATCCAAGCCCCCGGGCATGTCAACCGCCGACTGGAGGGCTGAGGTTCAGCGCCGGGAGGTTGTCACCACCGACCAGCGGAACAGGCTCAACGCCTAGAAGGATTGGGACAGGGCGGCGGCGGCGGCTACGGCCGCGTCAGAGCAGGCAGAACGCGCGGCAGAGCGAGCAGAGGCGTCTCCCGCGGGGATGATGAATCCGCCCCCACGGCCCGCACGTTCCCTGGAGCCAGCAATGCGTCGGGTCACTGGCCGGCTTCTCGTCGTCCACACACCCCTAGGGGTGCACGCCATTGCCTGGCTACGCCGAAGGCGACACACACGTCGGGTTCAACCCGAACGTCACCTTTCAACATGGACACCCAGCCCAGCGCACGTCCTCTCCCGCGTTCACCGGCGTCCAGTACCCCCCGTACACATACTCACCGCTGGCTTACGCATCCTCCCCGATGCCACCTCTGCGCCGTGGCATGCTGCTCTTCTCGCAAGCATCATCGTCGCATCTCAGCAACACCGACGGCATGGAGGCCGACATGGACCGCGGCTCCAACGCCATGTCCAATCATTGGGCGCCCATCCAAACGGCATGCAGGAAATGGCATGAGATCGTTGATGAGGTCGCGGCTCGCCCGGAGAGCGGCGCCAGCTACGAGAGTCAGGTATGACGCCGGTCTCTCGCGCCACTTTTCGCCGTGTGCATCGCCGGCTCACCAGTTCCTCGGCGCAGATGGTCCGGATGTTCGCCATGTATCGCCAGGACAGCAGTTCCGACCAAGATTTCAATGTCCTCCACGTGTTCTCCCGGATCGAGGAGTGCGAGAAGTGGGCGGATGTACGGTGCACCCTCGCCAAGGCCAAGGAGACGTACAAGCCGGACGTGCCCACACCTGGCGCGGCAGAAGGGCGCCCAGACGGCAACAAAGGAGCCAAGGCGGCGAAGGCCACGGCGCCGGCTACCGCTCGTCTGCAAGAGTCCATCGAACACTGCATCACCGACGCCACGACCTGCGCCGCGCAAAGGGAAGAGAAAACCGCGTCGCCATGGTCGGTGTTGATGGCAGACATGCTCCGGACCAATGCCGCCACGAAAAAGAGGAACACCGACCTGGCTTTCCTGATTGGGGGGGGGGGGAGGGGGGACATGTCGGCGATGGACGAGCAGGTCAAGGCGTGGTTCATGGTGGAACGTGGCTTCATCCTGAACCAGATCCCGTCGACGGCAGCGCTAACTCCCGCGCCGACCCCAACGCCACCACCAAGCCCGAGCGATGCCTCCACGACGCACAGCACAGAAGCCGCGCCGATGCCGACCAGCGCCTCCACGACGCCCAGCACAGAAGTCGCGCCGACGGCGACCAGCCTGCGCACGCCGACTCCCGCCGGTCCGACGCCGGAGGACGGCGCCGCCATTTGATGCATTGCCTATGCGTCCTTCTTTTTGAACGCCAAACTTTCAAGTTATTTTGTCGCCAACCTGTGGCATGGTGATCGCCGGACTTGTGTCATTTTTTTTAGTAGCGGAAAATGTCATGTTTGAATTTAAACGGCTTGGGGCTGGCCCCTGGGGACGTGACTGGGACCTAGATCGCCCCCATTGCATAAAAAGTGCCGGGCGATGGCTTGAAATAGCGCCAGCCGCTGCGCTTGGGGGCCGAACGAGTGAAGTTGCTCTTATATGCATGCACGAATAGGCAGTAGGCATATAGAACGATCAGAGAGGAGGGAAATTAAGCAGATCGATTCATCCCCTCACATGGTTCCAAAAAAGGGAGAAAAGGCACGACGGGCTACACCTACACCGTGCGTGCCTTGCTTCGCTTTCTCATCTCTAGTAAAGCAAACTAAAGGCACTAGTCGTCAACCCGTGCATTCGCACGAGTTAGCCAATAAACTGTATGTACTAATAGAAATCTACTTAGTTGTAGTTAACACAAAATGTCATTTACTTGTCAACCTAGTTGTTTTATCAAGCAAAATGTTCTAGTTACTACACATAGTTTATTTAAAACAAAAAATATTGTATTCAATATGATATTATAAAACTGTGATTTTTGAAGTAGCACAACACTTCAGAGACATACCTGAATGCCAAGTAATGTTTCCCCATCACTTCTAACCTTTAAGTGCTTTTTTGCATAGGAACGTAGTGCGACCTATTGGTTCCCTTGGACTACTGCCCTTTGACTAACAATATTTGAATATATCTAGCTAGTCACGAACGGAGACTTCAATGCTCTATCAAAACATTTCTTCTTAAAGCCAACCCATATTGGTTGGAGCATTTGATTGCAATATGAGTGATTGCTACTCCCTCTGTTCCTAAATATAAGCCGTTTTAGAGATTACAAAACTGTGTGATTAGTTTTTGGCTGGTCTATAGCTTAGTAGTCAAAAATACTTAGCCAACTGTCTGCATTAGAAACTAATATAACAAACTATATATTACAGTAAAAACAGAGTAGATCATTGATAAATCATATGAGACATCTTCCATATGGCAAGGATGCGCTTTTGAATGCGCTTTTGGATATATAGGAAAAAGTCTAGGGAGAGGAGAACTAATCAGTCATGAATAGTTTTGACATTTCCCCTTGATTTCCATTAAACTGACTCTGTAGTAAAAATCATGAAATGATGCTACTATTTGGGAATACATTTACAGAAAAGCATTGACTTCTTCGTTGTGGTTTTAAGGATGGCTATGCATAGCTGATCGCACAAAACAGTTGATAATCTAAAGTAAAACCATGTGAAATGTTGTGCCCATGTATCATGTGAAAATGTTGTTCATCAATGCATAGCTAAGGAAATCTGAGCCAATAATATAATCTTAGAATAAACCAACATTAAGCCTCACTCCTGGATGCCCAAGAAGATGTTATAAATCAATGTACCTTGTTCCATGATTTCCTGCCACTCAGCATAAGCACCAAGGAAGAAATGTTAGGTGTATGTCCAAAGGATAAAATGATGGCAAGTTGTTATACTGTATTCACCTTTTCCATTCCAAATTGTTTCTACAAATCATGTCTAGTATTATATCTCTCACAAATTTCCAACAATTTAATTTATATGTAGAGTTAACTTGGGCTACTTGATAACATGTAACTAATTGCTGAATTTGGTGGAATGTTAATTGCGAAATCAAAACTCAGTAAATTGATATATCTAAAAGAGGCAGAGATTTTACATATGTTTGGTGTGATGTACACCTACCTAAAGTTAGAAGTTTAGGAACAAATCAAGCAAAAAACACATTGCTTTGATCACACCACACATATAATGTTACCTTACACACATGTAACTTATTAAAATACCATGCCTAGAAGTAGCTTGATATAGGATCGTTGACCACTTATTGAATGCACAGAGAGGACATCATGAGATTTTTGTAGAAAGGGCAACAAAATATAAGTCCCATCAATAATTTTCGGCTTTTGACTACTAAATTATATAATGGAAAACAAAGTAGTTTACTTGTCAAATATTTTCGGACTTCCGTATCTGGAGGGTACCCTATATTCATATAAAGGAGATATATAAAGTCATACAGGTATATGGAAGGTTAAAATCACTCACCTTAAGCACATCCATCATTGTAGGCTCATACTTTACCAAATAACTTTTAGACGAATTTGAAAATGACCAATTCTTCTGCCAATCACAGCTGCGACAACCTGTCATACACATGGGCATCTCAAGTGACAGAACCATAGCCCTGGCACTCGGCATGTACTATATATATTATCAACAGCCTATTACACATTCAGAGGCTATTGATGCAAAAAGTATAATATTTCTCCAAATAATTACTTGCTTGAGTGGTCAAAAAAAGCACTTGCGTACGTGAGCAAAATAAACTGTGTTACAAACCAGAACAAACCTAATTAGGATATCTGGGTGAGACCAAGCAAATCCAGTATTGATTAATTACTTGTTACCATTGTCCCCAACCGCCCAATACTATTAGACATCTGTGTTATCACCATGCACGTCCAAGGCTCCAGTGACTCTGCAACTCCATCTGATCCCACACGTGCCACTTCTTCCATTACATGGTGCAAATCCAGCTCTTCAGTATATGTACCTACCGTTGTAAGAAAACAAATACAACTTCCCATATCAGTGTATGTACTTATTATATATACCCACTTTTGTAAGAAAAGAAATACAAAATCTTCTAGTATATTTTTCACTAACTCCTCACAAATCACAACAGGCTTGCTGCTCGGCATGGTATATATACTTCTCATCTCTATCTTGCTAGTAATGCAAGCCTGTTGTTCCAAATCGAGTGGCATAGATGGCCATGCATCAGGAAAGCATGTTCTCAGTGTGCATGCCATATCTGATAGCGGTGGGGACAAACGTTCAAGGCGCACATCAGCGAGGTAAGAGCTGCAGGTCAGTCGTCTAGAAAGGCAGAGGGCAGTCGTCGTGACGCCATGGCGCACGGACAGAGAGCTGCGTCATTGGGTTGTGGCACCCATAGCGATTAGGCAGTAGCGTGAGGAGACGTTCTTCGTCATGGCGGAAGCAACACTTCCACTTCGTCGTGGTCGGAAGCAGTCCACAGCAGACTGCCGTCGTTGCCAGTGCCATGTGGTCGTTGGCCCTTTTTTCTTTTTTCCGAGGAAGATAGACCGCCGTTCTTGCCGTTGCCATCATTTTTGTTTATGAGGCGGCTATAGATGAGACGACACATAATTCTGAAGATCAGCGGCAGGTGATGATCTGTCCGCATAGAAATTAAACATACAGGGAGACATCAAAGTTAGGATCAGGTGGTCAGTAAGGATTTAGGAGTCGGCTTCAATCCGTTCAGACCTAATTTCTCAGTCGTAGCTATTGATCCGTGCTTACATACGGTCCTGCTCGGACGCTCTAGGGGCAGGCGGCCAAATCTGAAAGTCATGCTGTTGGATTTGTTAGTCGCGTACCTGAAAGTCGTGATGCAATGAAACGGACGAAGATTGAAAGATAGAGCGACTGGATTAACTGGAGTAGTGCCATGCTATGAATCCTACGATGTGGCTAGCAAGGGGATCGAGAGAGACACGTGGAGAGGCGAGGAGAGGCGGCGGCGGAGGATACACATTTACACAGGGAGATGCAAGGGGAAGCGGCGGCGGAAGGAGATTGTCGCTGGGTCGCTGAAGCATGCATGGTGTTGTTTTACGTAGTAGATTGAATCAGGCGGCGGCGGAGGAGACACATGGAGAGGCGAGGGGAGGCGGTGGCAGAGCGAGATTGTCGTTGGGTCGCTGGAGGATGCATGGTGTTGTTTTACGTAGCAGATTGAATCTGACTTCATGTCTGCCATGAACAGTTTTTTTTTCTGTAAAGTGCAATGGACAGATTTTTTGACGTACATCGCATCAGGTCAGATTTACGTGCATCTTGATCAGATTGGCTCTTATTTTTTCCACCAAGCAACCGCCAGGTTAAGATAGCTTGATCACATAGATCAAGCGATTAATTTAATTTTGATTTTGTGGTCAGGTTAAGATAGCTTGATCACATAGATCAAGCGATTAAGTTAATTCTGATTTTGTGGTCCAACCGTGAAAAGGTGTGCTCTCGCTAGATTGATTCGCGGAGGCAGACCAACCGTGAAAGGATTATTTTAGTTCTCTTGGAAAAAAAAGTGTGGCTTAATCTACACCGTAATAACTCGGCTCCACCAGATTAACGGCTCCTAATTACTGATTAACGTGGTAATTTCTTGGAAGCCTGTAATTAATATAGGTATAGATAGATGGTACACAAATTTGAAAAAGTTTGCATTCCCATATACGGATATATAGGCATAACCGATGGCTGAAGACGAAGCAGAATAACTTCCACTAGTATAATACCATTTCCTCCTGTCTAAAATATAGTATACTTGATGTTTTAGGACACCGACAAAGTTCTAATATATGACACTTTGAACATCACTTTGTGTGCAAGTAATTTTTTCGTCAGATTGCCGTCTTTCATTAGAGGTGGTCAAACTTTGAGATATTTGGCTGTTAAAAACGCTAAATAGACATACATTTTTAGGTCGGCTCATGCTCCTCTTTTGAGAGGAGTATTCATGGAGGAAATACTTAACGATACCAAGCCTTAGTTGACACTGTTGTAAGATTACAAAGGAGTGGAGTTTTCCTCATAACATTAAAAAGTTATTATTCTATTTTGTCATTAAAATTCATTCCTAGACTCTGTTTGCAATGAGAGAGAAAAAAGAGATGTTTATTGAAAAAGTAGTGATTAATGACAAGAGGAGAGGCACTATCCACATCTAATTGTCCTGTTTGTTCCTGTTACACGTGGGTATGTGTGCATCACAAGATATAGTTTAAACCACCTCAATAACCCGTTCAGGAAAGTTTGACACACCCTCTCTCCTCCCCCCCCCCCCATCTCTCTCTCTCTCCCTCCCGTGTGCGCGCGCGAGTACGTAGAGATGATCACAACTTGTCGTTTTCCACTAGGATCATAGCGAAGACTTTCGATTGAGATGTTACCGTACAAGCTTTCAGTATGTCATATTTAAACTACCAGATAGATCCACTTTCGATACAATAATAATATGTAGTACAATCTTTTATGTCTTGTTATACTCCGTCCTCCTAAATATAAGTCTTTTGAGACATATTAATATGAACTATATTCGGATCTATGTGTAAATTCATTCATTTTGCTCCGTATGTACTTCATATTAGAATCTCTAAAAAGACTTATAGTATTTAAGAACGGAGGGAGTACAACATAAGCAATGATCACCGTATAATGAAAACTTTGTGACCTTCTGAATGTTGTAAGAGCATCTCCAGCCGCACCCCCAAAAGCCCCCAGAGCCACTTTTTGTGTGCCGGCAATGTAAAAGGGCAAAAAACGGCCCAGTCATGCCCCCCAAGCGCCCCCAAGACCTCAAAATAGCACCGGCGAATCCATGCAAAACCCGGCGCCCTGGGGGGCTGTTGGGGGCGCCGGCGAAAGCAACAACCAATCATATTCCCCCACGCGTCCTTTTTCTTGGCCCATCCAATCACTTTTTGCCTGATAATTGTCCTAAGGGCACCAACGGCTGGGAAAACATACTCGTGTTTCATCCGACTGCCCCCCAAGACGTGCTACTTTTGGCCCGACGATTGTCCTAGGGGCCTCCAATGGTTGGAGATGCTCTAACATATCCTTATGTTTTACTTGGATACGAAGATACTACAACCTGGTTTATGCCTTGAGACAAGACATCTGAGCACGGAGCAGTAGCTACAAATATTTTTATGTTCTCAGCAGAGCAGATTGGACGAACCTTGAGCAACGTGCGCCCACGTGACAGTTGGACCTTGCAACGACAACGTCCACTAGTAGAAAAGGGCCTATTGTCCCGGTTCGTAAGGGCCATTTGTCCCGGTTTTGAAACCAGGACTAAAGAGTCGGTACTAATGCCCTTGACCTTTAGTCCCGGTTCTTACACAAACCGGGACAGATGGGCCTCCACGTGGCCGGAGCAGCAAGCCCAGGCAGGAGGCCCTTTGGTCCTGGTTGGTGGCACCAACCGGGACCAATAGGCATCCACGCGTCAGCATTTCAGGTGCTGGGGTTTTTGTTTTTATTAGGGGGGGGGGGGTTAGGGGGTTTTGGGGGGTTAATTTAGGTGTTTCATATATTGTGTTTGCTAGCTAATTAATAGAGAGAAGTGTCCTCTCTTATCTCCGTGCTTGGTCGATGCTACGTACTATACGTATAGAGAGGACTAGACACGCTAGCTAGTAAGCAAATGAAGAAAACAGAAGATCGTCATGAACATATGCATACAGAGAGAAGTGATATCGACCACCTCTCCTTCTTTGAGAGATTGGTCGAACAACAAGTTCTCGTATATCTATCCGACGCTACTAGCTACATATATACAATATAAGTATCTCTTACAATATAATCTCCTAATTAAAAACAAACTGATCAGGGTCCATATGGTATTCTCCGTCTTTAGCGATCACGTTGTCAAGAAGGAATGCCGCCAATTCCTCTTGAATTCCTCGCATACGATCTGGTGGTAGGAGTTCATCCCGCATCCGAAATATCTAATTTGAAGAAGGGGGTCAATACATATATATGAATAAATGAAACTGAACACAAATGATGGTAATAAAATAAAATTGTGAATATTATTATTTACACACTTCATATTGTTTGTCGAGTAGCCCGCTCACAGGTCGTGGTGGCGGATGGACTCGCAAATGTAGTATCCACAGTAATCATTCCCTTGTTCCTGCCACAACCACTTTACAAGAAATAGAGGTCAATCAAACTGATAATTAGCAAGCCTGCTAAATGGTATTGATGAAACTAGCGCTTGAATCACTAGGAGATGTGTGGAACATGCTACTATCGTACTTACTTTCGGGTGTCTAAATTGCAGCTTCTTCGGCAGTCCCGGAGTTTTTGAGGTGAATTTTTTCCAAACTCTGCCAGACAAAGAAAACAATTACTTGATATCAGGAAATGAACATAGTTGCCAATATGGTGCGATAATGATCGATTTAACTTACTTCCCTAGAATTTCAGTCATGCCCGCATACTCCTTGGGATCTTTTCGTCTCGAGTCTAAGTCGGTTACTAGTCCCTGCTCAAGTTTAATCTCTAGGAGAATATAGTGGAACCTACGCACGCATGCATAACTCATCAATTACATTACTATAACCTCGACTAATAAGGGAAACCGAATATGCAAAAAATAGTAACACTCACTTGAATTCGTAAGGGAAGAGTATTATAGCTTTGTTTTGATTTAGTATAAACGATTGTAGCAGCTTGGCCTCGGTATCTCTGGCCTGAAATTCAACCATATATGCATCTATGAGATTTGTGTTAATGAACCCAATATCACCGATTTGTCTTTTCTTCAATTCGGCGATCTTCAATCTGCATAATATATATAGTGAGGATAATTAAAAAATACATGCAATGAAATATATATAGAGACTTAATGACAGAAGTAGTACTACTTACAGGCAGTAGCAAGTGATCATTAATTTATGGAGGGCCTTCAGATTGAAAAACGCGAAGAACTCCTCAAATGGAACATTCAACACTTCAATTCCAACGAGGTCATACTCCTTTCTAACTCTCAGCGTCAAAATATTCCTCCCCTCAGACTCTCTGCAGGTTTTCATGTACCAATCATGGAATCTTCGCATCATCGTTGTTAGAGATCTTTCATCTTTGACGAGAGGCTTCCCGTACACGTATTTGTGTTCGTCCACCTCCAAGAAATCATAATGTACATCGTCGGGCAGGTAATCTTTAAGATTGTTATAACCGGGCACCATCCCAGCCGGATCATTAGCGACGATATCGCTAGACACCTGCAGCGGGGGGAACGATTGGTTCGCTTGTTCGCCGCGCTGGGCAACTTTTTTCCCAGCTCGTAGTTCTGCTAACATTTGACCACCGACAGTACTTCCCGACCGCGACGCTTCCATAAATGACTTCGTAAGAATGCGCTCATAGTTGCCTTTCGCTGGAGACTTTGGTGGTTTCTTCAGGGCAGCCAGAGTACGCGTCACTTTTACCGGATCTACCTTCTCCTCCGAAGGTGGATGTTTCTTTGCTTTCACCCCTTCAAAGAAGTTCTTCACTTCGGCTTGCATGATCTGCGTGTTTTCCTCCATGGTCCCCTCGTATGGTAACTTCTCTGGAGTCTTCAGATAAGGACCGAATTTGTATTTCCTCCCGGCTCTGGCTTTACTGCTAGACACCGGAGCAGACGTAGCGGCTGCGACTGTCTTTCCTTTCTTACGATGAGGAGGAGAATGACTACGATGCACCGGAGCAGCCGGAGCGGCGGCAGGTCTCTTGATCCGCCCTTGTTGACGAGGCGGAGAAGGAGGATGCTGGCTGCTCGGGCGCACCGGCCCAGGAGGAGAAGGAGGCGGAGTGCTGCCACGCGCCGGAGAAGGAGGTTGAGTGCCCTGTGTTGGGGAACGTTGCAGAAAATAAAAAAATTCTACGCTTCACCAAGATCAATCTATGAGTTCATCTAGCAATGAGAGAGAGGAGTGCATCTACATACCCTTGTAGATCGCGAGCGGAAGCGTTCAAGAGAACGGGGTTGAGGGAGTCGTACTCGTCGTGATCCAAATCACCGATGATCCTAGTGCTGAACGGACAGCACCTCCACATTCAACACACGTACGGTTGGGGAAGACGTCTCCTCCTACTTGATCCAGCAAGGGGGAAGGAGAGGTTGATGGAGATCCAGTAGCACGACGGTGTGGTGGTGGATGCAGCAGCGATCTCGGCAGGGCTTCGCCAAGCTTCAACGAGAGGAAGAGGTGGTGCGTGGGGAGAGGGAGGCTCCAAGAGCATGGGTGCGGCTGCCCTCCCTCCCCCCCTCTTTATATAGGCCTCCTAGGGGCGCCCCTAGGAGATGCAATCTCCTAGGGGCGGCCAGGGGTGGCTTGCCCCCCAAGCCAGGTGGAGGCAATCCCACCCCTAGGGTTTCCCAACCCTAGGCGCAGGGGGGGCCAAGGGGGGGCGCACCAGCCCACCAGGGGCTGGTTCCCCTCCCACTTCAGCGCATGGGGCCCTCCGCGATAGGTGGCCCCACCCGGTGGACTCCCGGGACCCTTTCGGTGGTCCCGGTACAATACAAGTGACCCCCGAAACTTTCCCGATGGCCGAAACCTGACTTCCTATATATAATTCTTTACCTTCGGACCATTCCAGAACTCCTCGTGACGTTCGGGACCTCATCCGGGACTCCGAACAAATTTCGGGTTACTGCATACTCATATCTCTACAACCCTAGCGTCACCGAACCTTAAGCGTGTAGACCCTACGGGTTCGGGAGACATGCAGACATGACCGAGACGCCTCTCCGGTTAATAACCAACAGCAGGATCTGGATACCCATGTTGGCTCCCACATGCTCCTCGATGATCTCATCGGATGAACCACGATGTCGAGGATTCAAGTAACCCCGTATATAATTCCCTTTGTCAATCGGTACGTTACTTGCCCGAGATTCTATCGTCGGTATCCCAATACTTTGTTTAATCTCATTACCGGCAAGTCACTTTACTCGTACCGTAATGCATGATCCCGTGACCAGACACTTGGTCACATTGAGCTCATTATGATGATGCATTACCGAGTAAGCCCAGAGATACCTCTCCGTCATACGGAGTGACAAATCCCAGTCTTGATTCATGCCAATCCAACAGACACTTTCGGAGATACCTGTAGTGTACCTTTATAGTCACCCATTTACGTTGTGACGTTTGGCATACCCAAAGCACTCCTACGGTATCCGGGAGTTGCACAATCTCATGGTCTAACGAAATGATACTTGACATTTGGAAAAGCCTTAGCTAAGCGAACTACACGATCTTTGAGATATGCTTAGGATTGGGTCTTGTCCATCACATCATTCTCCCAATGATGTGATCCCGTTATCAATGACATCCAATGTCCATAGTCAGGAAACCATGACTATCTGTTGATCAACGAGCTAGTCAATTAGAGGCTCACTAGGGACACGTTGTGGTCTATGTGTTCACACGTGTATTACGATTTCTGGATAACACAATTATAGCATGAATAATAGACTATTATCATGAACAAAGAAATATAATAATAACCATTTTATTATTGCCTCTAGGGCATATTTCCAACAGTCACCCACTTGCACTAGAGTCAACCATCTAGTTACATTGTGATGAATCGAACACCCATAGAGTTCTGGTGTTGATCATGTTTTGCCCTAGCGAGAGGTTTAGTCAACGGATCTGCTACATTCAGGTCCATATGTACTTTACAAATATCTAAGTCTCCATCTTGAACATTTTCACGAATGGAGTTAAGATGACGCTTGATGTGCCTGGTCTTCTTGTGAAACCTGGGCTCCTTGGCAAGTGCAATAGCTCCAGTGTTGTCACATAAGAGTGCGATCGGCCCCGATGGATTGGGTATGACGCCTAGGTCGGTGATGAACTCCTTCACCCAGACTGCTTCATGCGCTGCCTCCGAGGCTGCCATGTACTCTGCTTCACATGTAGATCCCGCCACGACGCTTTGCTTGCAAATCGCACCAGCCATCGCCCCACCATTCAAAATATACTCGTATCCGGTTTGTGACTTGGAGTCATCCATATCTGTGTCGAAGCTAGCGTCGATGTAACCCTTTACGACGAGCTCTTCGTCACCTCCACAGACGAGAAACATGTCCTTTGTCCTTTTCAGGTACTTCAGGATATTCTTGACCGCTGTCCAGTGTTCCTTGCCGGGATTAGTTTGGTACCTTCCTACCAAACTTACGGCAAGGTTTACATCAGGTCTGGTACACAGCATGGCATACATAATAGATCCTATGGCTGAGGCATAGGGGATGACACTCATCTCTTCTTTATCTTCATGTTGGTCCGCATTGAGCCGAGCTCAATCTCACACCTTGCAATATAGGAAAGAATCCTTTCTTGGACTGATCCATATTAAACATCTTCAATATCTTATCAAGGTATGTGCTTTGTGAAAGACCTATGAGGCATCTTGATCTATCCCTATAGATCTTGATGCCTAATATGTATGCAGCTTCTCCAAGGTCCTTCATTGAAAAACACTTATTCAAGTAGGCCTTAATGTTGTCCAAAAGTTCTATATCATTTCCTATCAAAAGTATGTCATATACATATAATATGAAAATGCTACAGAGCTCCCACTCACTTTCTTATAAACGCAGGCTTCTCCATAAGTCTGCATAAACCCAAACGCTTTGATCATCTCATCAAAGCGAATGTTCCAACTCCGAGATGCTTGCACCAGCCCATAAATGGATCGTTGGAGCTTGCATAACTTGTTAGCATTCTCGGGATCGACAAAACCTTCCGGCTGCATCATATACAGTTCTTCCTTAAGATAGCCGTTAAGGTATGCCATTTGGACGTCCATCTTCCATACCTCATAATCATAGTATGCGGCAATTGCTAACATGATTCGGACGGACTTCAGCTTTGCTATGGGAGAGAAACTCTCATCGTAGTCAACCCCTTGAACTTGCCGATAACCCTTAGCGACAAGTCGAGCTTTATAGATGGTAACATTTCCATCCGCATCCGTCTTCTTCTTAAAGATCCATTTTTTTTATCGCTCACCGATCATCGGGCAAGTCTGTCAAAGTCCATACTTCGTTTTCATACATGGATCCTATCTCGGATTGCATGGCTTCAAGCCATTTGTTGGAATCTGGGCCCGCCATCGCTTCTTCATAGTTCGAAGGTTCACCGTTGTCTAACAACATGATTTCCAGGACAGGGTTGCCATACCACTCTGGTGTGGAACGTGTCCTTGTGGACCCACGAAGTTCAAGAGTAACTTGATCCAAGTACCTTGATCATAATCATTAACTTCCTCTTCAGTTGGTGCTGGCACCACAGGAACATCTTCCTGAGATGCGCTACTCACCGGTTCAAGAGGTAGTACTTCATCAAGTTCCACTTTCCTCCCATTTACTTCTCTCGAGAGAAACTCTTTCTCCAGAAAGGACCCGTTCTTGGCAACAAAGATCTTGCCTTCGGATCTGAGGTAGAAGGTATACCCAATGGTTTCCTTATGGTATCCTATGAAGACGCATTTTTCCGACTTGGGTTCGAGCTTTTCAGGTGGAAGTTTCTTGACATAAGCATCGCAACCCCAAACTTTTAGAAAGCGACAGCTTAGGTTTCTTTCCAAACCATAATTCATACGGTGTCGTCTCAACGGATTTAGACGGTGCCCTATTTAAAGTGAATGTAGCTGTCTCTAGAGCGTATCCCCAAAATGATAGCGGTAAATCGGTAAGAGACATCATTGACCGCACCATATCCAATAAAGTGCGATTACGACGTTCGGACACACCGTTACGCTGAGGTGTTCCAGGCGGCGTGAGTTGTGCACGATTTCACATTTCCTTAAGTGCGTACCAAATTCGTGACTTAAAGATTCTCCTCCACGATCTGATCGTAAGAACTTTATTTTTCGGTCACGTTGATTCTCTACCTCATTCTGAAATTCCTTGAACTTTTCAAAGGTCTCAGACTTGTGTTTCATCAAGTAGACATACCCATATCTACTCAAGTTGTCAGTGAGAGTGAGAACATAAAGATATCCTCCGCGAGCCTCAACGCTCATTGGACCGCACACAATCAGTATGTATGATTTCAACTAAGTTGGTTGCTCGCTCCATTGTTCCGGAGAACGGAGTCTTGGTCATTTTGCCCATGAGGCATGGTTCGCATGTGTCAAATGATTCATAATCGAGAGACTCTAAAAGTCCATCAGCATGGAGCTTCTTCATGCGCTTGACACCAATGTGACCAAGGCGGCAGTGCCACAAGTATGTGGGACTATCATTATCAACTTTACATCTTTTGGTATTCACACTATGAATATGTGTAACGTCACGTTCGAGATTCATTAAGAATAAACCATTGACCATTGGGGCATGACCATAAAACATATCTCTCATATAAATAGAACAACCATTATTCTCGGATTTAAATGAGTAGCCATCTCGTATTAAACGAGATCCAGATACAATGTTCATGCTCAAAGCTGGCACTAAATAATAATTATTGAGGTTTAAAACTAATCCCGAGGTAAATGTAGATGTAGCGTGCCGACGGCGATCACATCGACCCTGGAACCATTCCCGACGCGCATCGTCACCTCGTCCTTCGCCATTCTCCGCTTATTCTGCAGCTCCTGCTTGGAGTTACAAATATGAGCAACGACATCGGTATCAAATACCCAGGAGCTACTACGAGTACTGGTAAGGTACACATCAATTACATGTATATCACACATACCTTTAGTGTTGCCGGCCTTCTTGTCCGCTAAGTATTTGGGGCAGTTCCGCTTCTAGTGTCCGCTTCCCTTGCAATAAAAGCACTCGGTCTCAGGCTTGGATCCATTCTTTGACTTCTTCCCGGCAACTGGCTTACCGGGCGCGACAACTCCCTTGCCGTCCTTCTTGAAGTTCTTCTTACCCTTGCCTTTCTTGAACTCAGTGGTTTTATTCACCATCAACACTTGATGTTCCTTTTGATCTCTACCTCTGCTAATTTCAGCATTGAATATACCTCAGGAATGGTCTTTTCCATCCCCTGCATATTGAAGTTCATCACAAAGCTCTTGTAGCTCAGTGGAAGCGACTGAAGGATTCTGTCAATAACCGCGTCATCCGGGAGATTAACTCCCAGCTGAGTCAAGCAGTTGTGCAACCCAGACATTTTGAGTATGTGCTCACTGACAGAACTATTTTCCTCCATCTTACAACTGAAGAACTTGTCGGAGACTTCATATCTCTCGACCCGGGCATGAGCTTGGAAAACCATTTTCAGCTCTTCGAACATCTCATATGCTCCGTGTTGCTCAAAAGCGCTTTTGGGGCCCCGGTTTTAAAGCGTAAAGCATGCCGCCTTGAGCGAGGGAGTAATCATCAGCACGAGACTGCCAAGCGTTCATAACGTCTTGGTTCTCTGGGATGGGAGCTTCACCTAGCGGTGCTTCTAGGACATAATCTTTCTTTGCAGCTATGAGGATGATCCTCAGGTTCCGGACCCAGTCCGTATAGTTGCTGCCATCATCTTTCAGCTTGGTTTTCTCTAGGGACGCGTTGAAGTTGAGGTTGACATGAGCGTTGGCCATTTGATCTACAAGACATTTTTGTAAAGATTTTAGACTAAGTTCATGGTAATTAAGTTCATCTAATCAAATTATTTAATGAACTCCCACTCAAATTAGACATCCCTCTAGTCATCTAAGTGATACATGATCCGAGTCGACTAGGCCATGTCCTATCATCACGTGAGACGGACTAGTCATCATCGGTGAACATCTCCATGTTGATCGTATCTTCCATACGACTCATGTTCGACCTTTTCGGTCTCTTGTGTTCCGAGGCCATGTCTGTACATGCTAGGCTCGTCAAGTTAACCTAAGTGTTTATGCATGTGTAAATCTATCTTACACCCGTTGTATGTGAACGTTAGAATCTATCACACCCGATCATCATGTGGTGCTTCTAAACAACGAACTTTCGCAACAGCGCACAGTTAGGGGGAACACTTTCTTGAAATTATTATGAGGGATCATCTTATTTACTATTGTCGTTCTAAGTAAACAAGATGCAAAAACATGATAAACATCACATGCAATCAAATAGTAGTGACATGATATGGCCAATATCATATAGCTCCTTTGATCTCCATCTTCTGGGCTTGATGATCATCTTCGTCACCGGCATGACACCATGATCTCCATCATTGTGTCTCCATGAAGTTGCTTGCCAACTATTACTTCTACTACTATGGCTAACGGTTTAGCAATAAAGTAAAGTAATTACATGGCATTAAATCATTGACACGCATGTCATACAATAAATAAGACAACTCCTATGGCTCCTGCCGGTTGTCATACTCATCGACATGCAAGTCGTGATTCCTATTACAAGAACATGATCTCATACATCACATATATATCATTCATCACAACTTTTGGCCATATCACATCACAAAGAAATTGCTGCAAAAACAAGTTAGACGTCCTCTAATTGTTGTTGCATCTTTTACGTGGCTGCAATAGGGTTCTAGCAAGAAAGTTTTCTTAGTAAAAGCCACAACGTGATTTCTCAACTTCTATTTACCCTTCATAAGGACCCTTTTCATCGAATCCGCTCCAACTAAAGTGGGAGAGACAGACACCCGCTAGCCACCTTATGCAACTAGTGCATGTCAGTCGGTGGAACCTGTCTCACGTAAGCGTACGTGTAAGGTCGGTCCGGGCAGCTTCATCCCACAATACCGCTGAAGCAAAATAAGACTAGTAGTGGCAAGAAAGTTGACAACATTTACGCCCACAACAAGTTTGTGTTCTACTCGTGCAAAGAGAACTACACACAGACCTAGCTCATGATGCCACTGTTGGGGAACGTTGCAGAAAATAAAAAGTTTTTATGCTTCACCAAGATCAATCTATGAGTTCATCTAGCAACAAGAGAGAGGAGTGCATATACATACCCTTGTAGATAGCGAGCGGAAGCTTTCAAGAGAACGGGGTTGAGGGAGTCGTACTTGTCGTGATCCAAATCACCGATGATCCTAGTGCTGAACGGACAGCACCTCCGTGTTCAACACACGTACGGTTGGGGAAGACGTCTCCTCCTTCTTGATCTAGCAAGGGGGAAGGAGAGGTTGATGGAGATCCAGCAGCACGACGGCATTGTGGTGGATGCAGCAGCGATCTCGGCAGGGCTTCGCCAAGCTTCAGCGAGAGGGAGAGGTGGTGCGTGGGGAGAGGGAGGCGCCAAGAGCATGGGTGCAGCTGCCCTCCCTCCCCCCTCTTTATATAGGCCTCCTAGGGGGGGGGGGCTGCCCTAGGAGATGCAATCTCCTAGGGGGCGGCGGCCAGGGGGTGGCTTGCCCCCCAAGCCAGGTAGAGGCGCCCCCACTCCTAGGGTTTCCCAACCCTAGGTGCAGGGGGGGCCAAGGGGGGGCGCACCATCCCACCAGGGGCTAGTTCCCCTCCCACTTCAGCCCATGGGGCCCTCCGGGATAGGTGGCCCCACCCGGTGGACCCCCGGGACCCTTCCGGCGGTCCCGGTACAATACCGGTGACCCCCAAAACTTTCCCGATGGCCGAAACCTGACTTCCTATATATAATTCTTTACCTCCGGACCATTCTGGAACTCCTCGTGACGTTCGAGATCTCATCCGGGACTCCGAACAACTTTCGGGTTACTGCATACTCATATCTCTACAACCCTATCGTCACTGAACCTTAAGTGTGTAGACCCTACGGGTTCGGGAGACATGCAGACATGACCGAGACGCCTCTCGGTCAATAACCAACAGCGGATCTGGATACCCATATTGGCTCCCACATGCTCCTCGATGATCTCATCGGATGAACCACGATGTCGAGGATTCAAGCAACCCGTATACAATTCCCTTTGTCAATCGGTACGTTACTTGCCCGAGATTCGATCGTCGGTATCCCAATACCTCGTTTAATCTCGTTACCGGCAAGTCACTTTACTCGTACCGTAATGCATGATCCCGTGACCAGACACTTGGTCACATTGAGCTCATTATGATGATGCATTACCGAGTGGGCCGAGAGATACCTCTCCGTCATACGGAGTGACAAATCCCAGTTTCGATTCGTGTCAACCCAACAGACACTTTTGGAGATACCCGTAGTGTACCTTTATAGTCACCCAGTTATGTTGTGACGTTTGGCATACCCAAAGCACTCCTACGGTATCCGGGAGTTGCACAATCTCATGGTCTAAGGAAATGATACTTGACATTTGGAAAAGCTTTAGCTAAGAGAATTACACGATCTTTGAGCTATGCTTAGGATTGGGTCTTGTCCATCACATCATTCTCCCAATGATGTGATCCCGTTATCAATGACATCCAGTGTCCATAGTCAGGAAACCATGACTATCTGTTGATCAACGAGCTAGTCAATTAGAGGCTCACGAGGGACACGTTGTGGTCTATGTGTTCAGACGTGTATTACGATTTCCGGATAACACAATTATAGCATGAATAATAGACCATTATCATGAACAAAGAAATATAATAATAACCATTTTATTATTTCCTCTAGGGCATATTTCCAACACCCTGATCACTCGCCGGAGGAGGAGGCGGAGGAGGAGGCGGATTGCCCTGACTCGCCAGAGGAGGAGGAAGAGGAGGAGGCGGAGGCGTCCAGTTCGGAAGGTTGATGAGCTTCTTCCGCCATAGTCATGGAGTCTTCAGAGAAGAACCCAGCCGACTCCCCCCTTCACCCGTAGGGTGGTCAAGCTCAAGGTCCTCAAATCCGTCCATTATTTGATCCAACATCACCCTAGCATATCCTTCTGGAATCGACTGGCCGTGGTAGGTTGTGCCAGGTTCAGTAGGTAAAACAGAGCCAACACCCGCCTTGACTTTCAATGTCATCCATCGCGTCATAATGTGGCAATGTTGAGACTCCGTGATAGCATCCACGGGGTAGCTAGCAGGAGCCGTGAAGACAGGCTCCAGCTGCTGAGTCTGCTTGGTGGAAGCCACGCTGCTTCTCTGCTGAGATGGCGGGGTACCTTCAGGGGAAGCTTCGGCAGGTCGTTTGCTGCGATCTACTTCTCGTTCCTCTAGCCCTTGTACCCTTTCGTGCAGCGCCTGCAGTTGGCTATGCTCCACTTTGTTCCTCCTCTCCTAGGTTTTGTAACCCCCTATGTCCGGAAACCCAGCCTTACACGGAACGGAGCCTGGCGTGCCTCGTGTCCGTCCAGGGTGCTCAGGATTCTCGAGGGCCATTGTGAGCTCGTCCTTCTCTCTTTCTGGGACGAACGTCCCTTGCTGCGCTTTCTCGATATACTCCTGAAGCCTCGTGACGGGTATTCGCAGTTGCTCTTCCATCCAAACGCACTTCCCTGATACAGGGTCCAAGGTTCCGCCAACCCCGAAGAACCAAGTCCGGCAACGGTCTGGCCAGTTCAATGTCTCTAGTTCGACCCCTTTAGCAATCAGGTCATTCTCAGCCTTGTCCCACAAAGGTCGGGCTTTGAGGTAGCCATCTGACCCCGTGCGATGGTGATGCTTCTTCTTCGCAGCATTTTTCTTATTTGTCGCTGACATCTTCTTACTCTTTTCCAATGTCTTGTGGGCCACAAATGCGGGCCAGTGATCTCTGATCTTCTCATACTTTCCGGTGAATTCTGGTGTCAAATCTTCGTTGAAAAACTCTGTTTTCAGCTCATTCTTCCACCTCCTGAATAGTTCTGCCATCTTCTTAAGAGCATGAGACTTGATCGATTGCTCTTTAATTGTCTTCTCCAGATCCTCCTCTGGCGGTAGGGTGAAATTTGCCTTAAGCGATGTCCAAAGATCTTTTTTCAGCATATCGGAGATATAAGACACCTCAGGGTCTTCATTCTTAGGCTTTAACCATTGCTAGATACTGATCGGGATCTTGTCCCTAACAAGAACCCCGCACTGAGAACGAAATGCATCCCTTGTCCGGATGTGTTCAATCGGCTTGCCATCGCGCGCGATTGCTGTGATCTCAAACCTTTCATCCGAGCGCAACTTTTTCTTTGGGCCTCCTTTCTTTACCGAAGTTGTGCTCAATCCGGAGGGCTAGAGAAAAGAAGAAAGACGAGAGTTAATTAATATGTGTACATACGAAAACAATGAATGCATCAATTAGCTAGTCAGCACAGGCTTAACTAATATATATACCTGGCTGGACTCGGTTCGGTCACCGGAGCCATCATCACGGTCTACTTCTTGTACCGGCATTGGGTCACCGGAGCCATCATAATCATAGCCTTCTTCTTCACTACCCTCTCCTTCCAAACCATCGGTGTCGTTGAGAAACGACGCAACGACATCACTTCCTTCTGCGATTATGTCCCCCAACATCGCTTCTGTTGCTTCGTCTCGGGGGTGCTCCATAGTTTCTGCAAATATTTACAGCATGGCAATTATTATTCAAACATGACAGATGGATATATTAGTGGCAAACGTAGAACTAGCTAGCTAATATAATCACAATAAGGAATCATATTAGTGGCCTCGACGTTGCTTCTCTAGTGTTTGGGGTGGCCTCGACAACGCATCAAGGGTTTTGGATGGCCTTGACAACGCTTCAAGGGTTTGTGGTGGCCTCGACGACAACGCTCTTTAAACTTGGTAAATTTGGGCGGCCTCGAGAGAGTTTGTCGGGTAGGGGCGCGGCGGGAGGGGGTAGGAGACCAACATAATTTTCTTCTAGGGTTTGGGTGCCCTCGAGAGTTTTGGTTATATCGACAAAGACAACGTACATACATGGGAAAATAATGTTATCGGGGAGGGGGTATATCGACCCCCCCCCCTCGTGTTGAAGTTATCGGGAGGGGGTATATCGACAACGACATACCCGATAAAAAATAAGAAGACAAAAGAAGAAATAAAAAGAGGAGAAGAAGAAAGGAATAGAAGAGGAGTGATCGAAGAAAAAAAAGAAGAAAAAAAGGAGAAGAAGAAAGGAGTAGAGGAGAAGAAGAAAAAAATAGTAAATACTATTTTTTTCTTCCTCTTCTCTATTCCTTTCTTCTTCTCCTCTTCTTTTTCTTCTTTTTTCCCCTTCTTATTTATTTCTCCTCTTCTTCCTCTCCTCTTCTTCTCCTTTCTTCCTCTTCTTATTTTCCTTTTTCCTCTCATTCTTTTTCTTCTTCTTCCTTTCCTAGCTAGATATTTGAAAATTTTCTAAAAATTAAACTAACCTAAAATGTACTAAATCAGAGAACATATATAGATGAAACTTTTCAAAAAATCTAGCTTGCATATATGTATACTTTAAAACATCATTACAATTGAAAAAAATACATACATACATATAAAAAACATGTAAAAAATACATACATACACATATGAACAAACATAAAAAATACATATATCTAAAAAAATACAAACATACATATATGAAAATCTAAAAACATGTAAAAAGATCTAATAAAAATTAAAAAAAGAATTAATCTAATAAAAATTAATCGGGGGCGGTCACGGTGACGGGCAGGGGCGACGCTGGGCCGGGCTGGCCGGGCAGGGCTCAGGGCGGGCAGGGACCGTGCGGCACCCGGCGACGACGTGGTCGAGGCAGGGCGGGCGCGGTGACGGGCGTCGGAGGCAGGGACGGCGATCGACGCTGTCGGAGGCAGGGGCGGCGAGGGCGCCGGCGCGCAGGGGCGGTCCGCGGGCAGCGGCTCGGGCGCGGGGCGTAGGCGACGACGGGGACGGCAACGAGGAGCAGCGCTGGGGCATCGGGCGGCGGGGACGACGAACTGAAAGAAAATTTTCACAAGTGTTTGTTTTATACCCAACCGTTTAGTCCCGGTTGGTGGCACCAACCGGGACCAATGCACCCCCTTTAGTCCCGGTTGGTGCCACCAACCGGGACCAAAGGTCTCTTTTCAGCAGCCCAAAGGGCGGGAAGCAGAGGCCTATGGTCCCGGTTGGTGGCACCAACAGGGACTAAAGGGGAGGCATTGGTACCAGTTGGTGCCACGAACCGGTACCAAAGGCCCCTGTGCTGCCCGCGTCGCGGCCAAAGTTTAGTCCCACCTCGCTAGCTGACGAGGGGTCGCACCTGTTTATAAGCGCGACTCTGCCCACCCAGTTGAACTCCTCACTATTACAGGCCTACTGGCCTAAAGTTGTGTCTCTGCCTGTGGGCCTGCTGGGCCGTCTGCGGGCCTGAATCCTGGCCCAATAAGGTTTCTAGTCGTATTCAAGCCGTGGTGGCCCAGTAGGTGGCAAATTTTTTATTTTTCCAATTTGTTTTCTTTTTTCTTTATTTATTTTGTTTTATTTTATTTTGTTTTGTTTATAATTACATCTTTATTTTATTTTATGATAATTCCTTTTGCTATTAAAGTTTCTAACAAAAAAGGTTCTCTATGAAAATTCTTTTTGCTTTTACTGATTTTGAACAGAAAATACTTTGTAATTTTAGTTTCATAAATTTATTTATGTTATTAAAGTTTATTGTATTTTGTTTTATTTGGTTTCTGCTTATATATTTTATTATAGTTTATATTATTTTGTCTCAAAGTACTTAATTATTTTATTTTATGATAATTCTTTTTGCTATTATATTTTTTTGTGTTTAAAATGCACCATTCAAAGCCACATCATCAATTTACAACCCTTTCTGAATTCATTTGTTATCTTTCATGCATTTACTGATTATTTTGAGCTATAAGACTATGAAATTGAAAAGCATTTGAAATGAACTCTGAAAAGGTTCCAAGTTGGCATGGTATCATCATTTCACCCACATAGCATGTGCGAAAAAGTAGAGAGGGTTACGGCAAAAACTGGATGCACTTCGTGTACAAAACGGACAATCTCTTTCGAAGTATCAGGGTTTCATACGAAAACTCGTCTGTTATAAAGGGATTTCATTTTTTTCAAATTATTTGAACTTCATAGTTTTTCGGTGTTCAAAATGCACCATTCAAAGCCACATCATCAATTTACAACCCTTTCTGACTTCATTTGTTATTTTTCATGCATTTACTTATTATGTTGAGCTATAAGACTATGAAATTGAAAAGTATTTGAAATGAACTCGGAAAAGGTTCCGAGTTGGCATGGTATCATCATTTCACCCACATAGCATGTGCGAGAAAGTAGAGAGGGTTACGGCAAAAACTGGATGCACTTCGTGTACAAAACGGACAATCTCTTTCGAAGTATTAGGGTTTCATACGGAAACTCATCTGTTACAAAGGTATTTCATTTTTTTGAACTTATTTGAACTCCATAATTTTTCTGTGTTCAAAATGCACCATTCAAAGCCACATCATCAATTTACAACCCTTTATGACTTCATTTGTTATTTTTCATGCATTTATTGATTATTTTGAGCTGTAAGACCATGAAATTGAAACTGAAAAGGTTGAAAGTTAGCATGGTATCATCATTTCACCCACATAGCATGTGCGAGAAAGTAAAGAATGTTACGACAAAAACTGGATGCACTTCGTGTACAAAACGAACAATCTCTTTCGAAGTATCAGGGTTTCATACGGAAACTCGTCTGTTAAAAGGGATTTCATTTTTTTGAACTTATTTGAACTGCGTAGTTTTTCTTTGTTCAAAATGCACCATTCAAAGCTACATCATCAATTTACAACCCTTTCTGACTTCATTTGTTATTTTTCATGCATTTACTGATTATTTTGAGCTATAAGACCATGAAATTGAAAAGCATTTGAAATGAACTCTGAAAAGGTTCCAAGTTGGCATGGTATCATCATTTCACCCACATAGCATGTACGAGAAAGTAGGGAGGGTTACGGCAAAAACTGGATGCACTTCGTGTACAAAACAGATAATCTCTTTCGAAGTATCAGGGTTTCATACGGAAACTCGTCTGTTACAAAGGGATTTCATTTTTTTTAACTTATTTGAACTCCATAGTTTTTCTGTGTTCAAAATGCATCATTCAAAGCCACATCATCAATTTACAACCCTTTCTGACTTCATTTGTTATTTTTCATGCATTTACTGATTATTTTGAGCTATAAGGCCATGAAATTGAAAAGCATTTGAAATGAACTCTGAAAAGGTTCCAAGTTGGGATGGTATCATCATTTCACCCACATATCATCATTAATAGAAGTTCATCATCACATTAAAACCAAAGTACATACATAGTGGGGTTGAACAACATATAGCTCTCCAGAGCATCTAATTAAACCATACATTGAAATTATGTAGAACATTTCAATGCAACAACAAATGCGATCATAATTGCAACCAAGGTAACAACTGATCCAAGTGCATAATGATACCAAGCCTTGGTATGAATGGCATATTTTCTAATCTTTTTAATCTTCAACCGCATTGCAACCATCTTGATCTTACGATCATCGACGACATCCGCAACATGCAAATCCAATATCTTCTTCTCCTCCTCAATTTTTCTTATTTTTTCCTTCAAGTAATTGTTTTCTTCTTCAACTAAATTTAACCTCTCGACAATAGGGTCGGATGGAATTTCCGGTTCGACAACCTCCTAGATAAATAAAATCTATGTCACATTGGTCGGCATAATTCTCATAAACAATAAATGAACCAAATAGTTATGAAAAGATAATATATACCACATCTGAATCATAGACAGGATGAGGGCCGACGGGGGGCGGATACCAAAACCATCGCACTATATAATAACAAGGAATAATAAAAGTAAGAAATTTGACAAGTATCTATCTGAAGTAAGAATTTTTTTCTTTCAGAAAGAAGATAAGAAAAGGAGGCTCACCACGGTGGTGCCGGCGACGAGATCGGCGTGGGCGATCAACGACGGTGAAGACGGGGACGGGACGTGACGGACCGCTAAACCTAGACAAATCTCAGGGAAAATGGAGCTCGGAGGTCGAGTTTCGAGAGGAGAAAGTTTAACCAGTGTGGCTCGGACATTTCATCGAACACCTCATGTGCATAGGAGGTGAGCTAGAGCACCCAAATGCCATCCCCTCGCCGGCTCGAAAAAACAGAGCACTTTGGAGTGCTCTGCCGCGGTGATGGGTATATATATAGGCAATTTATTTGTCCCGATTCGTGTCATGAACCGAGACTAAAGACCACCCTTCTACACCGGTTCACGGCATGAATCGGTACCAATGATTGTGGGCCAGGAACGAGGACCATTAGTCCCGATTCGTGCCTAGAACCGGGACAAATCGGTCCAGACGAACCGGGACCAATACCCACGAGGCCCTGGCCGGCCCCCTGGGCTCATGAACCGGGTCTAATCCTCCCCATTGGTCCCGGTTCATGAAGAACCGGCACTAATGGGCTGGCCAGGCCCGAACGATAGCCCTGTTTTCTACTAGTAGTCACCCGCAAGGTGCGACGTTACAAGCAAGGTCACTCTTTGCCCCTTTGGCCACTATGGAACGGCATCGATGGTCATATGCCGAACTAGAACTAGATGGACAAATATATGACTTACTTAATAAGATAACATTCATGAGCGTATGTACGGCTGAATACACTAGCAGGTGGCCAGTTGTTACTTACTACTCCAAGTGTGTCCATGTAATGTACGGAGCATGGCTGCCGTTTATCATGTACGGAAGGAGAAATAAATATTAAACTAGTGGACGATACGCTGCCGTATAGAAGTGGACGCTTCATTATACTCTATAAGTGCAAGAGATAGGTGATCTAAGCAAAAGCCCCAAAACAGGAAAAGAAAGAAAAAACCAGCGTCCTTAAGATCTATAGTTTGTTCTTATATTATGTGCGTGTACGTCTCTGCATCACTAGATATATTCTAAATCACCTCACCAACCTCTTCAGGGAAGTATCTCTTCCTGTGTGTGCGCGCCAGAGTGGACATAGAGATGATCACAAAGAGCATCACAAATTGTCGTTTTCCATTTGGGTCATAGCGAAGACTTTCTATCGAGCTGTGGATCCAACTTGTTAAATCATGGGTTAGATCCACTTTCCGCGCAATAATAATGTATAACCTTTTATGTCTTGTTATATACAACTTAAGCAATGAGCAATGTGAAGAGGCGCCCCTCTCGCCCCCGCGTCGCTCCAACAGGGGCGACATGGGCGGCTAATCCTAGCCGCTGCCGGCGGCCTCCCCTCCCCTTCCTCTCCTCCTCGTCGCCACCAGAGGAGCCGCCGATGCGTCGCACGGCTGCCGAGGAAGGTGGCGGCGGGGCCTTCGTCGTCCCTTCGCAGAGATCTGGGTCCACGGGGCGGCGGCCCCTGCTGGTTCGGCGCCGCCGTTCGCGCCCTGGACGGTGTACGCGGGGACTCTGCCCGACGTCCTCGACCGCTCGGGTGGTGGGGAGACGGCGCTTGGCGGCGCCAGTTCGGGGGCCTTCGTCCTCGCCAGATCTGGAGGCCTGCTGCTCCCTCGTTCCCGCTCCTTCCCCTTTGCGCTTGAGGCCGGTGGATGCTGCTGGTTCCGGTGCTTCTGGGGATGGTGGTGCAGATTGGGACCGGGGGAAACCCTAGGCCGGCTGGTTCGGCTCGACAGCGGCGTCGGCTTCGGGCGACGCATCCTTCCTAAAGGCGGTGTCGTGGTCCTTATTCTTGCCACCTCCGGTCCTCTCCCGGGTGAAAACCCAAAATCCGGCCTGGATTGGGCAGCGGTGGCGCCATGGGCATCATCTCTTCCATGGAGGCGTTGCCTGGGGAGATAGGACTCAGGTGTGGGCTCATGAAGGTGGGGGCTTTGGCCGCCGGCTGGCTCTCTGCAGCTGCTCGCGGCGGCTTTCATGTTGTGCAGAGTGCCCCTTGTATCTTTAGGGCGTTTCCTGTTTTTGGTGTTCGCGTCGGAGGAGCGGCGTGGCATCTGGCACGTTGACAACGGCGAGTCTCAGCGGCATGGAGCAGTGGGGGTTTCACCGGTGGGCGTGTGATGATGGACGAGCGCATGATGGTGGCGTTGTCTGGCGTCGTGGTGGCGTCGATGGCAGAGAGACCTGGCACGGTTCCTGCAATAGTACAACTCTAAAGATGGATTGATGGTACGTGGCTGCGGCGGCCTCATACCCGGCAGGGGTCCTGGTTGAAGAGCACGCCGGACTGGTGGGTGCCCATACCCGGCAGGCGTCCTGGTTGGGACCTCAGGTCTTAGATGTTAGGTTTGGCTGCAAGGTGCATTTGGTATTAGGCCTGCACCATCAGCGCCTTCATCAGTTAGATAGGAGTAGCGACAGAGGTTGCGAAGACGGTGGCTTTGGTCTTACTGTTGTACGACTTTATAAGATCTTGTGTTAATAATTAATAAATTGGCCGTATGCATCGTCCAGATGCAGAGGCCGGGGATATTCCTGCTTTTCGTAAAAAAGCAATGAGCAATGTATAATGAAAACTTGATAGCCTTCTCAATGCTGCAAGCCGAACTTCTATGTTTTACTTCGATACGAAGATACAACACAGACAAGAACTTTGAGCGCACCGAGCACCTTGGCAGAGCAGACTGGGCAAACCTTGAGCAACGCGAGGCCATGTGACAATTTGATCCTGTAACGGCAGCATCACCCGTAAGGCATCTATATTGCTAACACTTTTCCCAGTGTGGCGCTACAAGTCATTTTCTCATCACTTTGGCTCTTTCATTTTCCATTTTTTATGGTATATATATTATGACCGTTGGATTTCAAAGAGAGGGGGCTACATTCTTATTATATACCTGCGGGAGTCCCAAGCAAGGTCAGATACGGAACATGGATGCTCATAGTCATAGGTTGAGCTAGATCGACCAAGAGATGACTTACATTAATTAGCCAAACTAGGTGGCCAGTTGTTACTTAGTTCTACTACAAGTGTGTCCATGTACGGAGCATGGCTGCCATTTATTCAAACAAACATTAAACTAGTGGATGATACGCTGCCGTACAGAAGTGGACATTTCATTATAAGTGCAAACGATAGGTGCTCTGAGCCAAAGCCCCAAAACAGGAAAAGAAAGAAAAATCAGCGTCCAAGTTGCTCCGTACCGAACTTTGGCTCTGTGTATGTATAATATTCCAGGAGCACATGCACCATCTCCGGCGGCACTACCCGGTCCGTGCATGACTGCATGAGCGTACGTGTCACTTCTCGATACGTTGGAAATGGCGAGACGTGAGGCCGAGCGGGGAGCAAGTGAGCAACTACTACCACATATAAGCAGCGGCTACTTTGTTTCCCTCCCTCTCTCAGGTACCCCCCTCCCCAGATACAGCCCTCTCCCAACAGACAGACTCCCTCTGTCCCTGTCTCCCTCCCCCTCTCTCTCCAGCAGGATACGGTCTCCGGTTAGCCGCCGGCGCGTTTGCTGCTTAGTTATTAGTACTGCGCGTGATGGTGCGGCGGAAGACGGTGATCGAGAGGATCGAGGACACGACGAGCCGGCAGGTGACCTTCTCCAAGAGAAAGGGCGGGCTGTTCAAGAAGGCCAGGGAGCTGGGCGTCCTCTGCGACGCCCAGCTAGGGATCCTCCTCTTCTCCAACACCGGCCGCCTCTACGAGTACTCCAACTCCAGCTCCGGGTACTGCTTGTTGTAGCTTCTTTTCAGCCAGTTGCATGGATTTCTTCAATTGATCTGGTGCTGGCGCTGATCAGCTAAATATGTGTGACTGTTGTTTGTTGGCGGTATATAGCCCTTGGCTAGATAGGCAGATACATAGCAAATTACGATCGAGACCCACTTAAATACTAATGAGTCATATTAATATATGTCCATGCCACCAATAAATGTTTCTAGCTAAATTTAATTCATTTCTTAGTTGATCCACCTAGGATGTTAATTTCCAGGAAGCGAATACGAACTAAGAGACTTAATGATCTATTTTATGTTGATCAACATATTTCCTCGGTCTCAACTTAATTACTGCCTTACTGAACCTGATTGTTTTTTGGTGATATTTCCCGTACTTTGCTACTTCTTTCTCTATATTGACGATCGGGAGATGTCACCATAGGAAAAGGATGATGTGGTATTTTCACTCTCGATTATTATAGACATGAGCAGGTCGTTGGTATTTGGTGATACATTTAATCTCAGTTAAGCATGTAATTTCAAATAGTGTTATTTGTTCATTTATTTTGCGGGGAACTTGTCTTATTTATTGATGCATTTGTAAGTTCCAACCGTCTTTTTGCGGGTAAAGTTGTTTGGACTCAGAACCATCACGTATTGAATAAATTGGACATGCTTAAACTTCATAGAGAGCATGCACAAATGCAGAAATAATGAATTTATATCCCATTGCCACTACTAGAATATGGTTTTGTGCCGAGTTTCAAAACTTCGCCACGATTTTTCTATCGGGCACTCGGAAAAAAAAATTGGCTGATGAGTTTGATTCAAAATTTGGCTCGACATTGATAAGCAACTCGGCAGACCGAATACTTTGCCTAGGCCAACGAAAAACGACTTGGCAAAAAAAAAGATCGGCAGAAACATAATTTCACTGAGTTCCTAAAAAAATTGCCTAACACTGCCTGGTGGGCCCCGCTATCAAGCTGGTGACGAAGCTGTGATGACTGTCTTTCTTTGCCGAGTTTCGGCTAACGGAGACTCAGCTGCCATTTTCTCCTTTTCATATTTTTAAATGGCAATTCGAGGTGTCATCTCTTTACCGAGTTGCTCCTGTAAGAGACTCAGCAAACATTTCCTATTTTTCATTTCCTTAATCTAGAATCCTAGGGATCACGGCTTTACCGAGCTGCGTCCGTAGATAACTCGGCAAACTGACAGGTGGGCTGTCGAGTCACGTGCAGGTTACAAGCTGACCGTGCGCCTGTGCTGGTCAGGCGCGTCGTGTACGGCAGACACAGTGTATAGAGGTTGTGTTTAGTCCCACCTGATCACGTGAGGCACGCGCCAACCGGCTTAAATAGCCGCGGAGGCGAACAGTGGTAAGCTTCTCTGTTGTTGCATTAGGTCCATCCATTTTCGTTGTGTGAATGATGTAGCTTCACACTAGATTGCATTTGATCAACTAATGATTGTTCATCGAGTGTCAAATTCATCTTGTTCATATATGTTGATAACCCTACTACAATGAAAGATATTTTAAAATTTCCATTTATTTTAAATAAATTGTTTATTTTTTCTGTTTTTCTTCAGTTTTGTTCGTTACTATATGTTCTTTCTTTTTTCTAAAAACATCTTAAAATTTAAAAATGATCTTGTTTTTGTATTCCTGTTCACACATTTAGCGAACGATGGAGCCATAACGGCGGTCTTTCTTTGCCGAGTTTCGGCTAAGGGCGATTCTAGTAGTATGCATTCTGTTGAATTATATTTGTAAACTTGATTCGGAAAAGGTAAACAACATATATGGACCCCGTCCCCCCTACAGTTATATTACAAACTGTTGCATCTTTAGATCTCAAGACTATGCAAGGATCATGTGATCACCATATTAGCTTCCCTACTTATAATACACAGTGTAGAAGAGTGAAAAAAAAAGTAATTAAATTGCAAAGTATGTGTGGTTTATTTTCTAGTACAACATACAAACGATCAACTTTTATTATTCCAACGTCCTTTACAAAATTTGGAACTTGTTGAGTGAACAATTTCACAAGACAAAAATATGAGTCAATTTTTTTGTCAATCCAACTTATTTCAACTACTAACATTGTGAAATACCCCGATGGTTAGTTTACATTTCTCAAACTATTAAGCTCCGAGGTTTCCTCTATTAACGCCATATCAAGCTAATAATAAGTACATATGACTCGTTTTTTTGTGTCGCCCTTTTATACGAAGAGGATCATTAGCCATTTTTTTCCTTGGGTATCATCCAATATACCAGCCAAGTTCCGTACTTTATATATACATTTTGTGTGTGTGTGTGTGTGTGTGTGTTTGTGTGTGTGTGTGTGTGTGTGTGTGTGTGTGTGTGTGTGTGTGTGTTTGTGTTAATACCCATCTGTTTTTTTTACAAAAGTAATACTATATATGACCTAACATTCAGTCGACATGCGTCCCATATAACACTTCTAAATAATAGGAAGAAACTATATGGCTGTGGAATCATGTCTCCAACTCTGCATGCTCTCGCACCTGTGTAACACTCACTGTCCAAATAATTCAAATATTATGTCATAATTATGTCCAGCTTGTTTGTAAGCTAGAAATAAAGTTTTTTTAGTTTGTAATATGTTGTGCCTTATGTGCAGGGTTAATTCTATAATTGAAAGATACCAGAAGGTTAAGGAGGGCCAACAATTCATGAGTGCGAGCGCTGAGGCTAAGGTATAACTCCCGATCAGTATTTCTCAATAATTTAGGTAGTCATGTGGTTAACGTCTTCTTTTGAGTTCATCAAGCCCGTTCTTTGGATAATTCTACTATACTTGAAAGTACATAGCCATCTTCATGCCATGTGGATACCATGAGTGCATTTCTTAATCAATTCCTAAGTCACCTTAGTTGTAGCAATGTACCTTCTCATAGGGTAACAAAGATGGAACTTCAAAACAAGAGTGTACAATGATCACTAGTGCGCAACCAACCATTAGGGAGGTCATTTTCAGATAGCGATATCATGTCTGGCATGCCTTGGCTCCCCCTAGTCATTTTTCACCACTAGTGTCCAAAGGTACCCCAAACACTTTATCCTCTTTATCTTACCTTAATGTCATCACTTGTTGAGGATTTATTGTCCTAGGCGGTGGCACTAACGAGCTTCTACCGGAGGCTGCTAAAAATAAATTCAATCTATTACACAATAACTTCTCACAATAGTCAACACATTTTCATTTTTATGCAACAATAAGGGTACAATGTTGTATCCCAAAGCACACTTTCAGCTAATAAATTTACAAGTTGGATTGATCGGAACCAAACCTCATTATTGATGAATTGAAAATTTTAGTTAAAAGAAATCAACTTTTGGTTTGACAAACTAGAAACTTGTAAATATTTGAAATTCTACTTCGTACCAAAATGGTGCCAAATTTTAATTGCCCAGCATAGTGCTTTTGTGCATCAAATCAAGCTTACTACGGGTTTCAACTTTGGCAGGACAAGTCATAGGCTCCACACATTAAAGCCAAAAAAACCAGATCACCATGCTAGCTTATGCGATGGTGGTTAACCATGCTAGATGGTCTGGATGATAGTAGGGGAAGGGGCACAAGCCATCGTGCACGATGGGGTTCGGTCAAGCAATGACGCAACTAGTACAATGAAAATTAATGAGGTAGCAATGTGCGGTGAATGTAGTAGAGTGAAGAGCCTTGATGCTCTTGTAGCTAGATGATTGACTCGGGTAAATAAGATGATATGTATATCAAAGTATATCAGAGAAAACAACATCTTACTTGTTTCTCTACAAAAAGCCGACTTTTGTAAACAACTCGATTGCTACATACAACGTCTTAGCATCAGATTCTCTAACGTGCTATAGACTTATAGTGCACCGGGTAGCAAGGATCACCACACAAAGAGGGTAGACTTTCCTTCTCTAAATCTGAATGGATATCATTCCCAACATCTTATACAAAGGATCACAATATGTTACTAACATCACTAGATGGGTTAGCAATATTTATGTACATATTTTTGATTAATTATCTTTGCTTTCGCAATTCCACTGAATAGCTAATTCATTGTTTCGCCAAATTAGAATACACCCATTGCAGTATAGTTTATCTTTGTTCTATTTAAAATTCTAAAGCATAAACTATTGATATATACATGATTGCTCATTAACAGTTTTGGCAAGCGGAGGCAGAGCGTCTGAGGCAACAACTACATAACTTGCAAGAGGATCATAGGTATGACAAGTAAAATTATATGATGTATATATCAATAGTAATTACGAAAGAAATAGCTACTGGTTTTGCATCGGCAAAAATATTAAATTACGTACATTCATAGCCCTGATAGGTGAAATATTCATATATACTCAGATTACAAGGGGGGCACATTTGCAATAAATTGCTAACGATTATTCTAGGCGGTGCCAGAGCATATGTCGATATACATGTGTTTCCTCCAGTTGTATTACTTCAAATTTAAAAGTTAGGCTGGAAAGGGATTAATCTATCATATTTTCAAAAATATATATCATATTTTTTATGACTCCTTGTATCTCCGTAATTGAAAAAAATGTGCATTGTAAAATAATGGGCATATAATATCACATATATACTTGTATACTTTTTCAAAAGAAAAAAAAGAACTTTTATTTGAACAACAATAAAATAGTGATAGAAAAAGGTTGCTCCAATTAAGAATTTCTTATAACAAAAGTTACACTAGTAACACCCTAATGCACTGTAAGGAGAAAAAAACTACAAATTCTCTATTTTTATTTATAGAAAAGTGCACTAGCTAATGTATGTGTACCTTCACTAAACCGCTGCAGACAGTTGTTGGGACAAAATCTGCCTGGCTTAGGTTTGGAAGGCTTGAAGGATCTAGAGAATCAACTGGAAACAAGCATACATAACATTAGGCTAACGAAGGTAATGCTTAGTGCTCATAACCACATTGCAGAGATCATGCAAAATATGCATGTAGACATCATGCATCAGCAGTGCCACTAACTGCATTGTTCTTTTCCAGGACCAACTTATGATTGATGAAATTGAAGAGTTAAACAAGAAGGTATGCTTTTACCATTACGATGTTACAAGGCGGTGCGTTTTTCGTCTAAAGAGCCTAATGTTTTTGAACTGCAGGAAAGCCTCCTGCACCAGGAAAATATTGAGCTACACAAGAAACTGAACATCATTCGTCGACAGAATTTAGATTTGCAAAACAAGGTGCATGAGCATAAGACTCCCTCCTTGCAAAAATAAAATAAAAGAAAGAGAGTTAAAAAGAGTACTCGATCCATATTCCCCAAACATATCTTGCATATATGTGCATGTGTATTTGTCATACTGATTCCATTTTTCAGTTAAATGGCCAGGTGAAACTAAACGAGACAATTACAAGTTCTTCTTGCCAGTACAACATTGCTGCTCGAGCTGATCCAGTTTGTCTGCAACTCAGCCATCCCCACCATGCAGAAAGGGATGAGCAACCAGAATCACCAACTCTGTGGTACGGTAAAGTTTATGTTTTTTTCCAATTTGCTTTGCATCTGAAATTATTAATCCAAAGGAAGCACATAAGCTGACATTATGAGCAACCTCTCCCTGCAATGCATGCAACAGTTTATGACTACCAGCTGATGGATTCATAAATAAGAGGCTGGAAGTTTCTACTACAAGGACGGCCAGATGGTCGAGGATTGATGTGCCAATTCTGTTCCAAAATCAAGTGTGGAAGTTAATGTTTCCATTGGGAGGATTGATGTGCTATGTCTACCAATGCATTGTAAAAATATACTACCATTGGGAGATTTGCAACTGGCTCCATGTATTTTTTCTTCTTGTTACTAACAAAGCAACAATAATATGCTGTCTTGAATCCCGGATGCATAAACTTGCATTTAAATAAAATAATGTAACGTAAAAAAAACATGGTGGTTAGAGTTCACGGTTGCAGGCAAAACCTTCTGCGAGATTAGGGGTACCATATACATCAAAGGAGGTTCTCCATATATACCAGGCATCTGCACATTACCATTTCATTTCAAAGGAAAACCCTTCTTCCAACAAGGGAGAGGAAGTCAGCAAATGTTGCCATTTTTCTGCGTGTCATGAACAGTGGAGGAAAATAGCATGTTATAGCATTCTGAGCAATGACTCGCTAAATAAATTGATGTACAATATCTCGCTAATAACACGTTATAGTACGATATACACGCTAATAGCGTATTTTCAGGGCCACGCTATTTTGTCATAGCACGCTATTTTTTCATTGGTCATGAATAGGCGGCAGCTGAAAGGAGGGCTAATATAATGTGCACGCATGAAAAGTGAAAGAAGATCGATAGACCCTCTCACATGGTTCTAGCACATGACAGTGTACCTGTTGAGGCTCCGTGATCTGCTAGATGCTTTGGCACATTGATTTACCAATTGATGCTTTGGCAGTTAGGAGGTTACATGTGATGGCATATTTTCCGTACATCTGTTTCCGTGCTACGAATATAAGAACAGCTCGAGCGGTTGTTTTCGGATGCCGAGAGAGGATAGCAAATGAAAGAGAGGAATCTATCGCCATAGCACATTAATGATCTTGGTGATACCTTTTCGGTCTATCACGCGTTCGCTTTCACTTTCTCTTGATTGAGCACTAAACCAAAACCTTGGAAAATTGGAATGCACTTTAATTAGGAGAATCGGCTTCTGTTATATGTTTTTCCACACGCCCTTATTATTTTTTCGGCCGCCCGGGTTCCACTTTTAAAACAAAAACCGGACAGTAGGAGTTAACAGTTCAGCGGTTGAATGAATCTACTTGTTCTCAAAGCAAGCATTGTTACGAATTTTTGACATCTAGCCACCTGCAAATAAAATAAATAATGAGGGAAACCTTGATGAGAACTCAAATAAATAAAGAGGGGAACTAATCATTCAAAGTAGAACTACCACACCACTTGTCTTCTCAAAAGTTAGTTTTGACATATAACTACCACACGAATCTGCCGTGCAAATAGACATCTCGCCTTGAGTTAATTTCCAGCAGGCTGAATCATCAACTTCTGTTGTTCCTTCTTTTCTCTCTATTTTTCTTTATCCCGTTTTTCTCGGTCTATGATAAAAACTATTTCCTTCGATCCATAATAAGTGTTGCAGTTTTAAACTAAGGTTGAACTAATCTTAGTTCAAAACTGCTACACCTATTTTGGACCAGAGGGAGTATATCTTATTGAAAATAAAATAAAAAATATATATTCCCCAAAAAGGAAAAGAATATATATCATTCTAAAGGAAAAAGAATGAACCCTTGATACGTGAAACAAATATGAAATGAAATTAAGAGCAACATTGTAGACAATGGCATACGAGGAACTGGATTAGAGCACTTCCCTTCTATATGTCCGGGCGGAAAACCTGGACCAAAAGCAGCCACCCAACCTTATCAACAAACCCATGCACTTTGTCCAACTGTCCTGCACTCCACATATCCAACCCATTTGTGAGGCGGACATGGGGTGGTCCGGACGCGGTGGTTACGTCGGATCAGCCTGCACTGGCCCAACCCCACCCGAGCAAAACCCTAGCCAATCCTCTACTCATTCTCTTGTCTACTTCGCTTCCAGTCCTCTCCCCGTGTGGTCCCCTCCCCCTCCCCCCCTTGTCACCGTCCATCACCACCATGACAGGATTGTGTAGCGGCACCTCCGAAGCCGACCCCATCGATTGGGACGCCTTCGCGGCAGAGTCGTATGGCGAGTTGTCCATTTGTGTTGCCCTCCGTCGGTAGCGGGTGAATAAGGGCGGAAGTTCTAGCCCCTTGCCCTTACTAGTGGCCCGTCATGGCTCCTCCAAGTACACACAAGATTGCGCCGGCTCATTGCGGTCTACACCTGCCCCAGTGCCCCGGCAGAGCTCTTGCAGCTCCACGAGTGGGATACATGGGCAACAGGCGGGCTAGGTCGAATCTAGCCGGTCCGTTTGCATCTTCTAGCTGATACACGCCGATTCCCCTACACTTTGACTCGTAGGAGGAGCTCTTCAGTGGCGTGATCCGCTGGTCCTTGACCACGGCTGAGACGCATGCCCTCCGCCGCCGGAGCCAAACGGAAATGAGAAAACATTGTGGCTCAACATCGAGGAGTCTAAGCGGATCACGAAGGAGAAAGTGGTTGTTTCCACTAAAGCTGTCGTCCTCGCACGGGAGCAGACCAGTGCCACCTAACATCTGTCGGGCTTCCCTCCTCATCTGACATCTTCGGCTCCAACAATAACTGTGACGGGTGTCCATCCGCCAACTTTGATGCCCACTACCACCGCTCCGGAGACTACAAGGGGAAGGGCTTGGCAAGGAAGTGGTGAAATTTACGAAACTTAAAGTGCGAACGGATGATGGGCTCCTGTGAGGACTTCAAAAAAACATAGTTCTAAATCACAAAAAAATCATTTTTATATACACAAAATACGTACATCACAGGTTCATGGAATTTTTCATAACAGTATACTTCCATACGTAGCATAAACATAAAAAAATACGTACATGAAAATGGGACCTTTTTTTTGTTGTTGGACCAGCATTTTGTGTTTTGTGCAGCTTGCAAATCATAATATTTTCGAACAAAACTTTACAGATTAACCGGGAATATGTATAAGTTTTCTCAGATTTTTTTCCTTTTTTAAAACTTGAAAATATTATTTTTGAATCATTTGAAATAAATTTCCCCTATGCACCCATCCAAGGAACTGCGCACTTTGAAATTTATGCCTATCTACTCTACTCGTATCTAGTCATAGACCGTATGAAGCTATCGAACTATCTATGTATTGTACTTCATATGTCTGGTTCTATATTGAACATGCTATCAGATGAATGTTGTGTATTAAATTTTCTACGTTTGGTTGATCTACCGTGGATGGGGTTGAACGGATTTAGGGATTTGGATATAAGAAAGACGATTGAGGGCGCCCGACGCGACCCAATTTGGTATGTTCGCTTGGAGATGCTCTTCCTCCGTCCAAAAAGATCATTTTTGAGTGAACCAACTTGTGTTTAAATGGTTAGGATGACAATGGTATCTCCAGTCCACCAGGGTTCAAGTTCTTAACTTGACATTGGTGTTCGCATTATTCCTGAATTTATTTCAACCTTCCGGCGATGTTCGTTCAGTTGGTGGAGATATTCCACTGACTGCAAGGCGCATGTGATGACTTCGTAAAATCTCAAGATATTATGCCGGATGTGCGTGTGTGTGCTCATAGGGATGAGTCTAGTGAGCGACTTCCATTGTACTGTGCCTGTCTGGGCTACTTAATAATAACGCAGAGCAAGTTAATATAACACAGACCAAGTGGAAATGAACAGCATATATCTTAGCTGGTTTTTGTTTTTGTTTTTTTACGAACTGCTTAGCGAGCTTATCACACTCGACCGTGCGTATACATTATATTATTGTTATTTCTCGTTAGGACCATAGCGAAGACTTTCGATTACTGAGCTGCGGATTGCTTAAGCCTTAAGGTATCCAACTTGTCATATATTTAAGATTCTGGGGCAGATCAACTTTCCGTATATTATAAACTCTCTTGTCCCGTTATACGACTTGAGCAACCTAGTAAGCTTCATGATGTTGTCTCTTACTTTCAATTTTACTTTAATCTTGATCTGCAGATATAACTATTTCTTTCTTCGTGGGGAGATCTGCAGATATAACCTATACTTTATGCCTGCGACAGGATTTCTGAACGGATGTGCTAGTGTAGCTTATATTATTTTCTTAGCACAACGCAGTAGGGGTTGGACAAATTGTGGGAGCAACGTGAAGCCATGTGCATACGAGGCGAAAGGTAAATTTGATACAGAGTAACATATACATAACGCGTGTAGAAAGCACGCCAAAGGCACACTCCCTTCAACAAATTGTAAATAGGTATATATATAGTGAGGTAGTATTAGCCAGCAAATTCGGAGGTTAAGATCCACTTGTACACCGAGACGGAGATTCGGGACCTTAGGTAGGGTCGACGGTGGAGCCCTAGCTGCGGCGTGCGTACAAACCTGCTGTTCTTGTTGGCAATAAGCCATGTTCTTGCGGTGGCGACCGGCGTCCGGTGCGCCAGGTGTGGTCCGTGCAGGGCGTGGGCGTGTGTGCGCGTGTTGGTCTAGTGCGGACGCGGCGTGCGCGCAGCCGGAGTCAAGCAGCAGCATGTTGCGTGCATGTAGTTCGTGCGTCGGCTTCATGATGGTTGTCGTTAGTAGCTTTGGAAAATCCTTGTGTCTCCTCCTTCCTGTGTATGTGCGACAGAGAGCGAGAGAGACAGCTAGTTAGGGTTCGTCCCGGGTTTGTCCCAATATTTGGTATCATTAGCCAGTTCGTCACCATCCCCGGAGGCATGCTGGTCGTAGCGGTCGGCGTCATGGCGTTTGTTGAGTATATTGATTATTAGGAAAACGAGATAGACTAGGATTTGTTCTGACTTGTCTTGTACTTCAGTAGATTATTGTATTCCTATATATATGTCCACGAGGCTCAAGCAATACAACGAACTATTCTACCAAATCCCTCTCTCCCTTCTAACATGGTATCAGCCTAACTCAGATCCAAACCCTAGCCGCCTCCCTCCGCTTTCGCTCCGTGCGTCGCCCCCGGGCCGGTCGGCCTCCATGATCGCCGCCAGGGGCCGCGCCGCCCGTACCTAGGGTTCGTCCGCCGGTCGTGTTGACCGGCTGCCCTACAGAGTCTTTTTCCCGATCTCTTGATCCGGGTTTTCTCTCTCCCGCCGGTCACCTTGATCGGTGTTTTTTTTTCGGTTTTCCGATCTATATTTGATCGGTTTGCATCGCCCGCCGCCGCTGTTGACCTCCATGCGCCTCTACTCCAACCCCGGCGCGACCAGCCAGCCTCTCTTCCGACCCGGCGGCCAAGCGCGCCGAGGCGGCTCGTCATGGCCAGCCGCCGTTCGCGCGTCGGTCCGCCCGTCACCCTGCGCTGGCCGTCACCGTCCTGCTCCGACCGGGAAACCTGCATCGCCCCGACCCGGCGGCCTCGCGCATTGCAACGGCCAATCATAGTCGTCGATCGCGCACCGCCCCGCCCGTCGATCCACTTCACCCGCCTCTGCCGCGTCTACACGGCGGCCCGGCGGTCTACCTCACCGGCCTCGTCCTCGGCTGCGTCGGGACGGCTGCGTCAGGCTCGTTTGCTGAATCAACACAAGTGCGCCGCTGCTCCGTTGGTTGCTCGGGCCTCACTGCCCGGGCGCCGCCGCTGCTTTGGCAGCCGGGTGCCAGTGCTAACACGCTCGTTCGCACGACATCCCACGCCGTCCATCGTCATCGGCCTCATCCCGTACTCCGCCGCCACCCCCTTTATCGAGCGGTGTTTCCGACCTCGCGCGCGATCGGTTTTATCACCCGCACGCCGCCGCAGTTCACCTCACCCACGCCGTGCGACCGACCTGGCCCGTCGGTGATGCGCGCCTACGCAGGTCCCGTGAAGATCATCCCCGAGTTGAGCACGCCCCTTCACCGATCGAGCAACAGGCTGCCGCCGCGCCGCCCCGTCGGGCCGCAGTGCCGCCGCCCCATGGTTGTCCTCGCAGCTGCATCGACTCCCGCGTCACCGTTGCATCGCCGCTACGGGCCGTAGTGCCGCGGTACGCATTCCCAACCGCCGCCCCGAGGCCGTCCCCGCGGTTGCACCGACCCGTGCTCCGCCGCTGCGCCGGCCATTCGGGCCGTAGCGCCGCGGCCCGTGGTCCTCGCCGCAGCCCCGAGGTCTTCCTGCCGTCGCCCCGACCTACTCGCCGCCGCTGCGTCGCCCCTTCGGGCCGTAGAGCCGCAACCCGCGGTCCACTCCGCCGTCACCGCACGTCGACCTCCCGTGGTATACGCCTCGCTGTCTCACTTGGCGCGGGAACGCCACCGTCTGGTCCGGTCTTCATCACGCTGTCAGTGTTCTTCGCCTACTTCGAGCACCGCCGCCGCACTCCTAACCTAGCCGCCGCCGCTGCCGTCAGGCCGCCGCCGCCGCCGCTCTTCTTTGGCCGCCGCCGTCGCCCGTTCGTCTTCGTACAGCACCAGCTCGTCGCTAGCGTCGCCGTCATCTACCCCGACCACTTCGTCTGCTCCGACAACCGTTGTGACATCAGCCACCACGCCGATTGCCGCCACAACCGTCGTTGAGTCTTCTTCTCTGCTGGCCCTCCGATTCCTTGATATGATGAACAGCTTGTGCAGGTCCCAGTCTCCGCATGCCCGGTGCTGGCAACACCGATGCGTGCCTTCATCGACGACTTGTTCTCGGGCCTGGCAAGCCTGGTCGGCGCTTCATCAACTTCGTCTTCGTCCGTCGACGCATGCCCGGTGCTGGCAACACCTGTGCGTGCCTTCGTCCACGATGTATCCCCGGGCTTGGCAAACTGCCGCGACGCGTCGTCAATAACATCTTCTTCTTGACGCACCACTACTTCGACAGCACTGCGCCCATACTAACTCGGCGCCTCTTTGGGCCCGCTGCTCCACGGCGACTTCCTCGACACCGGCCACCCTGACTCGACATCGACCACGGCATTCTTCGCACGGCTACCTCGACCACGGCTCCACCACCCACGCTCTCAGCTACCTCGACAAACGGCACAAAGGGCTACCGCCTTACTTGAGCAACCTTGTCGGTTGCCACTCCAGCCACGACTCCGCGATGCATCGACCGTTACGACTGGGGGTAGCGTCGGCTTGCCTTTGGATTCTTCCCTAGTCTCACCGTCTGGGTCGCTATCGTTGTGACTGCGGGGGGATGTTGAGTATATTGATTATTAGGAAAGACGAGATAGACTAGGATTTGTTCTGCCTTGTCTTGTACTCCAAATAGATCATTGTACTCCTATATATATGCCCACTAGGCTTAAGCAATACAACGAACTATTTCACCAAATCCCTCTCTCCCTTCTAACAGCGTTGAGTGCCGGCGGTGCGGCGAGGTCGTCAGGCCGTGTGTCGGCTCGTCCGTGGTCTCAATGCAGGTGCTTGGCAGCGGATCGTTTGTCGTCTTGCCGGACAAGATGAGTTCGATGGTGTGTGTCGCCGGAGTAGGAGAAGATGGCGTATGGTCGCCAAAGAAGAAGGAGAGGCTGCTGCGTTCGTGCGGAGACGATGCAAGCTGCGTGGTTCGCGTCGAGTGTGCATGTCGTGGCGGCGGCCGCGGCGATGACGATGATGGGAGCAGCAGCGTCAACTCCGGCGACGGCGAGCGTGCGGCGGCCTGGAGACGAGGAAGGAGCAGCAGGCGCTCCTATGTGACGTCAACGAGGAGCCAGCCCTCCTCCAGGTCATGGCTTAGGGGATGAGTGTTGGCAATAAGCCATGTTCTTGCGATGGCGACCGGCGTCCGGTGCGCCAGGTGTGGTCTGTGCAGGGCGTGGGCGTGTGTGCGCGTGTTGGTAGTGTGGACGCGGCGTGCGCGCAGCCGGAGTCAAGCAGCAGCATGTTGTGTGCATGTAGTTCGTGCGTCGGCTTCATGCATGGTTGTTGTTAGTAGTTAGTGCATGTGGTAGTGCATGCACGGGGTAGTACACCACTGCCGGACCAAACACATCGAACTCGACATCCACTTTGTTCGTGAGAAGGTGGTCCTTGAACAGTTCCGTGTGCTACACGTGCCGACCGCATTGCAGTTCGCCGACATCATGACCAAGGGGCTGCCTACCGCCACCTTTGAGGCTTTCAGGTCAAGCCTGTGCGTCACCGCCAGCGACGCTCCGTCTGCGGGGGCGTGTTTGAACGGGTCTACAGGCCCATGCACGTCGCCAACTAACCACGACCGGCATGCCTTTTTTTTCGATAAAGGACTTTTCATTGAATAGATATATCGAGGTGATACAATCGTATTGAAAGAAAGCCCGGCCTCTGCATAGCTAGATGCACACAGCCAAAAAATTCAGAGCACCCTAAAACTAAAATAATTCGATACAATGCCAAGCAATAAAACGTGTCCATCCTAAGAAAAGGTAGATCCTATCCGTAAATCACACCGCCATCCATGTGGGTAGAAAACCTCCCTGGCCGTACGCTCCAGCCGTGTAGACGCCATCGTAAAAAGGTCCATGTCCTCCGGCTTCTGCAGGATAGACCACGTACGGAGCCATCGTGTACAAACATGGATAACCTGCATAGGAGATGAGACACATTTATTGTTAAAAACCACATCATTCCTGGTAAGCCACATTGCCCAGCATAAGGCCGCCGCTCCCGCAAGAATATGTGCAGAAAATTGTTTATCAATACCCCGCAACCAGTTGCCGAACATATTTCGTGCACTACGTGGTGGGTATAAATTGGAAGCTACTTGGACCATGGCCCAAACTGCCCGAGCGAACTTGCACTCAAAAAATAAGTGTTTGATAGTCTCGTCATGTTGGCAAAAGACACATGTCTTGGACCCTTGCCAGTTTCGTCGTGTGAGATTATCTCTAGTTAGAATGACTCCTTTGTTTAGAAACCAAAGGAATATCTTCACTCTTAGAGGGATTTTTAGCTTCCACAATTTTCTATTATCAACTGGAACATCACAATGGACCATTGCATCATACATGGATTTGACCGAAAATTTGCCATTCTGATGCAAGTTCCATCGAAAAGTGTCCGGCTCATCTGACAATTGAATGTCCTCCAAACGAGTGAGTAATTCATTCCATGCTGTCAGGCGAGTGCCCAAAAGATCCCTACGAAAAGAAATATCGGGGTTTTCTTGTCCTAAGACTTGTTTGATCGTGACGAATTTATGTCTAACAATCCGGTACAAGCTCGGATATTGCACCATTAGTGAGTTGTTCCCTAGCCAGGTATCTTCCCAGAAACGAACCTGGGAACCGTCCCTAACCGAGAAGGTCCCAAATTGAAAGAAGAATTCCTTCGCCTTCATGACACCACTCCAAAAATGTGAATCCCCAGGTTTCCAATGTAGTTGAGAAATGGCATTGGATCCGACATACTTATTGCGAATGATTTCCTGCCATACTCCATTCTCAGTGAGTAATTTATAAACCCACTTGCTGAGAAGAGAGATATTTTTAATCTCAAGGTCTTGGATTCCCAGGCCCCCCTGACTTTTAGGTCTGCATAATACGCTCCACCTAGCAAGTCGATATTTCTTTGTTTCGTTATCACACTGCCAAAAAAATCTTGATCTAAAGTAATCTAGCCGCTGTAGAACCCCTTTCGGCAGGTGGAAGAATGACAACATATATAAAACCATGTTGCTTAGGACGGAATTGATCAAGATCAGTCGGCCCCCATAAGACAAGAGTTTGGCCTTCCAACTGGCTAATCGTTTCTCAAGTCTCTCTTCCACATGCCTCCACTCAGCGATAGTTAACCGCCGATAGTGTATAGGAATACCCAGATACCGAATCGGAAACTGCCCAAGCTGGCATCCAAAAATCTCGGCATATTCGGGTGCTGATTCTGCGGCATTGCCAAAGCAAAAAAGTTCGCTTTTATGAAAATTAATTTTGAGGCCTGAAAGTTCCTCAAAAGCACATAAGAGCAGCTTTAGATTTTGTGCCTTATCTAAATCATGATCCAAGAATAGTATCGTGTCGTCCGCATATTGTAGAATGGATAGACCATCTTCTACCAAGTGTGGAATGACTCCACATGCCTTGCATCCCTCTTCCTTAGCATCTACTAGGGCTGTCTAGTTAGTCTGTTAGTTGGTTAGAGATATGCGTGTGTACATTGGACCCTGTATATATTTTGAGCAACAGATCAATACAAGCAAGTGTTCGATCCCAACCCCCCTGTTTAGTCTCTACACTGTTCTGCCCCGGAAGCCGTCCGTCATGAGTACTGGAAATAGATTGGAGTGGCATTTCAGAGTGTTTGAGTTTTTCTTTTAGAAATAGAGTACAAATGTAGACGCTTATATACATGTACATGCATTTATCCCTTATGAACCCACATGCGTACCCTATACCCTACTTCTATATAAGCATCTACGAGAGATCGAGCTGGCGGGTCTTGAGATTGACAAAGTCACCACATACGTCAGTCGATAGTGTACTTTACTTCCACATCATCCCATGCCATGTTAAGCAACATTTAAATTTGTTGTGTAGATAAACAAGATTGAACCATTTCTAAATGTTGATTTAGTGGTTATGCAAATTAGATGCAAATCAAGCTTCACTTAACTTACTAACTAATTGCATTGGATCATCATTGTCATGCCATATCTTCGCATTTCGTGAACATGTTGGATCTTCCTTGTAGTAGTATGATTGCATCCATTGTTATTAGTGTTGCTTTGATTCTTCGCAAATAGGATTCAGAGATGACCTGAGATTGGAGCCAAATCTGTGATGTACCAAGCGGGATTGCAGGCAAGACTTATAACACTCCCTGTTCATCTTTTGAAAATTAGCGAGGTAGTATTATGATGTTGTAGTTGTGTTGCGATACCAATGCTTATGCATAGCCTGATTTTGATACTCTACTATATTGCCATGGTTATACATGTCCAAGCATGACCTGCTTGTTTGTCCTAAGAAGCTTTCTTCAGCCTGCCCTGCTTAGTAAGCATATGCTTGCTTATACGATGTTACTGTTGGGGAACGTAGTAATTTCAAAATTTTCCTACGCACACACAGGACCATGGTGATGGCATAGCAACGAGAAGGGAGAGTGTTGTCTACGTACCCTCGTAGACCAAAGCGGAAGCGATCACAACGTAGAGGAAGTAGTCGTACGTTCTCCTCGCGATCCTGCCGATCCCAGTGCCGTTACTACGGCACCTCCGAGTCGATGATGACGTAGAGGAAGTAGTCGTACGTTCTCCTCGCGATCCAGCCGATCCCAGCGCCGTTACTCCGGCGCCTCCGAGTTCTTGGCACACGTTCAGCTCGATGACGCTCCTCGGGCTCCGATCCAGCAAAGCTCCGGGAGAGGGAGTTCCGTCGACCTGACGGCGTGCAGGACGATCTTGATGTTTCACCGACGCAGGGCTTCGCCTAAGCACCGCTACGATATGACCGAGGTGGAATATGGTGGAGGGGGGCACCGCACACGGCTAAGGAACGATCTCAAGGATCAACTTGTGTGTGCTAGGGTGCCCCCCCTCCCCCGTATATAAAGGAGGGAGGGAGGAAGTGGCCGGCCACCAAGGGGGGCGCACCATGGGAGGGGGAAACCTACTCCAAGTAGGTTTCCTCTCCTTTCCTTATCTTATTTGGAGGGGAAGGAAAGAGTACTAGTATTAGGAAGTAGTACTAGTAGTAGGAATAGGAAGAGGGGAAGGAGAAAGGAAAGGGGGCCGCCCCTCCCCAATTCGGATTGGGCTTGGGGCGCCCCTCCCTTGTTCCTTCTCCTTCCTCCTACATGGGCCCAATAAGGCCCATATACCTCCGGGGGTTCGGTAACCTCCCGAGCTCCAAACTTCTCCGGAACCTTTCCGTGTCCAAATATATCCGTCCAATATATTAATCTTTATGTCTCGACCATTTCGAGACTCCTCGTCATGTCCGTGATCATATCCGGGACTCGGAACAACCTTCGGTACATCAAAATACACAAACTCATAATATAACCGTCATCGAAACCTTAAGCGTGCACGGACCCTACGGTTCGAGAACAATGTAGACATGACCGAGACACATCTCCGGTCAATAACCAATAGCGGGACCTGGATGCCCATATTGGTTCCTACATTTTCTACGAAGATCTTTATCGGTCAGACCGCATAACAACACATGTTGTTCCTTTTGTCATCGGTATGTTACTTGCCCGAGATTCGATCGTCGGTATCCAATACCTAGTTCAATCTCGTTACTAGCAAGTCTCTTTACTCGTTCCGTAATACATCATCTCACAACTAACTCATTAGTTGCAATGCTTGCAAGGCTTATGTGATGTGTATTACCGAGAAGGCCCAGAGATACCTCTCCGACAATCGGAGTGACAAAACCTAATCTCGAAATACGCCAACCCAACATGTACCTTTGGAGACACCCGTAGTACTCCTTTATAATCACCCAGTTACGTTGTGACGTTTGGTAGCACCCAAAGTGTTCCTCCGGTAAACGGGAGTTGCATAATCTTATAGTTACAGGAACATGTATAAGTCATGAAGAAAGCAATAGCAACATACTAAACGATCAAGTGCTAGGCTAACGGAATGGGTCATGTCAATCAGATCATTCTCCTAATGATGTGATCCCGTTAATCAAATGACAACTCATGTCTATGGTTAGGAAACATAACCATCTTGATTAACGAGCTAGTCAAGTAGAGGCATACTAGTGACACTCTGTTTGTCTATATATTCACACATGTATTATGTTTCCGGTTAATACAATTCTAGCATGAATAATAAACATTTATCATGATGTAAGGAAATAAATAATAACTTTATTATTGCCTCTAGGGCATATTTCCTTTAGTCTCCCACTTGCACTAGAGTCAATAATCTAGTTCACATCGCCATGTGATTTAACAGCAATAGTTCATATCACCATGTGATTAACACCCATAGTTCACATCGATATGTGATCAACACCCAAAGGGTTTACTAGAGTCAGTAATCTAGTTCACATCGCTATGTGATTAACACCCAAAGAGTACTAAGGTGTGATCATGTTTTGCTTGTGAGATATTTTTAGTCAACGGGTCTGTCACATTCAGATCCGTAAGTATTTTGCGAATTTCTATGTCAACAATGCTCCGCAAGGAGCTATTCTAGCTAATTGCTCCCACTTTCAATATGTATCTAGATCGAGACTTAGAGTCATCCAGATCGGTGTCAAAACTTGCATCGACGTAACCCTTTACGACGAACCTTTTGTCACTTACATAATCGAGAAACATATCCTTATTCCACTAAGGATAATTTTGACCGCTGTCCAGTGATCTACTCCTAGATCACTATTGTACTCCCTTGCCAAACTCAGTGTAGGGTATACAATAGATAAGGTACACAGCATGGCATACTTTATAGAACCTATGGCCAAGGCATAGGGAATGACTTTCATTCTCTTTCTATCTTCTGCCGTGGTCGGGTTTTGAGTCTTACTCAATTTGACACCTTGTAACACAGGCAAGAACTCTTTCTTTGACTGTTCCATTTTGAACTACTTCAAAATCTTGTCAAGGTATGTACTCATTGAAAAACTTATCAAGCGTCTTGATCTATCTCTATAGATCTTGATGCTCAATATGTAAGCAGCTTCACCGAGGTCTTTCTTTGAAAAAACTCCTTTCAAACACTCCTTTATGCTTTGCAGAATAATTCTACATTATTTCCGATCAATAATATGTCATTCACATATACTTTATCAGAAAGGCTGTAGTGCTCCCACTCACTTTCTTGTAAATACAGGCTTCTCCAAAAGTCTGTATAAACCCAAATACTTTGATCACACTATCAAAGCGTTTATTCCAACTCCGAGATGCTTGCACCAGTCCATAAATGGATCGCTGGAGCTTGCACACTTTGTTAGCTCCCTTTGGATCGATAAAACCTTCTGGTTGCATCATATACAACTCTTCTTCCGTAAACCCATTCAGGAATGCGGTCTTTACATCCATTTGCCAAATTTCATAATCATAAAATGCGGCAATTGCTAACATGATTCGGACAGACTTAAACATCGCCACGGGTGAGAAGGTCTCATCGTAGTCAATCCCTTGAACTTGTCGAAACCCCTTTGCGACAAGTCGAGCTTTGTAGACAACAATATTACCGCCGTCGGTCTTCTTCTTGAAGATCCACTTGTTTTCTATTGCTTGCCGACCCTCGGGCAAGTCAACCAAAGTCCACACTTTGTTTTCATACATGGATCCCATCTCAGATTTCATGGCCTCAAGCCATTTTATGGAATCTGGGCTCACCATTGCTTCTTCATAGTTCGTAGGTTCATCATGATCTAGTAGCATGACTTCCGAGAACAGGATTGCCGTACCACTCAGTGCGGATTTTATCCTGGTTGATCTACGAGGTTCTGTAGTAACTTGATCTGAAGTTTTATGATCAACATCATCAACTTCCTCACTATTTGGTGTAGATATCGCGAAACTGGTTTCGTGATAAACTACTTTCAAATAAGGGAGAAGGTACAGTTACCTCATCAAGTTCTACTTTCCTCCCACTCACTTCTTTCGAGAGAAACTCCTTCTCTAGAAAGGATCCATTCTTAGCAACAAATGTCTTGCCTTCGGATCTGTGATAGAAGGTGTACCCAACTGTCTCCTTTGGGTATCCTATGAAGATACATTTCTCCGATTTAGGTTCGAGCTTATCAGGTTGAAGCTTTTTCACATAAGCATCGCATCCCCAAACTTTAAGAAACGCATACTTAGGTTTCTGTTAAACCATAGTTCATATGGTGTCGTCTCAACGGATTTAGATGGTGCCCTATTAAACGTGAATGCAGCTGTCTCTAATGCATAACCCCAAAATGATAGTGGTAAACCGATAAGAGACATCATAGATCGCACCATATCAAATAAAGTGCGGTTACGACATTCGGACACACCATAACATTGTGGTGTTCCAGGTGGCGTGAGCTGTGAAACTATTCCACATTATTTTAATTGAAGACCAAACTCGTAACTCAATTATTCGTCTTTGCGATTAGATCGCAGAAACTTTATTTTCTTGTTACGATGATTTTTCCACTTCACTCTGAAATTCTTTGAACCTTTCAACTATTTCAGACTTATGTTTCATCAAGTAGATATACCCATATCTGCTCAAATCATCTTGTGAAAGTCAGAAAATAACGATACTTGCCACGAGCATCAACACTCATTGGATCGCATAGATCGGTATGTATTATTTCCAATAAGTCAGTAGCTTGTTCCATTGTTCCGGAGAACGGAGTTTTAGTCATCTTGCCCAAACGGCACGGTTCGCAAGCATCAAATGATTCATAATCAAGTGATTCCAAAAGTCCATCAGCATGGAGTTTTCTTCATGCGCTTTACACCAATATGACCTAAACGGCAGTGCCACAAATAAGTTGCACTATCATTATTAACTTTGCATCTTTTGGTTTCAATACTATGAATATGTGTATCACTATGATCGAGATCCAATGAATCATTTTCATAGGGTGTGTAACCATATAAGGTTTTATTCATGTAAACAGAACAACAATTTATTCTCTTACTTAAATGAATAACCGTATTGCAATAAACATGATCAAATCATACTTATGCTCAACACCAAATAACACTTATTTAGGTTCCATACTAATCCCGAAAGTATAGGAGTGCGATGATGATCATATCAATCTTGGAACTACTTCCAACACTCATCTTCACTTCCCCTTCAACTAGTTTCTGTTCATTCTGCAACTCCCATTTCAAGTTACTACTCTTAGCAACTGAACCAGTATCAAATACCGAGGGGTTGCTACGAACACTAGTAAAATACACATCAATAATCTGTATATCAAATATACCTTTGTTCACTTTGCCATCCTTCTTATCTGCCAAATACTTGGGGTAGTTCCGCTTCTAGTGACCAGTTCCATTGCAGCAAAAGCACTTAGTCTCAGGCTTAGTCCAGACTTGGGCTTCTTCACTCGAGCAGCAACTTGCTTGCCGTTCTTCTTGAAGTTCCCCTTCTTCCCTTTGCCCTTTTCCTTGAGACTAGTGGTCTTGTCAATCATCAACACTTGATGCTCTTTCTTGATTTCTACCTTCGTCGATTTCAACATCACGAAGAGCTCGGAATCGTTTTCGTCATCCCTTGCATACTATAGTTCATCACGAAGTTCTAGTAACTTAGTGTTGGTGACTAGAGAATTCTGTCAATCACTATCTTATCTGGAAGATTAACTCCCACTTGATTCAAGCGATTGAAGTACCGGACAATCTGAGAACATGCTCACTAGTTGAGCGATTCTCTTCCATCTTTTAGCTATAGAACTTGTTGGAGATTTCATATCTCTCAACTCGGGTATTTGCTTGAAATATTAACTTCAATTCCTGGAACATCTCATATGGTCCATGACGTTCAAACGTCTTTGAAGTCCCGATTCTAAGCTGTTAAGTATGGTGCACTAAACTATCAAGTAGTCATCATATTGAGCTAGCCAAACGTTCATAACGTCTATATTTGCTCCTGCAATAGGTCTGTCACCTAGCGGTGCATTAAGGACATAATTCTTCTGTGCAGCAATGAGGATAAACCTCGGATCACGGATCAAATCCGCATCATTGCTACTAACATTTTTCAATACAATTTTCTCTAGGAACACATATAAAAACATAGGGAAGCAACAACGCGAGCTATTGATCTACAACATAATTTGCAAAATACTACCAGGACTAAGTTCATGATAAATTAAAGTTCAATTAATCATATTACTTAAGAACTCCCACTTAGATAGACATCTCTCTAGTCATCTAAGTGATCATGTGATCCAAATCAACTAAACCATAACCGATCATCACGTGAGATGGAGTAGTTTTCAATGGTGAACATCTTATGTTGATCATATCTACTATATGATTCACGCTCGACCTTTCGGTCTCCGTGTTCCGAGGCCATATCTGCATATGCTAGGCTCGTCAAGTATAACCTGAGTATTCCGCGTGTGCAAAACTGGCTTGCACCCGTTGTAGATGGACATAGAGATTATCACACCCGATCATCACGTGGTGTCTCGGCACGACGAACTTTGGCAACGGTGCATACTCAGGGAGAACACTACTTGATAATTTTAGTGAGAGATCATCTTAAAATGCTACCGTCAATCAAAGCAAAATAAGATGCATAAAGGATAAACATCACATGCAATCAATATAAGTGATATGATATGGCCATCATCATCTTGTGCTTGTGATCTCCATCTCAAGCACCGTCGTGATCACCATCGTCACCGGCGCGACACCTTGATCTCCATCGTAGCATCGTTGTCGTTCACGCCATCTATTGCTTCTACGACTATCGCTACCGCTTAGTGATAAAGTAAAGCAATTACAGGGCGTTTGCATTTCATACAATAAAGCGACAACCATATGGCTCCTGCCAGTTGCCGATAACTTCGGTTACAAAACATGATCATCTCATACAATAAAATATAGCATCACGTCTTGACCATATCACATCACAACATGCCCTGCAAAAACAAGTTAGGCGTCCTCTACTTTGTTGTTGCAAGTTTTACGTGGCTGCTACGGGCTTAAGCAAGAACCAATCTCACCTACGCATCAAGACCACAACGATACGCCCGTCAAATAGACTCCGCTTTTTAACCTTCTCAAGGACCGGGCGAGCCACACTCAGTTCAACTAAAGTGAGAGACAGACACCCGCCAGCCACCTTTAAGCACGAGTGCTCAGAACGGTGAAACCAGTCTCGCGTAAGCGTACGCGTAATGTCGGTCCGGTCCGCTTCATCTCACAATACCGCTGAACCAAAGTATGACATGCTGGTAGGAAGTATGACTTGTATCGCCCACAACTCGCTTGTGTTCTACTCGTGCATATGACATCAACGCATAAAACCAGGCTCGGATGCCACTTTGTTGGGGAACGTAGTAATTTCAAAATTTTCCCACGCACACACAGGACCATGGTGATGGCATAGCAACGAGAAGGGAGAGTGTTGTCTACGTACCCTCAGAGACCAAAGCGGAAGCGATCACAACGTAGAGGAAGTAGTCAGACGTTCTCCTCGCGCGATCCTGCCGATCCCGGTGCCGTTACTACGGCACCTCCGAGTCGATGATGACGTAGAGGAAGTAGTCAGACGTTCTCCTCGCGATCCAGCCGATCCCAGCGCCGCATTACTCCGGCGCCTCCGAGTTCTTGGCACACGTTCAGCTCGATGGCGCTCCTCGGGCTCCGATCCAGCAAAGCTCCGGGAGAGGGAGTTCACAAGACGACGGCGTGGTGACGATCTTGATGTTTCACCGACGCAGGGCTTCGCCTAAGCACCGCTACGATATGACCGAGGTGGAATATGGTGGAGGGGCCCACCGCACACGGCTAAGGAACGATCTCAAGGATCAACTTGTGTGTCCTAGGGTGCCCCCCCACCCCCGTATATAAAGGAGGGAGGGAGGAAGTGGCCGGCCACAAGGGGGGCGCACCATAGGGAGGGGGAAACCTACTCCAAGTAGGTTTCCCTCTCCTTTCCTTATCTTATTTGGAGGGGGAAGGAAAGAGTACTAGTATTAGGAAGTAGTACTAGTAGTAGGAATAGGAAGAGGGGGAAGGAGAAAGGAAAGGGGGGGCCGGCCCCCCTCCCCAATTCGGATTGGGCTTGGGGCGCCCCTCCCTATTCCTTCTCCTTCCTCCTACATGGGCCCAATAAGGCCCATATACCTCCCGGGGGGTTCCGGTAACCTCCCGGAGCTCCAAACTTCTGCGGAACCTTTCCGGTGTCCAAATATATCCGTCCAATATATTAATCTTTATGTCTCGACCATTTCGAGACTCCTCGTCATGTCCGTGATCATATCCGGGACTCGGAACAACCTTGGTACATCAAAATACACAAACTCATAATATAACCGTCATCGAAACCTTAAGCGTCATGGACCCTACTGTTCGAGAATAATGTAGACATGACCGAGACACATCTCGGTCAATAACCAATAGCGGGACCTGGATGCCCATATTGGTTCCTACATTTTCTCGAAGATCTTTATCGGTCAGACCGCATAACAACATATGTTGTTCCTTTTGTCATCGGTATGTTACTTGCCCGAGATTCGATCGTCGGTATCCTATACCTAGTTCAATCTCGTTACTAGCAAGTCTCTTTACTCGTTTCAGTAATACATCATCTCACAACTAACTCATTAGTTGCAATGCTTGCAAGTCTTATGTGATGTGTATTACCGAGAAGGACCAGAGATACCTCTCCGACAATCGGAGTGACAAAACCTAATCTCAAAATACGCCAACCCAACATGTACCTTTGGAAACACCTGTAGTACTCCTTTATAATCACCCAGTTACGTTGTGACGTTTGGTAGCACCCAAAGTGTTCCTCCGGTAAACGGGAGTTGCATAATCTCATAGTTACAGGAACATGTATAAGTCATGAAGAAAGCGATAGCAACATACTAAACGATCAAGTGCTAGGCTAACGGAATGGGTCATGTCAATCAGATCATTCTCCTAATGATGTGATCCCGTTAATCAAATGACAACTCATGTCTATGGTTAGGAAACATAACCATCTTCGATTAACGAGCTAGTCAAGTAGAGGCATACTAGTGACACTCTGTTTGTCTATATATTCACACATGTATTATGTTTCCGGTTAATACAATTCTAGCATGAATAATAAACATTTATCATGATGTAAGGAAATAAATAATAACTTTATTATTGCCTCTAGGGCATATTTCCTTCAGTTACCCTATTGCACCATGCTTTTGTTGGGTTCACTGTTAACCATGTTTAAGCATCTAGCGATCATGGTTACGCTATGTTGTGCAATGTGATAGTAAATAGGATGGTAACAATGGGAGGCCCTACACAGTGTGTGCATCGGTGTTTTATTACACTCGAGCCAACCTAGGACTCGAGCTCTTCGGCACTTCATTCAGGACTGAGCGCGCTAACCACACTGGGGCCCCTCCGCGATGCTGTCCTAAACTACGGACTTTTCTAGGGGTCACAGGTTGGTTTTCCATTTGCCTTACTAAGTGGGCCATTGGGGGTGGGGGATCCCCCAGGTGGTCAAAAATCATGGAGCTACTAGGGATTAACCCAGAATTTGGGCATTAACCAGCTTAGAAATTGGTGTAAACGTTTGGGTCCGATTTGGACAGTCTGTCAGACTTTTGATTCGGGTGTTGATCATTCGGTGGCTTCCTAGACTTGAATGTGTCAGGGGAGTGTTGTGTCTATGTGCCTCTGCTAGTTCATACATATAATGTGCCAATAGCAGGCCCACAAAAAGAGATAGATGAACGTGTGAGTGTTGTAGCTAAATCTAACGGATCCCTCAGTAGGGTATCCTAAGCTACGTGTCTTGGAACGATGGTAGAAGGAACACAAAGATTATCCAAGTTCATATTCTCTCGAGGAGCTATGTAATGATTTGTGCTTTATTGCTTTGGAGTGTATCGAGACTACAAATTACCGAGAGACTGTATCTTCTCTATGATTGATTGTTTGTCAATGAGCATGGACCCCAGTTTATATAGTGTACCAAGGACCCTAGGATACATGGATCCCAGTCGGCTACGTACGAGAAGCTAGATTCCTCCAAGAATCCGGTGTCTTGTCTTGTACGACAAATATTCAAGAATCTTCCTTGTAGTCATCATGGGCTGCCCACTACGACCCAGGACCTAACCGATAACAGGGTCATCAGCCAGACCCAACAAATCGAGAATCAACATGATCAGAGGTCCCTTATCTGGGAAACCGTAAGTATACCCTAAAATGGTCTTCTGGCTGGTGGCACCTTGGGCCACCCAATTGATAATCCCCACGTGCGAGGAATTGTGGTAGCACTTTCCAATGATGGAGGTGGTAAGTATGGAGTGTCTAACCCACAAGGAACTAAAGGTAAGATCAATATTTTCTCAGGTTCTATCTGCCACTGATACAACCCTATGTATATCGACTATTTTCTTTATCTAGAAATAAGAAATAAAATTATGTTGCAAGTATATAGAGGTAGTTTTGCAAGATAAAAAGAACATAAACATTAAAGATAGGTGTTGCCTAAGCAAAGATACAACATATTACAAAATAATGCAAATAGCGAGTGTGGAATTGTGGTGATATGGTGTGCGGAATTGTCCCCAGGCAATCGGCTAAATTACTAAACCGATCATCGTTATTGTAGATTATGTGTTGGAGAAGCCAATGCTAGCAGGCCATCCCTTACTCATAATTTTATGCACTTACGATTGGTACTATGAGCAAGCATCTGCAACTACTAACAAGTTCATTAAGTTAAAACCCAACCATAGCATTAAGATATATTTGTCCCCCTTCAATCCCATATGCATCAATTTCTACACTCAGGCTTTGTAGCAGCTTTCACTTCGGCGGGACTATGCATAGTCCTATCAACATACTAGTATCCCTAAGATGTGATCCACGCACGCGCTCATATGATGGGCACCAAAGGACAACAACAAATTAATCATGCAACTCAAACCAATCATAGCAAATAACAAATTAACCCATAGGAGAAGAAAAATCTATTCAGACATAGTAGCGATGACACAAGTAGGGGATTACAGGGGGTTGCGGGAGAGTGGAAAGCTGAAAAGAGGTGACGAAGGTGATGAAGATGTTAGTGAAGACGACGACATTGATGAAGACAATCACTACGATGATGGTTCCCCGGACGAAAACTCCGGTGCTAGCGGGAGAGAGGCTCCCCCTCGGCTTCTTCCTCAATGGCCTCACTCCTAGTGTGGAGAGGTTCTCACCTCTGGTCCTTGGCCACCATGGCTTCTGGAGAGGTGAAAGCCCCTTCGAGATTGGATCTCTCTTCACTTTTTCTCTATTTTTCAGTCCTGTTTTATAGCCGAACCCCGTTTCTTTTATAGCAGGAGATCCGTAACTACGATCGGGCTAAAATTTTGATGGGGTTTTTCCATAAATTGTTTTTCTTGCGGCCGAAGGAGACCTCCAATCGACTTAAGGGCTACACACATGGGCCCATGGGGCGGCCAGGTGGTGGTTGCGCCCTTGCCCGTGTGGGGCCCTCGGGCATCACTTGCGTTGATTTCTTCTCCCAAAAATAACATATACTCCAGAAAAGGAACATATTAAAACGCCAGGGTATTTTGACCTTCCTATATATTGATTTTCTGTAAAATCGGAAAGAAAAAGAAAACAGGAACTAACACTGAGCACTAGGTTAATAGGTTAGTTGTAGCGACCCGACCCGAATGGATCAAGTCTCTGTGCTTTCGTGTCATCCCTGGATCGGTATGCTGACACACACAGTACTCGAAGGATTTATAACAGAGGTAAATCACATGTATAAAGTAACGTAAATACTATTACCTCGATCCAATTATATAGCGGAAGCAACAAGGTTGTGGATTCCCATCAACACCAACGGCAAAGTTGAGTATAGGAAATCGTAACCCTAACGTATCACTTACTCGTCGTCTGAAAAGTCTGCAACATGAAAAGTTGCAGCCCGAAAACGGGTCAGCACATGGAATATGCTGGCAATGTAACACATAGAGAATAATGAAATGAATAAGCCTATACTACATGCATATATGGCTGGTGGAAAGCTCTATGGTTACAGTTTTGCATAAAGCTAGTTTTTCCCTACATCAAAGGAATAATTTTATTTAACTATCATGGTGGTTGTTAAACATTGAGAATGGTTGACAGCATCCTCAATCCCAATTAAAAGTACTCATTAAAATCCCAATAACTTTTATTAGAAGTAACATGTTGAGATTCACATGATATTCAAGTACTAGATACTCAAGATGTCCATAACCGGGGACACGGCTAATCATGATTAGTTTATACACTCTGCAGAGGTTTGCACACTTTTCCCCACAAGACTCGATCGCCTCCGCTTGGTTCTCGTGACTACATGGTGTTTGAGAAGCGGATGACCGAGACATAGTCTTTCGAAGCGCTTAGCACCTTACATGTGGGTAGACCGTACCAACCTACATCCCCTACATCAGCTAGCCTACCCGTAAGAGTTCGCACAACTTAGTCAACTACGCCAGAGCCCATAATTGGCTTGTGGCTGCACACGGAAGTTTCTAGTTTGAATAATCTCATGATCCCTTTGGGCCTGGGTGGCGGTCCGAAGAAATACAGGCAAATCCTGTCTACCTGTGTGCCTTGACAGCAAGTCCTGGAATAGCCAGTGCCTCAATCCACCCAGATGTGTGTTTAAGTTGCCACCTTAGATAAACCTTTAATTAACAATCTCACATACATCATGGATATTCACTCACCCAATCCACGTCTACTAGCATAGCATGGCATAATTAAGCAAACGTAGAAGTAACTCCCAAAGGTTCATAAGTAAAACAGGTAATAGGTACTACCTCAATCTACTTCCCATCCCACAATTTAATTAGATCCTAATCATGCAAGTGTTTGAGGGCTTGATCTAATGCAATAAAACTGGGTAGTAGAAAAGATATGATCAAGTGTTACTTGCACGCAAAGTTGATGAAGATGATTAGCACTCAAAACTCTTGATAGATCTACTCGTCACACTCCGGTCAATCTATCGTAATCAAACAATAGTAACCACACATAAGCAATCACTCAAAAGATCGGAAGGATCGAAGAAACAATTCGGAAAACGTCAAAACCAAATCTAATAACTCTTGCAGCATAAAACAATTTCTAACAGTACCAAAACTATGTGTATTTGGCCTTATCAGAAAGTTTAGGTCAAGAGCTTCGATTTGCAAAAGAATCAACTAAATCGGAGTTACGAAACTCAAGTTATGATCAAACGAAGTTCAAATACAAATCTGTTTGAATTCAAATTTTTAAAACTTTCAAAAACATGTTTGATTTGTATTACTGGATAGAGGAGATCATAACGAAGAAGTGGGCGTTGGTTTCGTTGGATTCCGACTTACGAGTAAAAAGTTATGAACGTTTGAAGATTAGGGACTACGGATAGGTCCATGACGAAAATTAAAAATAAAAAGACAAATCTATCGAGCGAACGCTCGCTAAACAAAACCGGAAAGAAAAACCGGCGAGAAAACCGACCTAGGGTTTCGGAAAGAAAACCGAAACGAAAAACCGATCTAGAAAAACCGATCTAGAAAACCGATCTAGAAAACGGAACGGAAACCAATCTAGAAAATGTGACGTGGCGCGGGGCTAGTACCTCGAAGAGGCGAGGGGCTCCGGCGGCGGCGGCGTTGGGTGGCGGTGGCGGCAAGTGGCGGCGGCGGCGGTGTGGGGCGGCGCGGTGTGGGGCGGCGGCGGCGCGGTGTGGGGCGGCGGCGGCTATGGTGCTGCTGCTGCTGCGGAGGATGAGGAGAGGAGAGGAGGGTTGATTTGATGTGTTGGAGGGGGGGTGCTTGGGTATTTATATTGGGGAAGGGAGGGGTTTTGCTTGGGGTAGGGGGCAAGAAATAGATTAGGATTAGGAATCCTAGGAATAAAAAACGGAATAACAAAACAGGGTCAAATTATACTAGGAATCGTAAAAGAATAGGAAACTTTGGGCTCCTGGCTCCCCTAGGTGCGTGGTGCGTGCGTGAGTTGGCCTTGTGGCCTTCGGCCGGCCGGCGGCTAGCGGCTTGGGCCTTTGGTCCAAGGCGCTGTGCTCCCTTTTTTTTTTAAATAATTTACCAGACGAAAGAAAAATAATAAAACCAAATAAATAATTATATTATATAGGCATATAATATATTAAAATTTTCAGAAAAAGATTTATTACATGATGAACATTATTCTAGCTTTAAATAAAATACACAAAAATTCAAATAAAACAAACAGTGTTTCAGCTCTAATAAAATCCAATAAAAATCATTTTTAAAATACCAGAATGACTTCAAATTAATTTCTCTCCAATTTTCTGAGGTAGGGAATCATGTTACCCTATTTCCATATATTTTATTTTTGGAGAAAAATAATTTGAATAAAACTCAAATAACTCCGATTGAAAAATAATTCAAAGGAACTTTGAATTTAATTCTTTGAAACTCCCAACTCATATTTCATATGTTTTGAAGAAGTCATTTTATCTTCTCTCGTGAAAATCATTGAGTTGCATAAAGTTTCAGAATTGGAAATGTTTTCCAAATGAAATTCAAATATTCTCAACACCCCTTGTCATTTAAATAAATGGAAGAAGTCATGTCATCTTCTCTCCAGGGTTTTGTGATGAAAAGAATTTGAATTCCCGAAGTTCATAAAAGCAAAATGAAAGTATGGGAAAGTCCTTTTATTCCCTCTCATTTAACCTTCAAAAGTTTCGAATTCACTCACTTTCAGTCAATCAATCAAACAATCAATCAAATCTATCTATTTGTTTATAACATTCCAAAATTTAGAATTTTGGAATGTTACAAACTACCACCCTTAAAATGAATCTCGTCCTCGAGATTCGGAGAGGCTAGCAAGAAATAGGTTAGGGTTTGGGGGTCTTCTCAAAGTCCATCGATCATCTCCGGGGTCTCGGGTGCTACCACCCTTAGAAACATTGTTACGGTTCCATCAAAACTCATATACTCCATCCTTATCGTTGACAGTGTCGGTCTTCTCAGATATTAAGGATAATCGCTTCTCTGGGCTCTTCCGGTAGTGGCATAACCTTTTCCTCAATTCCTTTGTCCTTTGATCTTGGTAAGGTTATCCCGAAACTGGGTCTTCATAGCTGACGGGTCTGGCGCCAATGCTAAACCACTATCGATATCTCGTGGTGGTCAACAATTTATGGTTTCTCCTGCAGAAACGGGTGCAGGTTGAACCTCACCGTATAACCTACGGTTGGCAACAACTGCCGTGTACAAGGGAAAAACAATACCTATACCTTTCTAAGGTTTAAACAAGGTTTAATATAAATGCGTCTCTCTTGCTATAGGTAAGTCACTCAGATTTACCATCCCATATAGCAAAGCGAATAATAAGAGTAAGTCGGTATGGTGATCAATCCATCCCGCACCCAAATCATTTCCTTGTACATGGTTTAGCGAATCTCGCATTCTAACACTCGGTCATCCTCACAAGCATTGTAGAATTTCTCTTGTCGACGAACCAAGTTCGGAAAATCCATTGATTCTGCAAGCCAAACAAACATCTATCGTTCCTTAACAACTCTCAGGTTTTGCGTAAACTCCTATAGGATCGTCTATCGATAAAATCATAACTCTTCCAGGGTTTTTCCTTTAGCAAGAGGGTGCTTGCTTCTTGGCAGGTCCTGGGGCCTATGGGTTATGGCCCATCTCATCACTTGCAATCCTTGAACACATCCTCGGGGCAACTGATCGTTATCCCAACATCCAACTCACTAGAATACTTAAATACATCAAATTGTAATTGTCTCTTTTCCTTATATTTGCACCAAACTAAGACGTGATTACTCGGACTCATCATGGAATTTCCATTGATCCATATTTCCAACATCATACCTCCTTTATATCCAATAACACTTCATCTCTTCATCCTCGTGGGATGTCCCACATACCGAGATAAAAACTTATACTTATGAAGTCCATACTCCACTTCGTGGAACATCATTATCCTTTCGAGGTCAAAGCGTCCTTACAAGGAAATATTGGCCATCTCTCGCATGGCACTTCTTCAAGCTGTAAACGTGAAACACATCATGAACTCTGACAGTCCTTCGGGTGACTTCAACTTGTTAGCCTATTCTCCCATACGCTCCAAAACTTCGGTATGGTCCTACAAATCTCGGGCTAACTTTCCCTTAACTCCAAATCGTTTAACTCCTCGCAGAGGTGGCACACAAAGATATGCTCTGTCTCCGATTTCATAGACTACCTCCTTGCATTTTTGAGTCTGCATAACTCTTCTGCCTGGATTGAGCTATCTTCAGTCTATCTCGAAGCAACTTAACATTTTCTTCTCACTCCTTGATCACATTTGGTCCGACAACTGACGGTCTCCAACTTCATTCCACAACGGTGTCTGGCTCCTTCTCGCATACAAAGCTTCAAAAAGGGGCCATCTTTAAACTGACTTGGTAGCTGTTGTTGTATGAGAACTCCCCGTAGGGTAGATTATCATCACTACTAGATTCCATAATCTAGCGCACACGCTCTCAATATGTCCTCCAAAATCTGATTGACTCTCTTGATTTACCCATCATGCTCATGGATGAAAGGCTATCTTGAACTCTAGCCTAGTACCCAAAGTGCAGTGCGGTGATTCCAAAACTTTGAGGTAAACTGTGTTCCTCTCGATGGTCCTCGAACTCCATGCAGACATACGATCCTTGTCAAATATATCTTGGCCAACTTCACACTTGTATAGGTGGTTTTTCATCGGAATAAAGTGAGCCACTTTGGTCAAGCGAATCAACTACTACCTAGATAGAATCATATCCCGATCGGGTTCTGGGAAATCTGGTAATGAAACCCATGCCAAGCTTATCCCTCTTCCATTCGGGTATCGGCATAGGCTGTAGTAATCCTGCTGGCCACGATGCTCGCTTTTACTCTCGGCATAAATCACCCACGACTACATACTCCGCAATATCCTTCTTCATACCAGTCCACCAGAAACACTCCTTAAAATCCAAATACATCTTGGTGTTTCCAGGGCGAATCGAGTATGGTGAGTCATGAGCCTCCTGAAGTTTTAACTTCCTGATCTTTGCATTATTGGGTACATGTACACTGTCCTCAAACCATAAGGTGTCATGCTCATCCTTACGAAAACCTTTGGCTTTTCCTTTGCTCATCCTATCTTTTACCTCAGCAATCTCTTTGTCATCCTTCTGAGCTTCACAGATCTTTTCCAACAATGTAAACTGAACTTCCATTGCTGCAACAAAACCTTTGGGAACAATCTCCAATCGAAGTTCCCTGAAAATCCTCGGATAACTCCTTTGGTAATTCTACGCTTATGAGGGTATTTGTCCTTGTTTTATTTATGGTTATATCCTATTTCTCCACAAGGCTTGCATGCACTTTCTCCATATCATTTCCATAAGGCTTCAACTTCTGGGACACAAACCGATACTTTAGCAAAGTCAGCTTAAATTCTTTCCAAGTGGTTACTCTTTGCAATCCATTGATGGTTTGGTACATCCTCCACCAAATAGCAGCACCTCTTCCAAAGCACTGAAGATCATGCTGGGCCATATCCTTTCTGACAATAGGGTTGTTCTTCATGTGATTCTCCATGTTCTGAATCCATCGGTCCGTCTTTAATTGACTCATCGGTCCGTAAAAATACAAGCTCTTCTCCATTCATCCTCTATTGGGTCCATGGGTTTGGGGTGGGATAAGAGAGATCGAGAGGGATGCACACAATACAAACAAAAGTTTTGAAAAGACAGATTTTATTGTGGCTGTCGGAAAAACAACAAACAAATGACAGCTCACAAACGTCGCATCTAACGTAGGTATGTAACAGGGGTTTGGTCTTCTAAAGGTCAATAGATCTCAAAGCCATCACACTCTTCAAGTCATGTTCATGTCTCCGGTGGCTCCTGCTGATCATGCTTGTCCTTCTCAAGTTCTTTTGCGGATCATCTCTGTTGACGCTGAAGTCTCTCGCGACGTCCTTCAATATTTACGGAGTTATGTTCCAACCGCCGGTTTAAACATCCTTGACATGATCCATGATCCTACTGTACTTGAGTTACTGTCTTATCTCCGGTTTCTCGATGTTTTGCTCCTTCATCTTGTCTACTTTCAGCTTCTGGGTCCTGAGTTCTTCACGAACTGCTTCCTTATCAAATACTGTTTCCTGCAGATCCACCTTTAACTTCTTCATGTAATACTCCAGATCCTGGTCTTACTCCAATACACCTTAATCTTGGGTATTGATTACTTCCATAATCTCTCAATTCCATAAGCGTAACCTTCCTAGGTCATAAAATCTGGGAATTCTTTAGAGCCTTCAAAATCTCATAGTCTTCGGAGTCTTCAACAGTCGTAGTTTCCATTTACACGGTAAAATCCTCTTCATTCCAAATGGTCTTAGTTGTCCGATATCTTGTCTCCTTGGAGTGGTCTCATCAGTCAAATCTTCGAGTGGTCAAAAGGGAAAAGGGGTATGGTCTCACTAAAAGGAATATTTGAATAATCTCGAAGAGAAGAGAGGTAAAAGATCTTTTGAAAAAGAAGTTGTAGAGAAAAATCTTTCCTATGGGCTTGTCAGCTTTCTAGGGTCACGTCCTACGGTCAACATGTGCTCGATACCATCTTGTAGCGACCAATTCGAATGGATCAAGTCTCTGTGCTTTCGTGTCATCCACGGATCGGTATCTTGACACACACGATTTCGAAGGATTTATAACAGAGGTAAATCACATGTATAAAGTAACGTAAATACTATTACCTCGATCCAATTATATAGCGGAAGCAACAAGGTTGTGGATTCCCATCAACACCAACGGCAAAGTTGAGTATAGGAAATCGTAACCCTAACGTATCACTTACTTGTCGTCTGAAAAGTCTGCAACATGAAAAGTTGCAGCCCGAAAACGGGTCAGCACATGGAATATGCTGGCAATGTAACACATAGAGAATAATGAAATGAATAGGCCTATACTACATGCATATATGGCTGGTGGAAAGCTCTATGGTTACAGTTTTGCATAAAGCTAGTTTTTCCCTACATCAAAGGAATAATTTTATTTAACTATCATGGTGGTTGTTAAACATTGAGAATGGTTGACAGCATCCTCAATCCCAATTAAAAGTACTCATTAAAATCCCAATAACTTTTATTAGAAGTAACATGTTGAGATTCACATGATATTCGAGTACTAGATACTCAAGATGTCCATAACCGGGACACGGCTAATCATGATTAGTTTATACACTCTGCAGAGGTTTGCGCACTTTTCCCCACAAGACTCGATCGCCTCCGCTTGGTTCTCGCACTACATGGTGTTTGAGAAGCGGATGACCGAGACATAGTCTTCGTAAGCGCTTAGCACCTTACATGTGGGTAGACCGTACCAACCTACATCCCCTACATCAGCTAGCCTACCCGTAAGAGTTCGCACAACTTAGTCAACTACGCCAGAGCCCATAATTGGCTTGTGGCTGCACACGGAAGTTTCTAGTTTGAATAATCTCATGATCCCTTTGGGCCTGGGTGGCGGTCCGAAGAAATACAGGCAAATCCTGTCTACCCAGGTGCCTTGACAGGCAAGTCCTGGAATAGCCAGGTGCCTCAATCCACCCAGATGTGTGTTTAAGTTGCCACCTTAGATAAACCTTTAATTAACAATCTCACATCTGTCATGGATATTCACTCACCCAATCCACGTCTACTAGCATAGCATGGCATAATTAAGCAAACGTAGAAGTAACTCCCAAAGGTTCATAAGTAAAACAGGTAATAGGTACTACCTCAATCTACTTCCCATCCCACAATTTAATTAGATCCTAATCATGCAAGTGTTTGAGGGCTTGATCTAATGCAATAAAACTGGGTAGTAGAAAAGATATGATCAAGTGTTACTTGCCTGCAAAGTTGATGAAGATGATTCGCACTCAAAACTCTTGATAGATCTACTCATCACACTCCGGTCAATCTATCGTAATCAAACAATAGTAACCACACATAAGCAATCACTCAAAAGATCGGAAGGATCGAAGAAACAATTCGGAAAACGTCAAAACCAAATCTAATAACTCTTGCAGCATAAAACAATTTCTAACAGTACCAAAACTATGTGTATTTGGCCTTATCAGAAAGTTTAGGTCAAGAGCTTCGATTTGCAAAAAGAATTAACTAAATCGGAGTTACGAAACTCAAGTTATGATCAAACGAAATTCAAATACAAATCTGTTTAAATTCAAATTTTTAAAACTTTCAAAAACATGTTTGATTTGTATTACTGGATAGAGGAGATCATAACGAAGAAGTGGGCGTTGGTTTCGTTGGATTCCGACTTACGAGTAAAAAGTTAAGAACGTTTGAAGATTAGGGACTACGGATAGGTCCATGACGAAAATTAAAAATAAAAGACAAATCTATCGGTTTAACGCCGCTAAACAAAACCGGAAAGAAAAACCGTGAGAAAACCGACCTAGGGTTTCGGAAAGAAAACCGAAACGAAAAACCGATCTAGAAAACCGATCTAGAAAACCGATCTAGAAAGCGGGCGGAAACCAATCTAGAAAAGCGTGTGGCTGGGGCTAGTACCTCGAAGAGGCGAGGGGCTCGCGGCGGCGGGCGAGCGTGGGCGGCGGCAAGTGGCGGCGGCGGTGTGAAGCGGCGGCGGCGGTGTGGGCGGCGGTGTGGCGGCGGCGGCTATGGTCTGCTTCTTCTTTGCTGCGGAGGAGGAGAGGAGAGGAGGGTTGATTTGATGTGTTGGAGGGGAGGGGGTGCTTGGGTATTTATATTGGGGAAGGAGGGGTTTTGCTTGGGGTAGGGGGCAAGAAATAGATTAGGATTAGGAATCCTAGGAATAAAAAACGGAATAACAAAGCAGGGTCAAATTCTACTAGGAATCGTAAAAGAATAGGAAACTTGGGGCTCCTGGCTCCCCTAGGTGCGTGGTGCGTGCGTGAGTTGGCCTTGTGGCCTTCGGCCGGCCGGCGGCTAGCGGCTTGGGCCTTTGGCCCAAGGCGCTGTGCTCCCCCTTTTTTTTTTAAATAATTTACCAGACGAAATAAAAATAATAAAACCAAATAAATAATTATATTATATAGGCATATAATATATTAAAATTTTCAGAAAATGATTTCCTACATGATGAACATTATTCTAGCTTTAAATAAAATACACAAAAATTCAAATAAAACAAACAGTGTTTCAGCTCTAATAAAATCCAATAAAAATCATTTTAAAATACCAGAATGACTTCAAATTAATTTCTCTCCAATTTTCTGAAGTAGGGAATCATGTTACCCTATTTCCATATATTTTATTTTGGAGAAAAATAATTTGAATAAAACTCAAATAACTCCGATTGAAAAATAATTCAAAGGAACTTTGAATTTAATTCTTTGAAACTCCAAACTCATATTTCATATGTTTTGAAGAAGTCATTTTATCTTCTCTCGTGAAAATCATTGAGTTGCATAAAGTTTCAGAATTGGAAATGTTTTCCAAATGAAATTCAAATATTTTCAACACCCCTTGTCATTTAAATAAATGGAAGAAGTCATGTCATCTTCTCTCCAGGGTTTTGTGATGAAAAGAATTTGAATTCCCGAAGTTCATAAAAGCAAAATGAAAGTTTGGGAGAGTCCTTTTATTCCCTCTCATTTAACCTTCAAAAGTTTCGAATTCACTCACTTTCAGTCAATCAATCAAACAATCAATCAAATCTATCTATTTGTTTATAACATTCCAAAATTTAGAATTTTGGGATGTTACATTAGTCCAGAAAAATGATTTAAATGTGCATCAACACCCCATGTAATTGATGTTAATATAGCATGAATACTTAAAAATGATAGATACATTGGAGACGTATCACCTAGCTTGTCGTCTAATTTAGTTGTGGGTCTTGAAACCGGTTCAACAACACTTCCGTGTAAAAAGTCTTTAGGCTTCTAAGCTCCATGTCGCATCATATTGGAGTTGACGTAGACCACCTCGGTCTTGGGAAATGATGAACAGTGCAGCCGACAACCATGCCGAAATATTTTCCGCGTTGCCAGCTACTTTTACAAGAAGAACTCCTGCGTCCTACCGTGAAGGTTATCTAATCTGGTTGTGACAACACATACCAGACTTATCCATAGGCCCACTGGGCCACATGGCATCCTTCACCCGGCGTTCAATTTGACGTGAGGACATGGGTAAAGGGCCCACCAATTTCACGTCCCATCAAGAGGATCGTGTACCACGATCCTCACATAGAGGTTAACAACTGCCACTCCACCCCTACTGTGTAATTATTCCTTAAACACGGAAATGTGGGGAGATTTCCTATCGCGTGGTGGCATTGACATGTCACTACTTTGTATTCCCACCACCCTATAAAAGGGCAACCTGATGTTGGGGAAGCTTATGCTTTTAATCCCCTGCCATCATCTTCTTCCGCATGGCCTAGCTCTCAATGCCCAAGCGTCCACCTTTCCCTGCCTTCAAGCAGTGCACTTTGCACACACCGACCACCATCGAACCCATGGTCGAAGAGAAGAAGCCACAGAAGTCAGGGAAAGAGGTGACTACTAGCAAGCAATAGTGATGGAGCCGAATGAGAAGGCCCTTTCGCTAACAAAGAGAAATAAAGATCATCAACCGTCACCCAAGCCAAGCTGGACCGGCTATACAACGGAGGATACCTGTCGTCGCTAGAGCATGCCTTTGTGCATGCACCGCTCATCACCAAGGGTGACTCCGCTCGGGCCGAAATGGTGCCCAAGCCCAATGTAGAGGTCAATGAATGGGTATGTTCCGCACCATCCCTCGTGCGTGGTCTCATCTTTCTCACCCACCTCAGTATGGATCTTCGGATATTTAGGATGGCGCTCGACCTCAGAAACAGCAGTGAAAACAGAGAGGAGAACACACAGAAAAAGAGAGGGGAGATCGAATCTCGGAGGGGCTCCCGCCCCCCGGGAGCTATGGAGGCCAACGACTAGAGGGGAATCCTCTTCCCATATAGGGGAGAGGCTAAGAAAGAAGAAGACGGAGGGGGTTGTTCGCACACAGACACGTCAACGTGTACCTCCAACGCCGAGGGTGATGCACCGCAGCTCAGACTCGTCCAGAGGCGCGGTACGCAAGCAATCCGATGGGTACTTTTGAGGACCCAAAACCCCACTAACCCGAGAGGACCCCGTCTAGACGCATGGCGGTAATGGGCGGCCCTAGGTCGGTTCGCCCGCCCCTAGAGCCTCGAGATCGCTCCCCTTTAGCACGATGAACGAGAGAGAAAGAACAAGGGAGAGATGTAAAGTAGGGTAAAAAAGTAGATGAATTTTGCGATTGCGTGTTGTTGTTTAATCAACCGCCACCTCTCATCTATTTATGAGGCGGCTGGACTTCGCGTGAATTATAACGGTTTCAAATCAGGTCCAAATCTTTCCAAAATTAACCGAACTCGGATATAGGTAAGTCTGAGACAGCAGTTCGGCTTTTGAGTCTCGTAGGCCACAAATGACCTCAGATGAAGATGACACCAAAAGATAATTTAATCGTTTTGACAAGGCGAAAAACTTTCATGTTGAACGTTTTTTGATTCGAGGCCTCTCTAAGGCTGAATCTCCCACACAATCATCAGATCCATGGAGATGCAGGATTTCGGCTCCGCTTGACCGGACCAGTCCGGTCAGAATAAAAGGTTAGCGCAAGCACCACCGGACACTCTGGTCTCAATTTACGGAAAATCCGTTCGCAACAGGAGACTTTGTGCGTCCGGCCATCTCCATAGTTTCTGCAGCATTGCACTATTTTGACTGTATCTTTCTCATACAACCTTGGATTAGAGGATTTTTATACCAAACTTTCATGTTGAAACTTTTTCCATCTGTTGTCATCTTAATTGAGTTCTTGGCCATGCGAAAATATGGTGTCAACACATGCCCTCTGTTTTTTTTAAAGCTAGCGTGCCAAAAAATATTTGGTATCATGTGTGCTCTAAGGCCATGTCAACACTCCATCGGCCATCAATATGTGCCTAGGACAATAATTTTGTATCGGCCATGTTTATGCTTAGGACGGTAATTATGTATTGTCCATTGCTTTTAAATCTTTGTTTACATTGTACCTTAGAACCGATTACCACCAATCGGCTTTAAAGAGATGGGAATAAACCCGTTCCGTGTAGTACTAAGGAAATCAAACTCCCAGAGGTCAAGCCTTGTTATGCAAGTAACATTGGGATGATTCTAAATTTTCTAATTCACCGATACATTTGTCTAAAGCAACACAAGCCGAATTATCCGCGTGAATAATTTCTACTTCATCATCGACCCATTGTATTAATAATTGATGCGTGGTAGATGTCACACATTGGTTAGCATGAACTCAATCGCGACCTAATATAACAGTATAGTTACCTTGGACCGCGGCGATGAAGAATGCGGTGGCCAAGGTTTTGCTCCCACAGTGAATTCCATGCACATCACACCTTTAGCCTCAGTCTTCTTTAACCACAAATCCATTAGGTACTATATTGGTCCTTATTAACGTATCATCAATGTAATCCCAATTTCTTGAAGAATGCTTCATCGCCGTGCAAAGTGGGCATCGTCATACAGGTACTTGAACTATAAAAGAATGCTTCGAAAAGAAACATACCGACGGGCATGCAAAGTGAGAGCAGATCTAACCTCCCATGCACATGGTTTTAGCACGTGACAGTGCACATGCGCAGATGCTTTGAAAGACCAGTACATTTTTTCCCGTGCAATGAACACCAAACCAAAGGCAAAGCGGTTGGTTGAATGGATCAGCTAGTTGTTAATTACAAGTCTGTCTCCGTACGGATCATCGCCGGCACTTATCTATGTACTGAGAAAAATGAAATAATTTACATGAGTGGATGATATGCTGCCGTACAGCTAGCAGTGGACATTTTCTCCTGGATCGATCGCCCTTGTCGCTAGATCCAGTATATTATAGGTTAATCTGTAGCAGATATGAACTGCACCAGATATGTCCTCCGCAACCATAGTCCAAAATTATCCCTGCAACGTAGGTTGGCTAGCGACCAAAACCGAGCCGCCGCCGCCAAGAGAGCCATCTTTCCGGCGCTGTTTTCCGGCGGCTCTCCTCCGCCGGCGACCTCTTGGTCGTCGGTCGTGAGAGGGGTCGCCGGATCCCGTGCGTGCAGATCGTTTTTGCTTTAGGTTTAGAGCCCTAATAGCCTAGGTTTTTAAATCGTCCGACGTCTTGGCTTTGACGGCGGCGACGGCGATGCTGAATAAAGAAGCTCCAGGTTCTTCTCGGGCGAGGTGATCGTCTCTTTGCTCGGTGATGGATTTGGGAACCAGTCTGTTCAAGCGAGGATATCGTGGCGGCGACTGCATCCTTCTGGTGGACTTGTGTCCTTGGACTCCACCGTTGCGACGACGTCTGCTCCAGCGTCGGCGCGGAACTTGGGAGGTAGTTCGGGAGCAGATGTAGATTGTGATCTGCATCGACGACATCTGGAAGACAGAACGTGTGCTGGGTTCGTGGTTGATGGTGGCAGGTACGGTTTCCAACTTCGTTGTCTTAGTCGTTGTGGGGTCTCAGATCTGGAGTTCGATAGCGTGTCCGGGGTGTTAACCCGGTCTGATTCGTTTAACGGCAATGGCTTCATCTTTGGTGAGCCACCTTGGAGGTCCGCAAAGCTGCATATCAGCGATGGAGCTGCGTCGAGCTCGGGTGAGGAGGTGATCCGTCATTTTTTTCTTTGGTGGCTGCGGTGGTGGTGCCGGAGGCAAGTGACGGACGTTGGTGTCAAGCATAGTAATGTTCTGCTATCTTTTCAGTTTTGTCATGTCGGTCTTTACGTGACTTGTAATTTGATCTTTATGATGTGAATGAGACATGTATTACCATGAAAAAAAACCATAGTCTAAAATTGTTGCACGAAGATCGAAAGCAGGGAAAAATGGTTGGTCCATACCTAACTTTGCCTAGCCTTTCTCAGGAAATTGAACCAGGATAGGGTAGGCTTCGTCCAATATTCCAGGATCACATGCACCATCTATGGCCCCTGTGCCGTTTTTCTCTTCGAAAAGAGGGGGTCTTCCCGGCCTCTGCATCAGAGTGATACATACGGTCATCTTATTAACCAAATAAAAAGGTTCCAACAAGGTGCCAAAGTCTCCAACTGTAAAAATGGCCCTTGTGCCGTACATGATCCGACGTGTCATTTCACGATTCGCTGGGATGACGAGACCTGAGGCAGAGTGGGGTACAAGTAGTAGGCTACTAGTATACCAATGCTTCTTTCCAAACGAAACTCCGGTGACCAACTCCTCATCTCTCAGCTAGTAAATATCTCCGGTTAGCCGGCCAGCGTGCTTGCTCCCTTTTTGGTTAACCATCTGAATCTCCGGTGGTACGTCATGGTCCGGGGAAAGACGGTGATCGAGAAGATCGAAAACACCACAAGCCGGCAGGTGACCTTCTCCAATAGGAAGGGTGGGTTGTTCAAGAAAGCCAGGGAGCTGGGCGTGCTCTGCGATGCGCAGGTAGGGGTGCTCCTCTTCTCCAACACGGGACGCCTCTACGACTACTCCAACTCCAACTCCGGGTACGCTACTGTTTATAGATCTATCTATCTTTCTATCTATCTATCTGTCTATCTGTACTTTCAGAACTTTGCGAGCTAATCAGCTAAGATGTATGGCTGTTTTAGTTCATATGTTATATTGATCTATATATTGCGTCTGAGTTAATTTAGAACCTTTGCTACTGACGAGTGTATGACCTATATGGGGCTGGATGTGTCTTTCTAAAATACAAGATCCAAATACCCATTGTATTTCTCTCCTTTTTCTGTTTATGCTTGGTAATTTGAGCCCAAAATCTTGAACCGGAGAGGCAAATTTGGCTAAAGAGCACGGACAGGCCAGATAGACTGATTTTGCAAACTCATCTCAAGCGACAGTGAAATAGTAATCCATATTAATTTAGGTCTTCATCAGCGAATGTTTTGAGCCAAATTTAATCCATTACTTCATTCCACCCAAGAACGTTGGTTTTCAAGGAGAGAATATGAAAATAGAAGACTTAATGTTTTTTTTTTGTATCTTGAATTCCTGACCAGTATTTTTCTCAATCTCAACTTTGTTGGTACCTTACTGCTCCTAATTAGTTTTTTTGGCGATATTTTACTTTCCTACTTCGCAGAGCATAGCAAAGTCCACTCGTCTCCTTTCTCTATATTGACGATCGAGAGATGTCACCATAGTAAAAGGATGAGCTGTAGTTTCGCTTGCCTCACTTGTATGAGATATGAGCAGGTCTGGTGGTATTTCTTGATATGTGTAACCTCTGTTAAGCTTGTGGTTTCACAGTGTTATTTCGCGATGCATTCAGAAGTTCTCATTCATTTAGGAACCAAGACATCACATATTGAAGAAACCATTGTATTTTACGCACTTCAGCTTCATAGTGTGCATGCGCCCCTATAGAAATAATTAATGACATCATGTTATCTTCCTTTGAAGTATATTTTAAACCAGACATAAAAAAAATAAACAACACATAATGATATTTTCTATTTCCCGCTCCAACTCTATTTATCTACATACTATTCAAATGAGTCACATTGTTTTCTCTGTCCAAATTATTTCCACTACTAACTTTGTGAAATACATCTGCGGTTATTTTATGCTCTCTCAAATTCTTAACCTCCAACCTTTCCTCCATTTTATCGCCAAATAATATTGACAAGTGCTTTTTTACGAGAGATTTAACAAGTACTTATGACTAGATTTTATGTAGGGATCATTAGACAAATAAACTCAAGACGCTAATTCACACATCTTTCCTTTTCTATTGGATGTTTCCAACTTTTAACACCCTCTTTTATGGTTCCGTCAAAACAAAAACACCTTTATGTATGTACTTTGTTCATTAGTGTTGAAATGTAAGATACGACTTTATAAATATGTTTTATAATATTTTGGTTGATAATATGAAAACAACGAATTGTGTGAAATATATATCAAAATGTTACCCTTTGATTTTATGAAAATAATAAATGCACATACTATGCCAACCATTTCGTTCAGAATCATGTCCCATATACATTGTATAACAATGGAAACTATGGTCAGAGAATCATGTCAGCATGCACTGGCACACGTGTACCTCTCTTCAACAAAAAACTTCACAAAGTGTGCATAATTATATCTTCCTCATTTTTAAGATAAGAGATTTAGTTTTTCTATAATATGATAATATGTAATCTCTTGTTTACAGGATGAAAACACTAATTGAAACATAACAGCAGGTTAAGGAGGGTCAACAATTCATGAGTGCAAGCGCAGAAGCTAAGGTATGACTTTTGATCAGTATTTCTCAATAAGATAGCTAGTCATGCAGTTTATGTCTACTTCATTGCTCATTGAGTCCATCCTTCATATATTTCTACTATCCCACCTTCATGCCATGCGAACACCATGCATGTCATAGCTATCCAATTATGGCAACCTAACTTTAGAAATATACCTTCTCTTATGGCAACAAAGATGGAGATTAACATCAAGTATCATGCCGGAATGGACCCTCGACCACCTTATTCTTGATGGCTTGCCTTAATTTGATTATGCATTGCCGACACATTGTCCTGGGAGCCGGCAGTAACGCGCCGCTGCCCAAGGTTGCTAGACTAATTTCGGTCTATTATGTTATAAGTTTGTTTCATAATAACCAATAAGTAAGATTTTTGTATTGTTTTAATGCGTTCATATAATGAGTAGTATTATTTTTTACCGCAAAATGCACTATTAGCCAATGAATTTACAATACCGTTAGAAATCAAACTTAATAAATTGCAAATCTGAATTAACAGGGAAAAACAAATATTGATTTTCAGACAAGAACATTGTAGATGTTAGGGCACATTGTAGTTAAGGGCGGCAATGCTCTTGTTGCTAAAGGATTATCTTCTAAGCCAAGCGCTGGTCGGGGTGGGGGTGGGTGGGCAGCTACCTATATGGACCCGATCAGTGAGAAAAGCAACGGTATAGGCTTTGAGGTGAAAGTGGGATGTAAAATAAATTATACATAAAACAAATAACATCTCATGTGTACGCCCTGATTGCTATGTTGGGTTAGCTTTATTTAGTGTTGTTTACTTCTAAGTGTCTTATATTTTACTTGTAGTGAGACAGGAAGCTAGTATGACAAAAAATGGATAAATTTTCCCTATTCCAAAATTTAAGGAGATAAAATTACCAACATCTTACATAAAGGATAATGATATATTAATGATATCTGACACACCCACTTGATCAATTAGTGATACATATATGCACATTTTAAACATTGGTTCATGTCGCTTTTGCAATTCTACTGAATAGTTATTTCATTATTTCACCTATAAATTTACAAAACCCATGACAATATAGTTTGTCTCCGTTCGGTTGTTTTATTTTAAATTCTAAAGATTAAATACATTATTCCAGGACATTGACTATTGTTATATGTATGTGACTGTACGCTTATAGTTTTGGCAAGCAGAGGGAGAACGTCTGAGGCAGCAACTACATAACTTGCAAGAAAATCATAGGTATGACAAACAAATTTATATGAGTGATGTACTAAAAGTAATTAAGAATGAAATGGCTACTGATTTTGCATGTGCAATAATTTGGAATAGCATAAACTCAAATCCTTAATAGATGTAATATTCATATCCAGAAAACAATGGTAACACATTTGCACTAAATTGCTAAACCACTTCAGGCAGTTGTTGGGACAACATTTATCTGGCTTAGGATTGGAAGGCTTGAGTGGTTTAGAGAAGCAACTGAAACGAGCCTGCATAACATTCGACTAGCAAAGGTAATGCTTAAAGTTCCCATGATTGTGCATATCTGTAGTGTTAATCATATTGTTCCTTCCAGGACCAACTTATGATTGATGAACTTGAAGAGCTCAGCAAGAAGGTTAATTTGTGATTTCACCATTACAACACTACTACCACCATATCACAGAGGGTGGCACATTTTATTTCTAATTAGCCCAACCTTTTTTAACTGCAGGGAAATCTCGTACAGCAAGAAAATGTTGAGCTGCACAAGAAACTAAATAGCATTCATCAAGAGAATATATATTTGCAAAACAAGGTACGTAGGTATAAGAGTACCACCCACGCAACAATAAAATTAAATAAAGGAATTGTATAACAGCACTCCATAGATACTCCACAAACCTTGCATGTCTGTAAGTTTGTCATGCATGTTCAATTCAAATTTTCAGCTAAATGGGCAGCCAGAAGCAAACGGGGCGATTACAAGTTCTTCTAGCCAGTGTAGCATTGCTGCTCGAGATGGTGCAAATCTAGTTCGTTTGGAACTCAACAAACCTCATCATGCAGAAAGGGATGAGGAACCAGAATCACCAACACTGGGGTATGGTGAAATTTATGTTCTTTAATTTGTCTTTCCCTATTAAATTGTTAAGACAAATTAAACACATAAGCTAACACAGAGAGTAACCTCCGTATTCAATGCATGAAACAGTCTTTGACTACCAGCAGAGTGATGCACAAATAAGAGGCTGACAGTTTCTACTAAAAGCTAAAAGGTTTGTCAAATGATCGACCGGAGGATTGATGTGCCAATTCTGTTCTCAATCAAATGCTAGTTGTTATTTCCAGTACGTCTACCCATGAATTGTACATATAAAATCTGATTGTGAGATTTGCAACTTTCTCCAGGTAATTTTATTTTTCTTGTTCTCAAAATATGATAGTACTTGTGGCTAGCAAAGGAACAAGAACATGATTATTGCATCCTCAGACTATAAACATGCATTCATATCCATGAATAGTTCCCGCAAAAAAAATCCATGAATACCAGTGGGTTGTACTTGTTATTTTTAACAAACCCCAGCACACTTTGTTTGGGTCTACAATGTGCAAGCCGGTTTAGGTTTGCTTGAATACATTTTTCTTCAGAAAATTCCTAATATCACCGCCAACAATTATTATATGACCAAACGTACAAACACAGACCAATAAAAAGTTGTTCGTGAACAAAAGTTCAATTGTTAGGTTTGATTGGCTTGCAAAACCTTCCATGATATTGAGATCATCATTATCATTGGAAAGAACTACAGAAAATCACCACAAGGACATGTCTTCATTTTTTCATGATTGCCATGGACAAAGGTTCACGCACCACTCTTAGAGATTTAGAGGACTACACATCGCAAACAGGTGAAAAGGCTCATCGCACACAAAGGATCGTTCACTCATGTTGCTCTCACTACACACGTTGTTTATCTAAGGTCCATGTGTAAAGTGCATGTCGACCTCAATCACACGGTTTGTCCAGCCGACCATTTGTATGGATGGAACAAAGTCATGATTGTTGGCCCAGTCCCAACATAGACTACTTCCGATGATAGCGACACGACGATGACAACGACGATGAACGAGAGAGGCTGATTCTGGTCAATCCACCCATGCAGTGCAAAGCTAGCTTCCTCTGGCTATTTTGCTCCTATTGATCTACCCGTGGATATTGCAACGCCAAAGGAAAACGCACGTACGCAGCGGCCGGACGGCCGGAACACAACGCACGCACGCACACGAAACCTATGGCATTGCTGATTGCCACAGGGTCGTGACGATCCTGTTGAATACTATATTGCCTCACGGTTGGTTGATTACAAGGGGTAGGGCTGCACTTACATTCTCCTATACTTCCTTCGTTCTCAAATATTTGTCTTTTTAGCCATCTCGAATGGACTACAACATACGGATATATGTAGACATGCTTTAAGTATAGATTCACTCATTTTGCTCCGTATGTAGTCGCTTGTTGAAATCTTTAGAAAGACAATTATTTAGGAACGGAGAGAATACAAGGCAAGCATCAAACCTATTCGTGAGAGTATTCTTTTCTACCCGGACATATACACGTACAGTGTACACACCAATCAATAGGGGAATCAAGTCGTGTTTAATTCCAACAATTACCCCCTAAACACGACATCGTCATGTTGCAGCTCGGGCGCAGATCCTTGGTGTACCTGTTATCGCATTATTTGTATGGTTCCATCCCTTCCTTATCGCACTATTTGTGTCGTTCTGCCTTCATTGCAGTACCTTTTCGAATAAACAATACATAACTTTTGCCTATTATTGCACTCCTTTCTTTATTTATATATATGTTCATTTCATAACATGTCGCACCCGTACACTTTGGTACGGCCAATACACCGGGGGCTAAAGTACCCCAAAATTATGGTGTGATAAGTACGAACACTTTCACAAGTGCGGCACCCCGAACTTATAGCATTATATGAATCCGCTCCGAATCATGTCTTGGGTCAATAGTTGGGTTGTCCGACTCCCGTGTTTTGGTACCTTACGTTCCGTTATATCGGCTAAGGTAGCACCGGGAGAACCACTGCGATTGTGCCCCAGTTGAGCTGGGTCGAGCACCTCAGTGGAGAAAGCTAAAACTGACCGTCATGATAGGGCGAGAGCCGGTCGCTGTTCGAGAGGTTTTTTTCGGGTCCCTAAAGACTTATGCCGCTTAGAGCGAGGAACCGGAATTGTCCGGCCAAGGCGTGGATAGTGCCCCGAACTCGGTCTTCCGAATACTAGGGGCTTCGTCAAAATTTAAAATTATTGAAATCTATGGCTAAGTGAGAGTGTTCAAGCATTATAAGTCCGCTTGCCTGGTTCGTTTCGTTGAGCGCCTCCCTAGATGGACCCAAGAATGGGAACAAGAATGCTCAAGTTTATCCCGAACACCCCAGCACTCGCGGCATGGGGGCCGAAGCCAACGACTTGCCATCTCTCAATTTTGATAAACGGCCGCACAGAAGGTAATATTTTAAATTAACAAGCGTTGCTTAGCGCATATGAACATGTTTTCAGCGTACATAATAACAAATGCGAGTCTATTCAAAAATTATATCTCTGGAGCACTCATCCGCTATTCGGCTGGGACCCTTCAGGAGGCACTCATAGTATATTTCGGGCGTGCGATGCTCCTTGCCCTTCGGTGGCCCGTCCGTCACAAGCTTCTCCGCATCCAGCTTGCCCCAGTGCACTTTAGCACGGGCAAGGGCCCGACGGACACCTTCAATGCAGAGGGAGCGCTTGATGACTTCAATCCGTGGACAGGCGTCCACCAGCCGCTGCACTAAGCCGAAGTAGCTCCCAGGCATGGCTTCCAAGGGCCACGGCCGCACTATAAGGCCCTTCATGGCCTGTTCGGCAACCTTGTGGAGCTCGACCAGCTGCTTCAGCAGCTCGCTCAGGGGCACCGGATGTCCGGCCCCAGCAAACTGAGACCAGAACACATTTTCCGTCGAGCTCCCCTCCTTGGCACGGTAGAATGCGGCAGCATCAGACACACTACGGGGAAGATATGCGAATGCTCCTGGAGAGCTCCGAATCCGGGTAAGTAATAAGTAATTCACTTTCACATGCTTGCTTTGCATAAAGAATGCCTTACCCGCCGCTATCTTCTTTAGCGATTCAATTTCTTGGAGGGCTTTTTGGGCCTCGGCCTTAGCAGATTTGGCACTCTCAAGAGCCGAAGCAAGCTCGGACTCTCGGGTCTTCGAGTCACGCTCCAAACTCTCGTGTTTTTCCACGAGAGTCTGGAGCTCTTGCCGCACCTCCGCCAGCTGCGCCTCCCCCTTTTCTCGCTCGGTGCGTTCCACAGCCGCTTTGTTTTCGGCCACGGACACCGCCTCCTTCAGGGTCGCCACCTCGTTTGTGGCCCCTGCAGTACCCATGTTATTCCTGTTATTTTTTGCAACCAAAACCTTTTCCGTAAGGTATTTCTTTCGTAAGGTATTACTTACATTCCTTGTCCTCGAGCTGCTTCTTGGCAAGGCCGAGCTCGTTCTCGGACCGCTCGAGGCTTTGCTTCAATGCATCGACCTTCGCAGTCAGTGCGGCAGAGGTCAGCAGCGTAGTCTGTGTTGGGGAACGTAGTAATTTCAAAATTTTCCTACGATCACGCAAGACCATGGTGATGGCATAGCAACGAGAGGGAAGAGTGTCCGTCCACGTACCCTCGTAGACCGAAAGCGGAAGCGTTATAACAACGCGGTTGATGTAGTCAGACGCCTTCACGATCCGACCGATCCAAGCACCGAACGTACGGCACCTCCGAGTTCGCACATCGCTCAGCTCGATGACGCATCCCCGGACTCCGATCCAGCAAAGTGTCGGGATGAGTTCTGTCAGACGACGGCGTGGACGATGTTGATGCTCCACTGACGCAGGGCTTCGCTTAAGCTCATGACGATATGACTACTCCGCGCAGGGCTTCGCCTTAAGCTCCGCGACGATATGACCAAGTGGAATATGGTGGAAGGGGCACCGCACACGGCTAAGGAAAGATCCGTAGATCAACTTGTGTGTTATGGGGTGCCCCTGCCCCGTATATAAAGGAGCCAAGGGGAGGTGGCCGCCCAAGGGAGGAGGCAAGATAAGGGAGTCCTACTCCCTCCGGGAGTAGGACTCCTCCAATCCTAGTTGGATTAGGATTCCTGAGGGGAAAGAGAGAGAGGGGGCGGCCCACCTTTCCTAGTCCTAATAGGACTAGGGGAAGGGGGGGCGCGGCCACCTAGGGCTGCCCCTTCTCCTTTCCTCCAAGGCCCACTATGGGCCCATGTAGTTCCCGGGGGGTTCCGGTAACCTCCCGGTACTCCGGTAAATTCCCGATTTCACTCGGAACCTTTCCGATGTCCAAATGTAGGCTTCCAATATATCAATCTTTATGTCTCGACCATTTCGAGACTCCTCGTCATGTCCGTGATCACATCCGGGACTCCGAACTCCTTCGGTACATCAAAACTCATAAATTCATAATATAACTGTCATCGAAACCTTGTTGCAAGCGGACCCTACGGGTTCGAGAACTATGTAGACATGACCTAGAACCATTCTCGGTCAATAACCAATAGCGGAACCTGGATGCCCATATTGGTTCCTACATATTCTACGAAGATCTTTATCGGTCAAACCGCATAACGATATCGTTGTTCCCTTTGTCATCGGTATGTTACTTACCCGAGATTCGATCGTCGGTATCCAATACCTAGTTCAATCTGCATCGGTAAGTCTCTTTACTCGTTCCGTAATACATCATCTCACAACTAACTCATTAGTTGTAATGCTTGCAAGGCTTATGTGATGTGTATTACCGAGAAGGCCCAGAGATACCTCTCCGACAATCGGAGTGACAAAACCTAATCTCGAAATACGCCAACCCAACAAGTACCTTTGGAGACACCTGTAGTACTCCTTTATAATCACCCACTTACCATCAGACGTTTGGTAGTACCCAAAGTGTTCCTCCGGTAAACGGGAGTTGCATAATCTCATAGTTACAGGAACATGTATAGGTCATGAAGAAAGCAATAGCAATATACTAAACGATCAAGTGCTAAGCTAATGGAATGGGTCATGTCAATCACATCATTCTCCTAATGAGGTGATCCCATTAATCAAATGACAACTCATGTCTATGGTCAGGAAACATAACCATCTTCGATTAACGAGCTAGTCAAGTAGAGGCATACTAGTGACACTCTGTTTGTCTATGTATTCACACATGTATTATGTTTCCAGTTAATACAATTCTAGCATGAATAATAAACATTTATCATGATATAAGGAAATAAATAATAACTTTATTATTGCCTCTAGGGCATATTTCCTTCAGTCTCCCACTTGCACTAGAGTCAATAATCTAGTTCACATCGCCATGTGATTTAACATCAATAGTTCACATCTATATGTGGTTAACACCCATAGTTCACATCGACATGTGACCAACACCCAAAGGGTTTACTAGAGTCAGTAATCTAGTTCACATCGCTATGTGATTAACACCCAAAGAGTACTAAGGTGTGATCATGTTTTGCTTGTGAGATAATTTTAGTCAACGGGTCTGTCACATTCAGAGCCGTAAGTATTTTGCAAATTTCTATGTCTACAATGCTCTGCACGGAGCTACTCTAGCTAATTGCTCCCACTTTCAATATGTATCCAGATTAAGACTCAGAGTCATCTAGATTTAGTGTAAAAACTTGTATCGACGTAACCCTTTACGCATTTAACCTTTTTTCACTTCCATAATCGAGAAACATATCCTTATTCTACTAAGGATAATTTTGACCGCTGTCCATTGATCTACTCCTAGATCACTATTGCACTCCCTTGCCTAGCTTAGTGGTAGGGTATGTAATAGATCTGGTACACAGCATGACATACTTTATAGAACCTATGGCTGATGCATAGGGAATGACTTTCATTCTCTTTCTATCTTCTGCCGTGGTCGGGTTTTGATTCTTACTCAATCTCACACCTTGTAACACAGGCAAGAACTCTTTTCTTTGACTGTTCCATTTTGAACTACTTCAAAATCTTGTCAAGGTATGTATTCATTGAAAAAATATATCAAGCGTCTTGATCTATCTCTATAGATCTTGATGCTCAATATGTAAGTAGTTTTACTGAGGTCCTTCTTTGAAAAACTCCTTTCAAGTACTCCTTTATGCTTTGCAGAATAATTCTACATTATTTCCGATCAACAATATGTCATTCACATATACTTATCAGAAATGCTGTAGTGCTCCCACTCACTTTCTTGTAAATACAGGCTTCTCCAAAAGTCTGTATAAAACCATATGCTTTGATCAACACATCAAAGCGTATATTCCAACTCCGAGATGCTTGCACCAGTCCATTGATGGATCGCTGGAGCTTGCACTTTTTGTTAGCACCTTTAGGATTGACAAAATCTTCTGGTTGCATCATATACAACTCTTCTTTAAGAAAACCATTAAGGAATGCAGTTTTGACATCCATTTGCCAGATTTCATAAAATGTGTCAATTGCTAACATGATTCGGACAGACTTTTAAGCATCGATACAAGTGAGAAAATCCCATTGTATTCAACATCTTGAACTTTGTCTAAAACCTTTTTCGACAAGTCTAGCTTTGTAGATAGTAACACTACTATCGGTGTCCATCTTCCTCTTGAAGATCCATTTATTTAACATGGCTTGCTGATCATAGAGCAAGTCAATCAAAGTCCATACTTTGTTCTCATACATGGATCCTATCTCAGATTTCATGGCCTCAAGCCATTTCATGAATCTGGGCTCATCATCGCTTCCTCATAGTTCGTAGGTTTATCATGGTCTAGTAACATGACTTCCAGAACATGATTACCGTACCACTCTGGTGCGGATCTTACTCTGGAAGACCTACGAGGTTTGGTAGCAACTTGATCTGAAGTTTTATGATCATCATCACTAACTTCCTCACTAATTGGTGTAGGAATCACCGGAACTGATTTACGTGATGAACTACTTTCCAATAAGGGAGAAGGTACAATTACCTTATCAAGTTCTACTTTCCTCCCACTCACTTCTTTCGAGAGAAACTTCTTCTCTAGAAAGGATCCACCTTAGCAACGAATAACTTGCCTTCGGATCTGTGATAGAAGGTGTACCCAATAGTTGCCTTTGGGTATTCTATGAAGACGCACTTCTCCGATTTGGGTTCGAGCTTATCAGGTGAAACCTTTTCACATAAGCATCACAACTCCAAACTTTAAGAAACGATGACTTAGGTTTACTGTTTAAACCATAGTTCATACGGTGTCGCCTCAACGGATTTAGATGGTGCCCTATTAAACGTGAATGCAGCTGTCTCTAATGCATAACCCCAAAACGATAGTGGTAAACCGATAAGAGACATCATAGATCGCATCATATCCAATAAAGTGCGGTTACGACGTTCGGACACACCATAACGTTGTGGTGTTCCAGGTGGCGTGAGCTGTGAAACTATTCCACTTTGTTTTAATTGAAGACCCAACTCGTAACTCAAATATTCATCTCACGATCAGATCGCAGAAACTTTATTTTCTTGTTACGATGATTTTCTACTTCACTCTGAAATTCTTTGAACTTTTCAACTATTTCAGACTTATGTTTCATCAAGTACGCATATCTGCTCAAATCATCTGTGAAGGTCAGAAAATAATGATACTTGCCACGAGCATCAATACTCATTGAATCGCATACATCGGTATGTATTATTTCCAATAAGTCAGTAGCTTGTTCCATTGTTCCGGAGAACGGAGTTTTAGTCATCTTGCCCAAAAGGCACGGTTCGCAAGCATCAAATGATTCATAATCAAGTGATTCCAAAAGTCCATCAGCATGGAGTTTTTCTTCATGCGCTTTACACCAATATGACCTAAACGGCAGTGCCACAAATAAGTTGCACTATCATTATTAACTTTGCATCATTTGGTTTCAATATTATGAATATGTGTATCACTATGATCGAGATCCAATGAACCATTTTCATTGGGTGTGTCACCATATAAGGTTTTATTCATGTAAACAGAACAACAATTTATTCTCTTACTTAAATGAATAACCGTATTGCAATAAATATGATCAAATCATATTTATGCTCAACACCAAATAATACTTATTTAGGTTCCACACTAATCCCGAAAGTATAGGGAGTGTGCGATGATGATCATATCAATCTTGGAACTACTTCCAACACTCATCGTCACTTCCCCTTCAACTAGTTTCTGTTCATTCTGCAACTCCCGTTTCAAGTTACTACTTTTAGCAACTGAACCAGTATCAAATACCGAGGGGTTGCTACGAACACTAGTAAAATACACATCAATAATCTGTATATCAAATATACCTTTGTTCACTTTGCCATCCTTCTTATCCGCCAAATACTTGGGGTAGTTCCGCTTCTCGTGACCAGTTCCATTGCAGCAAAAGCACTTAGTCTCAGGCTTAGGTCCAGACTTGGGCTTCTTCACTTGAGCAGCAACTTGCTTGCCGTTCTTCTTGAAGTTCCCCTTTCTTTCCTTTGCTCTTTTCCTTGAGACTAGTGGTCTTGTCAATCATCAACACTTGATGCTTTTTCTTGATTTCTACCTTCGTTGATTTCAACATCACGAAGAGCTCGGAATTTTTCCCGTCATCCCTTGCATACTATAGTTCATCACGAAGTTCTAGTAACTTAGTGATGGTGACTAGAGAATTCTGTCAATCATTATCTTATCTGGAAGATTAACTCCCACTTGATTCAAGCGATTGAAGTACCCAGACAATCTGAGCACATGCTCACTAGTTGAGCGATTCTCCTCCATCTTTTAGCTATAGAACTTGTTGGAGACTTCATATCTCTCAACTCGGGTATTTGCTTGAAATATTAACTTCAATTCCTGGAACATCTCATATGTTCCATGACGTTCAAAACGTCTTTGAAGTCCCGATTCTAAGCCGTTAAGTATGGTGCACTAAACTATCAAGTAGTTATCATATTGAGCTAGCCAAACGTTCATAACGTCTGCATCTGCTGCTGCAATAGGTCTGTCACCCAGCGGTGCATCAAGGACATAATTCTTCTGTGCAGCAATGAGGATAAACCTCAGATCACGGATCCAATCCTCATCATTGCTACTAACATCTTTCAACACAGTTTTCTCTAGGAACAAAACATATGAAAGCAACAAACATAGGGAAGCAACAACGCGAGCTATTGATCTACAACATAATTTGCAAAATACTACGGGACTAAGTTCATGATAAATTAAAGTTCAATTAAACATATTAACTTAAGAACTCCCACTTAGATAGACATCTCTCTAGTCATCTAAGTGATTACGTGATCCAAATCAACTAAACCATTTCCGATCATCACGTGAGATGGAGTAGTTTCAATGGTGAACATCACTATGTTGATCATATCTACTATATGATTCACGTTCGACCTTTCGGTCTCCGTGTTCCGAGGCCATATCTGTTATATGCTAGGCTCGTCAAGTTTAACCTGAGTATTCCGCGTGCAACTGTTTTGCACCCGTTGTATTTGAACGTAGAGCCTATCACACCCGATCATCACGTGGTGTCTCAAAGACGAAGAACTTTCGCAACGGTGCATACTCAGGAGAACACTTCTTGATAATTTTAGTGAGAGATCATCTTATAATGCTACCGTCAATCAAAGCAAGATAAGATGCATAAAGGATAAACATCACATGCAATCAATATAAGTGATATGATATGGTCATCATCATCTTGTGCTTGTGATCTCCATCGCCAAGCACCGTCATGATCACCATCGTCACCGGGCGCGACACCTTGATCTCCATCGTAGCATCGTTGTCGTCTTGCCAACTATTGCTTCTACGACTATCGCTACTCCTTAGTGATAAAGTAAAGCAATTACATGGCGTTGCATTTCATACAATAAAGCGACAACCATATGGCTCCTGCCGATTGCCGATAACTTCGGTTCTGAACATGATCATCTCATACAATAAAATATAGCATCACGTCTTGACCACATCACATCACAACATGCCCTGCAAAAACAAGTTAGACGTCCTCTACTTTGTTGTTGCAAGTTTTACGTGGCTGCTACGGGCTGAGCAAGAACCGTTCTTACCTACGCATCAAAACCACAACGATACTTCGTCAAATAGACTCCTTTTAACCTTCTCAAGGACCGGGCGTAGCCACACTCGGTTCAACTAAAGTGAGAGAGACAGACACCCGCCGGTCACCTTTAAGCAACGAGTGCTCGGAGCGGTGAAACCAGTCTCGCGTAAGCGTACGTGTAATGTCGGTCCGGGCCGCTTCATCTCACAATACCGCTGAACCAAAGTATGACATGCTGGTAGGCAGTATGACTTGTATCGCCCACAACTCACTTGTGTTCTACTCGTGCATATGACATCAACGCATAAAACCAGGCTCGATACCACCTGTTGGGGAACGTAGTAATTTCAAAATTTTCCTACGATCACGCAAGACCATGGTGATGGCATAGCAACGAGAGGGAAGAGTGTCCGTCCACGCACTCGTGAGACCGAAAGCGGAAGCGTTATAACAACGCTGTTGATGTAGTCGCACGTCTTCACGATCCGACCGATCCAAGCACCGAACGTCACGGCACCTCCGAGTTACGCACACGTTCAGCTCGATGGCGATCCCGGACTCCGATCCAGCAAAGTGTCGGGGATGAGTTCCGTCGACGACGGCGGCGTGGTGACGATGTTGATGCTCCACCGACGCAGGGCTTCGCCTAAGCTCCGCGACGATATGACTTCTCCGGCGTGAGGGCTTCGCCTAAGCTCATGACGATATGACCAAGTGGAATATGGTGGAAGGGGCACCGCACACGGCTAAGGAAAGATCCGTAGATCAACTTGTGTGTTATGGGGTGCCCCTGCCCCAGATATAAAGGAGCCAAGGGGAGGTGGCGGCCCAAGGAGGAGGCGCGCAAGGGAGTCCTACTCCTCCGGGAGTAGGACTCCCTCCAATCCTAGTTGGATTAGGATTCCTGAGGGGGAAAGAGAGAGAGGGGCGGCCCACCTTTCCTAGTCCTAATAGGACTAGGGAAGGGGGCGCGCCACCTAGGGCTGCCCTTCTCCTTTCCTCCAAGGCCCACTATGGGCCCATGTAGTTCAGGGGTTTCGGTAACCTCCGGTACTCCGATAAATTCCCGATTTCACTCGGAACCTTTCCGATGTCCAAATGTAGGCTTCCAATATATCAATCTTTATGTCTCGACCATTTCGAGACTCCTCGTCATGTCCGTGATCACATCTGGGACTCCGAACTCCTTCGGTACATCAAAACTCATAAACTCATAATATAACTGTCATCGAAACCTTGTTGCAAGCGGACCCTACGGGTTCGAGAACTATGTAGACATGACCTAGAACCATTCTCGGTCAATAACCAATAGCGGAACCTGGATGCCCATATTGGTTCCTACATATTCTACGAAGATCTTTATCGGTCAAACCGCATAACGATATCGTTGTTCCCTTTGTCATCGGTATGTTACTTACACGAGATTCGATCGTCGGTATCCAATACCTAGTTCAATCTCGTTCTTGGTAAGTCTCTTTACTCGTTCCGTAATACATCATCTCACAACTAACTCATTAGTTGTAATGCTTGCAAGGCTTATGTGATGTGTATTACCGAGAAGGCCCAGAGATACCTCTCCGACAATCGGAGTGACAAAACCTAATCTCGAAATACGCCAACCCAACAAGTACCTTTGGAGACACCTGTAGTACTCCTTTATAATCACCCGATTACGTTGTGACGTTTGGTAGTACCAAAGTGTTCCTCCGTAAACGGAGTTGCATAATCTCATAGTTACAGGAACATGTATAGGTCATGAAGAAAGCAATAGCAATATACTAAGCGATCAAGTGCTAAGCTAATGGAATGGGTCATGTCAATCACATCATTCTCCTAATGAGGTGATCCCATTAATCAAATGACAACTCATGTCTATGGTCAGGAAACATAACCATCTTGATTAACGAGCTAGTCAAGTAGAGGCATACTAGTGACACTCTGTTTGTCTATGTATTCACACATGTATTATGTTTCCAGTTAATACAATTCTAGCATGAATAATAAACATTTATCATGATATAAGGAAATAAATAATAACTTTATTATTGCCTCTAGGGCATATATCCTTCAGTCTGCACTCCCATATTGACATACTTATGTTAGACTCCTGCGTATATCTTTTAGATCCTCAGTCCGGCTTTTCTTTCCGAACACCGAACTAGGCATCAGGGGCTACTGTCTATGCGGTAATATTTTTATAGATTCTAAACTTACCTCAAAGCCTGTTAGAAGGCTGGTACAGGCTTCAGTCAGCCCGCTCTTGGCGGACTGAACTGTCCGGATCACCGCACTCATAACAGTGCGGTGCTCCTCCTCGATGGAAGCGCTGTTAAGCGCCTCCAGTAAGATATCCGGTGCCTCCGGTTGGACGGAGGACACCGGCGTCTTACCCTTCTTGCGAAGGGACCGCTTGCCGGACTCCAGAACCACTGAAGGTTCCGGCATGGAGTCCGGACGAGGGTCGGGCTTAGAGCCCTTGGGGGTCTCGCCCCCACGTGCCTGGAGTCCGGGCGATTGCCTTGCGGCGCCTCCTGCGCCACTTCCTCTTGACCAAGCCCCCCTTGGGGCCCCACCGCGGCGTCGTCCGCGGCGTGAGGTGAGGAGGCGGTCGGAAGTGAAGTACTCTCCATTTCCGACGAACTCAGGTTCCCGCTTGTCGAAGCGGTGAACTCGCCCTTGGGCGAGCTGCATGATGGTTCGGTATTAGAGAACACTATGCAATGATAAAAAAGCCATGGGTATCCGGACACTTACGATCTCGCCAGGGGCTTGTCCCTTGTTGGCCAATCCTCCTCGTCGTAAATGCCGGCGTTGGTGTAGAAGTCCGTAGGAAGGGTTCTTCCCTTCTTGGACCCTCCGGCCTCCCCAGTTGGGGCGGCCTTCCTTTTCCTCTCCTCCCCTGTTGGGGGAGAAGCTTCTTCTTCTTCCTCCTCGTCCTCAGGAGAAGATTCTGCTTTAGAGTCTGACAGCACCTGGCGTCGGGAGCTCCTTCGAGTTCCCGTGGCCTCCTTCTTGGCCTTCTTCTCCGGCACCACATGGGGTACCGGAGGCAGCAGCCCCGTCAATCGGGCGTCCGCTGGGTCTTCTGGCAAGGGGGCTGGACAGTTAATCTGTCCGGACGTCTTCAGCCAGTCCTGTCAAAGATTAGGGAGTTTTTAGATCCCACATAGAGTAAATCTATGAAAAAAGAGTCCCATAAAGGATAAAATAACTTACCTCGCCGGCTTGACGCCGTGAGCTGTATCCGTGATCTTTGTTAGCGGATGCGGGGGCTTCGGCACCCTTGAACAGCACCTTCCAGGCATCTTCGTACGTAGTGTCGAAGAGCCGGCTCAAGGTTCGGTACTGTACCGGATCGAACTCCCACAAATTGAAGGCCCGTTGTTGGCATGGGAGAATCCGGCGGATGAGCATCACCTGGATTATGTCGACATGCCTGATTCTTGTCCACCAGGTTTCGAACGCATGTTTGGAGTCCGGATAGCTCGTCTGAATCCCCCCACGTCAGGCCCGTCTCTTTCCATGACGAGAGCCGTGTGGGGAAGCCAGATCTGAATTCGGGGGCCGCCGCCCATTTGGGGTCGCGCAGCTCGGTGAGATAAAACCACCCCGTTTGCCACCCCTTTATTGTCTCCACAAAGGAGCCCTCGAGCCATAGGACTTTGGCCATCTTGCCAACCATGGCACCTCCGCACTCCGCTTGACGGCCGCCCACAACCTTCGGCCTGACATTAAAGGTCTTCAGCCATAGGCCGAAGTGGGGCTGGATGTAGAGGAAGGCCTCGCACACGACGATAAACGCCGAGATGTTGAGGATGAAATTCGGGGCCAGGTCATGGAAGTCCAGGCCGTAGTAGAACATGAGCCCCCGGACAAATGGGTGAAGTGGAAAACCTAGTCCGCGGAGGAAGTGGGGGAGAAACACCACCCTCTCATGAGGCCTGGGGGTTGGAATGAGCTGCCCCGCTTCGGGCAGCCTGTGCACGTTGTTGCTGGACAAGTATCCGGCCTCCTGCAGTCTTGCGATGTGCCCCTCTGCGACGGAGGAGGCCATCCACCTGCCTCCCGCTCCTGACATGGTTGGAGAAGGTTGAGGTGGGATGTGCGGACTTGGGCGCTGGAGCTCGAGTGCGCGAGAATGGATGAGCAAAGGAGGAAGAAGGCATAGGTGAAAAGGTGGATCCTTATCCCTTATATGAACGGACGGGTTATCGCCCCCACCAGCCTGGTAAAACTCGCTTATCTCCCAAGCGCCGTAATCAATGGCGCGGATGGGTTACCCACGTCCGTATTGATGAGAATCCCAGAATAAGGGGGCACGGTCTATGCTTTGATAAGACGTGCCAAGGAAACCGCCTCGCTAAACGCGCTAAGGTGGAATGGTAAAAAACGATTCATATAAAGGCTTGGCCGTGGTGTGATGTCACGCTGGAGTACGCGTCCAGATCCGTGCAAAAGTTATTCTCTCTACGGTGGTATGTGGAACTTGTTTTGCAGAGCCGGACACTATCCTGGTGTTCAAAATCTTCTATGAAGTATTCGGAGAAGGAACCCGCCTTGCAATGCCGAAGACAATATGCGCGCCGGACTCATCGTCATTGAAGCCTGGTTCAGGGGCTACTGAGGGAGTCCTGGACTAGGGGGTGTCCGGATAGCCGAACTATCATCACGACCGGACTCCAAAACTATGAAGATACAAGATTAAAGACTTCGTCCCGTGTCCGGATGGGACTTTCCTTGGCGTGGAAGGCAAGCTTGGCGATACGGATATGTAGATCTCCTACCATTGTAACCGACTCTGTGTAACCCTAACCTATCCGGTGTCTATATAAACCGGAGGGTTTTAATCCGTAGGACGAACAACAATCATACCATAGGCTAGCTTCTAGGGTTTAGCCTCCTTGATCTCGTGGTAGATCTACTCTTGTACTACCCATATCATCAATATTAATCAAGCAGGAGTAGGGTATTACCTCCATCGAGAGGGCCCGAACCTGGGTAAAAACATCATGTCCCTTGTCTCCTGTTACCCGAGATCCACCGTTTTGACACCGACAGTGGCCCTTGGACAGTTCCGTGTGCTACACGTGCCGACCGCATTGCAGTTCGCCGACATCATGACTTAGGGGCTGCCTACCGCCACCTTTGAGGCTTTCAGGTTAAGCCTGTAAGTCACCGCCGGCGACGCTCCGTCTGCGGGGAGTGTTGGAATAGGTCTACAGGCCCATGCACGTCACCAACTAACCACGACCGGCATGCCTTGCATCCCTCTTCCTTAGCATCTACTAGGGCTGTCTAGTTAGTCTGATAGTTGGTTAGAGATATGCGTGTGTACGTTGGACCCTGTATATATTTTGAACAACAGATCAATACAAGCAAGTGTTCGATCCCAAACCCCCTGTTTAGTCTCTACACTGTTCTGCCCCAGAAGCCGTCCGTCATGAGTACTGGAAATAGATTGGAGTGGCATTTCAGAGTGTTTGAGTTTTTCTTTTAGAAATAGAGTACAAATGTAGACGCTTATATACATGTACGTGCATTTATCCCTTATGAACCCACATGCGTACCCTATACCCTACTTCTATATAAGCATCTACGAGAGATCGAGCTGGCGGGTCTTGAGATTGACAAAGTCACTACATACGTCAGTCGATAGTGTAGTTTACTTCCACACCATCCCATGCCATGTTAAGCAACATTTAAATTTGTTGTGTAGATAAACAAGATTGAACCATTTCTAAATGTTGAGTTTAGTGGTTATGCAAATTAGATGCAAATCAAGCTTCACTTAACTTACTAACTAATTGCATTGGATCATCATTGTCATGCCATATCTTCGCATTTCGTGAACATGCTGGATCTTCCTTGTAGTAGTAAGATTGCATCCATTGTTATTAGTGTTGCTTTGATTCTTCGCAAATAGGATTCAGAGATGACCTGAGATTCGAGCCAAATCTGTGATGTACCAAGCGGGATTGCAGGCGAGACTTATAACACTCCCTGTTCATCTTTTGAAAATTAGCGAGGTAGTATTATGATGTTGTAGTTGTGTTGCGATACCAATGCTTATGCATAGCCTGATTTTGATACTCTATTATATTGCCATGGTTATACATGTCCAAGCATGACCTGCTTGTTTGTCCTAAGAAGCTTTCTTCAGCCTGCCCTGCTTAGTAAGCATGCTTGCTTATACGTAGTACCCTATTGCACCATGCTTTTGTTGGGTTCACTGTTAACCATGTTTAAGCATCTAGCGATCGTGGTTACGCTATGTTGTGCAATGTGGTAGTAAATAGAATGGTAACAATGGGAGGCCCTACACAGTGTGTGCATCGGTGTTTTATTACACTCGAGCCAACCTAGGACTCGAGGTCTTCCGCACTTCATTCAGGACTGAGCGCGCTAACCACATTGGGGCCCCTCCGCGATGCTGTCCTAAACTACATACTTTTCTAGGGGTCACAGGTTGGTTTTCCATTTGCCTTACTAAGTGGGCCATTGGGGGTGGGGGATCCCCCAGGTGGTCAAAAATCATGGAGCTACTAGGGGTTGACCCAGAATTTGGGCATTAACCAGCTTAGAAATTGGTGTAAACGTTTGGGTCCGATTTGGACAGTCTGTCCGACTTTTGATTCGGGTGTTGATCATTCGGTGGCTTCCTAGACTTGAATGTAGCCAGGGGAGTGTTGTGTCTATGTGCCTCTGCTAGTTCATACATATAATGTGCCAATAGCAGGCCCACAAAAAGAGATAGATGAACGTGTGAATGTTGGAGCTAAATCCGACGGATCCCTCAGTAGGGTATCCTAAGCTACGTGTCTTGGAACGATGGTAGAAGGAACACATAGATTATCCAAGTTCATATTCTCCCGAGGAGATAAACCCTATGTAATGATTTGTGCTTTATTGCATTGGAGTGTATCGAGACTACAAATTACCGAGAGATTGTATCTTCTCTATGATTGATTGTTTATCAACGAGCATGGACCCAGTTTATATAGTGTACCAAGGACCCTAGGATACATGGATCCCAGTCGGCTACGTACGAGAAGCTAGATTCCTCCACGAATCCGGTGTCTTGTCTTGTACGAGAAATATTCAAGAATCTTCCTTGTAGTCATCATGGGCTGCCCACTACGGCCCAGGACGTAACCAACAACAGGGTCATCAGCCAGACCCAACAAATCGAGAATCGACATGATCAGAGGTCCCTTATCTGGGAAACCATAAGTATACCCTAAAATGGTCTTCTGGCTGGTGGCACCTTGGGCCACCCAAGTGATAATCCCCACGTGCGAGGAATTATCGTAGCACTTTCCAATGATGGAGGTGGTAAGTATGGAGTGTCTAACCCACAAGGAACTAAAGGTAAGATCAATATTTTCTCAGGTTCTATCTGCCACTGATACAACCCTATGTATATCAACTATTTTCTTTATCTAGAAATAAGCAATAAAATTATGTTGCAAGTATAAAGAGGTAGCTTTGCAAGATAAAAAGAACATAAACATAAAAGATAGGTGTTGCCTAAGCAAAGATACAACATATTACAAAATAATGCAAATAGCGAGTGTGGAATTGTGGTGATATGGTGTGCGGAATTGTCCCCAGGCAATCAGCTAAATTACTAAACCGATCATCGTTATTGTAGATTATGTGTTGGAGAAGCCAATGCTAGCAGGCCATCCCTTACTCATAATTTTATGCACTTACGATTGGTACTATGAGCAAGCATCTGCAACTACTAACAAGTTCATTAAGTTAAAACCCAACCATAGCATTAAGATATATTTGTCCCCCTTCAATCCCATATGCATCAATTTCTACACTCAGGCTTGGTAGTAGCTTTCACTTCGGCGGGACTATGCATAGTCCTATCAACATACTAGTATCCCTAAGATGTGATCCACGTGCGCGCTCATATGATGGGCACCAAAGGACAACAACAAATTAATCATGCAACTCAAACCAATCATAGCAAATAAAAAATTAACCCATAGGAGAACAAAAATCTACTCAGACATAGTAGCGATGACACAAATCCGTGGATAATGATTATAAGCATCAAACACCATGTTCAAGTAGGGGATTACAGTGGGTTGTGGGAGAGTGGAAAGCTGAAAAGAGGTGACGAAGGTGATGAAAATGTTAGTGAAGACAACGACGTTGATGAAGACAATCACTATGATGATGGTTCCCCGAACGACAACTCCGGTGCTAGCGGGACAGAGGCTCCCCCCTCCGGCTTCTTCCTCAATGGCCTCACTCCTAGTGTGGAGAGGTTCTCACCTCTGGTCCTTGGCCACCATGGCTTCTGGAGAGGCGAAAGCCCCTTCGAGATTGGATCTCTCTTCTCTTTTTCTCTATTTTTTAGTCCTGTTTTATAGCTGAACCCCGTTTCTTTTATAGCAGGAGATCCGTAACTACGATCGGGCTAAAATTTTGATGGGGTTTTTCCATAAATTGTTTTTCTTTCGGCCGAAGGAGAGCTCCAATCGACTTAAGGGCTACACACATGGGCCCGTGGGGTGGCCAGGTGGTGGTTGCGCCCTTGCCCGTGTGGGGCCCTCGGGCATCACTTGCATTGATTTCTTCTCCCAAAAATAACATATACTCCAGAAAAGGAACATATTAAAACGCCAGGGTATTTTGACCTTCCTATATATTGATTTTATGTAAAATCAGAAAGAAAAAGAAAACAGGAACTAACACTGAGCACTAGGTTAATAGGTTAGTCCAGAAAAATGATTTAAATGTGCATCAACACCCCATTTAATTGATGCTAATATAGCATAAATACTTAAAAATGATATATACATTGGAGATGTATCACCTAGCTTTTCATCTAATTTAGTTGTGGGTCTTGAAACCGGTTCAACAACACTTCCGTGTAAAAAGTCTTTAGGCTTCTAAGCTCCATGTCGCATCATATTGGAGTTGATGTAGACCACCTCGGTCTTGGGAAATGATGAACAGTGCAGCCGACAACCATGCCGAAATATTTCCCGCGTTGCCAGCTACTTTTACAAGAAGAACTCCTGCGTCCCACCGTGAAGGTTATCCAATCTGGTTGTGACAACACATACCAGACTTATCCATAGGCCCACTGGGCCACATGGCATCCTTCACCCGGCATTCAATTTGACGTGAGGACATGGGTAAAGGGCCCACCAATTTCACGTCCCATCAAGAGGATCGTGTACCACGATCCTCACATAGAGGTTAACAACTGCCACTCCACCCCCACTGTGTAATTATTCCTTAAACATGGAAATGTGGAGAGATTTCCTATCGCGTGGTGGCATTGACATGTCACTACTTTGTATTCCCACCACCCTATAAAAGGGCAACCTGATGCTAGGGAAGCTTATGCTTTTGATCCCCTGCCATCATCTTCTTCCGCATGGCCTAGCTCTCAATGCCCAAGCGCTCCACCTTTCCCTGCCTTCAAGCAGTGCACTTTGCACACACCGACCACCATCGAACCCATGGTCGAAGAGAAGAAGCCACAGAAGTCAGGGAAAGAGGTGACTACTAGCAACCAACAGTGATGGAGTCGAATGAGAAGGCCCTTTCGCTAACAAAGAGAAATAAAGATCATCCACCGTCACCCAAGCCAAGCTGGACCGGCTATACAAGGGAGAATACCTGCCGCCGCTAGAGCGCGCCTTTGTGCATGCACCGCTCATCACCAAGGGTGACTCCGCTCGGGCCGAAATGGTGCCCAGGCACAATGCAGAGGTCAATGAATGGGTATGTTCTGCACCATCCCTCGTGCGTGGTCTCATCTTTCTCACCCACCTCGGTATGGACCGGATATTTAGGATGGTGCTCGACCTCAGAAACAACAGTGAAAACAGAGAGGAGAACACACAGAAAAAGAGAGGGGAGATCGAATCTCGGAGGGGCTCCCGCCCCCCGGGAGCTATGGAGGCCAAGGACTAGAGGGGAGTCCTCTTCCCATATAGGGGAGAGGCTAAGAAAGAAGAAGACGGAGGGGGCTGTTCGCACACAGACACGTCACCGTGTACCTCCAACGCCGAGGGTGATGCACCGCAGCTCAGACTCTCCAGAAGCGCGGAACGCAAGCAATCCGATGGGTACTTTTGAGGACCCAAAACCCCACTCACCCGAGAGGACCCCGTCTAGACGCGTGGCGGCAATGGGCGGCCCTAGGTTGGCTCGCCCGCCCCTAGAGCCTCGAGATCGCTCCCCTTCAGCATGATGAACGAGAGAGAAAGAACAAGGGAGAGATGTAAAGTAGGGTAAAAAGTAGATGAGTTTTGCGATTGTGTGTTGTTGTTTAATCAACCGCCACCTCTCATCTATTTATGAGGCGGCTGGACTTCGCGTGAATTATAATGGCTTCAAATCAGGTCCAAATCTTTCCAAAATTAACCGAACTTGGATATAGGTAAGTCTGAGAAAGCAGTTCAGTTTTTGAGTCTCGTAGGCCACAAATGACCTCAGATGAAGATGACACCAAAAGATAATTTAATCGTTTTGACAAGGCGAAAAACTTTCATGTTGAACGTTTTTTGATTCGAGTTCTCTCTACGGATGAATCTCCCACACAATCATCAGATCCATGGAGATGCGGGATTTCGGCTCCGCTTGATCGGACCAGTCCGGTCAGAATAAAAGGTTTTCGCAAGCCACACCGGACACTCTGATCTCAATTTACGGAAAGTCCGTTCGCAACAGCAGACTTTGTGCGTCCGGCCATCTCCATAGTTTCTGCAGCATTGCACTATTTTGACTGTATCTTTCTCATGCAACCTTGGATTAGAGGATTTTTATACCAAACTTTCATGTTGACACTTTTTCAATCCGTTGTCATCTTAATTGAGTTCTTGGCCATGCGAAAATCTGGTGTCAACACATGCCCCCTGTGTTTTTTTGACAGCTAGCGTGCCAAAAAAATTTGGTATCATGTTTGCTCTAAGGCCATGTCAACACTCCATCGGCCATCAATATGTGCTTAGGGCAATAATTTTGTATCGGCCATGTTTATGCTTAGGACGATAATTATGTATTGGCCATTGCTTTTAAATCTTTGTTTACATCGTACCTTGGAACCGATTACCACCAATCGGCTTTAAAGAGATGAGAATAAACCCGTTCCTTGTAATACTAAGAAAATCAAACTCCCAGAGGTCAAGCCTTGTTATGCAAGTAACATTGGGATGATTCTAAAATTTCTAATTCACCGATACATTTGTCCAAAGCAACACAAGCCGAATTATCCGCGTGAATAATTTCTACTTCATCATCGACCCATTGTATTAATAATTGATGCATGGTAGATGTCACACATTGGTTAGCATGAAGTCAATCGCGACCTAATATAACAGTATAGTTACCTTGGACCGCGGCGATGAAGAATGTGGTGGCCAAGGTTTTGCTCCCACGGTGAATTCCATGCACATCACACCTTTAGCCTCAGTCTTCTTTAACCACAAATCCATTAAGTACTATATTGGTCCTTATCAACGTATCATCAATGTAATCCCAATTTCTTGAAGAATGCTTCATCGCCGTGCAAAGTGAGCATCGTCATACAGGTACTTGAACTATAAAAGAATGCTTCGAAAAGAAACATACCGACGGGCATGCAAAGTGAGAGCAGATCTAACGTCCCATGCACATGGTTTTAGCACGTGACAGTGCACATGCGCAGATGCTTTGAAAGACCAGTACATTTTTTCCCGTGCAATGAACAGCAAACCAAAGGCAAAGCGGTTGGTTGAATGGATCAGCTAGTTGTTAATTACTTCCTCCGTCCGGAAATACTTGTCATCAAAATGGATAAAAGAAGATGTACCTACACGTATTTTAGTTTTAGATACATCCCTTTTTGTTCATTTTGATGACAAATATTTCCGGATGGAGGGAGTACAAGTCTGTCTCCGTACGGATCATCGCCGGCACTTATCTATGTACTGAGAAAAATGAAATAATTTACATAAGTGGATGATATGCTGCCGTACAGCTAGCAGTGGACATTTTCTCCTGGATCGATCGCCCTTGTAGCTAGATCCAGTATATTATAGGTTAATCTGTAGCAGATATGAACTGCACCAGATATGTCCTCCGCAACCATAGTCCAAAATTATCCCAGCAACGTAGGTTGGCTAGCGACAAAAACCTAGCCGCCGCCGCCAAGAGAGCCATCTTTCCGGCGCCGTTTTCCGGTGGCTCTCCTCCGCCGGCGACCTCTTGGTCGTCGGTCGTGAGGGGGGTCGCCGGATCCCGTGCGTGCAGATCGTTTTTGCTTTAGGTTTAGAGCCCTAATAGTCTAGGTTTTTAGATCGTCCGACGTCTTGGCCTTGACGGCGGCGAAGGCGATGCTGAATAAAGAAGCTCCAGGTTTTTCTCGGGCGAGGCGATCGTCTCTTTGCTCGGTGATGGATTTGGGAACCAGTCTGTTCAAGCGGGGATATCGTGGCGGCGACGGCATCCTTGTGGTGGACTTGTGTCCTCGGGCTCCGCCGTTGCGACGACGTCTGCTCCAGCGTCGGCGCGGAGCTTGGGAGGTAGTTCGGGAGCAGATGCAGATTGTGATCTGCATCGACGACATCTGGAAGACAGAACGTGTGCTGGGTTCGTGGTTGATGGATGGCAGGTATGGTTTCCAACTTCGTTGTCTTAGTCGTTGTGGGGTCTCAGATCTGGAGTTCGATAGCATGTCCGGGGTGTTAACCCGGTTTGATTCGTTTAACGGCAATGGCTTCATCTTTGGTGAGCCACCTTGGAGGTCCGCAAAGCTGCATATCAACGATGGAGCTGCGTCGAGCTCGGGTGAGGAGGTGATCCGTCATTTTTTTCTTTGGTGGCTGCGGTGGTGGTGCCGGAGGCAAGTGACGGACGTTGGTGTCAAGCTTAGTAATGTTCTGCTATCTTTTCAGTTTTGTCATGTCGGTCTTTACGTGAATTATAATTTGATCTTTATGATGTGAATGAGACACATATTACCATGAAAAAAAACCATAGTCCAAAATTGTTGCACAAAGATCGAAAGCAGGGAAAAATGGTTGGTCCATACCTAACTTTGCCTAGCCTTTCTCAGGAAATTGAACCAGGATAGGGTAGGCTTCGTACAATATTCCAGGATCACATGCACCATCTATGGCCCCTGTGCCGTTTTTCTTTTCGAAAAGAGGGGGTCTTCCCGGCCTCTGCATCAGAGTGATACATACGGTCATCTTATTAACCAAATAAAAAAGTTCCAACAAGGTGCCAAAGTCTCCAACTGTAAAAATGGCCCTTGTGCCGTGCATGATCCAACGTGTCATTTCACGATTCGCTGGGATGACGAGACCTGAGGCAGAGTGGGGTACAAGTAGTAGACTACTAGTATACCAGTGCTTCTTTCCAAACGAAACTCCGGTGACCAACTCCTCATCTCTCAGCTATTAAATATCTCCGGTTAGCCGGCCAGCGTGCTTGCTCCCTTTTTGGTTAACCATCTGAATCTCCGGTGGTACGTCATGGTCGGGGGAAAGACGGTGATCGAGAAGATCGAAAACACCACAAGCCGGCAGGTGACCTTCTCCAATAGGAAGGGTGGGTTGTTCAAGAAAGCCAGGGAGCTGGGCGTGCTCTGCGATGCGCAGGTAGGGGTGCTCCTCTTCTCCAACACGGGACGCCTCTACGACTACTCCAACTCCAACTCCGGGTACACTACTGTTTGTAGATCTATCTATCTTTCTATCTATCTATTTGTCTATCTATACTTTCAGAACTTTGCGAGCTAATCAGCTAAGATGTATGGCTGTTTTAGTTCATATGTTATATTGATCTATATATTGCGTCTGAGTTAATTTAGAACCTTTGCTACTGACGAGTGTATGACCTATATGGGGCTGGATGTGTCTTTCTAAAACACAAGATCCAAATACCCACTGTATTTCTCTCCTTTTTCTGTTTATGCTTGGTAATTTGAGCCCAAAATCTTGAACCGGAGAGGCAAATTTGGCTAAAGAGCACGGACAGGCCAGATAGACTGATTTTGCAAACTCATCTCAAGCGACAGTGAAATAGTAATCCATATTAATTTAGGTCTTCATCAGCGAATGTTTCGAGCCAAATTTAATCCATTACTTAATTCCACCCAAGAACGTTGGTTTTCAAGGAGAGAATATGAAAATAGAAGACTTTATGCTTTTTTTGTATCTTGAATTCCTGACCAGTATTTTTCTCAATCTCAACTTTGTTGGTACCTTACTGCTCCTAATTAGTTTTTTTGGCGATATTTTACTTTCCTACTTCGCAGAGCATAGCGAAGTCCACTCGTCTCCTTTCTCTATATTGACGATCGAGAGATGTCACCATTGTTAAAGGATGAGCTGTAGTTTCGCTTGCCTCACTTGTATGAGATATGAGCAGGTCTGGTGGTATTTCTTGATATGTGTAACCTCTGTTAAGCTTGTGGTTTCACAGTGTTATTTCGCGATGCATTCAGAAGTTCTCATTCATTTAGGAATCAAGACATCACATATTGAAGAAACCATTGTATTTTACGCACTTCAGCTTTATAGTGTGCAAGCGCCCCTACAGAAATAATTAATGACATCATGTTATCTTCCTTTGAAGTATATTTTAAACCAGACATAAAAAAAATAAACAACACATAATGATATTTTCTATTTCCCGCTCCAACTCTATTTATCTACATACTATTCAAATGAGTCACATTGTTTTCTCTGTCCAAATTATTTCCACTACTAACTTTGTGAAATACATCTGCGGTTATTTTATGCTCTCTCAAATTCTTAACCTCCAACCTTTCCTCCATTTTATCGCCAAATAATATTGACAAGTGCTTTTTTACGAGAGATTTAACAAGTACTTATGACTAGATTTTTATGTAGGGATCATTAGACAAATAAACTCAAGACGCTAATTCACACATCTTTCCTTTTCTATTGGATGTTTCCAACTTTTAACACCCTCTTGTATGGTTCCGTCAAAACAAAAACACCTTCATGTATGTACTTTGTTCATTAGTGTTGAAATGTAAGATACGACTTTATAAATATGTTTTATAATATTTTGGTTGATAATATGAAAACAATGAATTGTGTGAAATATATATCAAAATGTTACCCTTTGATTTTATGAAAATAATAAATGCACATACTATGCCAACCATTTTGTTCAGAACTGCGTCCCATATACATTGTATAACAATGGAAACTATGGCCGTAGAATCATGTCAGCATGCACTGGCACACGTGTACCTCTCTTCAACAAAAAACTTCACAAAGTGTGCATAATTATATCTTCCTCATTTTTAAAATAAGAGATTTAGTTTTTCTTTAATATGATAATATGTAATCTCTTGTTTACAGGATGAAAACACTAATTGAAACATAACAGCAGGTTAAGGAGGGTCAACAATTCATGAGTGCAAGCGCAGAAGCTAAGGTATGACTTTTGATCAGTATTTCTCAATAAGATAGCTAGTCATGCAGTTTATGTCTACTTCATTGCTCATTGAGTCCGTCCTTCATATATTTCTACTATCCCACCTTCATGCCATGCGAACACCATGCATGTCATAGCTATCCAATTATGGCAACCTAACTTTAGAAATATACCTTCTCTAATGGCAGCAAAGATGGAGATTAACATCAAGTATCATGCCGGAATGGACCCTCGACCACCTTATTCTTGATGGCTTGCCTTAATTTGATTATGCATTGCCGACACATTGTCCTGGGAGCCGGCAGTAACGCGCTGCTGCCCAAGGTTGCTAGACTAATTTCGGTCTATTATGTTATAAGTTTATTTCATAATAACCAATAAGTAAGATTTTTTTATTGTTTTAATGCGTTCATATAATGCGTAGTATTATTTTTTACCGCAAAATGCACTATTAGCCAATGAATTTACAATACCGTTAGAAATCAAACTTAATGAATTGCAAATCTGAATTAACTGGGAAAAACAAATATTGATTTTCAGACAAGAACATTGTAGATGTTAGGGCACATTGTAGTTAAGGGCGGCAGTGCTCTTGTTGCTAAAGGATTATCTTCTAAGCCAAGCGCTGGTCAGGGTGGGGGTGGGTGGGCAGCTACCTATATGGACCTGATCAGTGAGAAAAGCAACGGTATAGGCTTTGAGGTGAAAGTGGGATGTAAAATAAATTATACATAAAACAAATAACATCTCATGTGTACGCCCTGATTGCTATGTTGGGTTAGCTTTATTTAGTGTTGTTTACTTCTAAGTGTCTTATATTTTACTTGTAGTGAGACAGGAAGCTAGTATGACAAAAAATGGATAAATTTTCCCTATTCCAAAATTTAAGGACATAAAATTACCAACATCTTACATAAAGGATAATGATATATTAATGATATCTGACACACCCACTTGATCAATTAGTGATACATATATGCACATTTTAAACATTGGTTCATGTCGCTTTTGCAATTCTACTGAATAGTTATTTCATTATTTCACCTATAAATTTACAAAACCCATGACAATATAGTTTGTCTCCGTTCGGTTGTTTTATTTTAAATTCTAAAGATTAAATACATTATTCCAGGACATTGACTATTGTTATATGTATGTGACTGTACGCTTATAGTTTTGGCAAGGAGAGGGAGAACGTCTGAGGCAGCAACTACATAACTTGCAAGAAAATCATAGGTATGCCAAACAAATTTATATGAGTGATGTACTAAAAGTAATTAAGAATGAAATGGCTACTGATTTTGCATGTGCAATAATTTGGAATAGCTTAAACTCAAATCCTTAATAGATGTAATATTCATATCCAGAAAACAATGGTAACACATTTGCACTAAATTGCTAAACCACTTCAGGCAGTTGTTGGGACAACATTTATCTGGCTTAGGATTGGAAGGCTTGAGTGGTTTAGAGAAGCAACTGGAAACGAGCCTGCATAACATTCGACTAGCAAAGGTAATGCTTAAAGTTCCCATGATTGTGCATATCTGTAGTGCTAATCATATTGTTCCTTCCAGGACCAACTTATGATTGATGAACTTGAAGAGCTCAGCAAGAAGGTTAATTTGTGATTTCACCATTACAACACTACTACCACCATATCACAGAGGGTGGCACATTTTATTTCTAATTAGCCCAACCTTTTGTAACTGCAGGGATATCTCGTACAACAAGAAAATGTTGAGCTGCACAAGAAACTAAATAGCATTCATCAAGAGAATATATATTTGCAAAACAAGGTACGTAGGTATAAGGGTACCACCCACGCAAAAATAAAATTAAATAAAGGAATTGTATAACAGCACTCCATAGATACTCCACAAACCTTGCATGTCTGTAAGTTTGTCATGCATGTTCAATTCAAATTTTCAGCTAAATGGGCAGCCAGAAGCAAACGGGGCGATTACAAGTTCTTCTAGCCAGTGTAGCATTGCTGCTCGAGATGGTGCAAATCTAGTTCGTTTGGAACTCAACCAACCTCATCATGCAGAAAGGGATGAGGAACCAGAATCACCAACACTGGGGTATGGTGAAATTTATGTTCTTTAATTTGTCTTTGCCTATTAAATTGTTAAGACAAATTAAACACATAAGCTAACACAGAGAGTAACCTCCCTATTCAATGCATGAAATAGTCTTTGACTACCAGCAGAGTGATGCACAAATAAGAGGCTGGCAGTTTCTACTAAAAGCTAAAAGGTTTGTCAAATGATCGACCGGAGGATTGATGTGCCAATTCTGTTCTCAATCAAATGCTAGTTGTTATTTCCAGTACGTCTACCCATGAATTGTACATATAAAATCTGATTGTGAGATTTGCAACTTTCTCCAGGTAATTTTATTTTTCTTGTTCTCAAAATATGATAGTACTTGTGGCTAGCAAAGGAACAAGAACATGATTATTGAATCCTCAGACTATAAACATGCATTCATATCCATGAATAGTTCCGGCAAAAAAAATCCATGAATACCAGTGGGTTGTACTTGTTATTTTTAACGAACCAGCACACTTTGTTTGGGTCTACAATGTGCAAACCGTTTTAGGTTTGCTTGAATACATTTTTCTTCAGAAAATTCCTAATATCACCGCCAACAATTATTATATGACCAAACGTTGTTCGTCAACAAAAGTTCAATTGTTAGGTTTGATTGGCTTGCAAAACCTTCCATGATATTGAGATCATCATTATCATTGGAAAGAACTACAGAAAATCACCACAAGGACATGTCTTCATTTTTTCATGATTGCCATGGACAAAGGTTCACGCACCACTCTTAGAGATTTAGAGGACTACACATCGCAAACAGGTGAAAAGGCTCATCGCACACAAAGGATCGTTCACTCATGTTGCTCTCACTACACACGTTGTTTATCTAAGGTCCATGTGTAATGTGCATGTCGACCTCAATCACACGGTTTGTCCAGCCGACCATTTGTATGGATGGACAAAAGTCATGATTGTTGGCCCAGTCCCAACATAGACTACTTCCGATGATAGCGACACGACGATGACAACGACGATGAACGAGAGAGGCTGATTCTGGTCAATCCACCCATGCAATGCAAAGCTAGCTTCCTCTGGCTATTTTGCTCCTATTGATCTACCCGTGGATATTGCAACGCCAAAGGAAAACGCACGTACGCAGCGGCCGGACGGCCGGAACACAACGCACGCACGCACACGAAACCTATGGCATTGCTGATTGCCACAGGGTCGTGACGATCCTGTTGAATACTATATTGCCTCACGGTTGGTTGATTACAAGGGGTAGGGCTGCACTTACATTCTCGTATACTCCCTCTGTTCCCAAATATTTGTCTTTCTAGCCATCTCAAATGGACTACAATATACGAATGTATATAGACATGTTTTAAAGTGTAGATTCACTCATTTTGCTCCGTATGTAGTCACTTGTTGAAATCTCTAGAAAGACAATTATTTAGGAACGGAGGGAATACAAGGCAAGCATCAAACCTATTCGTGAGAGTATTCTTTTTTACCCCGACATATACACGTACAGTGTACACACCAATCAATAGGGGAATCAAGTCGTGTTTAATTCCAACAATTACCCCCTAAACACGACATCGTCATGTTGCAGCTCGGGCGCAGATCCTTCTTCGCATCTCAAATAACTTCTCTCGGTTCAATGCTTTGGTTAGGATGTCCGCTAGTGCTGATCGTCGGTGCAGACAAGGTTGACCTTTATCTTACCTTCTATGCAATCCTTTATATAGCCATCGTATCAATGTGCTGCCTCCTTTCATGCCGCACTGGATCCTCGCGTAAAAAGTTGTAAACTCATTCTCAATGTTGAGCACCAGTTGTTCCGGATCTCAATTCATGAGATTACCATGTAGTCTCCTACATGTCACGGCAGCTGCAGCAATACTCCACTTCATCTGAAGTCAAGGTCACAACTTGCTGTTTTTATGTTAGCCAACTTACTATGCTTCCATCGAGGAATTATGCCACGCTCGAGGTACTTTTATCATCGTCAACAACTCATGTTGTGTTTCTATCATTGTAGCCGAGCAGCTTCACCATCTCCTTCTCCTTTGCCGCATAGGCACATCCAAAGTTTGTCGTCTCATTGAGATATCCGAGTATATTCTCCATATTTGTCCAACGTTTCATAGTGGGTATTTCCATGAGGTGACTCACAATCCCAACATAATAGGCTAAGGCCGGTCATGTTCTCAAGAGACACCTCTAATTTCTGACCACACTTCTATATTATGTCGCATCAACAACTGGTGCTTTGCTCTTCTTGCTCATTTCGATATGAGGGTCCTTTGGAACATTAATTGGATTGTAATCTTTCATGCCACAGTTTTCAAGTACCTTCCTTGCGTATGTCTTCTGACATAGCGTGACTCCCTCCTGCTTTTGTTCTACCTTGATCCCAAGGTAGTAACTCAATAGCCAGAGATCATCCATCTTGAAAATCTCCTTCATTTGCAGTTTGAACTTTGCAATCACATCTTCATTTGCTCCAGTAATCAATAGGTCATCGACGTAAATGTCAACTAGTAGATGATCCCTTCCTTTACATCTCTTGTATTACAATACATGTCCTAGTGGGTCTTTCCTAAATTCAAGAGAAATCAATGCCCGATCAAGTTATGTTCCACATTGGAGAGCATTGTCGTAGCCCATACAAGACTTTATGTAGCTTTAGTACCTTGTGTTCTTCTCCCTCTTTGATGAATCCCGGTGGTTGATTCACCTAAACATCTCTTTCTAACTCTCTATTAGGAAATGTTTGGAACGGCAAGGCGGAGGGTGAGATGGCAATGAGAAGCATCACTAAACGGGCAAGTCGTTGAAATGAAAAGTTTGAAAGGTGAATGGTGAGATAGCGATGAGAAGCGTCGCTAGATGGGCAAGTCGGCGAAATAAAATGTTTGGATTGGCAAGGTGAAGGTTGATATGGCTACAAGAAGCGGCACTAGAGGCGCAATGAGGCATGATTGACGATGGCCCGTCAGGTGGTGTGAGCCATGCACTCTCATTTGTGCGATAGCTTTATATTTTGGCAGTCCAACTAGTCACATTTGTGCAATTGATTCATATTTTTGACGATTAAAAGTCCGGGCACTCACATTTGGTAGATTGATTTGTATTTTTGACGATTACAAGTGTGAGTGTCTGACCGACCTTTTGGGTGTTGAACAAGTGTCCGTCTAGTTGAACAAGTGTGAGTGTCTGAACAAGTGTCCATCTCCTACCAGATAGGCCTGTAATTCTAGGAGACGGACACTTGTTCAACTAGCCCGGAAACTCGCAGGGGCACGCAGGTGGGGGAGGGGGAGGGGCACGTAACTCGTAAGTATCTGCTAAGTTGGGCCGCTCGGTTCACGAAGTAATTAGATTCCCCTAGAGGGTGCACTAAGTTTTAAGTTTTACGCGTTGAAACATGCCATTTTGTACAAAGATTCAAGAGATGAAACGTAACATATTTTTTCAAAAATCATTGAAACATATTTAAAATGGATCTTATTTGAAAGCACTTATCACGAGAAACACAAATATAAAAACATAACTTAATTTAAATTTGTTATTCAAAAGATATGAACGTTTGAAAATCAAATAACCAAAGGAAAAGAACGCATGAGGGACTCAGTGCCCCGAACATGCGTGCCATAATTCCTCTCCTGCGTGCAGCACGCCATATATGAGTTGTTTTGAGCTTGCGTGCAACAGTCGAGTGGTTTACAAAGGATGGGACATTTAGTCCCACACTGCTTGTGATAAAAGAAGAGGAGCAACATATAAGGTCAACTTTAACCGATCCCCAACAATGTTTTACTTTTCCAACCGGTACCTAGCTGTTCCCCAATAGGGGCATTAGAGGAGTAGAAAATGTCCTCAGCCGCCTCTGATTCCCCTATTTTTACTCCACCGCTCCGCAGCCGAGTAAAAATGTGCGCCTCACCTCTTCTCCTCTCCGCCTCTTCTCTTCCCCCACCCCGCTGCCGACGCACCCCCTCCATTCCACTTGCCGCTGCGGCGCCCCTCATCTTCGACTTTGTGGACCTCCCTCCATCGCACGAGCCACAGAGGAAATACATCGGCATCCGCCAGCATGCATGGGGGACTTGGGTTTCGTAGATCACCGACCGTGAGACCAACACGAAGAAGTGGATCGGTTCATTTCACATGGTGGAGCTCGCCGCCCTGGAATATGAGCGGTGGAAGGTCCGGTTGCACCGCGCGGTGGAAAGGCTCAAGTTTTTGTTGAGACGACGTTGTGCTGGGGTGTGGTGGATGAGACGATGGCTCGAGAGGACCGGCAGGCGAGGGATGGACTCGCGGCTGTGGCCTCCGACGAGGAATACATGATGGACCACCGCCGTGAGAACAATGAGCTCGTGGAGGCGGAGCAAGCCATCTTTGCGAAGCGGGGGGTCAATGGCGAGGTCATCATCATCTCCGATGACGAGTAGCAACGCAGTGGCGTTGACGGCAGCACGGAGAAGGAGTTTGACACCGAGGAGTGGTGGCGCATCTTCCCTGATTCCGGTGACGACGGCACTGGCGCGGACCCAATGGGCTGTGGCGTCTCAAGTCAAGATTGACTCGATATCTACTATGGAAAGGATGAGAGTGAAGATTAATTTAAGTTTATGTTTAGTTCTCGTTTTAAGTTTAAGTTGTTAAAGTTCGGTTGTCAATACAGTGTGGCAATTTCGGTTGTTTAAATCTAAGCTAGGTTGAACTATTATGCTGATTTCAATTTTACTTCATTATATATAGGAGATCGGCTAGGTCCGCACAAATATTTTTGCTCTGGCGGATTCTTCTCTATTTATTAAGGATCAGTTAAAGTTGCCCTAAGGGGGAGATTCATTACTTAAAAATACTAGAAGCAAAAAAGACATAGAGACCATTGCATTGCATGTATAGACCGTGTGCTTGCATGAATTTATGCGCCGCCTTCCTCGATTGTCTTTCGTTACATTTGAGCTGGAGATTATAATGCTCATAGAAAGGCATATTTTGAATATAAAGGATCTTAACAAGCCACGAGAATATCATACCCAACTATGAACCGTACGAGCACATCCTCTGTCATCTCCACCGCGCTTACGACTCTATACCCCAACCCAAACTTCTCTGGCCCTAGGTTCTCCCACATCTCTTCCTTGATAAGCGGACCAAGGAAGCTGGGGAGTATGCGCTTGGGACTGGTAGAAAACAACACATCTTTTCCCTCCTGACCCGTATAAAAATCTAGTGGAAGTCCGGTCGCATCGGAGATATATTTATCTAATTTTGAGGCTTCGTCATCTGGCTCCTCCAAAATTATGTTAGGATCGGTGTGGCACCCGGTTCAGAGAGACCGGAACACCCCGTATTCCAGCCCAGAAATCAAGTCTTCTGGAATCCGACACTGCTTGGCATAGAACAAATCAGCTATGTATTACAAATGATATGGGTACAAAGGTTCTGAAGACCCAAGGACTACATCGGCATAGTGACACTATGCCTGCTAAGGTAGCTCTATGCTAGCAGCGGAACAACTCGTAGCAGCGCAATATCTTCTAGCAGCGGAACAACAACGACATCGATGAACTCCACTCCGCATGGACTCTAGCTGGGACGTGATCCTAGCTCGCAAACTTGGAATCCTCGACAAACAGGCAATCAAGGCATGACCTGCAAACTTCCATGACATGCTAGGTGAGTACTTTTAATGTACTCGCAAGCTCATAGCAAGCAAAGCAATCAAGACAAAAAACAACATGATATTTATATGTTAACAAGGATGAGCATGATGCCACTAGAACAATACGAGATGAGCATGGCATGAACATGTTTACTCACGATGTGAACAATGATAATACTACCACTAGTATGCAAGGGGAGGGGGGGGGGTCAATGTTTAAGGTTTCGTGGACCAACTTACTCTCCTCGAAGATTATCTCATAACCACCATAAATATCCATATTACTTACCCTCGCAATCATGACAAGATCACCTCATCATCATCAAAAATACCATCGTGATCATGACCCAATCACATTATCATTATCAACAATACCATCGTGATCATCACAAGATCACATCAAGAATACCAACTTCTGTCTATCGAACCAGGGTTGTTTATTAGTCATGTTATTATTCCTGTTGACCCATAGTGTGACCTACTACGAACTGGGCCCATATCCGCGGGTGCGGCTATCGATAGATTATACACTCTGCAGAGGTTAGTACACTGTACCCACACTACGGAATTCATGGCCTCATGCTCCCATTTGGATGGACCAACGACATTCCAACAAAGTCAATCTATTGCATGACACTCTCCCAGCCACTCCAAGAAACTCCCCTTTGGGCTAAGTCATGGGTGGCCCCGGATGCCACTCTGGACATCTGCCACCTTCGTGGTCAGGCACCGTCGTGGCCAAACAAAAACGGTCCCAAACGGGGACAAAAGCGCGCAAACAACTCGGGCATACAAGGTTTATGGCCGCCTACCTGATCAGGGTAGCACGCGCACATAACCTTCCCTAGTTGGAGTCACCGGCGAGAGTCATCGTAACTCACCTGCGTAGGATGTAGTGATAATGATGATGGAGATGCTATGTAGAAGCCATATTGAATTCCCCTCATGCTTCTAATCAAAATAAAGCTTTTTACTAATTGATGCTATGATGAAATTCTTTGAAGAAAAACTTGAGTTGGAAGTTTCTATCCCTAGAAAGCTTTATGATGAGTGGGAACATACCATTAAGATTAGAATTAAAGATTATGAGTGTTATGCTTTGTGTGATTTGGGTGCTACGTTTCCACGATTCCGAAAATTTATGAGATGTGCAAGGTTTCCATGAATTCTATGATTGTTCTTTAAATTTGTATCTTGCGGGTTCCACTATAAAGAAACCTATGGGAAGGATTAATGATGTTTTTATTGTTGCAAATAGGAATCATGTGTCCATAGATTTCATTGTTCTTGATATAGATTGCAATCCTATGTCCTATTATTCTTGGTAGACCTTCCCTTAGAACGATTGGTGCAATTATTGGTATGAAAGAAGGAAACATTAGAATTCAATTTTCGTTAATGGGCATGGAACACTTTCCAAGAAAGAAAAGTAAGTTGCCATATGAATCTATTATGAGAGCTACTTATGGATTGCATACCAAAGATGACAATACCTAGATCTATTGCAGTATGGATAGCTAGGGGTGTTAAACAATAGCGCTTGTTGGGAGGCAACCCAATTTTATTTTTGTGTTTTTTGTTTTGCTACTGTTCTTGAATAAAATAAACACTATTACCTCCGTAGTAATTGAGTTTTGGTGTTTTAATTAGTGTTTGGGCCAAGTAAGACCTTTGGGATAGCTAACGGTGATAGTTGATTTGATCTTGCTGAAAACAGAAACTTTTGTGCCCAGTCACAGAATTGTTAAAAATCATAGAAGCGTGATATATACTTATTCTTTTTGCACAAGATTGATATACAAATTGCTTTTGTTGTCCTAATTTTTTAGAATTTTTGGAGTTACAGAAGTATTGAAAGTTTACAGATTGCTACAGACTGTTCTGTTTTCTATGTGTTGTTTGCTTATTTTGATGAATCTATGGGTAGTATCTGGGGGAACCATGGAGAAGTTGGAATATAGTAGATATTACACCAATGTAAATAAAGAATGAGTTCAAAACAGTACCAAAATTGGTGATTTTATTTTCTTATACTAGCGGATCTCATGAGTTTTCTGTTGGGTTTTGTGTTGTGGAAGTTTCAAGTTTTGGGTAAAGATTTGATGGACTATGGAATAAGGACTGGCAGGAGCCTAAGCTTGGGGATGCCCAAGGCATCCCAAGATAATATTCAAGGACAACCAAGAGCCTAAGCTTGGGGATGCCCTAGATGGCATCCCCTCTTTCGTATTAAATCCATCGGTAAATTTACTAGAGGCTATATTTTTATTCACCACATGATATGTGTTTTGCTTGGAGCGTCTTGTATGATATGAGTCTTTACTTTTTAGTTACAATCATCCTTGCTGTACACACTTTTGAGAGGGACACGCATGAATAGTGATTTATTAGAATAATGTATGTGCTTCACTTATATGTTTTGAACTAGGCAATATGCTCTAGTGCTTCACTTATATCTTTTTAGAGCATGGTTGTGGCTTTATTTTATAGAAATTGTTGAACTCTCTTGCTTCACTTATATTATTTTTAGAGTCTCTAAACAGTATGGTAATTCTCTTAGGTTATGAATTTAGTCCTAATATGATGGGCATCCAAGAGGGATATAATAAAAACTTTCATATAAGTGCATTGAACACTATGAGAAGTTTGATTCCTTATGATTGTTTTGAAATATAAAGATGGTGATATTAGAGTCATGCTAGTGAGTAATTGTGGATTGGTATAAATACTTATGTTATAGTTTGTGATTCCCGTAGCATGCACGTATGGTGAACCGTTATGTGATGAAGTCAGAGCATGATTTATTTATTTATTGTCTTCCTTATGAGTGAAGGTCAGGGACGAGCGATGGTCTTTTTCTACCAATCTACCCCCCCTAGGAGCATGCGTCTAATACTTTGTTTCGATAACTAATAGACTTTTGCAATAAGTATGTGTGTTCTTTATGACTAATATTGAGTCCATGAATTATACGCACTCTCACCCTTCCACCATTGCTCGCCTCTCTAGTACCGCACAACTTACGCCGGTGCATTACACCCAACATACACCTTCCTAAAAACAGCCACCATACCTAACTGTTGTGGCATTTCCATAGCCATTCCGAAATATATTGCCGTGCAACTTCCACCGTTCCGTTTATTATGAGACACGCTTCATCATTATCATATTGCTTTGAATGATCATGTAGTTGACATCGTATTTGTGGCAAAGCCACCATGCATGATCATGTAGTTGACAACGTATTTGGGACATACGAAAGGGACCAATAAGCCAGGAGGGAGGTAGTAGTACGAGTAGCGCAATATACGGTATTGAGGACTAGTACAAATTTAGAAATGGAGTACGAAGTTAGAAGGATGTGTGACAGACTTTGTAGGGTACATGAGTAATACAAAATATAATTCCCATTGGACAACACTTTCACCAACAAATACGCACTTGAAGCCTAATTGATATATATATATATATATATATATATATATATATATATATATATATATATATACATAAACACTATTCTGATCACGGGATCAGAATAATATTCTGATCACAACATGAACTTCCCGAGTAACGCGCCTGACCTTCCCCGAGTACTAGGTTGAACTTCAGCTAAAGAGTGTCCAAATGGGGCTTGCGATATACCGTTGGAAAGCTATGGATACCAATATCATGATCCAAGTTAAATTTTTGGCAAAATGTAAGCGGCTTAAGAGCAGTTTTGAAAACCGTTTTTTTTTCATACAAAAAACGTGAACCGTATTTTCGCTCGCATTTCTAAACCTTTTATCGGAATGAGGTAAATAATATAGCGTTGGAAAGCTGCTGCAAAACCGCTCCTTCGACATGTGGAAAGTTTTCTCTAATTCCCTGTGGATAAAGAGTAATTTTGAAAATCGTAAAATTTCGCAAACCGAACAGCCGAGTTTGTATTTTCAATGTCATTTATAAACTGCTAATCCATATGAGGCATATGATATGGCATTGAAAAGCTTGTGAAAATGCGCTACTTTTCCATTTTAAAAGTTTTTTCTAATTTGGAACGGTATAAAAGTAATTCAAAAAATGGTACAAGTTCCACCGATTTCGTATTTTCGAGACAATGTTTGTACTGTACGACCGAATGCAACAAATGATACGGCGTTGGAAAGCTTGAGCAAATGCGAAACTTTTTTGTACATATTGTTTCTCCTAATTCCTTACAGTATTAAGTCAAATTGGAAAATGAATAAAAACATATTTTTGGCATAATTTGTACATACTTTATTGGAATGGGGCAAATAATATACCGCTGAAAAGCTACGGAAAATGCGAAACTTTTTCATGTTGATGGTTTTCTCTGATTCCTAGCCGTTTTCATGTAATTGCGAAAATGGCGACATCATTCGTTCTGCCTTTACCGCGAAACTGATTCTTCGAAAATGCACCGCGTGATGAACCTGAACTTCTCGGCACGTGTACTTGAACTTCACTCTGTTTTTCACGTGTTTTTTTGCTCGTATATCTATATCCACTGCTCCTAGCTCTCCATCCACTCACCGGAATTGAGCATGTGATATACCGATGGAAAACTGCTGTAAACACGCAACTTTCCCGTGTTGATCATTTTTTCATACTCGCAACGATTATAAAAGTTTTTCATCTGAAATTCATTCAGCGTAGTAGTTGAACTTCATGTTTTTTTCACGTTGAACTTCTGAGACATATTTTTGTTTGTACGCGCGCGTGAACTTCCCTCTGTACGAACCCGGCCTTCAGGCTATCTTTGCAGCTGTGGCTTCCCCGTGAATTATTCTGGTTAGTAGTGTTCTATATGATGTTAGTGTATTCTAGAAACGTTTTTTAGCAACTAAATACCGGTTTTAAATAGAAATCTCGCTCATTGGCGGATTTTGCTCTCGGTTCGTGATGAAATAGCGTTTTTTTGCAATTTTACTGCCTGAGTTGTTCGACCTGAACTTCCCCTAGTGCTAGGTTGAACTTCTGTCAACATTGCCCAAATGGGGCTTGCGATATACCGTTGGAAAGCTATGGACACCAGTATCATGACCCAACTTAAAATTTTGGCAAAATGTAAGTGGTTTAAGAGCAGTTTTGAAAACCGTTTTTTCTTCATACAAAAAATGTGAATCATATTTTCGTTTGCATTTCTAAACCGTTTATCGGAATGAGGCAAATAATATGGCGTTGGAAAGCTGTTGTAAAACCGCTCCTTCCACATGCTGAAAGTTTTTTCTAGTTCCCTATGGTTAAAGAGTAATGTGGAAAATCGTAAAATTTCGCAAACCGAACAACCGAGTTCGTATTTTTGTTGCCATTTCTAAACGCCTAATCCAATTGAGACAAATCATATGGCGTTGGAAAGCTTATGAAAATGCGATTTTTTTCTCATGTTGAAAGTTTTTCTAGTTTTGAGCGGTTTAAGAGTAATTTAGAAAACGGTACAAGTTCTTATTTCCATTCTTTAATAACGAGAAATATCTGAGTTTTCTATAATCATATTTTTAAATTGGACTTCTCCATATTTTTAAATTGGACTTCCTGGTTTTATTTCTTTTAGTAACGCAAAATACACACCATGCAGTAGGTGAACTTCTGGCTATTATCTGAGTTTTCTATAGACATCGAACCTCTCTAACTTTTTTATTTGAACTTCTCTCTTTGTATATTTTTAGAAATGTGAAAATGGAAGTTTTGTTAGAAACATCGAACTTCATCTTTTTAGTTGGGTCTTCTTGGTGTTATTCTTTAGTAACGGGAAACGTCCTGGTTATGTAACAAATATTGAACCACTCAATTATTTAAATTTGAACTTCTAGGTCTTTTTTAAAAAGAGTGAAAATCATTTTTATAAACTTTTAAAACTGCTCGGTTTGTTTAATTTGACCTTCTTGGTATTGTAATAAACATTGAACATCTCCCTTATTTAAATTTGAACCTCTATGTTTTTTTAGAAAAGAGGAAAATCCAATTTTTATAAATTTTGAAGTACAATAGTTTTTAAATTTTGAACTTCTGAGTATATTCCTTAGTAATAAGGAAATCCATGTTTAATATTAAATATCAAACCGCTCCGCTATTTAAATCTGAACTTCTAGGTTTTTTCACCTTCTCTATTATTTTATATTTAAACTTGTAAGTGCTTTCAATTTGACTTTCTTGGTTCTGTAATAAACATTGAACTTCTTAGTTAGATAAATTTGAACCTCTACGATTTCTTAGAGATGGGGCAAAGCCATTTTTTAAAATAAAATTTGAACTTCTATGTTTTTATAATGTTTTTGAAATGTTAAAAATTGCTTTAAACATTGAGTTAGTTCTTTTTATTTTTTTCACTCGAGTTTCTTCATGTGAAAATACCATAGTTTTTTATGTCGACTTTTAACAGCGAAGGTTCAGACTTCTCTCTCACGTAAAATAATTTTCTTTTTTTAAGTTTTGTAAGTGTTCTACTTTTTCCAAATTTTACTCACTCTTTGTTTCAAAAGTTTTGATTTTTGTTCCATGGGCTTGTTGGTTTCGCCTGAACTTCCATTTTCTTTACAAGTTTACAAACATTACATAGACGTCCAGAGTTGCAATTGTAAGTACGTACTAAAGAAATTGGTTCCATTATCTTTAAAGATGAACACTTTGTAAAGGACACTGGCTAAATGGGCAAAATGGGGCCAAATGGCAATACGGTAGAGCTATTCACCACCACACATTTTTTATCCTCTCATCATTGTACGTGTTCTCTCACACACTTTGATTGTCTTTTTGCTTGTTCTCTCCTAGGATGATTAAATCCAGCATTGCCGTAGCAACTAGGAACATGCACAAATACCATTATTTTGCAACTGACGAAAAAGGTGGATTAACATAGTTGCAAAATTTTAATTCTCTTTTTTGTAGTGAACAAATGCTCATCTGTAAAATGAATGGTCGTTTTTTTAGAGTGAATTGTGCATCTCTTATTTTGGTTAGTTAACTATCATAGAACAAACACTACTTTTTATAACTGAGTAAATTGTCTATTTTAGTGGTCTGCATTAGACACATTTTAGCATCAAATATATGATGTTCGCATGAACCAGAGACGGAGAAAACTCAGGATAAGTGTAGACAGGGAAGCATACGAGTCACCAAAGCAAATGAATATCCTTAGGCACCATCCATTCGCAAGCAGCCAGCGTGGTGTCGGCCTCTAGGCGAGATGGCTGCCTGCACGGCCGTCGATGGGTCAAGGAGCCCCGTGGACATAGCACGACGGGGATGACAACGGAGCAGTCGATGGCGGTGCGTGCGAGCAGTCCATGTTCTACACATGCTTTGTATCTCCGTTTGCTCTTGCTTATCCATCAAAATCAAGGCGTCGACTTCATTAGGAGAAAAAAATTTAGCATTGGCAGAATAGCAGTAGCATTAGCTAGAAAGGCTACCTCTTGCGTCTTCAGGCCGGCGGATCTTCACCCAACAGCAACAAGCTAGGACGAGATTGCGTGCACCCTGCGAGCCGGATCACCGGAAGCAACCTTCCTCGAGAAGGTCGAGGTGGCCTTTGCGAGAAGGTCAACCAGTAGACGAAGGTTCAGAGGTTGGGGAAAGCAGACGGGTTGGGGCGCCATGGCGTCGGGCGGATGCAATGTGGAGCAGCTGCAGCGGGAAGAAGGCAGGGTGCGGCGGTGCAGTGCAAGGCCGGGGGCGACGGCGCCCGTGGTGGCTTGTGGTGAGGACGACGGTAGCGTGGAGGTCAAGAGACCAAGGCGTCTGACCCTGCCGATGGCGTCGAGCCCCTGGACGGTGGCTTCGCCGGAGACCTAGGCCTGCATCCAGGTCTTAGAGGCGACGCCTCGCGTGATTGAGAGGCCGGCGGCAGCGTCGCGGGAGGAGGCCGGCGTCACGGGACGAGGCCGACGGTTGCGTGGGAGGAGGCCGGCGGCAGGAGGCTAGCGGCGGCGGCACGGGAGGAGGCCGGTGGGAGGTTGAGGCAGACCACGACGGCGAATCTGGTAGCTCGGGAGGATGCGACGCGTGGGGGTTGGGGGGAGGCCCCGCCGACGGCAGGGGCTTGGGGGGGGGGGGGGGAGGGGGGCTGCGGCCAGCAGCGATGGGTGGAGGCCTGGTGCCGGTGGCTTGGGGAGGGTGGCGCGCCGTTGACCGGCGGCGGTGGGTGCAGGCGCGCCAGATCGGGATGGTGGGGAATCGGGGTGGTGGCAGGACGAGATTAGTAGGGACGAAACCTTTTTTTCTTCTGTTTGTGGCTTTTCTTTTTTCTTCGTTGCTAGTTCGGGAGTTTCGGAACGTGTCGGTGGCGCTCTTATAGGGCCGACCGTGATCAGAATAACTATTCTGATCCCAGGATCAGAATAGTGCTAATATATATATATATATATATATATATATATATATATATATATAGAGGGAAAATGCATCCTACTACCGGGTGTAGCTATACCCGTTTCTCATATACTATCATGTGGTAGTATATGCTCTACTTTATTATTTTTAGTATGTTCATATACTATATCTAAGATACTCCCAAGTGATTCCGTATGAAAAAATTGCAAGTGAGCTCATAATTTTATTGTATTTGTGAAATACGTACATATTTGTACATGAAATAGAGTATGCGCAAAACATGATACATACGACCAAAATAGTAGTATATATAGTACCTAAACATTCTTATATACTACATACTACGCGTACATACTCTCCGATATGATAGATACTACCTAGAACGTATGAAACAAAAGTGGGAGTAACTACACCCGGTAATAGCGAAAATTTGTCCTATATATATGGCTTCAGCACAGAATCTCCATCATCATTATCAGTACATCCTACGCAGGTGAGTTATGATACACTTGATCCCAAAAAGGTATCTATCCTTCAAACTAACTACAATACATAATATCTAACAAAAGATGATCATGCTACAGCTGCAAGATACATGGCTCAGTCTAGATATCACTAAGAATCAAGTTGTGCATATTTGCTGTTGGCATGAACCATATCGCTGCATGTCGGGTTTGCAAAAGCCATTCATCGCTTGGACGCTTGATGTCTTTCACACACTGAAAATTATCTGGCAACAAGTTGGGTCGATGAATCTCTGGAATGATCGGATAATTGAGCTCGAGGAACATGGAGTGGTTGCCGAGGCTGTAAATCGCCTCCAATTGAATATGCCCGGCCCAACGGAGCTGGGATCTTTCTCAAACGCGAAGCAGCCATCGCCATCACAGTCACGATAGCCCCAGGCATTGTACTGCATGCGGTTTGATGAAATGGTTTGGTCAATTTGGTACGTGCGAATGATCATCAAATGACCGCCGTCAGTTGAACGAGCGGTAAACCACCACCCATTGACATGTATATTTCCAGGTCCTAGAATTATGAAGGCCAGGGCATTTGCGTCTGCTGCAACAAATCGAATTGGAGACTAAAAGGACAAAAATATACAATCATGTTCACAGTATGTGTGGAATTAAGATTATTATAACAGCGACACAGAACATAGACAGAGAATTGCAATGCCTTGGTCATAATCATACCCCAAGTTAAAAAATAAGCCAATGGCTTTCATATTCTAGCAATATGTCATGGTTCAAACATCATGTAAAAATGAGAGGAAAACAGCTATGACAGGGCCTACTCATATTCTACAATAACAGTTACTACTATTCTCATATCAACTCTAATAATAACATGCGTTGTTATAAAAAAACATGGAAATGAGAGTAAGATATTGAAATGATGAGGTTATGTTCGTAATATCTATTCTAACAATCATTAGATGTCAATTGTTCTCATATCAACTCTAACAATAGCATGTGTGGTCATAAAAATCTAGGAAATGAGAGGAACATATAGCAATGATGTGGTTATAGACATACTATCTATTCTAAATTTCTAACAATCAACAGGCAGTCGTATTCATAAGGTAAAGTGGAGATGAGATAAAACAATTACACGACGATGGATCCCACAAGTATATGCATCCAATATGTGTGCCGACCGCATAAATGATGTCGTCGTGCACTATAGCATCAGACAGAAATGGAGGGTCAAGAGGTTGATGATGAGCCATAACCATGTACGGCGACCAGATTCTAGATAGACTAATCCCATGTCGAACAAGGCAATGAGCTTGTAATCCATGTAGTCTTCTGACGATGTGGGAACTTCACAGATTACAACCTTCAGCAAATGGAGGTCGCACCAAAAGCTCGACGAGTCTCATGCGTAGTAGGCAGGAGTGTCCGGCGGGCCGCGAGGCTCGATGCCGGCGGTATCCAACGATGGAATGGTGATCTCTCGCTAGGTGTAGATATCCAGGAGACAACCATGGACTACCGGATTGGTGTATGCGGACGATCCAGTTGGCCTTCATGCCCGTGCAATAGTGGTCGCGCATGAAGGACAGGTGGACAGGTAGTGGTAGCATGTCGAGGGGCACTACGGCAACCTCCGTAGGGTCGTCAAGTCTGTGTCTGGGCCACCTTCGAGGATGGGGAATCAGCAAGCAGGGTGTCTTGAAAAGGGACGGCCGGTAGTAGACGATTACCCGGTACAAAGACACCGAGCATGCAGCTAGACACACGGTGCTGAGCAGGTTCATACGATTACATATCTGCTCCAAGAGAACATCGGGGAGGGAATACAAATCGCGGCTCTGCCTGTCAGTCGGTTCTGCCATAGGGTTTTTTAGGGCGCTGTGTGATTGGGGTTTTCGGTGCCTGCGAGCGAGCAGGGAAGTTGATTTGGGCGAGCAAGCGTTACTTTTGTTCTTGAGGTCCCGGGAGAAATCTTGTTGCAAGTAATCATGTGAACTTGATATGTGTTTGATATTTTCATGGTATGTATGTTGTGATCCCCTTAGTGGTGTCATGGCACTTCACCTTATTAGGTCCTAAGGGAATGAATTATGGAGTAGTTATTAGATGATGGGTTGCGAGAGTGACATAAGCTTAAACCCTAGTTTATGCACTACTTCGTAAGGGACTCGTTTGGATCCAAAAGTTTATGAGTATGGTTAGATTTTATCTTAATACTTTTCTCATAGTTGCAGATGCTTGCGAGGGGGTTAATCATAAGTAGGAGGTTTGTTCAAGTAAGAACAGAAGCTAAGCACCGGTCCACCTACATATCAAATTATCAAAGTAGCAAACACAAATCAAACCAGCAGGATGAAAGTGACTTGATGAAATTCCCGTGTACCCTGAAGAACGCTTTGCTTATCATAAGAGACTGTTTTGGCATGTCCTTTGCCACAAAAGGATTGGGATACCTTGCTACACTTTTGTTACCGTTACCGTTAGTTGCTCGTTACAAATTATCTTGCTATCAAACTACTCGTTACTTATAATTTCAGTGCTTGGAGAGAATACCTTGCTGAAAACTACTTGTCATTTCCTTCTGCTCCTCGTTGGGTTCGACACTCTTACTTATCTAAAGGACTATAATTGATCCCCTATACTTGTGGGTCATCAAATCTCTTTTCTGGCGCCGTTGCCGGGGAGTGAAGCGCTCTTGGTCAGTGAAAACCGGTAAGGAAATACTATTACTACGTGCTAAAATTTATTGTCACTTGTTATTATGGAGAATTATCCTTTGAGGCGTTTGTTCAGGGTATCTTCACGTCGACCGGAACCACAATTAGTTTCCCCACACCCTAATGCACCTACTGAAAATATTGGTTATGAAATTCCTTCTGGTATGATAGAACAACTGCTAGCTAATCCATATACAGGAGATGGAACCGAACATCATGATATGCACTTGATATGCGTAGATGAAATTTGTGGATTATTTTAAGCAAGTTTACCCAGAGATGAAGCTAAGAAGAAGGTTTTCCATTTACCTTTGAAGGGAAAAGAATTGGCATGGTATAGGCTATTCGTGATATTGGATCTTGGAATTGGAATCGATTGAAATTGGAATTTCACCAAAAGATTTATCCTATGCATCTAGTTCATCGTGATCGGAATTATATATATATAATTTTGGCCTCGTGAAGGATGAAGTATCGCTCTAGCTTGGGGGTGGGCTTAAGTCAATGTTATATTCATGCCCCAATCATGAGGTCTCAAGATATTATTATTCAGAATTTTAATGCTCGGCTTTCTCATGATGACCGATCCATGCTCGATACTTCTTGTAATGGGCATTTCATGAAGAAGTCTATTGAATTCAAGTGGGATCTTTTAGAAAGAATTAAAGGCAACTCTGAATATTTGGAATTCGATGAAGGTAAAAGTTAGGTATTAAGCTTGGGTTTGATTATGTTAAATCTTTGATGAATACCGATGCTTTTCAAAAGTTTAGCACTAAATATTGACATGACTCTGAGATAATAGTTTCTTTTTGTGAATCATTTGCCACTCATGTTGATCTCTCTAAGTAGAACTAGTTTAAATATCATCCACCTATTAAAGAAGAAATTAAGGAACCGGTAATAGCTAAAGATGAAACTATTATTTATAATGTTGATCCAGTTGTTCCTACTACTTATATTGAAAAACCACCTTTTCCTGTTAGGATAAAGGAACATGCTAAGGTTTCAAGTGTGGTCAATAGAAGTTATATAAGAGCACCTAAACCTGCTGAACAAATGAAAGTAGAACCTAACATTGCTATGGTTAAAGATCTCTAGGTAGAAGATATAGATGGGCACGATTTACTTCTGTGATGAAGCTGTTAGAATTGCCAAATCAGATGAAAAAGATAAACATAGACCTGTTGTTGGCATGCCTATTGTCTCAGTCGAAATAGGAGATCGCTGTTACCTTGGTTTATGTGACTTAGGTGCCAGCGTGAGTGCTGTTCCTTTTACCTTATATCAAGAAATTATGAATGATATAGCATCCGCTGAAATAGAATACATAGATGTTACTACTAATAGAGACACCATCACACCACTTGGGATTGTTAGAGATGTTGAAGTATTGTGTGGGAAAATAAAATATCCTACTGATTTTCTTGTTCTTGGTTCCCCACAAGATGACTTTTGTCCCATTATCTTCAGTAGACCTTTCTTGAACACCGTTAATGCTAAAATAGATTGTGAGAAACAAATTGTCGGTGTTAGTTTTGGTGATTAGTCTCATGAGTTTAATTTTTCCAAGTTCAATAGGAAGCATCAAAAGAAAAGATTTCCTAGTAAGGATGAAATAATTGGTCTTGCTTCTATTGTTGTGCCTCCTACTGATCCCCTAGAACAATATTTGCTAGATCATGAAAATGATATGCATATGCATGAAAGAAATGATATATATATATATATATATATATATATATGTATATATATATATATATATATATATATATATATATATATATATATATATATTTGAACAATGACCTCTGCTTAAACACAACTTTCCTATTGAAACTCTAGGAGGTCCTCCTCCACCTAAAGTTGATCCTGTGTTTGAATTTAAACAATTGCCAAACACTTTGAAAAATGCCTATCATGATGAAAGATTGTTGAAAATTAGGAAGAAGCACCAAGCTGCTATTGGATATACTCTTGATGATCTTAAGGAACCTGATGCTATTATGGAACCTGATGCTAAACCTGTTGTTGATCACCAACGACATTTAAATCCTAAAATTAAAGAAGTGGTAAGAACTGAAATACTAAAGCTTCGGGAAGCAGGTATAATCTATCCTACAGCTGAGAGTAAATGGGAAAGTCCCGTTCATTTTGTCCCTAAGAAGGGAGGTATTACTTTTGTTCCTAATGATAACAATGAACTTATTCCACAAATAATTGTCACTAGTTATAGAATGGTAATTGGTTTTAGAAAATTAAATAAAGAAACTAGAAAAGATCATTACCCTTTGCCTTTTATTGATCAAATATCAAAAAGACTTTCTAAGCACTGATACATCTCCAATGTATCTCTAGTTTTTTATTATTCCATGCTATTATATTATCTATTTTGGATGTTTTATACGCATTAATATGCTATTTTATATTAATTTTGTGACTAACTTATTAACCTAGAGCCCAGTGCCAGTTTCTTTTTTTTCGTTGTTTTTTAGCTTCGCGGAAAAGGAATACCAAACGGAATAAAACTTTTGCGATGATTTTTCTTGGACCAGAAGACACCCCGGAGACTTGGAGATGAAGTCAGAAGAGCCGCGAGGCGACGACAAGGGGGGAGGGCGCGCCCCCCTGCCTTGCCGCCTCCTCGAGACTCATCTGACCTACAACTTGACCCTATATATTCACATATATTCCCAAACCACCAGAAGCATCCACGGAAACACTTCTATTCCCGTGAGATCCCATCTTGGGGCCTTTTTCGGCATCCTGCCGGAGGGGATTTGATCATGGAGGGCTTCTACATGAGCTCTATTGCCCTTTCGATGAAGCGTGAGTAGTTTACTACAGACCTACGTGTCCATAGCTAGTAGCAAGATGGCTTCTTCTCTCTCTTTGATTCTCAATACCATGTTCTCCTTGTTGTTCTTGAAGATCTATCCGATTTAATCTTCTTTTGCGGTGTGTTTGTCAAGATCCAATGAATTGTGGATTTATGATCAGCTTATCAATGAATATCATTTGAATCTTCTCTGAATTCTTTTATGCATGATTTGATATCTTTTTTAATTCCCTTCGAACAATTGGTTTTAGCTTGGGCAACTAGATTGGTTTTTCTTGCAATGGGAGAAGTGCTTAGCTTTGGGTTCATTCTTGCGGTGTCCTCACCCAGTGATGGTAGGGGTAGCGAGGCACGTATTGTATTGTTGCCATCGAGGATAAAAAGATGGGGTTTACATCATATTGTTTGAGTTTATTCCTCTAGATCATGTCATCTTACTTCAATCGTTAATCTATTCTTCCTGAACTTAATACTCTAGATGCAGGCATGAGTCGGTCGATGTGTGGAGTAATAGTAGTAGATGCAGGCAGGAGTCGGTCTACTTGACATGGACGTGATGCCTATATTTCATAATCATTGCCTTAGATATCGTCATAACTTTGCGCTTTTCTATCAATTTCTCGACAGTAATTTGTTCACCCACCGTATTATTTGCTATCTTGAGAGAAGCCTGTAGTGAAACCTATGGCCCCCGGGTCTATTTTCCATCAGATAAGTTTCTGATCTACTATTTTGCAATCTTTTATTTTCAGATCTATAAACCAAAAACCCCAAAAATATTTACTTTATCTTTTGTTTAGTTTTATCTATCTCTATCAGATCTCACTTTTCCAAGTGACCATGAAGGGTTTGAAAACCCGTTTATCGCGTTGGGTGCAAGTGTTTGATTGCTTGTGCAGGTATTGGTGATTTGTGCATCACTCTTTCCTCTTCAAGGGAAAAACGAACGCAAGCTCAATAAGTAGCAAGCACACACGCTTTTGTTTCCTTGATGGATATTCTTGTTTTTTTTTCTCAAATACCTGTTTCACAACGTGATCAAGAGAAAACCACCTTTACTTGTCCTTCTGGAACTTATGCTTATAGACGTATGCCTTTTGGTTTGTGCAATGCACCTGCTACCTTTCAAAGATGTATGACTGCTATATTCTCTGATTTTTGTGAAAATATTGTTGAGGTTTTCGTGGATGATTTTTCCGTTCATGGAACTTCTTTTGATGATTTCTCAAGCGACCTTGATCGAGTTTTGCAGAGATGAAAGCAAACTAATCTTGTCTTGAATTGGGAGAAGTGTCACTTTATGGTTAATGAAGGTATTGTCTTGGGACATAAAATTTCTGAACGAGGTATTGAGTTGGATAAAGCTAAAGTTGATGCAATTGAGAAAATGCCATGTCCAAAAGATATCAAAGGCATTCATAGTTTCCTCTGTCATGCTAATTTCTATAGCGGGTTTATTAAAGAATTTTCTAAAATTCCTAGGCCTCTTACAAATATTTTACAAAAGATGTTCCATTTGCTTTTGATGATGATTTTGTAGAAACATTTGAAACACTCAAGAATGTCTTAATTTCTGCACCTATTGTTCAACCACCTGATTGGAAATTGCCTTTTGAAATTATGTGTGATGCTAGTGATTATGTTGTTGGTGCTGTTCTAGGACAAAAATTTGATAATAATTTAAATGTTATTCATTATGCTAGTAAAACTCTAGACAGTGCCCAAAGAAATTATGCTACTACCGAAAAATAATTTTTAGCTATGGTGTTTGCTTGTGATAAATTTAGATCTTACATTGTTAACTCTAAAGTGATTGTTCACACTCATCATGCTGCTACAAAATATCTTATGGAAAAGAAAGATGCTAATCCTAGACTCATTAGGTGGGTTCTCTTGCTACAAGAATTTTACTTACATATCATTGATAGAAAAGGAGTTGAGAACCCCTTAGCTGATAACTTGTCTAGGTTAGAAAATATTCTTGATGACCCACAACCTATCAATGATAGTTTTCCTGATGAGCAATTAGCTGCAATAAATGTTTCTCATAATACACCTTGGTATGCTAACTATGCTAACTACATTGTTGCTAAATATATACCTCCTAGCTTCACATACCAACAAAAGAAAAAATTCTTCTATGATTTAAGACACTACTTTTGGGATGACCCACATCTTTATAAAGAAGGAGTAGATGGTATTTTTATGTGGGGGAGTAGATGGTATTATTAGATGTTGTGTACTTGAGCATGAACAAGGACAAATCCTACAGAAATGAAACTCCGAAGCTTATGGAGGGCATCATGCGAGAGATAGAACTGCCTACAAGGTATTGCAATCTGGTTTTTATTAGCCAACTCTCTTCAAGGATGCCTGTCAGTTTGTTTTATCTTGTGATGAATGCCAAAAATTGGTAACATTGGTAAGAATAAGGAAATTCCTATGAAATATTCTCTTGCTGTTGAACCATTTGATGTTTGGGGTTTTGATTATATGGGACCTTTTCCTTCCTCTAAAGGGTATACACATATTTTGGTTGCTGTTGATTATGTTACTAAGTGGATAAGAGCAATTCCAACTAGTAGTGCTAATCACAACACCTCTATTAAAATTCTTAAGGGAGTTATTTTCCCAAGGTATGGAGTCCCTAGATATTTAATGACTAATGGTGGTTCACACTTTATTCACGATGCTTTCCATAAGATGCTTGCTATGTATGATGTTAACCATAGAATTGCATCACCCTATCATCCTCAATCTAGTGGTCAAGTTGAACTTAGCAATAGAGAAATAAATTAATTTTATTAAAAACTGTCAATAGGTCCCGAAAGAATTGGTCTAAGAAATTAGATGATGCACTTTGGCCTTATAGAACAACATATAAAAATCCTATGGTTATGTCTCCTTATAAAATGGTTTATGGAAAAGCTTGTCATTTTCCTCTTGAGTTAGAACATAAAGCATTTGGGCAATTAAAGAACTCAACTATGATTTAAAACTTGCCGGTGAAAAGAGGTTATTTGATATTAGCTCACTAAATGAATGAAGAACCCAAATTATTTAAAGAAAAGGTTAAAAGATGGCATGATAAAAGAATCCAAAAGCGTGAGTTCAAAGTTGGAGAATATGTTCTTTTGTACAACCATTCTTTCAGATTCTCTGCAGGAAAACGTCTCTCAAAATGGGAAGGACCTTATCTTAACGACGAGGTTTATCGATCTGGAGCTATCAAAATAAATAATGCCGAAGGTACTAATCCGAAGGTTGTCAATGGGCAAAGAATAGAACATTATATCTCAACGCCCATTAATGTTGAAAGCAATATTATCGAAACTATGACACTGGAAGAACAAATAAAACAAACCTTCAGGAACACTCCAGAATCATGACAAAAGAGGAGGTACGTGATACAGTAAGTAAACGGACTCCGAAAAATCCCAAAAATGTTTTCTGTCAGTTTTGGAATATATTAAAAGTTAGGAAAATAAGAAATATCCAGGAAGGTAACCCAAGTGGGCACAACCCAGGTGGGTTGTGCCTAATAGGGTACCTTCCGCACTCCGTTTTTCTCCCGTTTGCTTGTTTACCAAGATAAAAAATCTTTATATATATGCCCCGAACATATTGACCACCGTATCACGAAGAAATCTTCTGTTTTCTTTTCTCGGTATTTTCCTAACATATCTGAAAATATGTCATCCCAAGACTCGGAGGGTGAGAGCTATGTTGCTGATTATATCACAAACCCCAAGGCTTATGGGGATGTGGAGCACTATAGCTGGAGTTCAGAGGAGGAAGAAGACTATGATCCTAAAGGGGAGGAGGAGACAAGCTCAAACGAGGATGAAGTTCCATTGCCTCAACCTAGGGACATGCATGTGAAATTCAAGAAGTCAAGCTCAAATGAGAAATTATGAGAAAAGATATTAGAGCTCGAGCAGGAGATCGGTGATTTAAAGGAGGAAAATTCCATCCTCTAGCGAAAGCTGAGGAAGAAGGACAAACCCACTTCATCACCACCACCTCCTTCTTCATCACCAAAAGAGACTTCAGTATCGGGTATGGGCACTCCCATTGGCTTGTGCCAAGCTTTGGGGAGGTGCCCCGGTATGGTATCACCTCCACTATCTTTTGCCTTTACTTATCTTAGTTCTATCCTTAGTTATCTTTTGCTTTAGTTGAATAAAACTTTAGTTTGATCCTTTCTTTTCAAGTGTTTGCTTAGTGATCTATCCTTGTAATCATGTGCGAGATATATAATAAAGTTTAGTTTGAGTTTTGCCTTCTTTACTTTCATGTTCAATAAAAAGAAAGGAAATAAATGATAAAGATCATATGCTAATCTTATGGTAAGTAATGACGTCACATAAGGAAGAGTATAGGTAGAAACTTTTATTGGAGATTTACAAACATAGCATTAGTCAATGATGCAATTCATGAAAGAATTAATAAGGGAAGAGAAGATTCACATGCAAATACACTATCTTGGACATCTTTTATGATTGTGAGCCCCCTTTGAAATATTATATGCCAAAATTGTTGATGTTGGACAAGGAAGACAACATAATGATTTATGTTTTTTCATATTCACATAGAAGTTATATTGTCATAGATCCTTTAACATGTGGTGCTTGCCCCCCTGCTACCTATTGAGCACTACGTTGGATTTCCCCGAAGAGGAGAGGATGATGCAGCAAAATAGCGTAAGTATTTCCCTCAGTTTTTGAGAACCAAGGTATCAATCCAGTAGGAGGCTACGCACAAGTCCCTCGTACCTGCACAAAACAATAGCTCCTCGCAACCAACGCGATTAGGGGTTGTCAATCCCTTCACAGTCACTTACGAGAGTGAGATCTGATAGAGATGATAAATAATATTTTTGGTATTTTTGGTATAGAGATGCAAAGTGAAAAGTAAAAGGCAAAGTAAAAACAAAGCAAGTATTAAATAGTGGACATTGAAATGATGAGAATAGACCCGGGGGCCATAGGTTTCACTAGTGGCTTCTGTCAAGAGCATAAGTATTGTACGGTGGGTGAACAAATTACTGTTGAGCAATTGACAGAATTGAGCATAGTTATGAGAATATCTAGGTATGATCATGTATATAGGCATCACGTCTGAGACCAGTAGACCGACTCTTGCCTGCATTTACTATTATTACTCCACTCATCGACCGCTATCCAGCATGCATCTAGAGTATTAAGCTAAAAACAGAGTAACGCCTTAAGCAAGATGACATGATGTAGAGGGATAAATTCATGCAATATGATAAAAACCACATCTTGTTATCCTCGATGGCAACAATACAATACGTGCCTTGCTGCCCTTCATCCACTGGGAAAGGACACCGCAAGATTGAACCCAAAGCTAAGCACACTTCTCCCATTGCAAGAACTACCAATCTAGTTGGCCAAACCAAACAGATAATTCGAAGAGACTTGCAAAGATAACCAATCATACATAAAAGAATTCACGTTCCCGCCCCCCACCCTCGTGACCGCCTCTGTTACTTCTTGGACTAAGGTCCATGTCTTCTGGATCACGTTCGGTGAGAAAATCACGTTCCCGAAGGTTTCATTCCGTTTGGACTCCGTTTGATATTCCGTTTCTTCAAAACACTCAAATAGGCAAAAAACAACAATTCTGGGCTGGGCCTCCGGTTAATAGGTTAGTCCCAAAAATAATATAAAAGTGGAAAATAAAGCCCAATATAGTCCAAAACAGTAGATAAAGTAGCATGGAGCAATCAAAAATTATAGATACGTTGGAGACGTATGAGGCATCCCCAAGCTTAATTCCTGCTCGTCCTCGAGTAGGTAAATGATAAAAAAAGAATTTTGATGCGGAGTGATACTTTGGCATAATTTCAATGTAAATCTTCTTAATCATGGTATGAATATTCAGATCCGAAAGATTCAAGACAAAAGTTCATATTGACATAAAATAATAATACTTCAAGCATACTAACTAAGTAATTATGTCTTCTCAAAATAACATGGCCAAAGAAAGTTATCCCTACAAAATCATATAGTCTAGCTATGCTCCATCTTCCCCGCACAAAATATTTAAATCATGCACAACCCCGATGACAAGCCAAGCAATTGTTTCATACTTTAACATTTTCAAAAAAAATTCAATCTTCACGCAATACATGAGCGTGAGCCATGGATATAGCACTATATGTGGAATAGAATGGTGGTTGTGGAGAAGACATAAAGAGGGAAGATAGTCTCACATCAACTAGGCGTATCAACGGGCTATGGAGATGCCCATCAATAGATATCAATGTGAGTGAGTAGGGATTGTCATGCAACAGATGCACTAGAGCTATAAGTATATGAAAGCTCAACAAAAGAAACTAAGTGGGTGTGCATCCAACTCGCTTGCTCACGAAGACCTAGGGCATTTGAGGAAGCCCATCATTGGAATATACAAGCCAAGTTCTATAATGAAAAATTCCCACTAGTATATGAAAGTGACAAAATGAGAGACTCTCTATCATGAAGATCATGGTTTTGAAGCACAAGTGTGGTAAAAGGATAGTAACCTTGTCCCTTCTCTCTTTTTCTCTCATTTTTTTATTTGGGGCTTTTCTCTTTTTTATGGCCTCTTTTTTTTATTTTTTTTATTTTTCATCCGGAGTCTCATCCCGACTTGTGGGGGAATCATAGTCTCCATCATCCTTTCCTCACTTGGGACAATGCTCTAATAATGATGATCATCACACTTTTATTTTTCTTACAACTCAACAATTACAACTCGATACTTAGAACAAAATATGACTCTATATGAATGCCTCCGGCGGTGTACTGGGATATGCAATGAAACATGAGTGACATGTATGAAAGAATTATGAACGGTGGCTTTGCCACAAATACAATGTCAACAACATTATCATGCTAGCAATATGACAATGATGGAGCGTGTCATAATAAACGGAATGGTGGAAAGTTGCATGGCAATATATCTCGAAATGGCTATGGAAATGCCATAGTAGGTAGGTATGGTGGCTGTTTTGAGGAAGATATATGGTGGATGTATGATACCGGTGAAAGGTGCGCGGTATTAGAGAGGCTAGCAATGGTGGAAGGATGGGAAAAAGTGTGTATAATCCATGGACTCAACATTAGTCATAAAGAACTCATATACTTATTACAAAAATCTAGAAGTTATCAAAGCAAAGTATTACGCGCATGCTCCTAGGGGGATAGATTGGTAGGAAAAGACCATCGCTCGTCCCCAACCGCCACCCATAAGGAAGACAATCAATAAATAAATCATGCTCCGAGTTCATCACATAACGGTTCACCATACGTGCATGCTACGGGAATCGAAAACTTGAACACAAGTATTTCTCAAATTCACAACTACTCAACTAGCATGACTCTAATATCATCATCTTCATATCTCAAAACAATTATCAAGCATCAAACTTATCTTAGTATTCAACGCACTCAAAAGAAAGTTTCACATATCTTGAATACCAAGTATATTAACATTAAGCAAATTACCATGCTATTAATGACTCTCAAAATAATCTAAGTGAAGCATGAGAGATCAAGTTTCTTTAAAACAAATCCACCACCGTGCTCTAAAAGATCTAAGTGAAGCACTAGAGCAAAAATTATCACGCTCAAAAGATATAAGTGAAGCACTATGAGCAAAACTATCAAGCTCAAAAGATATAAGTGAAGCACTATGAGCAAAACTATCAAATTCCAATTCATGTATGGATCTCTCAAAAGGTGTGTACAACAAGGATGATTGTGGTAAACTAACAAGCAAAGACGCAAATAATACAAGACGCTCCAAGCAAAACACATATCATGTGGTGAATAAAAATATAGCTCCAAGTAAATTACCGATGGAAGTTGACGAAAGAGGGGATGCCTTCCGGGGCATCCCCAAGCTGTGACTTTTGGTGTCATTGGATTATCTTGGGGTGCCATGGGCATCCCCAAGCTTAGGCTCTTGCCACTCCTTGCTCCATAATCCATCAAAAGAATTCACCCAAAACTTGAAAACTTCACAACACAAAACTCAATAGGAATCTCGTGAGCTCCGTTAGAGAAAGAAAACAAAAGACTACTTTAAGGTACTGTAATGAACTCATTCTTTATTTATATTTGTGTTAAACCTACTGTATTACAACTTCTCTATGGATCATAAACTATTTTACTAGCCATAGATTCATCAAAATAAGCAAACAACACATGCAAAACAGAATCTGGCAAAAACAGAACAGTCTGTAGTAATCTGTAACTAATGCAAACTTCTGGAATTCAAAAATTCTACCAAAATTAGAGGACCTGAAAATTTTGTTTATTGATCAGCAGCAATTGGAATAAATATTTTATCACGTTCTGGTGATTTTTAACAATTCGGGCACTGAGCGCAAAGTTTCTGGAAATTACAGCAAGATCAAATAACTATTATCCAAGAAGATCCAATAGGTTTAACTTGGCACAAACACTAATTAAAAGATAAAACCACATCTAAACAGAGGCTAGATTGATTATTTATTTCTAAACAGCAAGGATAAATATTGGGTTACCTCCCAACAAGCGCTTTTCTTTAAAGCCTTTTTAGCTAGGCATTGATAATTTTAATAAGGCTCACATGAAAGACAAGAATTGAAGCACAAAGAGAGCATCATAAAACAGGTGACAAACACATCTAAGTCTAAGATACTTCCTATGCATAGGCATATTATAGGCAAATAAATTATCCAAGCAAGCAAAAACTAGCATATGCAAGGAAACGGAAAGGAACAATAGCAATCTCAACATAACGAGAGGTAATTTAGTAACATGAAAATTTCTATAACCATATTTTACTCTCTCATAATAATTACATGTAGGATCATAAGAAAATTCAACAATATAGCTATAACATAACATATTCTCAACACGATCCACATGCATGCAAAGTTGACACTCTTCCAAAATAGTGGGATTAACATTAACTAATGTCATGACCTCTCCAAACCCACTTTTATCAACAATTTCATAAGATTGAATATTCTCCAAATATGTGGGATCTAAAGTCGACACTCTTCTGAACCCACTTTCAATATTATTGCAAGCACTATTATCAATCTTATATTCATCATGGGGCTTAAATAAATTTTCAAGATCATAAGAAGAATCTCCCCAATCATGACTATTGGACATAGCAAAACTAGCATCCTCAAGCTTAGGGTTTTGCATATTATTAGCATAATTTACATAAATAGAATTTATAATAAAATCATTGCAATCATGCTTTTTATTCAAAGATCTATCGTGAAGCACTTCATCACAATTTTCATATTTACGGATTTCAGGCAAAAGCTTATAAAGATAATCTAGTGCATCCACATCACTAGGAATTGGTTCATCATAATTGGATCTCTTAAAAAGATTGGCAAGTGGATGAGGATCCATAGATATTAGCTACTCTGTTTAGGAATGAATACCCAGCCATTTCAACCAAACAAGCCAACGAGCCAAGTAAGACATCAAGGCAAACGAAAAGATGAACGGAAAATAGAGGGCGAATAAAACGGCAAGGGTGAAGTGGGGGAGAGGAAAATGAGAGGGAAATGGCAAATAATGTAATGCGAGAGATAAGGGATTGTGATGGGTACTTGGTGTGTTGACTTTTGTGTAGACTCCCCGGCAACGGCGCCAGAAATCCTTCTTCCTACGTCTTGAGCTTGCGTTGGTTTTACCCGAAGAGGAGAGGGTGATGCAGCACAATAGCGTAAGTATTTTCCTCAGTTTTTGAGAACCAATGTATCAATCCAGTAGGAGGCCACGCACAAGTCCCTCGTACCTGCACAAAACGATAGGTACTCGCAACCAACGCGATTAGGGGTTTTCAATCCCTTCACGGTCACTTACGAGAGTGATATCTCACAGAGATAATATTTTTGGTATTTTTGATATAAAGATGCAAAGTAAAAAGTAAAAAACAAAGTAAAAACAAAGCAAGTATAAAAGTGATGGAGATTGATATGATGAGAATAGACCCGGGGGCCATAGGTTTACTAGTGGCTTCCCTCAAGATCATAAATATTCTACGGTGGGTGAACAAATTACTGTTGAGCAATTGACAGAATTGAGCATAGTAATGAGTATATCTAGGTATGATCATGTATATAGGCATCACGTCCGAGACAAGTAGACCGAAACGATTCTGCATCTACTACTATTACTCCACTCATCGACCGCTATCCAGCATGCATCTAGAGTATTAAGTTAAAAACAGAGTAACGCCTTAAGCAAGATGACATGATGTAGAGGAATAAATTCATGCAATATGATAAATACCCCATCTTGTTATCCTCGACGGCAACAATACAACACGTGCCTTGCAACCCTTTCTGTCACTGGGTAAGGACACCGCAAGATTGAACCCAACGCCATGCACTTCTCCCATTGCAAGAACTACCAATCTAGTTGGCCAAACCAAACGGATAATTCGAAGAGACTTGCAAAGATAAGTCAATCATAAATAAAAGAATTGAGAGAAGATTCAAATATTATTCATAGATAAGCTGGATCATAAACCCACAATTCACAGGTCTCAACAAACACACCGCAAAAAGAAGATTACATCAAATATATTTCCACGAGAGAGGGGGAGAACATTGTATTGAGATCCAAAAAGAGAGAAGAAGCCATCTAGCTACTAGCTATGGACCCGAAGGTCTGAAGTAAACTACTCACACTTCATCGGAGAGGCAATGGTGTTGATGTAGAAGCCCTCCATGGTGGATGCCCCCTCATGGAGCTCCTAACAGGCCCCAAGATGGGATCTCATGGATACATGAAGTTGCGGCGGTGGAATTAGGTTTTTGTCTCCTGTTCTGACCGTTTGGGGGTACGTAGGTATATATAGGAGGAAGGAGTACGTCGGTGGAGCATCAGGGGGCCCACGAGGCAGGGGGCGCGCCCTAGGGGGGGCGCCCCCCACCCTCGTGACCGCCTCCGATGTTCCTTGGCGTAGGGTCCAAGTCTCCTGGATCACGTTCGGTGAGAAAATCACGTTTCCGAAGGTTTCATTCCGTTTGGACTCCGTTTGATATTCTTTTTCTTCGAAACACTGAAAAGGCAAAAAACAACAATTCTGGATTGGGCCTCCGATTAATAGGTTAGTCCCAAAAGTAATATAAAAGTGGAAAATACAGCCTATTATTGTCCAAAACAATAGATAAAGTAGCATGAAGCAATCAAAAATTATAGATACGTTGGAGACGTATCAAATGGTTAGGGCGCCCTACGGCAGCAACTACGCAGGCTACGCGTCACCAAGCTTTTTCATCCCAGTGCATCCGATTGTTTTGCCCCGTGCAGAAGGAGGACGTATCTGCTGTCCCGGCGAAGTCCAGAAAGTCAGCGAGGGGATTACCACGTTCATTGGGGACTGGAGGATTTCGCCGCCCTTGTGCTGGACCTAAAGATCGTGATGTAATTCTCTACTTCTTTTAGATAGGGATATATAATCTCCAGTATTTCTAGTTTGCAACCCAAAAAAAAAGTTTTATAGATTAGATGAGAGACCAGGTATTGCACGTCACGTGAGGAACTCACGGTCAATTGCTACCAAAAGATTGTGATGTAATTCTCTACTTTTTTAACAGGAGATGTAATCTCCAATTTTTCTAGTTTGCAACCCCTAAAACAAGTTTTCTATAGATTAGATGAGAGACCAGGTATTGCACATCACGTGTCAGGACCCACGGCCAATTGCTACAATGGTATTATGTCACGCATATCGAACGGTCACGTAGTTATAATTTTTAGATCAAGGGTTAGTATTTTTTGATTAACGTGAAATTTTCTAGCCTAATTCTCTTGCTTCTAGTTAACCCATCATTTACTATTTATATATAAATAGATAGATTATAGACTATTGCTTTGAATCACTTATTTCTTAATATTCAGGCCATGATTACATATATGATCAAGTTTATGCTAGGTAGCATTCAACATCAAAAATTATCTTTTTTATCATATACCTACTCGAGGACGAGCAAGAATTAAGCTTGGGGATGCTGATACGTCTCCATCGTATCTATAATTTTTGATTGTTTCAAGCCAATATTATACAACTTTCACATATTCTTGGCAACTTTTTATATGATTTATTGGACTAACCTATTCATCCAGTGCCCAGTACCAGTTCCTGTTTGTTGCATGTTTTTTGTTTCGCAGAAAAACCTTATCAAACAATGTCCAAATGCGATAAAAATTTATGGAGAATTATTTTGGAATATTTTTGTTTTTTGGGAGGTGGAATCAACGGAAACGGGGGCCTATAGTGACCACAACCCACCAGGGCGCGCCGGGCACCCCCTGGCGCGCCCAGGTATCTTGTGCCCTCCTCGAGAGTTGGTTGGGGCCCTTCTTCTTGCGCAAGAAATATAATTTATGGAAAAAAGCCTGTAAAAATTTCAGCACAACCGGAGTTACGGATCTCCGGGAATTTAAGAAACGGTGAAGGGCCAGATCTGGGGAACGCAAAACAGAAGAGAATACAGAGGGAGATCCAATGTCTGAAGGGCTCCTATTCCTCTGTCGCCTTGGAGGCCATGGACCAGAGGGAGAACTCTCCTCCCATCTAGGGGGAGGCCAAGGAAGAAGAAGAAGGAGGGGGGCTCTCCCCCCTCTCTCCCGGTGGCGCCAGAGTGCCGTCGGGGCAATGATCGTAACGACGATCTTCATGAACAATCTTGCTACCGTCAACACCAACTTTCTTCCCCTCTATGCAGCGGTGTAACACCTCTTCTCCCCGCTGTAATCTCTACTTAAACATGGTGCTCAACTCCATATATTATTTCCCAATGATATTTGTCTATCCTATGCTGTTTGAGTATATCCGTTTTGTCCTATGGATTAATCGTGATCTTGGTTGGTATGATTGTATACTTTATTTATGGTGCTGTCCTACGGTGCCCTCCGTGTCGTGCACACATGAGGGATCCTCGCCGTAGAGTGTTGCAATATGTCCATGGTTCTCTTATGGTGGGTTAAGAGAGTGATAGAAGTTTAAACCCGAGTAAGTGGGTTATGGCGTATGGGAGTAAAGAGGACTTGATACTTAATGCTATGGTTGGGTTTCATGATCTTAATGATCTTTAGTAGTTGCGGATGCTTGCTAGAGTTCCAATCATAAGTGCATATGATCCAAGTAGAGAAAGTATGTTAGCTCATGCCTCTCCCTCATATAAAATTACAAGGATGATTACCGGTACTAAGTATCGGTTGCCGGAGGACAAATGACTTTCTTGTTGATAAAGCTATCCACTTTCATTACCTTGCAATTTATTCGTAGTTTTATTCTAGTAAAGTACTCGTAGTTTTATTCTTGCAAAATAGTTTCATACTTGTTTTAGGTAAAGCAAACATCAAGTGTGCGTAGAGTTGTATCAGTGGTCGATAGAACTTGAGGGAATATTTGTTCTGCCTTTAGCTCTTCGTTCGGTTTGACACTCTTATTTATCGAAGAAGGCTACAAACGATCCCCTATGCTTGTGGGTTATCAAGAGTCGACTATACCGCACCCCACTGTAATCCCCTACTTAAACATGGTGCTTTATGCCACATATTATGGTTCAATGATGTGTTTCCATCCTATGATGTTTTGAGTAGATTTCTTGTCTTTTGGGTTGATTGATGATCTAGATTGGTCTGAGTTGTATGTTTTATTTTTGGTGTTGTCCTACGGTGCTCTCCGTGCCGCGCACACGTGAGGGATTCCCGCTGTATGGTTTGCAATATGTTTATGATTCACTTATAGTTGGTTGCTAGAATGACAGAAGCTTAAACCCGAGTAAGGGGGTTGTTTGCGAATAGGAGTAAAGAGGGCTTGATACTTTAATTCTATTGTTGAGTTTTACCTTAGTGATCTTTAGTAGTTGTGGATGCTTGATAGAGTTCCAATCATAAATGCATATGATCCAAGTAGAAAAAGTATGTTAGCTTATGCCTCTCCCTCATATGGAATTGGAATAATGATTACCAATCTTGTTAACAATTGCCTAGCATAATTCTGCACACCGATCCATCATTATTCCACACTCGCTATTCATATATATTGTAATATAGTCTAACTTTATGTTAACATCACCTATTTCTATATTTTAGCTCTCCGATATCATGCAAAGCTATCCTCTTTATACCAACAACGTAGTTTTATTTCTCGTTTCTTGATGGAAGCAAACGCTCGGTGTACGTAGAGTTGTATCGGTGGCAGATAGGACTTGAGAGAATATTGATCTTACCTTTAGCTCCTTGTGGGTTCGACGCTCCATACTTATCACTTCCATCTTTGGAAATCGCTACGATGATTCCTCGCACTTGGGGATTATGAACTACTAGCATGCAGCGGTGATGGCACTACTAGAAAAAGGGCTATAGATGGGATTGACACTAATGGCGCACCAGAGAGCTGGTGCGCCATTAGTATATGCTAATGGCGCACCACAATCTGATGCGCCATTAGAGTTTATACTACTAATGGCGCACCTGGCAAAGGGTGCGCCATTAGTATCAAATTTTTTTTTTAACTAGCGCGCCTGTCCAAACATACTAATGGCGCATCCCGCCCAAGTGCGCCATTAGTAGTTGTAAGTACTAATGGCGCACCATGCTGTGGGTGCGCCATTAGTATAGAATTTTTTTTGAACGCAGCGCTTATTCAAACATACTAATGGCGCATCCTGACAGTGGTGCGCCATTAGTAGTTGTAATTACTAATGGCGCACTGTGCAGTTGGTGCGCCATTAGTATATAATTTTTTTTTGAACTAGCGCTTTATTCAGTCTTACTAATGGCGCATCCTGCCAATGTGCGCCATTAGTAGTTGTAACTACTAATGGCGCACCAGCCTGTTGGTGCGCCATTAGTATAGAAATTCTTTTTTTTGAACTAGTGCGCCTTATCCAAACATACTAATGGCGCATCCTGCTTAGGTGCACCATTAGTAGTTGTAACTACTAATGGCGCACCATGCAAGAGGTGCGCCATTAGTAAGTGGGCAGCAACAAGATATTTGGGGCAGCCTCTCCTACCCACACACTCACTTTCTCCCCACTTCATTCTCTCCACCTCCTCCTTGTCTCGGGTGCCTCCTCTTTTTCACCTCATTTCCACCATAGATTCATTCAAATTAAGTGGTTAAATTACCTTGTTTTAATAGGTAAGTAAGGGGAAGCTATATTTAGGTTGTTCTCCCTACAACAATGTGCACATGCACTTTTTACGGCCTAGCTAGATCTATGTATCGTTCTGGTGTTGCATATGTTTGTGGTGTTGCATATGTGTTTGTGTTTGGAGGTGTACCGGTATTTGAAATGCGATAGTTGCCAATATTTTGCCGGAATGTTGATTCATTTCCGTTTCGGCGAGAATTTTGGCATTAAGCATTCTTTTTGGTCCTATTTTTAGGGAAAGTCATGCAAAATTTTTATTTGGTTCTAAAATATCGTTTTGCTCTACCCCGCAGGCGACCATGGTCCGCACGATGACCGAAGGCATCGTGAATAGGTTTTTGAGGTCCGCGAAGGCCGAAATGCTTCAAAAGAACGAGACGGAGATAAGATGTCCGTGTCGAAGATGCAAGCTGAAGAGCCTTATTGCGGACCCGGATTCCGGGCAGGTGCGGGACCACCTGCTGTTGCGTGGGTTTCATGGATGGCTATCGGTGGCAAGGTGATGAAGATGACTATGAAGTCGCCCATGCGGGCCGGGCAAGAAATGAGGAAGGGCAGCAAGACAACCACCGCGGCTCGTATTGGGCGAGAAGACGAAGAATCCTCAGGGAGATGATCACGATCGCGTGATGTTGCATACCAGTCATCATGTAGAAGATGCAGGACATGATGATGAGGAAGATGCCGGAGCAGGCGACGGGCATGATCATGAAGATGATGATGCCGGGCGGAGCGACGACGCTGGACCATCGATGGTCCGGGTGCAGGACCCTCATATTCAAGAGCTGCTTCTCAAGCAGACGGATAACGCAAGAGCTGCCGCCGAGAGAAAGCCAAGATGGATCAACTTGAGTTAGACGCGGTTACTCCATTGTATGAAGGATGCAGGCCCGAGGATACCCGCCGAAAGTAACGCTCATGGCTCGGAGATGAAGGTAAAACACAAAATGACCGACGATGCTTCGACGAGAACATGTCATTACAGCACGAACGTCTTCCCAAGGGGAACAAGTGCCCGACCAGTTTGGAGGAGGCGAAGAAAATCGTGTGTCCTCTCGATTTACCGCGACGTGAAATACCATGTATGCATGAACAATTGCATCATTTATCGGGACGAGCACGCTGAGTCTACCATATGTCCGGTGTCTTGGCGCCACTCGATACAAGAAGAGGAAGAAAGCTCCTCGAAAAGTGGTGTGGTACTTTCCGATCACTCCTCGTCTGCAGTGCTATTTCGCGGACCCTAAGGTAGCAAAGCTCCTGCGCTGGCACGCCGGATAGGGAGGAGAAGAAGCGGGAAGATGACGCAAATGATCCGGAGATAGATAAAAAGACAAGATGCTTAGTCACCCTAAGGATGCGAGCGATGGCAAGCGTTGAACTTCGAGGACTCGGAATTTGGGAACGATCCAAGGAACATCGTGGCTGGGCGCGAGCACCGATGGAGTCAATCCGTTTGGCAGCCAGAGAAGCACACATAGCACCTGGCCTGTGTTTGTGTGGATGTACAACCTTCCCCGGTTTGTGCATGAAGAGGAAGTACATTCACATGAGTATGCTAATTGAAGGGCGAAACAACCAGTGGAACGACATCAATCTGTATCCGGGCTGCTGAAAGAGGAGCTTGACACGCTGTGGAAAACGCCAGCCAATACGTGGACGCCGCAGAGAAAGAATATTTCCCTATGAGAGCCGTGACCGCTCACGACGGTGCACGACTATCTCGGTTACGGATATCTCAAGGGCAGGTAGTCCACGGATTTTCCGGATGCGTAAGGTGCATGGATGACACAACGTATCGCCAGCTAGATAGAGATCCCGGTCTTCGAAAACCGTGTTCATGGGACATCGAAGGTGGCTTCGCGACGATGACCCGTGGAGGAAACGCAAGGATCTGTTCGATGGTGAAACCGAACCCGAAAACGCCTGTATGAGGAGCGGCGAGGAAATAGACAAGCTGTTGAAAAATTGGATAGACTGCCCACCGCCGAAAGAAGCAAAAGGCGCCAGAGTCGGAAAGAAGCGAAAGGCGCCAGAGCTGCTGAAGGTATGGAAAACGAGGTCTGTTTTCCGGGACTTGCCGTCTTGGAAGATCCACCGTGCCTCACAGCCTTGATGTCATGCATATCACGAAGAACGTGTGCGAGTCTGCTTGGTACCCTGCTCAACATGCCGAGAGGACCAAAGATGGGCCAAAGCAAGGGCAGACTTGAAATCAATGGGCATCGTGCAGGAGCTTCACGCTATATATGATGATGATGATGATGATGATGATGATGATGATGATGATGATGATGAGGCGAAGCAGACCACGTAAAGTCGTCGCAAAGGCAAAAAGGCCAAGAAGACCGGAAATGACTACCCTCCCGTGCTTCACTCTAAGTCAGGAGGAGATCGAGCAGTTTTCACCTGCCTCCTAGGAGTAAAACTTCCTTCTGATTACGCTGGGAAGATAAGCAGATACCTAGACCCAAATGAAGCAGAAGTTCAGCAGGATGAAGTCTCACGACCGTCACGCGGTCGATGACGCAGATACTTCCAGTTGCAATCCGTGGGATCATGGACGCGCACGTCTGCGGAAACGCTATTTGGCCTATGCAACTTCTTCGACGTCATCTCTCGGAAGTCGATTGGCGTGAGGCAACTCGTAAGGCTACAGGAAGAGATCGTGGTGATACTATGCGAGCTTGAGATGTACTTCCTACCGCATTCTTCGGACGTTATGGTGCATCTGCTGGTCCATATAGTGGAGGATATCATCCAACTCGGCCGACGTTCCTGCACAGCATGATGCCGCTCGAAAGGATGAATGGTGTCATCAAAGGATACGTCGCAACATGTCACGTCCAGAAGGAAGCATAGCCAGGGTGCATCTCCTACTGCACGAATTATCTAGGCATCGAGAACCCCGTTGGTCTGCCCGTCAACAGGCACCTCGGCAGGCTCGCTGGATGGGGTCACCGTGAGGGTCGCCGCGAAATGCATGTCGACTTCGAGGGTCGACTCGCCTACTTTGAAAGAGCAAACCTAGTCGCGCTACAACACATAGACGTGGTCGATCCTTGGGTGGTAGAGCACAAAACCTTTATTAAAAAGACGTACAATGACCGAGGCCAACAGAGGACTGGACGGAGATACACTCAAAGAGCACAACTCATGTTTCACGCGTTGGTTCAAGCATAAGCTTCATTACCTTTACATGAGGATTCTTCCGCGGAAGAACAACTCATATTCGCCTTTGTCATGTGGCGCCGAGCACAACGATGACCTATGAGGCGTCACGATATCAACGGCTACACATTCTACACCGAGGCCAAGGACATGAAGAGCGATGGTTTTCAGAACTCCGGGTAACGATGGAATCCTACACCGTAACGACAAGGACAGATACTACGGAAGGATCGAGGAGATCTGGGAGCTGAGCTACGCTGGAGAGAAGGTCCCGATGTTCCGTGTCGATGGGCCAAGAACGTCATAAAAGGAGACCGTATTTCACCACCATGGTTATACCCGAAGCCAAATCCAAGATCATGGGCGCATAAGCGTCACCGCTGAAAAATGAGCCATGGGTATTGGCTTCCCAAGTGGACCAATGCTTCTTCATTACCGACCCGCCAAAGCCCACCGTGTTGTCGTGAGGAGAGGCAAAAGGAAGATCATCGGAATGGATGGAGTAGCCAATGAGCAAGACTTCGACAAGTACGGCGACCGAGGATCGAACATGACGACGATGATGAAGTAGCAGCATACACCACAAGAAGAAGCAGGACCACCCTACCTAAAGGACGTCTGCTCCACGTAAGAACTCCATTTGCGTAAAAAAGAAGGGCAAGAAGATTGTGAACAGATAGCTCGCTAAGATCGATTGTATTTAAATCGTAGCCTTCATTTCTCGATTGTATTTCATGGGTACTTTTTGAACTATCATGAATATTTTTAAATTTCATGGACACTCGATCTCGATCCTCCATCTCGATCGCTATCCCACCTCGCCAGATCCGGCCCCCTCGCCGCCGAGCACCCCCAGTCCACGGCCGCGCCGCGACCCCCGCACCCTCGATTCCCCTACTCAACCGCCGCCACCCCCGCACCCACAAGCACCGTCTTAAAAAAATAAGTATCAAACAGCTTTTTAAATGCTACTGTCTTATAAAAAATATTACTGTTATTATTTAAACAAGTTTGAACATATTTAAACATAAATAAGTATCAAACAGATTTTAAATGCTAAAAAATTTGTGGAGCCTGGGAGTCGAACCCAGGACCTCACAGTGTGAGAACTGGTCACTGACCAGTCGAGCTAGTAGAGTGGGCTTGACATGGACAGGTTCTCGTACTACATAACCTTTTGGCTCGAGTTAAAATAAAAAATACTAATGGCGCACCACGGTGAGGTGCGCCATTAGTATGGACATGCTAATGGCGCACCACGGTGAGGTGCGCCATTAGTATTGTGGCCCCCCTTCGCCCGATCCCCCCTTCTCCCGATCCCCCTTCGCCCGACCCCCCTCGCCAGTTCTCTCCCTCTCGATCCACCGCCGCCGCCGCCTCGCCTCGCCTCGCCCTCTCCCTCCCTCGCCCTCTCCGCCTTCCCTCTCCCTCGCCCGCCTCCCTCGACGCCACCGTCCCGCCACCTCGACGCTGCCCGCCCGCCTCTGACCCGCCGCCCACGCCCGCCCAGCGCCGCCTCGACCCGCCCGACCCGCCGCCCGGGCCGCGCCAGACGCCGCCCGACCCGCCGCCCGGGACGCTGCCCGCCGCCCAGCGCCGCCTCGACCCGCCCAGCGCGCTGCCCCACCTCGACCCGCCCGTCCACACCACCGTCGACCCGCCTCCCTCGGCGCCACGGCGCGCAGACCTAGACTAGACGCCCAAGGTACGACCACCTCCTCCTTACTTCTCCATTCCGCAAGTCCATAGCCTCCTCTCACGTGCTTGCTTCCTTCATTGGGCAGACTTGCTCTGCAGATCCCACCTCACAAGACGACCACCACCACGACCACGCCCACAGGATCTCCTCGCTGCGCCTGCCTTGTCTCTCCATCCCTCCCGGTAAGAAATTCCGCTTATCTCAACCCTGCCGAATCGCAGCGGTAAATAGCACCCACTGATTCGTGTAATGCAGCGTGGTGGTTCTTGTTTAAATTTGTACTGTTTCATCAGTTTCCTAGTGCAAATTGTGGAACAATTTTTTTGTTTGTAAACGATCTTGCTTACGAGTTTTGAGCAGCAGAGCTGCTATGTATGGCAGGTTTGGACCTTCTCGACCCAATTAATTGAGTTGTCGAATGCTTACAAGTTGGTAGGTCGAGCTTTTATAGATTAATAAAATCACACTGGCCATGCCATACATAAAGGCCATGGACACTCACAACAATCGGATTACGGTTACAGGCCTAATTAAAACAGAACCAAAACAAACAATAACATCAAGGGGACTAAGTAAGGCGAAGCTCTGGTTGACGCGGCGCATGGCCTTTGTACCCGTCATGGTTGGTTTAACATGTAGCTGCCTTTATTTGTAGGCTGTAGAGTTTGCTAACATTTTCTTCTTCTTTTTTTGTCATGCCAGGAAGACTTCATCTACTTATCGGCGGTGATCGTGAATTCTCACACCTTTACATTGAAGACAGTCTCTCTATTTTGAAGGAGTTGCATTGAGGACAATCCCCACAGCCATGTGTCTGAGCTATGTGCTGTCTTCTTGGACTTGCATTGAATTTACTTGTGAAATTGCTGCTAGGAGCCATGCAGCTGTGTGGTTTTAATAGTTGGATAGCACCAAGCTCTGGGTTTTGTTCGCACACTCTGAGATGTAGATGCCTGAAAGATAAACATGTTGTTTGTCTACAAAAAAACTTAATTACTATTATGGGCTAGTGATGATCATATGCACTAGTTACTAGTAGATGCTTTTTATCCTCAGATTGGCGCCTAGTGTTCATAGAAATATATGATTATCTTTGTTGTATAAACTGACTGGCTGCCAAGTTACAACTTATCGGTGAAAGTTCATTTTTTTATCGGTGGCATATGAGTGGCAGAAAAGTGGCTAGCCTCACCGCATATATGAGCATATAGATCAACAAAAAATAAACCCATTCGGCAAGAACATTTATGCACCTATTTACTAGAAGAATGAATAAATGAATGTCAGGGCTAGAGATCATTACTGTTTGTTATCCAGGAAATACAAAAGTTTGGATTGTTGAATGCATTCTGAATTCTAGCTATATAAGGGTATCACTTGATTGGCCACGTCTGATTTACACTAGTCTTAACAATAACAATCAAAATGAAATTCCAACACTTTTGCCCTTAATCACAGATCAAGACCATGATTTACATGAAAAGAAAAATCCCAGTTCACCATGTAGATAGCAATGCCAATGCACAGAGTGAGACAACACTCAATAGTGGGAACGCTACTAGACAAGTAGCAGCACTCCATTGATGGTTCAGCTTTTTATTAGTAGAGACCAAGCAAGCTATATGTGTTAATGTGTGTTGCGACTATGCTGCTGCTAGTATACACCAAAACCCAACAGTAGACTCACACGTAAAATAATCTCAATTATGCTCGAGCCACAAATCATACATTAGACCATTATTGTTGAGGAAAATGGTCCTCCCACGATTGGAGGATGAACAAAAGGTTGAGATTTGATTGAGGGATGGGTCATGAACCTTGGGAGGTTGCTCTTGATGTTGATGGGTCATGGGAGCAGGCCATGAAGGGCACCTCCTGGTGGTCCCTCTTATCCTCCTCCATGAAGAGCTAATTAATTACCACTTGTCCTATGCGCGCATTTAGTCAATTAATCTACTTGTAGGTCTTGGCCCAGAGATTAAATTACTTACTGAATTAGAGTATAGTTATTATACTACCAGTTGGAGAAAAAATTAATGGAAATGTTGTGTTCAATCTATAGTGATACGTACATCCATCCATGGATTTATCGGAAATGCACCGTAGGATTACTCTACTTTAATTTGGCCATGAGTCCTGCTTGTTCAAAGTTTGTTGAGCTGCTCTGAATGATTATCAGAAGTTTGCGCCGCTTAGCACCCAATTTTTATAATGATATATACAAGCATTCGAGTTAAGTTGAAAGCTATTTTTGCATGCAGTTTTTTCCTTCTGAAATGTGTTTTTCTTCTTCTTCCTGTTTTGAGTAGTTTGTGTAAGTTTTCTGAAATGATGATGTATTTTTCTTAATTCAGCGAACCGTGAGATGGACTTAGAAGAAGAAACTGTCTCCTGATTGCAGTTGATTAATTAGTATATATGTTGTAGACTTGTAGCATACCTACCTCTATATGGTTTTATATTTCAACTTGATTTCTGAATATTCCAAACCACACGCGAAGTCCTTTCTTACAAGAAGAAGTTTCTCTTCATAACAGTGAACAAAACTACTGTCAATCAGCTCAGTTCTAGTGCTGTTGGATTTTTTTTAATTGGCTTCTTGCAGTTTTGAAAATTCAGTTTATTCGGTTACTGAAAATTCAGTTAATTCAGTTAGGCACACAAATTTCAGAACTTTTGTGTGCCCTAGTACTTGGTGTTTGTAGAAAACCAGGATTGTCAATGGGACTAGAATTCACTTGTTCTTATATGGGTTTGTAAAACTTGTTCATGTACTGAACTACTAATGCCTTGTAATGCTCTGAATTACTTGTGATGCCTCTGAATTACTTGTGATCACATTGAGAAAGACTGGTAAAGATGATGATCATCTTTAACAGAAAACAATTTGTGATGATTTTGCTAGTTTGCTGGGTTTTGTCTCCGACCATCGTGTCATGATGATTTTGCAGGTACCCCGAGAGGCCCTTGAGTTTGCCGGAATGTCGATTAACTTCCGTTCCGGCAAATTGGTATTTATATGTCCTATTTTCAGCAAAGGTCATGCTGATTTTTTCCGTGTATTTTAGCATGACTTTGCTAATTATTGGACTTATGGGGTACTTGTGACTTATGCATGGGCCGGGTATCTTAGTAGTTAATTAAGTAGGATCAACTGCCCGGCGTGCATTTGTGACTAATGCATGGCTTTTAGGGTGCCTCGGTGTCGATAAAACCGAAATGATGAAAGCTTAGGCTTTTAGGGTGCCTCGGCCGAAAAACCCTCAATGATAAAAAGCTTAGATTTTAGGATGCCTCGGTGTCGACAAACCCTAAATGATGAGACCATGATCTTGTTCCTTGACAATAACCAACTTTTGACCAAACTTTGTTTCTATTTAGAGAGAAACATGGCCCACAACGATGAGGCCGGGGTTCGGGCGGCAAGGCATTCTGGGAGCTGTCCCAGAGATGGAGGAACAACCTCACTTGTATGAGGCCGCCGCCTTCCCCACCGATCCCGAGACCCCGATGGTACCGCCGAGGATGACCCCACCGATGTTACCACCGAGGCTGCCGCCGAGGATGCCACCATCGATGATGGCGGGCGCACGCACAGATGGCAGCCAACCGAAGAGGCAACGGAAGGAGTGGCGCCCGATCGTGCTCCGCACCCTCAAGGAGGAAGTTATCAAGTGGACTCCAACGGGAATCCAACAATACCGAACGAATAGTCAAGGGGTACTCGCTTCAGCTCGGATGCATTCTCCGAGCACCGTCTCGATCAACACCGAGAACCCGAGGCATCCCGACCGAGGGAATTTGCGCAACCTCCTCTTCACGAAGCTGCACGAACGATACAAGTTCCCCGCTGAATTCGAAAACACAAGCCTCAAAGGGAATAAAGTGAACAATGCTACCCTCACGAAGATGAGCAAGGCCCTGTCTACTTGGAAAAGCAATGTGAAGAGAATGATCGAGAAAGGTGAGAGTTATCAGAAGATCAAGGAGAAAAATCCTTCGATCACCGGACTACAACGACTTCAAGATCAATTGCTCGAGCACCGCAAGCTCCCAATCAAGTGAGTGGGGAAACAAATGCGGAGCTGAACATAGGGGAACACACACTCGGTCCCGGCGGTTACAGAGTGGCGGAGCCTATATGGGACAAGGAGGAGGCGGAGCGTGCCGAGCAAGGCCTACCGCCTCTTCGATACATACGGTGACAAGGCAGACCAGGAACTTTGTCGTGGCCCGTACAAGAAGGACCCGAAAACAAAGGAGCTTACCACGGATCCGAAGACCGTGCAGCTTCAGCTTGTTCTCGTAAGGAATACACCCAGCGTAATTAGCTCTATATGGTTGCATTCTAATTAATGAAGCCAATTTCTAAATGGTTCACATTCCTTCCGCAGCGATCGAAAGCAAAGCGCAGGGTCGACTCAGAGCAACCCTTGGGACACCACTCTAAATAGGGGTTGAATGTAATGAAGAACAAGGATAAGCTCAAGAAGTCGCCACGCTGGTCGTGGTGGCGGCAAAGGCTTGTCGACAAAATGGGGGTCATACTATACCGCTGGTGTGCGGAAGGAGAAAAGACCAGCTCGGAAAGCCAGCGCGAGAGGTTCAAGAACTCAAGGCACAGGTGGCGCGGATTCGGAGATTGTCCAAGAGCAAGTGGAACAACGACTCGGAGCGCATTTATCACCGCCTTTGTGCCTACCTTGATCTCGGGTTGAGTGCGTGGATTGCGGGCGGCCAACAAGGGCCGCCCGATTCCTAGCTTCACGGCCAGCAATCGCATAATGCGATGGCGGGTTATTGGTGCCCGGCGGAGGCGGCATTGGTGTCTCCGACGCCGCACGGGAGCTTAATGCACCCGGTGTACGCCGGCAGGCACCTCTGCAGCAAGCGGCCCCTCCGTCAATCGCACGCGCCGCCGTTGGCGGTGCCTCTACATTAGCCGAGCTCGACGCCATCATCACGGTAACTAATTAAGCCTCTCGCCGAGGACTTCATCTCCTTGCCTTTTGATCGGGCATCCTCGACGCCCTACATGTTTTCGCAGGGCGCCGCCGACGTTCCTGCACTCTCCTCCACTACGTGAACAACGAGTTGGTCGATGTCGCCAAGGGCAAAATCGCTCAATCGGGCAACCCTTGTTCCACGGTACCCAGATGCCACCCAACTTGTTTAGGGTTCAACTGGTTCGGTGCTGCCAGGCTGCGACGACTTGTTACCTCCGAATCGACCCGTCGGGGCCGACGATGATGACGTGATGACCCTCGGCCGCCTGAGCTGGCCTCGCTTTAGCCGAAGAGCCAGATTCGTTTGGGGCGGGGACACCACCCCAAAGACAACACCGCCTTCGTGCCGGGCGCCTAAGTCGGCCCCATGGCAAGACCGCCAGAACGGTGCCGGGACATCCCTATGCCATCGGATCCAAACATGCATATGGCACAGTGATCGTAACGACGACGACGCATTTACTATGATACATTTGGCAACGCCGATCAAGACTTTTGCCGAGCATGGGTACGATGGCGACTTCATGGGGCCTCCTTCTCAAGAACCAAACCCAACAAAAGACGTATGCGATCTAGCTCGCATCATGGAGAAGCCAAGTGGCAACAGCGCTGTCCGGGCGTTCAGCTCGTGAGACGCCCAGCTGCCGACTTCACCGAGCCTCGATAGGCGAGGTGCGAAATATTATCAGCCCCAACACACTCAAGAAGGCGGTCTGTGAGCAAAACTCGGTCCCATTACAGGAGAAGAAGAAGGCACGCAAAAGAAAGACTAAGAAGGGTGCGAGCCAGCCGGCACCGAGTACGATCCGTGCTCGGGGACGGGCCACCTTCACCGCAGGATATCTCGAGGAGGGTGCATGTGACGGGTAGGGCGATGCTACCGACAAATATGCTCAATGCTGCAACCGTGCTATGCGGAGTCTGCATGACAGTGTTCTTTCTTTGGAGAAGCTGCGCCTCGTGGAGAAGGATGTGGCATACCCGGTTTTCGCGCCAAGGTGCCGAGGGCAAGGGCTTTGTGGATAACTCCATCGGGCGACGATCGTCCCGCGCTTTGATGACATCCACGCTATGTTTAACCTTCATCCGCTGCACTACACCTTCGCTCGGCTATTTTCGCTGAGTATGGAGATGCGGATCATTCGCGACAAGACCCGGACATCGCGATAGTCGACCCTTCTACATGCGTGCAAGTTCTTGGGCAGCGCCTGGGACCGCAAGTCGCGAAGTTCTTACCTCGAAGGCGCCATTACGCAAACCAAGATAAGGATAACTTCCTCGTGCCTTACTTTCCCGAGTAAGTCCTCCCTCAACCGCCCGTAACATATGAATTCTTACATTTCGATCGCTTTTCTTTTAACATTCCGTGTTTTCTGCAGTGACACACGTTGCACGCCATCCTCCTAAGCCCCAAATATTCCATGGCCACGTATTTCGACCCGGACCGTCACCGAACGTAGACTACACAAATGTCAAGAAGGTTCTTGATGATGTTCTCCTGCCACGCCAAATCTGGAGGCACCTTCACCAGGCCTATTCGTAAGTACGGCAAGCACGTGTTCTCCCACAATACGACGCTCTGCTCAAGGCCAAGCAGTACCGGGCGGTCAGAAGGGTGCCTACTACGCCATCCATCACATGCGGGCGATCGTACGGGACCATCATCAACTTTTGCTACCGAGTAAACTCCAAGATTGGGCCGCGAGCGTGTCGGCAATCCAGGACGCGGACCTCCGACAAGAATTCTTTCGCATCCAGTCGGAGTTTGCGGAAATCATCCATCAAGATGTCCTTCGTACTCGGGCAGTTCTACCTCAGAAATCAACCGTCCAACAATGACATCGACACAATGCTACAAATGCAGGATGACAACGCCTGCTCTTTCATGACTCCCACGATAGACGGCGGCTTCATCCACGCCTCCGTCCCTTGAGTCGAGTTGTCTAGTTCTGAAACATCGATTGGCTCATGTTGTAATTAAACTTTAATGAACTTGTAGTATGTCTCTTTGGTTTCGAGAGTCGTTCAACTTAGATGTAATCGATGCTATTAGTGTCTTGCTTTTCTCTTCCGATCGTTCTGTTGCATACCTATATATTGCTTATGTATTGTCTGTGAATTGGTACTAACGTTTCGTTTGGCTAGTGCATAGCGATGCCGACGTATGTCGTGTACAAGGGTAAGGTTCCCGGAGTCTACGATGACTGGGAGGAGTGTCGGAGACAGGTTCACCGATTCAGCGGTAACAGTTACAAAGGGTACACCACTAGGGCCGAGGCCGAATCTAGATACGCCCGCTATCTAGCGGGAGAGGGAGGAGCGTTGGAGGAACCGGATGAAGACGAATTTCATCGTGATGATGCTCATCGTGATGACCGCAGCTCTCTTCTATGTGATGGTAGTTTAGATGATCGATATCGACTTGTAATGTGAAGACAAACTCGCTACTCATGGTCTCGAGACTTGTAATATAATGTTCTATCTTTGTTCGGTCTTTTCAATTCGGAGACTAATATGATGAATTGTATTCGGAGACTAATATGATGAATTGTATTCAAAGACTAATCTTCTATTGTATCTGATGAATCTATTGTTGATGTGTGATGTCTATATTTTGTCAAATTATACATTTTGTAACCTGTGCAAAAAACAGAAAATAAAAAAATAAAAAAAACCTAATATTCATACTAATGGCGCATCACATGATAGTGCGCCATTAGTATGACAAAGCATACTAATGGCGCATCACCGGGTGGTGCGCCATTAGTATGCCAAAGCACCTGGGTATACATGCCCCTGGGAGGCATACTAATGGCGCACCCTCTCATATACTAATGGCGCACCAGGTGGTGCGCCATTAGTATACAGATACTAATGGCGCACCACCTGATGCGCCATTAGTAAAAATTACTAATGGCGTGCTATTAATGGCGCACCACAGATGCGCCATTAATAGCCAAATTAGGTGCGCCATTAGTAGTGGTTTTTCTAGTAGTGTGGAGCTGAATGAGAAGGCCCTTTCACTAACAAAGAAAAATGAAGATCATCCACGGTCACCCAAGCCAAGCTCGACCGGCTATACAAGGGAGGATACATGCCGCCGCGAGAGCGCGCCTTCATGCATGCACCGCTCATCACTAAGGGCGACTCCGCTCGGGCCGAAATGGTGCCCAGGCCCAATGTAGTGGTCAATGAATGGGTATGTTCGCACCATCGCTCGTGCGTGGTCTCATCTTTCTCACCCACCTCATTATGGATCTCCGGATATTTAGGAAATGGTGCTCAGCCTCACAGTAGTGAAAACAGAGAGGGGAACAAACAGAAAAAGAGAGGGGAGATCGAATCTCGGAGGGCTCCTGCCCTCCAGGTGGTATGGGGGCCAATGACTAGAGGGGATTCCTCTTCCCATCTAGGGGAGCGGCTAAACAAGAAGAAGACCGAGGGGGTTGTTCGCACACGAACACGTCGCCGTGTACCTCCAATGCCGAGGGTGATGCACCGCAGCTCAGACTCGTCTGGAAGCGCGGTATGCAAGCAATCCGACGGGTACTTTTGAGGACCCGAAACCTCACAAACCCGAGAGGACCCCATCTAGACGCACGGCGGCAATGGGCCTCCCTAGGTCGGTTCCCCCGCCCCTAGAGCCTCGAGATCGCTGCCCTTCAGCACGATGAACGAGAGAGAAAGAACAAGGGGGAGACATAAAAGGAGGGTAAAAAGTAGATGTGTTTTGCGATTGTGTGTTGTTGTTTAATCGGCCGTCACCTCTCATCTATTTATGAGGAGGCTGGACTTCCCGTAATTTATAATGAATTCAAATCAGGTCCAAATCTTTCCAAAATTAACCGAACTCGGATATAGGTAAGTCTGAGACAGCAGTTCGGTTTTTGAGTCTCGTAGACCACAAATGACCTCAGATGAAGATGACACCAAAAGATAATTTAATCATTTTGACAAGGCGAATAACTTTCATGTTGAACGTTTTTGGATTCGAGGCCTCTCTACGGCTGAATCTCCCACACAATCATCAGATCCATGGAGATGCAGGATTTCGGCTCCGCTTGACCGGACCAGTCCGGTCAGAATAAAAGGTTATCGCAAGCCACATCGGAAAATCCGTTCGCAACAGGAGACTTTATGCGTCCGGCCATCTCCATAGTTTCTGCAGCATTGCACTATTTTGACTGTATCTTTCTCATACAACCTTGGATTAGAGGATTTTTATACCAAACTTTCATGTTGAAACTTTTTCCATCTGTTGTCATCTTAATTGAGTTCTTTGCCATGCAAAAATCTGGTGTCAACACATGTCCCCTGTTTTTTTTGAAAGTTAGCATGCCAAAAAATATTTGGTATCATGTTTGCTCTAAGTACATGTCAACACTCCATCGGCCATCAATATGTGCTTAGGACAATAATTTTGTATCGGCCATGTTTATGCTTAGGACGGTAATTATGTATTGGCCATTGCATTTAAATCTTTGTTTACATCGTACCTTGGAACCGATTACCACCAATCGACTCTAAAGAGATGGGAATAAACCCGTTCCTTGTAGTACTAAGGAAATCAAACTCCCAGAGGTCAAGCCTTGTTATGCAAGTAACATTGGGATGATTCTAAATTTTCTAATTCACCGATACATTTGTCTAAAGCAACACAAGCCGAATTATCCGCATGAATAATTTCTACTTCATCATCGACAAGAATTGATGCATGGTAGATGTCACACATTGGTTAGCATGAACTCAATCGCGACCTAATATAACAGTATAGTTATCTTGGACCGCGGCGATGAAGAATGTGGTGGCCAAGGTTTTGCTCCCACAGTGAATTCCATGCACATCACACTTTTAGCCTCAGTCTTCTTTAACCACAAATCCATTAAGTACTATATTGGTCTTTATCAACGTATCATCTATGTAATCCCAATTTCTTGAAGAATGCTTCATCGCCGTGCAAAGTGAGCATCGTCATACAGGTACTTGAACTGTAAAAAAATGCTTCGAAAAGAAACATACCGACGGGCATGCAAAGTGAGAGCAGATCTAACCTCCCATGCACATGGTTTTAGCACGTGACAGTGCACATGCGCAGATGCTTTGACAGACCAGTACATTTTTTCCCGTGCAATGAACACCAAACCAAAGGCAAAGCGGTTGGTTGAATGGATCAGCTAGTTGTTAATTACAAGTCTGTCTCCGTACGGATCATCGCCGGCACTTATCTATGTACTGAGAAAAATGAAATAATTTACATGAGTGGATGATATGCTGCCGTACAGCTAGCAGTGGACATTTTCTCCTGGATCGATCGCCCTTGTAGCTAGATCCAGTATATTATAGGTTAATCAGTAGCAGATATGAACTGCACCAGATATGTCCTCCGCAACATAGTCCAAAGTTGTTGCACGAAGATCGAAAGCAGGGAAAAGGGTCGGTCCATACCTAACTTTGCCTAGCCTTTCTCAAGAAATTGAACCAAGATAGGGTAGGCTTCATACAGTATTCCAGAATCACATGCACCATCTACGGCCCTTGTGTTCGTGCATGATCCGACGTGTCATTTCACGATTCGCTGGAATGACGAGACTAGAGGCAGAGTGGGGTACAAGTACTACTCCTACTAGCAGGATACCAGTGCTTCTTTCCAAACGAAACTCAGGTGACCAACTCCTCATATCTCCACTAGTAAATATCCACGGTTAGCCGGCCGGCGTGGTTGCTCTCTCTGCTTAGTTAACCACTTGAATCTCCGGTGGTACGTGATGGTCCGGGGAAAGACGGTGATCGAGAAGATCGAAAACACCACAAGCCGGCAGGTGACCTTCTCCAAGAGGAAGGGTGGGCTGTTCAAGAAAGCCAGGGAACTGGGCGTGTTTCATGGCGCGCAGGTAGGGGTGCTCCTCTTCTCCAACACGGAACGCCTCTACGATTACTCCAACTCCAACTCCGGGTACGCTACTGTTTATAGATCTATCTATCTTTTTATCTGTCTATCTGTCTATCTATATTTTCAGAACTTTGCGAGCTAATCAGCTAAGATGTATGGCTGTTTTAGTTCATATGTTATATTGATCTATATATTGCGTCTGAGTTAATTTAGAACCTTTGCTACTGACGAGTGTATGACCTATATGGGGCTGGATGTGTCTTCCTAAAATACAAGATCCAAATACCCACTGTATTTTTCTCCTTTTTCTGTTTATGCTTGGTAATTTGAGCCCAAAGTCTTGAACCGGGGAGGCAAATTTGGCTAAAGAGCACGGACAGGCCAGATAGACTGATTTTGCAAACTCATCTCAAGCGACAGTGAAATAGTAATCCATATTAATTTAGGTCTTCATCAGCGAATGTTTCGAGCCAAATTTAATCCATTACTTCATTCCACCCAAGAACGTTGGTTTTCAAGGAGAGAATATGAAAATAGAAGACTTAATGCTTTTTTTGTATCTTGAATTCCTGACCAGTATTTTTCTCAATCTCAACTTTGTTGTTACCTTACTGCTCCTAATTAGTTTTTTTTGGCGATATTTTACTTTCCTACTTCGCAGAGCATAGCAAAGTCCACTCGTCTCCTTTCTCTATATTGACGATCGAGAGATGTCACCATAGTAAAAGGATGAGCTGGAGTTTCGCTTGCCTCACTTGTATGAGATGTGAGCAGGTCTGGTGGTATTTCTTCATATGTGTAACCTCTGTTAAGCTTGTGGTTTCACAGTGTTATTTCGCGATGCATTCAGAAGTTCTCATTCATTTAGGAATCAAGACATCACATATTGAAGAAACCATTGTATTTTACGCATGCACTTCAGCTTCATAGTGTGCATGCGCCCCTACAGAAATAATTAATGACATCATGTTATCTTCCTTTGAAGTATATTTTAAACCAGGCATAAAAAAATAAACAACACATAATGATATTTTCTATTTCCCGCTCCAACTCTATTTATCTACATACTATTCAAACGAGTCACATTATTTTCTCTGTCCAAATTATTTCCACTACTAACTTTGTGAAATACATCTGCGGTTATTTTATGGTCTCTCTAATTCTTAACCTCCAACCTTTCCTCCATTTTATCGCCAAATAATATTGACAAGTGCTTTTTTTACGAAAGATTTAACAAGTACTTATGACTAGATTTTTATGTAGGGATCATTAGAAAAATAAACTCAAGACGCTAATTCACACATCTTTCCTTTTCTATTGGATGTTTCCAACTTTTAACACCCTCTTGTATGGTTCCGTAAAAAAAAACACCTTCATGTATGTACTCTGTTCATTAGTGTTGAAATGTAAGATACGACTATATAAATATGTTTAATAATATTTTGGTTGATAATATGAAAACAACGAATTGTTTAATAATATTTTGGTTGCTAGACTAATTTCGGTCTATTATGTTATAAGTTTGTTTCATAATAACCAATAAGTAAGATTATTGTATTGTTTTAATGCGTTCATATAATGCGTAGTATTATTTTTTACCGCAAAATGCACTATTAGCCAATGAATTTACAATACCGTTAGAAATCAAACTTAATAAATTGCAAATCTGAATTAACAGGGAAAAACAAATATTGATTTTCAGACAAGAACATTGTAGATGTTAGGGCAGATTGTAGTTAAGGGCGGCAGTGCTCTTGTTGCTAAAGGATTATCTTCTAAGCCAAGCGCTGGTCTGGGTGGGGGTGGGGTGGGCAGCTACCTATATGGGCCCGATCAGTGAGAAAAGCAACGGTATAGGCTTTAAGGTGAAAGTGGGATGTAAAATAAATTATACATAAAACAAATAACATCTCATGTGTACGCCCTGATTGCTATGTTGGGTTAGCTTTATTTAGTGTTGTTTACTTCTAAGTGTCTTATATTTTCATTGTAGTGAGACAGGAAGCTCAGATGACAAAAAATGGATAAATTTTCCCTATTCCAAAATTTAAGGACATAAAATTACCAACATCTTACATAAAGGATAATGATATATTAATGATATCTGACACACCCACTTGATCAATTAATGATACATATATGCACATTTTAAACATTGGTTCATGTCGCTTTGCAATTCTACTGAATAGTTATTTCATTATTTCACCTATAAATTTACAAAACCCGCGACAATATAGTTTGTCTCAGTTCGGTTATTTTATTTTAAATTCTAGAGATTAAATACATTATTCCAGGACATTGACTATTGTTATATGTATGTGACTGTACGCTTATAGTTTTGGCAAGCAGAGGGAGAACGTCTGAGGCAGCAACTACATAACTTGCAAGAAAATCATAGGTATGCCAAACAAATTTATATGAGTGATGTACTAAAGTAATTAAGAATGAAATGGCTACTGATTTTGCATGTGCAATAATTTGGAATAGCATAAACTCAAATCCTTAATAGATGTAATATTCATATCCAGAAAACAATGGTAACACATTTGCACTAAATTGCTAAACCACTTCAGGCAGTTGTTGGGACAACATTTATCTGGCTTAGGATTGGAAGGCTTGAGTGGTTTAGAGAAGCAACTGGAAACGAGCCTGCATAACATTCGACTAGCAAAGGTAATTCTTAAAGTTCCCATGATTGTGCATATATGTAGTGCTAGTCATATTGTCCCTTCCAGGACCAACTTATGATTGATGAACTTGAAGAGCTCAACAAGAAGGTTAATTTGTGATTTCACCATTACAACGCTACTACCACCATATCACAGAGGGTGGCCCATTTTATTTCTAATTAGCCGAACCTTTTTTAACTGCAGGGAAACCTCGTACAGCAAGAAAATGTTGAGCTACACAAGAAACTAAATATCATTCATCAAGAGAATATATATTTGCAAAACAAGGTACGTAGGTATAAGAGTACCACCCATGCAAAAATAAAATTAAATAAAGGAATTGTATAACAACACTCCATAGATACTCCACAAACCTTGCATGTCTGTAAGTTTGTCATGCATGTTCAATTCAAATTTTCAGCTAAATGGGCAACCAGAAGCAAACGGGGCGATTACAAGTTCTTCTAGCCAGTGCAGCATTGCTGCTCGAGATGGTGCAAATCTATTTCGTTTTGAACTCAAACAACCTCACCATGCACAAAGGGATGAGGAACCAGAATCACCAACACTGGGGTATGGTGAAATTTATGTTCTTTAATTTGTCTTTGCCTATTAAATTGTTAAGACAAATTAAACACATAAGCTAACACAGAGAGCAACCTCCCTATTCAATGCATGAAACAGTCTTTGACTACCAGCAGAGTGCTGCACAAATAAGAGGCCGGAAGTTTCTACTAAAAGCTAAAAGGTTTGTCAAATGATCAACCGGAGGATTGATGTGCCAATTCTGTTCTCAATCAAATGCTAGTTGTTATTTCCAGTACGTCTACCCATGAATTGTACATATAAAATTTGATTGTGAGATTTGCAACTTGCTCCAGGTAATTTTATTTTTCTTCTTCTCAAAATATGATCGTACTTGTGGCTAGCAAAGGAACAAGAACATGATTATTGAATCCTCAGACTATAAACATGCATTCATATCCATGAATAGTTCCAGCAAAAAAAATCCATGAATACCAGTGGGTTGTACTTGTTATTTTTAACGAACCAACACACTTTGTTTGGGTCTACAATGTGCAAACCGGTTTAGGTTTGCTTGAATACATTTTTCTTCAGAAAATTCCTAATATCACCGCCAACAATTATTATATGACCAAACGTATTTAACACAGACCAATAAAAAGTTGTTCGTCAACAAAAGTTCAATTGTTAGGTTTGATTGGCTTGCAAAACCTTCCATGATATTGAGATCATCATTATCATTGGAAAGAACTACAGAAAATCACCACAAGGACATGTCTTCTTTTTTTTATAATTACCATGGACAAAGGTTCACGCACCACTCTTAGAGATTTAGAGGACTACACATCGCAAGCAGGTGAAAAGGCTCATCGCACACAAAGGATCGTTCCCTCATGTTGCTCTCACTACACACGTTGTTTATCTAAGGTCCATGTGTAATGTGCATGTCGACCTCAATCACACGGTTTGTCCAGCCGACCATTTGTATGGATGGACAAAAGTCATGATTGTTGGCCCAGTCCCAACATAGACTACTTCCGATGATAGCGACACGATGATGACAACGACGATGAACGAGAGAGGCTGATTCTGGTCAATCCACCCATGCAGTGCAAAGCTAGCTTCCTCTGGCTATTTTGCTCCTATTGATCTACCCGTGGATATTGCAACGCCAAAGGAAAACGCACGTACGCAGCGGCCGGACGGCCGGAACACAACGCACGCACGCACACGAAATCTATGGCATTGCTGATTGCCACAGGGGCGTGACGATCCTGTTGAATACTATATTGCCTCACGGTTGGTTGATTACAAGGGGTAGGGCTGCACTTACATTCTCGTATACAAGGCAAGCATCAAACCTATTCGTGAGAGTATTCTTTTTTACCCGGACATATACACGTACAGTGTACACACCAATCAATAGGGGAATCAAGTCGTGTTTAATTCCAACAATTACCCCTTAAACACGACGTCGTCATGTTGCAGCTCGGGCGCAGATCCTTCTTCGCATCTCAAAGAACTTCACTCGATTCATTGCTTTGGTTAGGATGTCCGCTAGTGCTTATCATCGGTGCAGACAAGGTTGACCTTTATCTTACCTTCTATGCAATCCTTTATATAGCCATCGTATCAGTGTGCTGCCTCCTTTCATGCCGCACTGGATCCTCGCGTAAAAAGTTGTAAACTCATTGTCAATGTTGAGCACCAGTTGTTCCGAATCTCAATTCATGAGATCACCATGTAGTCTCCTACATGTCACGGCAGCTGCAGCAATACTCCACTTCATCTGAAGTCAAGGTCACAACTTGCTGTTTTTATGTTAGCCAACTTACTATGCTTCCATCGAGGAATTATGACACGCTCGAGGTACTTTTATCATCGTCAACAACTCATGTTGTGTTTCTATCATTGTAGCCGAGCAGCTTCACCATCTCCTTCTCCTTTGCCGCATAGGCACATCCAAAGTTTGTCGTCTCTTTCACAACATGCTGTTTTTATGTTAGCCAACTTACTATGCTTCCATCAAGGAATTATGCCATGCTCGAGGTACTTTTATCATCGTCAACAACTCATGTTGTGTTTCTATCATTGTAGCCGAGCAGCTTCACCATCTCCTTCTCCTTTGCCGCATAGGCACATCCAAAGTTTGTCGTCTCTTTGAGATATCCGAGTATATTCTCCATATTTGTCCAACGTTTCATAGTGGGTATTTCCGTGAAGCGACTCACAATCCCAACGTAATAGGCTAAGCCCGGTCGTGTGTTCAAGAGACACCTCAAATTTCTGACCATACTTCTATATTATGTCGCATCAACAACTGGTGCTTTGCTCTTCTTGCTCATTTCAATATGAGGGTCCTTTGGAACATTAATTGGATTGTAATCTTTCATGCCACAGTTTTCAAGTACCTTCCTTGCGTATGTCTTCTGACATAGCATGACTCCCTCCTGCTTTTGTTCTACCTTGATCCCAAGGTAGTAACTCAATAGCCAGAGATCATCCATCTTGAAAAGCTCCTTCATTTGCAGTTTGAACTTTGCAATCACATCTTCATTTGCTCCAGTAATCAATAGGTCACCGACGTAAATGTCAACTAGTAGATGATCCCTTCATTTACATCTCTTGCATTACAATACATGTCCTAGTGGGTCTTTCTTAAATTCAAGAGAAATCAATGCCTGATCAAGTTATGTTCCACATTGGAGAGCATTGTCGTAGCCCATACAAGACTTTATGTAGCTTTAGTACCTTGTGTTCTTCTCCCTCTTTGATGAATCCCGGTGGTTGATTCACCTAAACATCTCCTTCTAACTCTCTATTAGGAAATGTTTGGAATGGCAAGGCGGAGCGTGAGATAGCAATGAGAAGCATCACTAAACGGGCAAGTCGTTGAAATGAAAAGTTTGAAAGGTGAATGGTGAGATAGCGACGAGAAGCGTCGCTAGATGGGCAAGTCGGCGAAATAAAATGTTTGGATTGGAAGGTGAAGGTTGATATGGCGACAATAAGCGGCACTAGAGGCACAATGAGGCATGATTGACAATGGCCGGTCTGGTGGTGTGAGCCGTGCACTCTCATTTGTGCGATAGCTTTATATTTTGGCAGTCCAACCAGTCACATTTGTGCAATTGGTTCATATTTTTGACGATTAAAAGTCCGGCCACTCACATTTAGTAGATTGATTTGTATTTTTGACGATTACAAGTGTGAGTGTCTGACCGACCTTCATTTATCATTAGTAGACAACAAATAACCAACTTGCTAGGCACCCAAATTACAGGCCTATCTGGTAGGAGACGGACACTTGTTCAACCAGCCCTTTGTGTTGTCTATATATGTGGCATGCAGCCCGGAAACTCGTAGGGGCACGGAGGTTGGGGAGGGGGAGGGGCATGTAACTCGTAAGTATCTGCTAGGTTGGGCCGCTCGGTTCACGAAGTAATTAGATTCCCCTAGAGGGTGCACTAAGTTTTAAGTTTTACGCGTTGAAACTTGCCATTTTGTACAAAGATTCAAGAGATGAAACTTAACATACTTTTTCAAAAATCATCAAAACATATTTAAAATGGATCTTATTTGAAAGCACTTATCACAAGAAACACAAATATAAAAACATAACTTAATTTAAATTTGTTATTCAAAAGATATGAACGTTTGAAAATCAAATAACCAAAGGAAAAGAACGCATGAGGGACTCAGTGCCCCCAACATGCGTGCCATAATTCCTCTCCCGCGTGCAGCACGCCATCTATGAGTTGTTTTGAGCTTGCATGCAACAGTCGAGTGGTTTAGGAAGGATGAGACGTTTAGTCCCACACTGCTTGTGATAAAAGAAGAGGAGCAATATGTAAGGTCAACTCTAACCGATCCCCAACAATGTTTTACTCTTCTAACCGGTACCTAGCTGTTCCCCAATAGGAGCATTAGAGGAGTAGAAAATGTCCTCAGCCGCCTCTGATTCCCCTATTTTTACTCCACCGCTCCGCGGCCGAGTAAAAATGCGCGCCTCACCTCTTCTCCTCTCCGCGTCTTCTCTTCCCCCACCCCGCTGCCGACGCACCCCCTCCATTCCACTTGCCGCTACGGCGCCTCTCATCTTCGACTTCCTGGACCTCCCTCCATCGCACGAGCCACAGAGGAAATACCTCGGCATCTGCCAGCATGCATGGGGGACTTGGGTTACGTAGATCACCGACCGAGAGACCAACACGAAGAAGTGGATCGGTTCATTCCACATGGTGGAGCTTCGCCAGACTGGAATATGAGTGGTGGAAGGTCCGGTTCCACTGCGCGGTGGCAAGGCTCAAGTTTTCATTGAGGCGACGTTGTGGCGGGGTGTGGTGGATGAGGCGATGGCTCGAGAGGACCGGCAGGCGAGGGAGGGCCTCGCGGCGGTGGCCTCCGACGAGGAATACATGATGGACCACCGCCGTGAGAACAATGAGCTCGTGGAGGCGGAGCAAGCCATCTTCGTGAAGCGGGGGCTCAATGGCGAGGTCATCATCATCTCCGATGACGAGTAGCAAGGCAGCGGCGTTGACGGCAGCACGTAGAAGGAGTTTGACACCGAGGAGTGGTGGCGCATCTTCCCCGACTCCGGTGACGACGGCACCGGCGCGGACCAAATGGGCGGTGGCATCTCAAGGCAAGATTGACTCGATATCTACTATGGAAAGGATGAGAGTGAAGATTAATTTAAGTTTATGTTTAGTTCTCGTTTTAAGTTTAAGTTGTTAAAGTTTGGTTGTCAAGACAGTGTGGCAATTTCGATTGTTTAAATCAAAACTAGGTTGAACTATTATGCTGATTTCAATTTTACTTCGTTATATATAGGAGATCGGCTAGGCCCGGACAAATATTTTTGCTCTGGCGGATTCTTCTCTATTTATTAAGGATCAGTTAAAGTTGCCCTAAGGGGGAGATTCATTACTTAAAAATACTAGAAGCAAAAAAGACATAGAGACCATTGCATTGCATGTATAGCGCGTGTGCTTGCATGAATTTATGCGCTGCCTTCCTCAATTGTCTTTCGTTACATTTGAGCTGCAGATTATAATGCTCCTACAAAGGCATATTTCGAATATAAAGGATGTTCACAAGCCACGAGAATATCATACCCAATTATGAACCGTACGAGCACATCCTCTGTCATCCCCACTACGCTACGACTTTATACCCCAACCCAAACTTCTCTGGCCCTGGGCTCTCCCACATCTCTTCCTTGATAAGAGGACCAAGGAAGCCGGGGAGTATGCGCTTGGGACTGATAGAAAACAACATATCTTTTCCCTCCCGACCCGTATAAAAATCTAGTGGAAGTTCGGTCGCATCGGAGACATCTTTATCTAATTTTGAGGCTTCGTCATCCGGCTCCTCCAAAATTATGTTAGGATCGGTGTGGCACCCGGTTCAGAGAGACCGGAACACCCCGTATTCTAGCCCAGAAATCAAGTCTTGTGGCATACGACACTGCTTGGCATAGAACAAATCATCTATGTATTACAAATGATATGGGTACAAAGGTTCTGAAGACCCAAGGATTACATCGGCATAGTGACACTATGCCTGCTAAGGTAGCTCTATGCTAGCAGCGGAACAACTCGTAGCAACTCAATATCTTCTAGCAGCGGAACAACAACGACATCGATGAACTCCACTCCGCATGGACTCTAGCTGGGACGTGATCCTAGCTCGCAAACATAGAATCCTCGACAAACAAGCAATCACGACATGACCTACAAACTTCCATGACATGCTAGGTGAGTACTTTTAATGTACTCGCAAGCTCATAGCAACCAAAGCAATCAAGACAAACAACAACATGATATTTATATGTTAACAAGGATGAGCATGATGCCACTAGATCAATACGAGATGAGCATGGCATGAACATGCTCACGATGTGAACAATGATAATACTAGCACTAGTATGCAAGGGGATGGGGGTCAATGTTTAAGGTTTTGTGGACCAACTTACTCTGCTCGGAGATTATCTCATAACCACCATAAATATCCATATTACTTACCCTCGCAATCATGACAAGATCACCTCATCATCATCAAGAACACCATCGTGATCATGACCCAATCACATTATCATTATCAACAATAACATCGTGATCATCACAAGATCACATCAAGAATACCAACTTCTGTCTTCATCGAACCAGGGTTGTTTATTAGTCATGTTATTATTCCTGTTGACCCATAGTGTGACCTACTACGAACTGGGCCTATATCGGCGGGTGTGGCTATCGATAGATTATACACTCTGCAGAGGTTAGTAAACTGTACCCACACTACGGAATTCATGGCCTCATGCTCCCATTCGGATGGACCAACAACATTCCAACAAAACCAGTCTATTGCATGACACTCTCCCAGCCACTCCAAGAAACTCCCCTTTGGGCTAAGTCATGGGTGGCCCCGAATGCCACTCCGGACATCTGCCACCTTCGTGGTCGGGCACCGTCGTGGCCAAACAAAAGCGGTCTCAAACGGGGACAAAAGCGCGCAAACAACACGGGCATACAAGGGTTATGGCCGCATACCTGATCATGGTAGCACGCGCACATAACCTTCCCTAGTTGGAGGCACCGGCAAGAGGCATCGTAACTCACCTGAGTAGGATGCACTGATAATGATGATGGAGATGCTATGCAAAAGCCATATTGAATTCCCCTCAGGCTTCTAATCAAAATAAAGCTTTTTACTAATTGTGCTATGATGAAATTCTTTGAAGAAAAACTCGAGTTGGAAGTTTCTATCACTAGAAAGCTTTATGATGAGTGGGAACCTACCATTAAGATTGGAATTAAAGATTATGAGTGTTATGCTTTGTGTGATTTGGGTGCTACGTTTCCACGATTCTGAAAATTTATGAGATGTGCTAGGTTTCCGTGAATTTTATGATTGTTCTTTAAATTTGTATCTTGCGGGTTCCACTATAAAGAAACATATGGGAAGGATTAATGATGTTTTTATTGTTGCAAATAGGAATTATGTGTCCATAGATTTCATTGTTCTTGATATAGATTGCAATCCTACATGTCCTATTATTCTAGGTAGACCTTTCCTTAGAACGATTGGTGCAAATATTGGTATGAAAGAAAGAAACATTATATTTCAATTTCCATTAAGGAAGGGCATGGAACGCTTTCCAAGAAAGAAAAGTAAGCTGCCATATGAATCTATTATGAGAGCTACTTATGGATTGCATACCAAAGATGACAATACCTAGATCTATTGCAATATGGATAGCTAGGGGTGTTAAACAATAGCGCTTGTTGGGAGGCAACCCAATTTTATTTTTGTGTTTTTTGTTTTGCTACTGTTCTTGAATAAAATAAACATTATTACCTCTGTAGTAATTGAGTTTTGGTGTTTTAATTAGTGTTTGGGCCAAGTAAGACCTTTGGGATAGCTAACGGTGATAGTTCATTTGATCTTGCTGAAAAACAGAAACTTTTGCGCCCAGTCACAGAATTGTTAAAAATCATAGAAGCGCGATAAAATACTGATTCTTTTTGCACAAGATTGATATACAAATTGCCTCTGTTGTCCTAATTTTTTAGAATTTTTGGAGTTACAGAAGTATTCAAAGTTTACCGATTACTACAGACTGTTCTGTTTTCTATGTGTTGTTTTCTTATTTTGATGAATCTATGGGTAGTATCTGGGGGAACCATGGAGAAGTTGGAATATAGTAGATATTACACCAATGTAAATAAAGAATGAGTTAAAAACATTACCAAAAGTGGTGATTTTATTTTCTTATACTAGCGGATCTCATGAGTTTTCTGTTGGGTTTTGTGTTGTGGAATTTTCAAGTTTTGGGTAAAGATTTGATGGATTATGGAATAAGGAGTGGCAGGAGTTTGCTTGGGGATGCCCAAGGCATCCCAAGATAATATTCAAGGACAACCAAGAGCCTAAGGTTGCGGATGCCCTGGAAGGCATCCCCTCTTTCGTCTTCAATCCATCAGTAAATTTACATGAGGCTATATTTTTATTCACCACATGATATGTGTTTTGCTTGGAGCGTCTTGTATGATATGAGTCTTTACTTTTTAGTTTGCCACAATCATCCTTGCTGTACACACTTTTGAGAGGGACACGCATGAATAGTGATTTATTAGAATACTGTATGTGCTTCACTTATATCTTTTGAACTAGGCAATATGCTCTAGTGCTTCACTTATATCTTTTTAGAGCATGGTTGTGGCTTTATTTTATAGAAATTGTTGAACTCTCTTGCTTCACTTATATTATTTTGAGAGTCTCTAAACAGCATGGTAATTCGCTTAGGTTATGAATTTAGTCCTAATATGATGGGCATCCAAGAGGGATATAATAAAAACTTTCATAGGTGAATATGACTTGCAAAATCGGATCTAGAACATAGATATAATGGTGAAAACATAAAAGGTTCAGATCTGAAATCATGGCACTCGGCCCTAGTGATAAGCATTAAGCATAGCAAAGTCATAACATATCAATCTCAAAACATAGTGGGTACTAAGGATCAAGCCCTAACAAAACTAACTCGATTACATGATGATTCTCATCCTACTCCTCACCGACCAATGAGCCTACGAATGAATTACTCACTCCCGATAGGGAGCATCATGGAATTGATGATGAAGAAGTGTTGGTGATGACGAAGATTGATGATTCCCCTCTCCGGAGCCCAGAACAGGCTCCAGCTCTGGCCTCCCGATGAAGAACAGGAGGTGGCGGCGGCTCCGTATCGTGAAACGCGATGAAACTTCCTCGCCTATGTTTTTCTCCAAAAATAGGATTTTATAGCATCGGAATTAGGGCCAGGGGGACCACTAGATGGGCACAACCCACCAGGGTGCGCCTGGAGGGGGTGGCGCGCCCTGGTGTACCGTGCCCAGCCAGGGCACCCCTTCCGGGGGTTCTTGGTCCCATTATTTTTTATTTATTCTAAAATAAATCTCCAAAAAGATTCGTTCCAATCCGAGAACTTTTATTTCTGCACAAAAATAACACCATGGTAGTTCTGCTGAAAAGAGCGCCAGTCTGGGTTAGTTTCGTTCAAATCATGCAAATTAGAGTCCAAAACAAGAGCAAAAGTTTGAGGAAAAATAGATACGACGGAGACGTATCAACTCCCCCAAGCTTAAACCTTTTCTTGTCCTCAAGCAATTCAGTTTACAAACTGAAAATGATAAAAAAATTACGTACTCTTTTGTTCTTGTTTACATAAATAAGCTTAAGTAGCACCCAGGTTTTCACCAAAGATCACGACTAACCAGGTCAACAATAACTCTTAGAAATTATATTAACTCATATCAATGGCATAATCAACTAGAGAGCAATAATAAGATATATCAAATGCCAGCACTTTGTCAAAGCAATCATGATATAATATGACAATATTGGTATCTCGCTAGCCCTTTCTCAGGCCGTAAAACATAAATGCAGAGCACCTCCAAAGTTCAAGTAGCGGCTAAACATTGTAATTCATGGTAGAAAAGATCCAATTATGATGCATCCAACATTAACTATGCACAATGCATGAGGATGACAATAGTGCTCTTAGGTTTGGTGCTTGTTTGAGAAGGTGACGACTCAACGTAAAATTAAATAGATAGTCCCTTCGCAGAGGGAAGCAGGGATTTGTAGAGGTGTTAGAGCTCAAAGCTTTAAAAAAGAGATAAATATAATTTTGGAAGGTATACCCTTCCTGCCAACATTACGACCAAAAGTTATCAATATCTTCCATGGTAAACAAATTAGTGGCGGTTCTTAAGCGATAAAAGTAAAGTTTTACTCCCCCTCCACCAACAAACGCATTCCACGGCTAGCCGAATCCACGGGTACCGTCCATACGAACAACAATCCTGGGGGAGTTTTGTTTAATTATTTGCAATTTTTTAATTCGGGACTGGGCATCCCTATTACCGCCCCTCTCGTGCCAGGACGAGTGAATAAACACTCATCATGAGAATCACCCGCTTAGCATGGAAGCTACTGACCGCACCCTTTCGCTCCATGAGCGGACAAGGCACACAAACAGATGTTCATTTGAAATTTTAGAGGTGGCACATGCAAATTTATGTGGGACGGCAGGGTAATACCGCATATAGGTAGATATGGTGGACTCATCTGGAATAACTTTGGTTGAAGGATTTTGATGCACAAACAGTATTTTGGCTTAATACAGGCGAAGGCTAGCAAATATGTTAAGAAGCGGCCAACTAGAGAGCGAAAACAGTCATGAACATGCATTATGCGTAATCAACACTGAACACTAGCTTGAGTAGGATATGAACACCATGAAACATAAATATTGTAGATGCTATGTTTGTTTTGATTCAACTGCATGCAATGAACATGTGCCAAGTCAAGCCACTTGAAACATTCAGAGGAGGATATCATATCATCATACTACATCACAATCATTTTAATGCTTGTTAACATCCAAGATAAATCATTATCCACTCCTAGCTACTTAAGCATGGCATGAGAAACTATAATCTGTAATTGTCATTGCAAACATGTTTGATCATAATATGTTAAATCATGGATACCAGGTTAAACATATTTTCAAGAACAGATAAGTTGAGTTCATACCCGCTTCTCTCTACCATAGTCCCTTCATCAAATATCGTCATTATTGCCTTTCACTTGCATGACCGAATGATATGAAAATAATAATAGTGCAAGTGTGCCATGGACGAAGTTGGAATCTGCAAACATTTTATTCAAAAGGAGTAGACAAGGTAATATGGGCTCTTTGTTAAATCAACAGTAATGCATAAAAGAGCCACTCCACATTTTCATCATGGTCTTCTCCTCGGTACAACACAATAAAAATTAAAGAATTTCAGTGAAACACAATGAAATATTTTTGAAGTTTTTAGTTTTTCTTGAAGAAAGCAAATTAAAGAAGGAAAAACAAAACAAGAAAAACTTATTTACATGGGAAAGCTTCCAACAAGCAAAAGAAGAATCGAGAAATCTTTTGGGGTTTTCTTTTAATACTACAGTTAATTAAAGTAGAAAGAAAAACCAAAAAGAAGCAAGAAATATTTTTTGATTTTCTCAAAGTTTTTTCAAACGCACAAGAGGAAAGTGAGAAAATAAATCTAGCATGGATAATACAATAAAAAATTGTGGACACCCAACTGAATGAAATGTGAGAACATGAATATAATGCTGGTGGAAATATGTACTCCCCCAAGCTTAGGCTTTTGGCCTAGCTTGGCAATCACCATTCGCGCCCTGAATAATAATCTGAGTGATAGCTCATGGAGGCTCTTGGTGCAGCCTCCTCAGCCCGCCGAGCAGCCTCGACCTCCGCATTGTACGCGCGAGCTTTGCTCTCCAGGACATAATATCTTATTTTGCCGTGATAATCAAAGAGAGAAGTCGCATGCAAAACAACAGGTACAATGAGTTATTTATTGAACCTCAAGTTATAAGTATAATCAGTGGGTGTGCCCTTAAGGAACTTATGATGCTTCATGGCCTCAAAGTTTAAGTACTGAGTGGGTAGGATGGGATCATTAGGCACAAGTGACACACCAACCACCCTAGCTAAATGAGAGGCATGAATCCACCATAAAAGTGACCACTGGAAGCATTGTGTTGTAATCTATGTGCAACGCTCGCTCGAAGGTTATAACGTTTAATTCCATTCAAATCTGTGTGTATGAGGCTCAAGTTAGGAGCACATAGTGTGCTACAATCTTGCTTGCCCACAATGCATTTTCCATTAAGAGTGCAAAGTAGTGAATTGATGGGAAATGAATACTTTTTATTCTACCTTGTGTCACTCATCTATCCTCTCCAAAGCAAAGATTAATCAAGAATGACTCATTATCAGATTTTGGTGGTTCGTCTAGCAAACCCCAATATGGAATTTTGCAGGCATTACAAAACACATCCAGAGGCATGGAAAAGTGATGATTATAAAGGTTAAATGAAACTCTAGACTCACGAGGATGATATTTAAATTTCTTAGTAAAAGTCTCAGTGGGGTTTATGTGTTGTATGCACTTATCTTCAATGAAGAGAGCGAGCTCGTTGTTGTCAACATATTGCTCAAATTCTTCTTTGATACCTGCACTTGCGCGCCATGAAGTCGTTACACGGCCGTAGGCATGGTTTGGTAGCGGCATCCCACATTGAGCTTGCACTTGGCTCAACATAGGACCGACGTATCGATGATGCCTCTCTAGAACTCCTCCTCGAAGAACTCCTAAAGAATTGCATTTTTATTTGCGAACAATTTCTGAAAAAATTTGGGAAACAAACTTTTTGTCAAAAAAACTTCACAAGATTGATAGCAACTACTCTTAAGGATGCCTAGGGACTATCGCTTGACTCAAAAAGGGAAACACTTATGGTATCAAATAAAAATGTTAAATTAGTATGCTTATAATTTTTGCTCTATGTATGTTTTTACATGTTGCTCTGAATGGAGATTCAACACCTTCCCTTCTAACGTTAGCTTAATGATAAGGAAACCTTGCCTTCTTATGTGAATGGTGTATATGATTACTATGATGTAGTAAAAATAGAATAATTTGTTGCTTTTAAGGGTGCTTATGAAATTGCTTCTTTGCTTGAAAAGTATGAAAACTACGATGATGCTCTCTTTACAAATCTGAAAATATTGTCGTACTTAAATATAGCTATGAAATCTATGACTGGCATTAATGAATTTATTGGGAGAATGTTTCTGCCCTAAAAGAGACTAATATTTTGCACGAGCCTATGAAATAAGAAATTGTTGAAACAGTAAGCTCGTTAGATGAGAAAGATGAGGAGGAGAGTGAAGAACAAAAGGAAGAAGAGCGGATTAGCTACCCGTCTCCACCTTCTAATGAGTGTAACTCTTTAACTCATATATTATTTAATTTCTGTCCATGCTTACCGTAGGATGATTGTTATATTGATGAATGCAATGATCCCTTGGATTCGTTTGAAATATCTTTTTTTGATGAATTTGACACTTGCTATGCTTATGGCCATGCTGCCACTATGATGATACTTATCGAGATGAATTTGCTATAATTCCATATGTTAAAAATGAAATTATTTCTATTGCACTCAAATGTTCGAGTCATGGCCAGGGTACAGAGAGGTCAAAGCAGCGGCTCAGGCACTGGTTGGAGGAAGAGCGCCAAGGGGAAAAGGTGGGGTGGTTGTCGTAGATAGGTTGGCAATCTCGGTGGCCCAGGGGGGCGAGCTGCGGCGGCCTATGGTGGTTTGAATCATCGGGAGTTGCCATAGAGCAGCGTTTCCGCATGCCAATCACGCAGTCACCATGTGAAGTGCGTGTCTGCTGCGCGTTTGGGAGCTGGACTATACAAACGTGTCCACTGAAGATGAGATATGACTTTGGCTAGTGTAATAAAAACTTGATGACCGTATGAAGGAATGTGTGGATGTATACCTCTTATGTTTTACTTTGATAACTTAGTGTATGCCTTGAGAGAGGACCTTTGAGCACTGGGTGCCTATCAATATTTTCTTTTTGGTGAACATCGTCATACAGGTAGTTGAACTATAGAAGAATGCTTCGAAAGAAACGTACTGACGCGCATGCGAAGTGAGACCAGATCTAACCTCCCATGCACATGGTTTTAGCACGTGACAGTGCACATGCGCAGATGCTTTGACAGACCAGTACATTTTTTCCCGTGCAATGAACACTAAACCAAAGGCAAAGCGGTTGGTTGAATGGACCAGCTAGTTGTAAATTACAAGTCTGTCTCCGTACGGATCATGGCCGGCACTTATCTATGTACGGAGAAAAATGAAATAATTTACATGAGTGGATGATATGCTGCCGTACAGCTAGTAGTGGACGTTTCTCCTGGATCGATCGCCCTGGTAGCTAGATCCAGTATATTATAGGTTAATCAGTAGCAGATATGAACTGCACCAGATATGTCCTCCGCAACATAGTCCAAAGTTGTTGCACGAAGATCGAAAGCAGGGAAAAGGGTCGGTCCATACCTAACTTTGCCTAGCCTTTCTCAAGAAATTGAGCCAAGATAGGGTAGGCTTCGTACAATATTCCAGGATCACATGCACCATCTATGGCCCTTGTGCCGTGCATGATCCGACGTGTCATTTCACGATTCGCTGGTATGACGAGACTAGAGGCAGAGTGGGGTACAAGTACTACTCCTACTAGCAGGATACCAGTGCTTCTTTCCAAACGAAACTCAGGTGACCAACTCCTCATATCTCCACTAGTAAATATCCACGGTTAGCCGGCCGGCGTGGTTGCTCTCTCTGCTTAGTTAACCATCTGAATCTCGGGTGGTACGTCATGGTCCGGGGAAAGACGGTGATCGAGAAGATCGAAAACACCACAAGCCGGCAGGTGACCTTCTCCAAGAGGAAGGGTGGGTTGTTCAAGAAAGCCAGGGAGCTGGGCGTGCTCTGCGATGCGCAGGTAGGGGTGCTCCTCTTCTCCAACACGGGACGCCTCTACGACTACTCCAACTCCAACTCCGGGTACGCTACTGTTTATAGATCTATCTATCTTTCTATCTATCTATCTGTCTATCTATACTTTCAGAACTTTGCGAGCTAATCAGCTAAGATGTATGGCTGTTTTAGTTCATATGTTATATTGATCTCTATATTGCGTCTGAGTTAATTTAGAACCTTTGCTACTGACGAGTATATGACCTATATGGGGTTGGATGTGTCTTCCTAAAATACAAGATCCAAATACCCACTGTATTTTTCTCCTTTTTCTGTTTATGCTTGGTAATTTGAGCCCAAAATCTTGAACCGGGGAGGCAAATTTGGCTAAAGAGCACGGACAGGCCAGATAGTCTGATTTTGCAAACTCATCTCAAGCGACAGTGAAATAGTAATCCATATTAATTTAGGTCTTCATCAGCGAATGTTTCGAGCCAAATTTAATCCATTACTTCATTCCACCCAAGAACGTTGGTTTTCAAGGAGAGAATATGAAAATAGAAGACTTAATGCTTTTTTTTGTATCTTGAATTCCTGACCAGTATTTTTCTCAATCTCAACTTTGTTGCTACCTTACTGCTCCTAATTAGTTTTTTTGGCGATATTTTACTTTCATACTTCGCAGAGCATAGCAAAGTCCACTCGTCTCCTTTCTCTATATTGACGATCGAGAGATGTCACCATAGTAAAAGGATGAGCTGGAGTTTCGCTTGCCTCACTTGTATGAGATGTGAGCAGGTCTGGTGGTATTTCTTCATATTTGTAACCTCTGTTAAGCTTGTGGTTTCACAGTGTTATTTCGCGATGCATTCAGAAGTTCTCATTCATTTAGGAACCAAGACATCACATATTGAAGAAACCATTGTATTTTACGAATGCATTTCAGCTTCATAGTGTGCATGCGCCCCTACAGAAATAATTAATGACATCATGTTATCTTCCTTTGAAGTATATTTTAAACCAGACATAAAAAAAATTAACAACACATAATGATATTTTCTATTTCCCGCTCCAACTCTATTTATCTACATACTATTCAAATGAGTCACATTATTTTCTCTGTCCAAATTATTTCCACTACTAACTTTGTGAAATACATCTGCGGTTATTTTATGCTCTCTCAAATTCTTAACCTCAAACCTTTCCTCCATTTTATCGCCAAATAATATTGACAAGTGCTTTTTTACGAGAGATTTAACAAGTACTTGTGACTAGATTTTTATGTAGGGATCATTAGACAAAAAAACTCAAGACGCTAATTCACACATCTTTCCTTTTCTATTGGATGTTTCCAACTTTTAACAGGTTCCGTAAAAAAACACCTTCATGTATGTACTCTGTTCATTAGTGTTGAAATGTAAGATACGACTATATAAATATGTTTAATAATATTTTGGTTGATAATATGAAAACAACGAATTGTGTGAAATATATATCAAAATGTTACCCTTTGATTTTAGGAAAATAATAAATGCACATACTATGCCAACCATTTCATTTAGAACTGCGTCTCATATACATTGTATAACCATGGAAACTATGGCCGTAGATTCATGTCAGCATGCACTGGCACACGTGTACCTCTCTTCAACAAAAAACTTCACAAAGTGTGCATAATTATATCTTCCTCATTTGTAAGATAAGAGCTTTAGTTTTTCTTTAATATTATAATATGTAATCTCTTGTTTACAGGATGAAAACACTAATTGAAAGATACCAGCAGGTTAAGGAGGGTCAACAATTCATGAGTGCAAGCGCAGAAGCTAAGGTATGACTTTTGATCAGTATTTCTCAATAAGATAGCTAGTCATGCGGTTTATGTATACTTCATTGCACATTGAGTCTGTCCTTCATATATTTCTACTATCCCACCTTCATGCCATGCGAACACCATGCATGGCATAGCTATCCAATTATGGCAACCTAACTTTAGAAATATACCTTCTCTTATGGCAACAAAGATGGATATTAACATCAAGTATCATGCCGGAAAGGACCCTCGACCACCTTATTCTTGATGGCTTGCCTTAATTTGATTATGCATTGCTGACACATTGTCCTGGGAGCCGGCAGTAACGCGCTGCTGCCCAAGGTTGCTAGACTAATTTCGGTCTATTATGTTATAAGTTTGTTTCATAATAACCAATAAGTAAGATTTTTGTATTGTTTTAATGCGTTCATATAATGAGTAGTATTATTTTTACATAAAATGCACTATTAGCCAATGAATTTACAATACCGTTAGAAATCAAACTTAATAAATTGCAAATCTGAATTAACAGGGAAAAACAAATACTATTGATTTTCAGACAAGAACATTGTAGATGTTAGGGCAAATTGTAGTTAAGGGCGGTAGTGCTCTTGTTGCTAAAGGATTATCTTCTAAGCCAAGGCGCTGGTCTGGGTGGGGGTGGGGTGGGCAGCTACCTATATGGACCCGATCAGTGAGAAAAGCAACGGTATAGGCTTGGAGGTGAAAGTGGGATGTAAAATAAATTATACATAAAACAAATAACATCTCATGTGTACGCCCTGATTGCTATGTTGGGTTAGCTTTATTTTGTGTTGTTTACTTCTAAGTGTCTTATATTTTCATTGTAGTGAGACAGGAAGCTCGTATGACAAAAAAATGGATAAATTTTCCCTATTCCAAAATTTAAGGACATAAAATTACCAACATCTTACATAAAGGATAATGATATATTAATGATATCTGACACACCCACTTGATCAATTAGTGATACATGTATGCACATTTTAAACATTGGTTCATGTCGCTTTTGCAATTCTACTGAATAGTTATTTCATTATTTCACCTATAAATTTACAAAACCCACGACAATATAGTTTGTCTCCGTTCGGTTATTTTATTTTAAATTCTAGAGATTAAATACATTATTCCAGGACATTGACTATTGTTATATGTATGTGACTGTACGCTTATAGTTTTGGCAAGCAGAGGGAGAACGTCTGAGGCAGCAACTACATAACTTGCAAGAAAATCATAGGTATGCCAAAGAAATTTATATGAGTGATGTACTAAAGTAATTAAGAATGAAATGGCTACCGATTTTGCATGTGCAATAATTTGGAATAGCATAAACTCAAATCCTTAATAGATGTAATATTCATATCCAGAAAACAATGGTAACACATTTGCACTAAATTACTAAACCACTTCAGGCAGTTGTTGGGACAACATTTATCTGGCTTAGGATTGGAAGGCTTGAGTGGTTTAGAGAAGCAACTGGAAACGAGCCTGCATAACATTCGACTAGCAAAGGTAATGCTTAAAGTTCCCATGATTGTGCATATCTGTAGTGCTAATCATATTGTTCCTTCCAGGACCAAGTTATGATTGATGAACTTGAAGAGCTCAGCAAGAAGGTTAATTTGTGATTTCACCATTACAACACTACTACCACCATATCACAGAGGGTGGCCCATTTTATTTCTAATTAGCCCAACCTTTTTTAACTGCAGGGAAACCTCGTACAACAAGAAAATGTTGAGCTGCACAAGAAACTAAATATCATACATCAAGATAATATATATTTGCAAAACAAGGTACGTAGGTATAAGAGTACCACCCACGCAAAAATAAAATTAAATAAAAGGAATTGTATAACAACACTCCATAGATACTCCACAAACCTTGCATGTCTGTAAGTTTGTCATGCATGTTCAATTCAAATTTTCAGCTAAATGGGCAGCCAGAAGCAAACGGGGCGATTACAAGTTCTTCTAGCCAGTGCAGCATTGCTGCTCGAGATGGTGCAAATCTAGTTCGTTTAGAACTCAACCAACCTCATCATGCAGAAAGGGATGAGGAACCAGAATCACCAACACTGGGGTATGGTGAAATTTATGTTATTTAATTTGTCTTTGCCTATTAAATTGTTAAGACAAATTAAACACATAAGCTAACACAGAGAGCAACCTCCCTATTCAATGCATGAAACAGTCTTTGACTACCAGCAGAGTGCTGCACAAATAAGAGGCCGGCAGTTTCTACTAAAAGCTAAAAGGTTTGTCAAATGATCGACCGGAGGATTGATGTGCCAATTCTGTTCTCAATCAAATGCTAGTTGTTATTTCCAGTACGTCTACCCATGAGTTGTACATATAAAATTTGATTGTGAGATTTGCAACTTGCTCCAGGTAATTTTATTTTTCTTCTTCTCAAAATATGATCGTACTTGTGGCTAGCAAAGGAACAAGAACATGATTATTGAATCCTCAGACTATAAACATGCATTCATATCCATGAGTAATTCCAGCAAAAAAAAATCCATGAATACCAGTGGGTTGTACTTGTTATTTTTAACGAACCAGCACACTTTGTTTGGGTCTACAGTGTGCAAACCGGTTTAGGTTTGCTTGAATACATTTTTCATCAGAAAATTCCTAATATCACCGCCAACAATTATTATATGACCAAACGTACGAACACAGACCAATAAAAAGTTGTTCGTCAACAAAAGTTCAATTGTTAGGTTTGATTGGCTTGCAAAACCTTCCATGATATTGAGATCATCATTATCATTGGAAAGAACTATAGAAAATCACCACAAGGACATGTCTTCATTTTTTCATGATTGCCATGGACAAAGGTTCACGCACCACTCTTAGAGATTTAGAGGACTACACATCGCAAACAGGTGAAAAGGCTCATCGCACACAAAGGATCGTTCACTCATGTTGCTCTCACTACACACGTTGTTTATCTAAGGTCCATGTGTAATGTGCATGTCGACCTCAATCACACGGTTTGTCCAGCCGACCATTTGTATGGATGGACAAAAATCATGATTGTTGGCCCAGTCCCAACATAGACTACTTCCGATGATAGCGACACGACGATGACAACGACGATGAACGAGAGAGGCTGATTCTGGTCAATCCACCCATGCAGTGCAAAGCTAGCTTCCTCTGGCTATTTTGCTCCTATTGATCTACCCGTGGATATTGCAACGCCAAAGGAACGTACGCAGCGGCCGGACGGCCGGAACACAACGCACGCACGCACACGAAACCTATGGCATTGCTGATTGCCACAGGGGCGTGACGATCCTGTTGAATACTATATTGCCTCACGGTTGGTTGATTACAAGGGGTAGGGCTGCACTTACATTCTCGTATACAAGGCAAGCATCAAAACTATTCGTGAGAGTATTCTTTTTTACCCGGACATATTCACGTACAGTGTACACACTAGGGGAATCAAGTCGTGTTTAATTCCAACAATTATCCCCTAAACACGACGTCGTCATGTTGCAGCTCAGGCGCAGATCCTTCTTCGCATCTCAAAGAACTTCTCTCGATTCAATGCTTTGGTTAGGATGTCCGCTAGTGCTGATCATCGGTGCAGACAAGGTTGACCTTTATCTTACCTTCTATGCAATCCTTTATATAGCCATCGTATCAATGTGCTGCCTCCTTTCATGCCGCACTGGATCCTCGCGTAAAAAGTTGTAAACTCATTGTCAATGTTGAGCACCAGTTGTTCCGGATCTCAATTCATGAGATCACCATGTAGTCTCCTACATGTCACGGCAGCTGCAGCAATACTCCACTTCATCCGATGTCAAGGTCACAACTTGCTATTTTTATGTTAGCCAACTTACTATGCTTCCATCGAGGAATTATGCCACACTCGAGGTACTTTTATCATCGTCAACAACTCATGTTGTGTTTCTATCATTGTAGCCGAGCACCTTCACCATCTCCTTCTCCTTTGCCGCATAGGCACATCCAAAGTTTGTCGTCTCTTTGAGATATCCGAGTATATTCTCCATATTTGTCCAACGTTTCATAGTGGGTATTTCCGTGAAGCGACTCACAATCCCAACATAATAGGCTAAGCCCGGTCGTGTGTTCAAGAGACACCTCAAATTTCTGACCATACTTCTATATTATGTCGCATCAACAACTGGTGCTTTGCTCTTCTTGCTCATTTCAATATGAGGGTCCTTTGGAACATTAATTGGATTGTAATCTTTCATGCCACAGTTTTCAAGTACCTTCCTTGCGTATGTCTTCTGACATAGCATGACTCCTCCTGCTTTTGTTCTACCTTGATCCCAAGGTAGTAACTCAATAGCCAGAGATCATCCATCTTGAAAAGCTCCTTCATTTGCAGTTTGAACTTTGCAATCACATCTTCATTTGCTCCAGTAATCAATAGGTCATCGACGTAAATGTTGACTAGTAGATGATCCCTTCATTTACATCTCTTGTATTACAATACATGTCCTAGTGGGTCTTTCTTAAATTCAAGAGAAATCAATGCCCGATCAAGTTATGTTCCACATTGGAGAGCATTGTCGTAGCCCATACAAGACTTTATGTAGCTTTAGTACCTTGTGTTCTTGTCCCTCTTTGATGAATCCCGGTGGTTGATTCACCTAAACATCTCCTTCTAACTCTCTATTAGGAAATGTTTGGAATGGCAAGGCGGAGGGTGAGATGGCAATGAGAAGCATCACTAAACGGGCAAGTCGTTGAAATGAAAAGTTTGAAAGGTGAATTGTGAGATAGCGACGAGAAGCGTCGCTAGATGGGAAAGTCGGCGAAATAAAATGTTTGGATTGGAAGGTGAAGGTTGATATGGCGAAAAGAAGCGGCACTAGAGGCACAATGAGGCATGATTGACGATAGCCCGTCAGGTGGTGTGAGCCGTGCACTCTCATTTGTGCGACAACTTTATATTTTGGCAGTCCAACCAGTCACATTTGTGCAATTGATTCATATTTTTGACGATTAAAAGTCCGGCCACTCACATTTGGTAGATTGATTTGTATTTTTGACGATTACAAGTGTGAGTGTCTGACCGACCTTCATTTATCATTAGTAGACTAACAAATAACCAACTTGCTAGGCACCCAAATTACAGGCCTATCTGGTAGGAGTCGGACACTTGTTCAACCAGCCCTTTGTGTTATCTATATATGTGGCATGCAGCCCGGAAACTCGCAGGGGCACGCAGGTGGGGCAGGGGGAGGGGCACGTAACTCGTAAGTATCTGCTAAGTTGGGCCACTCGGTTCACGAAGTAATTAGATTCCCCTAGAGGGTGCACTAAGCTTTAAGTTTTACGCGTTGAAACTTGCCATTTTGTACAAAGATTCAAGAGATGAGATTTAACATACTTTTTCAAAAATAATCAAAACATATTTAAAATGGATCTTATTTGAAAGCACTTATGATGAGAAACACAAATATAAAAACATAACTTAATTTAAATTTGTTATTCAAAAGATATGAACGTTTGAAAATCAAATAACCAAAGGAAAAGAACGCATGAGGGACTCAGTGCCCCCAACATGCGTGCCATAATTCCTCTCCTGCGTGCAGCACGCCATCTATGAGTTGTTTTGAGCTTGCATGCAACAGTCGAGTGGTTTAGAAAGGATGAGACGTTTAGTCCCACACTGCTTGTGATAAAAGAAGAGGAGCAACATATAAGGTCAACTCTAACCGATCCCCAACAATGTTTTACTCTTCCAACCGGTACCTAGCTGTTCCCCAATAGGGGCATTAGAGGAGTAGATAATGTCCTCAGCCACCTCTGATTCCCCTATTTTTACTCCACCGCTCCGCGGCCGAGTAAAAATGCGCGCCTCACCTCTTCTCCTCTCCGCCTCTTCTCTTCCCCCAACCCGCTGCCGATGCACCCCCTCCATTCCACTTGCCGCTGCGGCGCCCCTCATCTTCGACTTCCTGGACCTCCCTCCATCGCACGAGCCACAGAGGAAATACCTCGGCATCCGCCAGCATGCATGGGGGACTTGGGTTACGTAGATCACCGACCGGGAGACCAACACGAAGAAGTGGATCGGTTCATTCCACATGGTGGAGCTCGCCGCACTGGAATATGAGTGGTGGAAGGTCCGGTTCCACTGCGAGGTGGCAAGGCTCAAGTTTCCATTGAGGCGACGTTGTGGCGGGGTGTGGTGGATGAGGCGATGGCTCGAGAGGACCGGCAGGTGAGGGAGGGCCTCGCGGCGGTGGCCTCCGACGAGGAATACATGATGGACCGCCGCCGTGAGAACAATGAGCTCGTGGAGGCGGAGCAAGCCATCTTCATGAAGCGGGGGGTCAATGGCGAGGTCATCATCATCTCCGATGACGAGTAGCAAGGCAGCGGCGTTGATGGCAGCACGGAGAAGGAGTTTGACATCGAGGACTGGTGGCGCATCTTCCCCGACTCCGGTGACGACGGCACCGGCGCGGACCAAATGGGCTGTAGCATCTCAAGGCAAGATTGACTCGATATCTACTATGGAAAGGATGAGGGTGAAGATTAATTTAAGTTTATGTTTAGTTCTCGTTTTAAGTTTAAGTTGTTAAAGTTCGGTTGTCAAGACAGTGTGGCAATTTCGGTTGTTTAAATCGAAACTAGGTTGAACTATTATGCTAATTTCAATTTTACTTCGTTATATATAGGAGATCGGCTAGGTCCGGACAAATATTTTTGCTCTGGCGGATTCTTCTCTATTTATTAATGATCAGTTAAAGTTGCCCTAAGGGGGGGATTCATTACTTAAAAATACTAGAAGCAAAGAAGACATAGAGACCATTGCATTGCATGTATAGCGCGTGTGCTTGCATGAATTTACGCGCTGCCTTCCTCAATTGTCTTTCGTTACATTTGAGCTGCAGATCATAATGCTCCTACAAAGGCATATTTCGAATATAAAGGATGTTAACAAGCCACGAGAATATCATACCCAACTATGAAACGTACGAGCACATCCTCTGTCATCCCCACCGCGCTTACGACTATATACCCCAACCCAAACTTCTCTGGCCCTGGGTTCTCCCACATCTCTTCCTTGATAAGAGGACCAAGGAAGCTGGGGAGTATGCGCTTGGGACTGATAGAAAACAACATATCTTTTCCCTCCCGACCCGTATAAAAATCTAGTGGAAGTCCGGTCGCATCGGAGACATCTTTATCTAATTTTGAGGCTTCGTCATCCGGCTCCTCCAAAATTATGTTAGGATCGGTGTGGCACCCGGTTCAGAGAGACCGGAGCACCCCGTATTCCAGCCTAGAAATCAAGTCTTCTGGAATACGACACTGCTTGGCATAGAACAAATCATCTATGTATCACAAATGATATGGGTACAAAGGTTCTGAAGACCCAAGGATTACATCGGCATATTGACACTATGCCTGCTAAGGTAGCTCTATGCTAGCAGCGGAACAACTCGTAGCAACGCAATATCTTCTAGCAGCGGAACAACAACGACATCGATGAACTCCACTCCGCATGGACTCTAGCTGGGACGTGATCCTAGCTCGCAAACTTGGAATCCTCGACAAACAAGCAATCACGACATGACCTACAAACTTCCTTGACATGCTAGGTGAGTACTTTTAATGTACTCGCAAGCTCATAGCAACCATAGCAATCAAGACAAACAACAACATGATATTTATATGTTAACAAGGATGAGCATGATGCCACTAGAACAATACGAGATGAGCATGGCATGAACATGTTTACTCACGATGTGAACAATGATAATACTAGCACTAGTATGCAAGGGGAGGGGGGTCAATGTTTAAGGTTTTGTGGACCAACTTACTCTGCTCGGAGATTATCTCATAACCACCATAAATATCCATATTACTTACCCTCGCAATCATGACAAGATCACCTCATCATCATCAAGAATACCATCGTGATCATGACCCAATCACATTATCATTATCAACAATACCATCATGATCATCACAAGATCACATCAAGAATACCAACTTCTGTCTTCATCGAACTAGGGTTGTTTATTAGTCATGTTATTATTCCTGTTGACCCATAATGTGACCTACTACGAACTGGGCCCATATCCGCGGGTGCCGCTATCGATAGATTATACACTCTGCAGAGGTTAGTACACTGTACCCACACTACGGAATTCATGGCCTCATGCTCCCATTCGGATGGACCAACGACATTCCAACAAAACCAATCTATTGCATGACACTCTCCCAGCCACTCCAAGAAACTCCCCTTTGGGCTAAGTCATGGGTGGCCCCGGATGCCGCTCTGGACATCTGCCACCTTCGTGGTCGGGCACCGTCATGGCCAAAGAAAAGCAGTCCCAAACGGGGACAAAAGCGCGCAAACAACATGGGCATACAAGGGTTATGGTCGCATACCTGACCATGGTAGCATGCGCACATAACCTTCCCTAGTTGGAGGCACCGGCGAGAGGCATCGTAACTCACCTGAGTAGGATGCACTGATAATGATGATGGAGATGCTATGCAGAAGCCATATTGAATTCCCCTCAGGCTTCTAATCAAAATAAAGCTTTTTACTAATTGATGCTATGATGAAATTCTTTGAAGAAAAACTTGAGTTGGAAGTTTTTATCACTAGAAAGCTTTATGATGAGTGGGAACCTACCATTAAGATTAGAATTAAAGATTATGAGTGTTATGCTTTGTGTGATTTGGGTGCTACGTTTCCACGATTCTGAAAATTTATGAGCTGTGCTAGGTTTCTGTGAATTTGATGATTGTTATTTAAATTTGTATCTTGCGGGTTCCACTATAAAGAAACCTATGGGAAGGATTAATGATGTTTTTATTGTTGCAAATAGGAATTATGTGTCCATAGATTTCATTGTTCTTGATATAGATTGCAATCCTACATGTCCTATTATTCTTGGTAGACCTTTCCTTAGAACGATTGGTGCAATTATTGGTATGAAAGAAAGAAACATTATATTTCAATTTCCGTTAAGGAAGGGCATGGAACACTTTCCAAGAAAGAAAAGTAAGTTTCCATATGAATCTATTATGAGAGCTACTTATGGATTGCATACCAAAGATGACAATACCTAGATCTATTGCAATATGGATAGCTAGGGGTGTTAAACAATAGCGCTTGTTGGGAGGCAACCCAGTTTTCTTTTTGTGTTTTTTGTTTTGCTACTGTTCTTGAATAAAATAAACATTATTACCTCTGTAGTAATTGAGTTTTGGTGTTGTAATTAGTGTTTGTGCCAAGTAAGACCTTTCGGATAGCTAACGGTGATAGTTGATTTGATCTTGCTGAAAAACAGAAACTTTTGCGCCCAGTCACAGAATTGTTAAAAATCATAGAAGCGCGATAAAATACTGATTATTTTTGCACAAGATTGATATACAAATTGCCTCAGTTGTCCTAATTTTTTAGAATCTTTGGAGTTACAGAAGTATTCAAAGTTTACCGATTACTACAGACTGTTCTGTTTTCTATGTGTTGTTTTCTTATTTTGATGAATCTATGGGTAGTATCTGGGGGAACCATGGAGAAGTTGGAATATAGTAGATATTACACCAATGTAAATAAAGAATGAGTTCAAAACAGTACCAAAAGTGGTGATTTTATTTTCTTATACTAGCGGATCTCATGAGTTTTCTGTTGGGTTTTCTGTTGTGGAATTTTCAAGTTTTGGGGAAAGATTTGATGGACTATGGAATAAGGAGTGGCAGGAGCCTAAGCTTGGGGATGCCCAAGGCATCCCAAGATAATATTCAAGGACAACCAAGAGCCTAAGGTTGGGGATGCCCTGGAAGGCATCCCCTCTTTCGTCTTCAATCCATCAGTGAATTTACTTGATGCTATATTTTTATTCACCACATGATATGTGTTTTTCTTGGAGCTTCTTGTATGATATGAGTCTTTACTTTTTAGTTTGCCACAATCATCCTTGCTGTACACACTTTTGAGAGGGACACGCATGAATAGTGATTTATTAGAATACTGTATGTGCTCCACTTATATCTTTTAAACTAGGCAATATGCTCTAGTGCTTCACTTATATCTTTTTAGAACACGGTTGTGGCTTTATTTTATAGAAATTGTTGAACTCTCTTGCTTCACTTATATTATTTTGAGAGTCTCTAAACAACATGGTAATTCGCTTAGGTTATGAATTTAGTCCTAATATGATGGGCATCCGAGAGGGATATAATAAAAACTTTCATATTAATTGCATTGAACACTATGAGAAGTTTGATTCCTTATGATTATTTTGAAATATAAAGATGGTAATATTAGAGTCATGCTAGTGAGTAATTGTGGATTGGTATAAATACTTATTTTAAAGTTTGTGATTCCCGTAGCATGCACGTATGGCAAACCGTTATGTGATGAAGTCAGAGCATGATTTATTTATTTATTGTCTTCCTTATGAGTGGAGGTCGGGGACGAGCGATGGTCTTTTTCTACCAATCTACCCCCTAGGAGCATGCGTCTAATACTTTGTTTCGATAGCTAATAGACTTTTGAAATAAGTATGTGTGTTCTTTATGGCTAATGTTGAGTCCATGAATTATACGCACTCTCACCCTTCCACCATTGCTCGCCTCTCTAGTACTGCACAACTTTCGCGGGTGCATTACACCCAACATACACCTTCCTAAAAACAGCCACCATACCTAACTATTATGGCATTTCCATAGCCATTCCGAAATATATTTCCGTGCAACTTCAACGGTTCCGTTTATTATGAGACATGCTTCATCATTGTCATATTGCTTTGAACGATCATGTAGTTGACATCGTATTTGTGGCAAAGCCACCATGCATGATCATGTAGTTGACAACGTATTTGTGACATACGAAAGGGACCAATAAGCCAGGAGGGAGGTAGTAGTACGAGTAGCGCAATATACGGTATTGAGGACTAGTACAAATTTAGAAATGGAGTACGGGTTAGAAGGATGTGTGACAGACTTTGTAGGGTACATGCGTAATACAAAATATAATTCCCATTGGACAACACTTTCACCAACAAATACGCACTTGAAGCCTAATTGATATATATATATATATATATATATACATATATATCTATATATATATATATATATATATATATATATATATATATATATATGGCTTCTGCACAGAATCTCCATCATCATTATCAGTACATCCTACGCAGCTGAGTTAGGATGCACTTGATCCCAGAAAGGTATCCATCCTTCAAACTAACTACAATACATAATATCTAACAAAAGAAGATCATGCTACAGCTGCAGGATACATGGCTCAGTCCAAATATCACTACGAATCAAGTTGTGCATATTTGTTGTTGGCATGAACCATATCGCTGCATGTCGGGTTTGCAGAAGCCATTCATCGCTTGGAAGCTTGATGCCTATCACACACTGAAGATTATCTGGCAACAAGTTGTGTTGATGAATCTCTGGAATGATCGGATAATTGAGCTGGAGGAACATGGAGTGGTTGCCGTGGCTGTAAACCGCCTCCAGTTGAATACGCCCGGCCCAACGGAGCTGGGATCTTTCTCGAACACGAAGCAGCCATCACCATCACAGTCACGAACGCCCCAGGCATTGTACTGCATGTGGTTTGATGAAATGGTTTGGTCAATTTGGTACGTGTGAATGAGCATCAAATGACCGCCGTCAGTTCAACGAGCGATAAACCACCACCCATCGACATGTATATTTCCAGGTCCTAGAATTATGAAGGCCAGCGCATTTGCGTCTACTGCAACAAATCGAATTGGAGACTAAAAGGACAAAATATACAATCATGTTCACAGTATGTGTGGAATTAAGATTATTATAACAGCGACACAGATCATAGACAAGGAATTGCAATGCCGTGGTCATAATCATACCCCAAGTTAAAAAATAAGCCAATGGCTTTCATATTCTAGCAATATGTCATGGTTCAAACATCATGTAAAAATGAGAGGAAAATAGCTATGACAGGGCCTACTCATATTCTACAATAACAGTTACTACTGTTCTCATATCAACTCTAATAATAACATGCGTTGTTATGAAAAACATGGAAATGAGAGTAAAATATAGCAATGATGAGGATATATTCGTAATATCTATTCTAACAATCATTAGATGTCAATTGTTCTCATATCAACTCTAACAGTAACATGTGTGGTCATAAAAATCTGGGAAATGAGAGGAACATATAGCAATGATGTGGTTATAGACATACTATGTATTCTAAATTTCTAACAATCAAGAGGCAGTTTTATTCATAAGGTAAAGTTGAGATGAGATAAAACAATTACACGACGATAGATCCCACCAGTATGTGCAGTCAATCTGTGTGCCGACCGCGTAAATGATGTCGTCATTCACTATAGCGTCAGACAGAAATGGAGGGTCAAGAGGTTGATGATGAGCCATAACCATGTATGGCGACCAGATTCTAGATAGACTAATCCCATGTCGAACAAGGCAATGAGCTTGTAATCCATGTAGTCTTCTGATGATGTGGGAACTTCACAGATTACAACCTTCTGCAAACGGAGGTCGCACCAAATGCTCGACGCGTCTCATGCGTAGTAGGCAGGAGTGTCCGGCGGGCCGCGAGTTGATGCCGGCGGTATCCAACGATGGAATGGTGATCTCTCACTGGGTGTAGATATCCAGGAGACAACCATGGACTACCGGATTGGTGTATGCGGACGATCCAGTTGGCCTTCATGCCTGCCCAGTAGTGGTCGCGCATGAAGGACATGTGGACGGGTAGTGGTAGCATGTCGAGGGGCACTACGGCAACCTCCGTAGGATCATCAAGTCTGTGTCTGGGCCACCTGCGAGGATGAGGAATCAACAAGCAGGGTGTCTTGAAAAGGGACGGCCGGTTGCAGACGATTACCCGGTACAAAGACACCGAGCATGCAACTAGACACACGGTGCTGAGCAGGTTCATACGATTACATATCTGCTCCAAGAGAACATCGGGGAGGGAAAACAAATCGCGGCTCTGCGTGTCAGTCGGTTCTGCCGTAGGGTTTTTTAGGGCGCTGTGTGATTGGGGTTTTCGGTGCCTGCGAGCGAGCAGGGAAGTGGATTTGGGCGAGCAAGCGTTACTTTTGTTCTTGAGGTCACGGGAGAAATCTTGTTGCAAGTAATCATGTGAACTTGATATCTGTTTGATATTTTCATGGTATGTATGTTGTGATCCCCTTAGTGGAGTCATGTGAACGTCGACTACATGGCACTTCACCTTATTAGGGCCTAAGGGAATGAATTATGGAGTAGTTATTAGATGATGGGTTGTGGGAGTGACATAAGCTTAAACCCTAGTTTATGCACTACTTCGTAAGGGACTCATTTGGATCCAAAAGTTTAATGGTATGGTTAGATTTTATCTTAATACTTTTCTCGTACTTGCAGATGCTTGCGAGGGGGTTAATCAAAAGTGGGAGGTTTGTTCAAGTAAGAACAACACCTAAGCACCGGTCCACCTACATATCAAATTCTCAAAGTAGCAAACACAAATCAAACCAGCAGGATGAAAGTGACTTGATGAAATTCCCGTGTACCCTGAAGAACGCTGCTTTGCTTATCATAAGATACAGTTTTGGCACGTCCTTTGCCACAAAAGGATTGGGATACCTTGCTACACTTTTGTTACCATTACCGTTAGTTGCTCGTAACAAATTATCTTTCTATCAAACTACTCGTTACTTATAATTTCAGTGCTTGGAGAGAATACCTTGCTGAAAACTACTTTTCATTTCCTTCTGCTCCTCGTTGGGTTCGACACTCTTACTTATCAAAAGGACTATAATTGATCCCCTATACTTGTGGGTCATCAAAGCTCTTTTCTTGCGCAGTTGCCGGGGATTGATGCACTCTTGGTTAGTGAAAATCGATAAGGAAATATTATAACTACGTGCTAAAATTTATTGTCACTTGTTATTATGGAGAATTATCCTTTGAGGCGTTTGTTCGGGGTATCTTCACGTCGACCGGAACCACAATTAGTTTCCCCTCACCCTACTGCACCTACTGAAAATATTGGTTATGAAATTCCTTTTGGTATGATAGAACAACTGCTAGCTAATCCTTATGCAGGAGATGGAACCGAACATCATGATATGCACTTGATATGCGTAGATGAAATTTGTGGATTATTTTAAGCTTGCAAGTTTACCCAGAGATGAAGCTAAGAAGAAGGTTTTCCATTTATCTTTGAAGGGAAAAGCATTGGCATGGTATAGGCTATGCAAGATATTGGATCTTGGAATTGGAATCGATTGAAATTGGAATTTCACCAAAAAATTTATCCTATGCATCTAGTTCATCGTGATCGGACTTTTATATATATATATATATATATATATATATATATATATATATATATATATATATAATTTTTCCTCGTGAAGGATGAATTATCGCTCTAGCTTGGGGGTGGGCTTAAGTCAATATTATTTTCATGCCCCAATCATGAGCTCTAAAGAGATTATTATTCAGAACTTTTATGCTCGGCTTTCTCACGATGATCGATCCATGCTCGATACTTCTTGTAATGGATATTTCATGAAGAAGTCTATTGAATTCAAGTGGGATCTTTTAGAAAGAATTAAACGCAACTCTGAATATTTGGAATTTGATGAAGGTAAAAGTTAGGTATTAAGCTTGGGTTTGATTATGTTAAATCTTTGATGAATATCGATGCTTTTCAAAAGTTTAGCACTAAATATTGACATGACTCTGAGATAGTAGTTTCTTTTTGTGAATCATTTGCTACTCATGTTGATCTCTATAAGTAGAAGTGGTTTAAATATCATCCACCTATTAAAGAAGAAATTAAAGAATCGGTAATAGCTAAAGATGAAACTATTCTTTATAATGTTGATCCAGTTGTTCCTACTACTTATATTGAAAAACCACCTTTCCCTGTTAGGATAAAGGAACATTTTAAGGTTTCAACTGTGGTCAATAAAAGTTATATAAGAGCACCTAAACCTGCTGAACAAATGAAAGTAGAACCTAGCATTGCTATGGTTAAAGATCTCTAGGTAGAAGATATAGATGGGCACGATTTACTTCTGTGATGAAGCTGCTAGAATTGCCAAATCATATGAAAAAGATAAACATAGACCTGTTGTTGGCATGCCTGTTGTCTCAGTCAAAATAGGAGATTGTTGTTACCTTGGTTTATGTGACTTAGGTGCCAGCGTGAGTGCTATTCCTTCTACCTTATATGAAGAAATTATGAATGATATAGCACCCGCTGAAATAGAAGACATAGATGTTACTACTAATAGAGACACCATCACACCACTTGGGATTGTTCGAGATGTTGAAGTCTTGTGTGGGAAAATGAAATATCCTACTGATTTTCTTGTTCTTGGTTCCCCACAAGATGACTTTTCTCCCATTACCTTCAGTAAACCTTTCTTAAACACCGTTAATGCTAAAATAGATTGTGAGAAACAAATTTTTGGTATTAGTTTTGGTGATTAGTCTCATGAGTTTAATTTTTCCAAGTTCAATAGGAAGCATCATAAGAAAAGATTGCCTAGTAAGGATGAAATAATTGGTCTTGCTTCCATTGTTGTGCCTCCTACTGATCCTCTAGAACAATATTTGCTATTTCATGAAAATCATATGCATATGCATGAAAGAAATGAGATAGATATATATTTTTGAACAATGACCTCTCCTTAAACACAACTTTCCTATTGAAACTCTAGGAGGTCCTCCTCCACCTAAAGTTGATCCTGTGTTTGAACTAAAACAATTGCCAAACACTTTAAAAAATGCTTATCATGATGAGAAAAAGATATATCCTGTTATTATTAGTGCTAACCTTTCAGAACATGAAGATGAAAGATTGTTGAAAATTAGGAAGAAGCACCAACCTGCTATTGGATATACTCTTGATGATCTTAAGGAACCTGATGCTAATATGGACCCTGATGCTAAACCTGTTGTTGATAACCAATGACGTTTAAATCCTAAAATGAAAGAAGTGGTAAGAACTGAAATACTGAAGCTTCGGGAAGCAGGTATAATCTATCCTATAGCTGATAGTAAATGGGTAAGTCCCGTTCATTTTGTCCCTAAGAAGGGAGGTATTACTGTTGTTCCTAATGATAAAAATGAACTTATTCCACAAATAATTGTCACTGGTTATAGAATGGTAATTGATTTTAGAAAATTAAATAATGCAACTAGAAAAGATCATTACCTGTTGCCTTTTATTGATCAAATATCAAAAAGACTTTCTAAGCACTAATACGTCTCCAATGTATCTCTAGTTTTTGATTGTTTCATGCTATTATATTATCTATTTTGGATGTTTTATATGCATTAATATGCTATTTTATATTAGTTTTGGGACTAACTTATTAACCTAGAGCCCGGTGCCAGTTTCTGTTTTTTCCTTGTTTTTTAGCTTCGCGGAAAAGGAATACCAAACGGAATAAAGCTTTCGCGATGATTTTTCTTGGACCAGAAGACACCCCCGAGACTTGAAGTTGAAGTCATAAGAGCCGCGAGGCGACAACAAGGGGGGAGGGCGCGCCCCCCTTCCTTGCCGCCTCCTCGGGACTCCTCTGACCTAAAACTTGACCCTATATATTCACATACATTCCCAAACCACCAGAAGCATCCACGGAAACACTTCTGTTCCCGCGAGATCCCATCTTGGGGCCTTTTCCGGCGTGACTAGTTTACCACAGACCTACGGGTCCATAGCTAGTAGCAAGATGGCTTCTTCTCTCTCTTTGATTCTCAATACCATGTTCTCCTTGTTGTTCTTGAAGATCTATCCGATGTAATCTTCTTTTGCGGTGCGTTTGTCAAGATCCGATGAATTGTGGATTTATGATCACCTTGTCAATGAATATCATTTGAATCTTCTCTGAATTCTTTTATGCATGATTTGATATCTTTGTAATTCTCTTCGAACAATTGGTTTAGTTTGGGCAACTAGATTGGTTTTTCTTGCAATGGGAGAAGTGCTTAGCTTTGGGTTCATTCTTGCGGTGTCCTCACCCAGTGATGGTAGGGGTAGCGAGGCACGCATTGTATTGTTGCCATCAAGGATAAAAAGATGGGTTTTACATCATATTGTTTGAGTTTATTCCTCTAGATCATGTCATCTTACTTCAAGCGTTACTATGTTCTTCATGAACTTAATACTCTAGATGCAGGCATGAGCCAGTCGATGTGTGGAGTCATAGTAGTAGATGCAGGCAGGAGTCGGTCTACTTGACATGGACGTGATGCCTATATTTCATAATCATTGACTTAGATATCGTCATAACTTTGCGCTTTTCTATCAATTGCTCGACAGTAATTTGTTCACCCACCGTATTATTTGCTATCTTGAGAGAAGCCTCTAGTGAAACCTATGGCCCCCGGGTCTATTTTCCATCATATAATTTTCTGATCTACTATTTTGCAATCTTTTATTTTCAGATCTATAAACCAAAAACCCCAAAAATATTTACTTTATCTTTTGTTTAGTTTTATCTATCTCTATCAGATCTCACTTTTCCAAGTGACCATGAAGGGATTGACAACCCCTTTATCGCGTTGGGTGCAAGTGTTTGATTGCTTGTGCAGGTATTGACGATTTGTGCGTTATCTCCTACTCGATTGATACCTTGGTTCTCTAACCGAGGGAAATACTTATCTCTACTTTGCTGCATCACTCTTTCCTCTGCAAGGGAAAAACCAACGCAAGTTCAATAAGTAGCAAGCACACACACTTTTGTTTCCTTGATGGATATTCTTGTTTTTCTCAAATACCTGTTTCACAACCTGATCAAGAGAAAACCACCTTTACTTGTCCTTTTAGAACTTATGCTTATAGACGTATGCCTTTTGGTTTATGCAATGCACCTGCTACCTTTCAAAGATGTATGACTGCTATATTCTCTGATTTTTGTGAAAATATTATTGAGGTTTTCATGGAAGATTTTTCCGTTCATAGAACTTCTTTTGATGATTGCTTAAGCGACCTTGATCGAGTTTTGCAGAGATGCGAGCAAACTAATCTTGTCTTGAATTGGGAGAAGTGTCACTTTATGGTTAATGAAGGTATTGTCTTGGGACATAAATTTTCTGAACGAGGTATTGAGCTGGATAAAGCTAAAGTTGATGCAATTGAGAAAATGCCATGTCCAAAAGATCTCAAAGGCATTCATAGTTTCCTCGGTCATGCTGATTTCTATAGCAGGTTTATTAAAGAATTCTCTAAAATTCCTAGGCCTCTTACAAATATTTTACAAAAGATGTTCCATTTGCTTTTGATGATGATTGTGTAGAAGCATTCGAAACACTCAAGAAAGTCTTAATTTCTGCCACTATTGTTCAACCACCTGATTGGAAATTGCCTTTTGAAATTATGTGTGATGCTAGTGATTATGTTGTTGGTGCTGTTCTAGGAAAAAGATTTGATAAGAAATTAAATGTTATTCATTATGCTAGTAGAACTCTAGACAGTGCCCAAAGAAATTATTTTACTACCGAAAAAGAATTTTTAGCTATGGTGTTTGCTTGTGATAAATTTAGATCTTACATTATTAACTCTAAAGTGATTGTTCACACTCATCATGCTGCTACAAAATATCTTATGGAAAATAAAGATGCTACAACAACTTTACGTACATATCATTGATAGAAAAGGAGTTCAGAACCCCGTAGCTGATAACTTGTCTAGGTTAGAAAATATTCTTGATGACCCACAACCTATCAATGATAGTTTTAATGAAGAGCAATTAGCTGCAATACATGTTTCTCATAATACACCTTGGTATGCTAACTATATGCTAACTACATTGTTGCTAAATATATACCTCCTAGCTTCACATACCAACAAAAGAAAAAAATCTTCTATGATTTAGGACACTACTTTTGGGATGACCCACATCTTTATAAAGAAGGAGTAGATGGTATTTTTATGTGGGGGGAGTAGATGGTATTATTAGATGTTGTGTACTTGAGCATGAACAAGGACAAATCCTACAGAAATGAAACTCCGAAGCTTTTGGAGGGAATCATGCGGGAGATATAACTCCTCACAAGGTATCGCAATCTGGTTTTTATTGGCCTACTCTCTTCAAGGATGCCCGTAAGTTTGTTTTATCTTGTGATGAATGCCAAAAATTGGTAACATTGGTAAGAATCAGGAAATTCCTATGAATTATTCTCTTGTTGTTGAACCATTTGATGTTTGGGGTTTTGATTATATGGGACCTTTTCCTTCCTCTAAAGGGTATACACATATTTTGGTTGCTGTTGATTATGTTACTAAGTGGGTAAAAGCAATTCCAACTAGTAGTGCTAATCACAACACCTCTATTAAAATTATTAAGGAAGTTAATTTTCCCAAGGTATGGAGTCCCTAGATATTTAATGAATGATGGTGGTTCACACTTTATTCACGGTGATTTCCATAAAATGCTTGCTATGTATGATGTTAACCATAGAATTGCATCACCCTATCATCCTCAATCTAGTGGTCAAGTTGAACTTAGCAATAGAGAAATAAAATTAATTTTACTAAAAACTGTCAATAGGTCCCGAAAGAATTGGTCTAAGAAATTAGATGATGCACTTTGGCCTTATAGAATAACATATAAAAATCCTATGGGTATGTCTCCTTATAAAATGGTTTATGGAAAACCTAGTCATTTGCCTCTTGAGTTAGAACATAAAGCATTTGGGAAATTAAAGAACTCAACTATGATTTCAAACTTGCCGGTGAAAAGAGGTTATTTGATATTAGCTCACTAAATGAATGAAGAACCCAAATTATTTAAAGAAAAGGTTAAAAGATGGCATGATAAAAGAATCCAAAAGCGTGAGTTCAAAGTTGGAGAATATGTTCTTTTGTACAACCATTCTTTCAGATTCTCTGGTGGAAAACGTCTCTCAAAATGGGAAGAACCTTATGTTAACGACGAGGTTTATCGATCTGGAGCTATCAAAATAAATAATGCCGAAGGTACTAATCCAAAGGTTGTCAATGGGCAAAGAATAAAATATTATATCTCAGGTACGCCCATTAATGTTGAAAGCAATATTATCCAAACTATGACACGGGAAGAACAAATAAAACAAACCTTCAGGAACACTCCAGAATCATGACAAGTAAACGGACTCCGAAAAATCCCAAAAATGTTTTCTGTCAATTTTGGAATATATTAAAAATTAGGAAAATAAGAAATATCCAGGAAGGTAACCCAGGAGGGCACAACCCAGGTGGGTTGTGCCCAGTAGGGTACCTTCCGGACTCCGTTTTTCTCCTGTTTGCTTGTTTAACAAGATAAAAAATCTTTATATATATGCCCCGTACATATTGATCACCGTATCACGAAGAAATCTTCTGTTTTCTTTGCTCGCTATTTTCCTGACATATCTGAAAATATGTCATCCCAAGACTCGGAGGGTGAGAGGTATGTTGCTGATTATATGACAAATCCCAAGGCTTATGGGGATGTGGAGAACTATAGCTGGAGTTCCGAGGAGGAAGAAGACTATGATCCTAAAGGGGAGGAGGAGACAAGCTCAAACGAGGATGAAGTTCCATTGCCTCAACCTATTGACATGCATGTGAAATTCAAGAAGTCAAGCTCAAATGAGGAATTATGAAAAAAGTTTTAGAGCTCGAGCAGGAGATCGGTGATTTAAAGGAGGAAAATTCCATCCTCTAGCGAAAGCTGAGGAAGGACAAACCCACTTCATCACCACCACCTTCTTCTTCATCACCAAAAGAGACTTCAGTATCGGGTATGGGCACTCCCCTTGGCTTGTGCCAAGCTTGGGGGAGGTGCCCCAGTATGGTATCACCTCCACTATCTTTTGCCTTTACTTATCTTAGTTCGGTCCGTAGTTATCTTTTGCTTTAGTTGAATAAAAGTTTAGTTTGATCCTTTCTTCTCAAGTGTTTTCTTAGTGATATATCCTTGTAATCGTGTGCGAGATATATAATAAAGTTTAGTTTGAGTTTTGCCTTCTTTACTTTCATGTTCAATAAAAAGAAAGGAAATAAATGATAAAGATCATATGCTAATCTTATGGTAAGTAATGATGTCACATAAGGAAGAGTATAAGTAGAAAATCTTATTGGAGATTTAAAAACATAGCATTGGTCAATGATGCAATTCATGAAAGAATTAATAAGGGAAGAGAAGATTCAAATGCAAATACACTATCTTGGACATCTTTTATGATTGTGAGCCCCCTTCGAAATATTATATGCCAAAATTGTTGATGTTTGACAAGGAAGACAACATAATGATTTATGTTTTTTCATATTCACATAGAAGTTATATTGTCATAGATCCTTTAACATGTGGTGCTTGCCCCCCATCTTTGCTAGCCAAAAATTTCGCACTAAGTAGAGATACTACTTGTGCATCCAAAATCCTAAATGCAAATCTTGTTTTGAGAGTCCACCATACCTACCTATGGATTGAATAAGATCCTTCAAGTAATTTGTCATCGGTGTAATAAGGCAATAAAAATTGTCTCTAAAAGTGTTGGATCATTTAGTATAAGAGAAAATTGTTCGTTGTACGAACTTCTGATGGCAAAGAATAAAAGCGACAGACTGCATAATAAAGATTGCTATCATAAGGGGCAATATAATGTGACACTCTTTTGAACTAAGAGATTGAGCATACAAACAAATAAGCGCATGACAACCTCTACGAAGGGCCTATCTTTTATTTTTATGCATTTACTTTTATGAAAAGTCAAAATTTTCTTCTCCATTCCTTTTTATTTTTCTCTTTTGGCAAGCACCATTTGGTGAGGAAAGATCTAGGCACATATATCCAGTTGGATATGGGTGGGCATGAGTTATTATTGTTGACATCACCCTTGAGGTTAATATGTTGGGAGGCGAAACTATAAGCCCCTATCTTTCTATGTGTCCGGTTGAAACTTTTTGCTCATGTGGATGCGGTGAGTGTTAGTAATCATAGAAGACTATATGATGGTTGAGTATGCGGACTTACCAAAAAGGCTCCAATACATGACACTTCCTGAAAAGATGATGAATTGTAGTTGCAAAGTTGACTGAGAACATAGTTTGTTGGTTTTCAATAGAATTTATGCTTTATATTTCGATGTTGTGATGAATTGTTACTTGTTCATGAGAAGTCTATGATAAGAATTATGTGACAAAAGTTCTATAAAAAAGTGTGTTGCTGTTATCATAATATGCATGATGCTTCTACGCCTGTATTTTGTTTTTATCGACACCTCTCTCTCTCTCTCTCTCTCTCTCTCTCTCTCTCTCTCTCTCTAAGCATGTGGACATGTTCTTAGAATTTTGTTTTCGCTTGAGGACAAGCGAGGTCTAAGCTTGGGGGAGTTGATACGTCCATTTTGCATCATGTTTTCCTACTGTTATTTATGAATTTTTTATGCATAATAATGCTTTTGGAGTAATTCTAATGCCTTTTCTCTGATAATATGCAAGGTTAACACAAAGAGTGAGAATACTGACAGCTGGAATTCTGGACCTGAAAAAGCTACGTCAGGCCACCTATTCTGCACATCTCCAAATGAGTTTAAACTTCATGGGATTTTTTATGGAATATGTAAGAATTATTGGAGAAAATAACTACCAGAGGGGCACAACCCACCTGGGCGCGCCAGGGAGCCCAGGCGCGCCCCGGTGGCTTGTGTCCTCCTCGGCCCAGCTCCGGTGCCTCTCTAATGGTATATAATTCATTTTGACCTAGGAAAATAAATAAGGAGAGGACTTTCGGGACGAAGCACCGCCATCTCGAGGCGGAACTTGGGCAGGAGCACTTTTGCCCTCCGGCAGAGCGATTCCGCTAGGGGAACTTCCCTCCTGGAGAGGGAAATCATCGTCATCATCATCACCAACAACTCTCCCATCTTGGGGAGGGCAATCTCCATAAACATCTTCAACATCACCATCTCCTCTCAAACCCTAGTTCATCTCTTGTGTTCAATCTTTGTACCAGAACCTTAGATTGGTGCTTGTGTGTGACTAGTAGTGTTGATTACATCTTGTAGTTGATTACTATATGGTTTATTTGGTGGAAGATTATATGTTCAGATCCATTATGCTATTTAATACCCCTCTGATCTTGAGCATTATTATCATTTGTGAGTAGTTATTTTGTTCTTGAGGTCACGGGAGAAATCTTGTTGCAAGTAATCATGTGAACTTGATATGTGTTTGATATTTTGATAGTATGTATGTTTTTATCCCCTTAGTGGTGTCATGTGAACATCGACTACATGGCACTTCATCTTATTAGGTCCTAAGGGAATGCATTGTGGAGTAGTTATTATATGATGGGTTGCGAGAGCGACAGAAGCTTAAACCCTAGTTTATGCGCTACTTCGTAAGGGACAGATTTGGATCCAAAAGTTTAATGCTATGGTTAGATTTTATCTTAATACTTTTCTCGTAGTTGTGGATGCTTGCGATGGGGTTAATCATAAGTAGGAGGTTTGTTCAACTAAGAAGAGCACCTAAGCACCGGTCCACCCACATATGAAATTATCTAAGTAGAGAACATAAATAAAACAAACAGCATGAAAGTGACTAGATGAAATTCCTGTGTACCCTAAAGAACGCTTTGCTTATTGTAAGAGACCGTTTTGGCCTGTCATTTTCAACAAAAGGATTGGGCTACCTTGCTGCACTTTTGTTAACGTTACTGTTACTTGACCGTTACAAATTATCTTGCTATCAAATTACTCGTTACTTATAATTTCAGTGCTTGGAGAGAATACCTTGCTGAAAACTACTTGTCATTTCCTTCTGCTCCTCGTTGGGTTCGACACTCTTACTTATCGAAAGAACTACGATTGATCCCCTATACTTGTGGGCCACCAGCCGCACAGAGGAAGACGATAAGCTTGAATTAGTAGCAGCGCGGTTTAGTAGCAGCGTGGTTAGCAGAAGGGCGCTACTACAATACCTAGCCTGTCGGCAACGGTGTGACAAATATACTAGTAGCGCATTTTCGTCTTGTCGCGCTACTGCTATGTGAATAGGAGTAGCACCCTTTGTGACAACGCGCTATTGCTAATTAGCAGTAGTGCCGCCTTTTAACAAGCGCTATTGATAAGCTTATGTGTATAAGGTGTTCGCTAGTAGTGCCAGCTCGCATCCATGGCATGCCAGACTGCGTAGTCGCCGTGTGAACACGGTGAGGGAACACCCTCTGGTCGGCCCGATAGATCATTCAACAGAGAGTGCCAAGGAGCAAATGAACAAGAACTGGAACCCACGAATTGACCATACCTTGCTTGAAGAGAACTGCACAGCAAGATCTTTGTACTGGGGTGGGGGAGATTGGCCTCATTAATGATGCTGAGATTAGTCTGGGGTTGATCACTTACTAAGATGATCACTATGGCTAGGTTTTAGCTCAAATGGAGGAGTTTAGATGGCACTTGCATCACAATGTACCCCACTGGACAGAAATACAAAAGTTGAAGATGTGCTCAAATTGATGAATGGCTTGAGGTGAAAGTTTGGGAAGGATGATCATTTGGGTATATGAAGGCAATGTAAAAATTTATACCATATCGATAAGTAAAATTGGTACTTGCTTCACAGTGCTTCACTCTGGACAGAATGTTGGGATAATTATAGAAAGGCAAGATGAAATGAGCCCAAATTTGGCGGAGTCCGCTGGGGACGCCAGCCGCGCCGGCACCGGGGCCCCTCTTGTCGAAGATGTGGTCGACGAGTCGTCGTCGGAGGAGGCCGAGGCTGCCGACCCTCCGGCCACGTGGAGAGGGTGAGTCCTGCGGTGGGCCACCTATGGCAAGCCGGTTTGGCCCGGCAGGGTCATGCAGCCCCGGCAAGCTCAGGAGGCGTCCGCGCGCCAAACATGGGCCGCGGCTGCAAAGAAATCGGTAAAGGCTGCGGTGGCGAAGGAGAAAGCATCTGCCTCCTCTTCACCCAAGCGCGTCTAGACACCGCCCTCCTCCCCTTCTCCGGCAGACATCGATGCGGACGTCGATGCGGAGGTCACCTTTGACTTCTCATCCCTCAGCCCAAGGAGGAAGAGGAAAGCATCAGAGGAGGAGATGGAGGATGAGTAAGTATCTTGTCACTTTCTGTCGTCTCCGTCTCCTCGGACCGTGCCACTTATCTTGATTCGTCTTCATCTTTGCAGGGATGCGGAGACACTGGCCCAGAGGGTGAAGAGGGCCAGGGCTTCGGCGAGCGGCCAGCCCCGGCGGGGATTTTCGGTACACCATTGGTAGTGTTGAGCAGCCCGGATAGCAGCCCCCGGCATAGCCCCCAGCGTAAGTTCACCGCTCACGCCTTGTCGACGTGTGTTGGGGGCACGATCTCTTGCTGCTGACCTTGTCGTGGTTGCAGGAGGAGGACAACGGTAGGAGGAGCCACAGAGGGCTACCCCCCACATGCCGCCCCCATCGACTACGCCGCCCCGAGGGACGTCCCCGGCAAGGGCGCCAAGCACCGAGCCCATGCACACGGAGGAGGAGTAGGAGAACCCGGGCGCTGGTGGCTTCGCCTCGGTGCCAAATGTTGGCGGGGAGGGGACTTCTGCTTCCCAGCCCGCCACGGGTAAGTCGCTCGCCTTCCGTCCCTGTTCTTTCTGAATCTTGGTCTTGGCTTCGCCTCATCCCCCTTCTTGGTATCCATATCCCCCATCGGCGAGCCAGGAGGACATAGACACTGTCATCGAGGATGTCACCAAGGCCGCCGAGGCGGAGGCCGAGAAGATCACCGCTGAGGAGGCCGCCAAGGGCGCTGCTGAGGACGCTGCCAAGGGGCCTGCCGGCGAACCTGGCAAGGCTACTGCCGAGGAGGCCGGCAAGGGGCCTGCCGGGGTGGCCGGCAAGGCCGCTGCCGAGGAGGAGGTGGTTGATGACCAGCCTTCCTCTTCAGTTGTCTCTGGCTCCGGCAGGTTCTAAGGATGAGCGACGACCTTTTCGTCCACCTCCCAGGTGCGTCAAGCTCCAGGGCGCCCATCGAGGGAGAGGTGTTCGACGACGAGGTGCTTGCCGCCGCCGAGCTCGAGGTTGTTGACGAACCGAGCACCGGTGGCAACGGTTCCCAGGAGGAGCAGCTTCTCCAGGCCATGGGCGCCAATTTCCGGAAGCTCCAGGCACTCCACCGCGCCTTCCTAGACAAGGCCAAATCCAGGATGGCAGCGGTGGACAAGGCGGAGGCGGACCTCAAGGTGCGCGTCACCGATACGCAAACTTGGTTCCGCCAGGCTTGCGAGGAGCTAAAGGTCGCCCAGGGTGAGCTGGCCAAGCGCGACATGGAGCTCACAATGAAGTGGGCCGACATCGAGAAGGCCCAGGAGACAGCGAAGAACTTGGCCGCCGCAGCGGAGGCCGCTCGAACCCAACACCAAGCCACGCTGAACTCCCAGGAGGAGGATCTTGCCGAGCGTGAGGAGAAGCTTGCCGCAACGCTCCGCGGCAAGGATGAGGAGGTGGAGAAGCTCCTCGTGTAGCGGAGCCAGGAGCTGGAGCAGAGGCAAAAGGAGGCGCTCGATGCCCAGGCTCTGGCTCACGCTAACAAGGTGAAGGAGCTGGAGGTGGAGCGGCACGAGCTGAAGGACCAGACCCTGAAGCTGGCCGAGGAGAAGAACACGCTCAACGGTGCCCTGGTGGAGGCGCAGGGCGCAGTCCTTGGCAAGGCTGAGCAGCCTTCCAAGGCCAACGACTCCATCAAGGATCTAACGCTGAAGCTGGAGGGTCTTGATAAGACGCTCTCGGAGGCCAAGGCCCGAAAAGGGACCCTGGCCAAGAATCTGGAGGTCGAGAAGCAGCTGCAGAAGAACGAGACCGCCAACCACAAAGACTTTGTGGAGGGTGAGAATCGCTGGTTCGGCCGCCTTGAAGACGTCGTCGGCAGGATCACCATGCAGCTGGCCACCATTGGGATGCCAACTGTGAGGTACGCTCCGGATCGCAGCACGACTCCCAATGCCAGGCTGACCATCTTCTTCGAGGGCGTCCTCGGGGAACTGGAGCAGCTTCACTCCAACCGAGCAGCCTCCTTGGCCGATGAGTCCGGGATGATTTGCCGGGGTGCCATGACCAAGGTCCTCGCCAAGGTGGCGCACTGGAATCCTGACCTCGACTTTGAAGCCGCGCTAGAGAGCTTGCCGGAGGATGCGGACATCGCGGCGCTCAAGGATTGTATCAAGCCCATCATCCGGCACATCGACGGAATCCAGAGGGTGGAGGGCCAGCGCCGGGATTAGGCACCCCGTTTCTCATTGCCACTGCAGGTTCATGACCAAGACAATTTCCATCTTTAGTTAGAACCATGGCAACAATTTATGTAATATAACTCTGCAGTACTTTTGATACAATGCTTGTTATTTTCCTGTTTGATTTTCCTTTGTACGTCCTTCCTACGTTAACCGGGTAGGCTTGCCGGCGTGTAAACTCAGGGCGGCGTCTTAAGGACGGATCCCGAATGGCCTGTCGGGTGTGCTTGCTACCGGGCGAACCACCTTGCTGCCCCAATGCGGCCGCCCGAACTGTCGAGCTTGACTCGAGTCGGAATCAAGAGCATTGCCGATGGCGGAAGGCTACCCTGCCACTCTCGACGCGGCCGCTTGAGCTATTGAGCGGACTTGAAACAGAACAAGGGTGTTGCCAATCGCGGGAGGGCCCCTTTGCGTGCAGGTTTTCCATACAAAGGACGAGATCTCCGAGGGGAATAAACTTATATAAAAAGGAAATATCTGAAGTTTGGCATGACTTAGCTTTCTAGTCGCCGTACTAGCGCCCTTAGTGCTTGCAGGCGGTGCCATCCTCTTGGCCGTCTTCTTCCTCAGAAACCATGGCCATGAGGAACTACTAAGCTGGTTGCTAAATCAGATTCTCACGACTACGATGGCCCCTACCTGACGAGCCAAAGATGTCGGGGAAATAACACCTATGGAACCACTGGAATCCCTTCTACGGTTGGCGGGCGCGGGGTCGTGAGAAGAGCAGGTCTAGCAAGAAGCACACAGATCGTTTACCCAGGTTCGGGCCGCAAGGATGGGTAATACCGTAGTCCTGCTTTGGTGGATGTATTGAGTGTTCTTGTGTTCTTGAGCTAGCTACGGGGTGTAACATGCCCAAAAGAGCCGAATCCCTTTCCTGGTCGCCTCGAGCCTCCTTTTAGAGGCAAGAGGGGTCGCCACAGTGGCACCCAGGAGGTGGAAAGGTGTACAGCGCGCGAGCTTATCGCCCGGCGTTACGGGACAAAGCGCATTGATTGCGCTACATAGGTGTCCATTAGCTTTGTCGGGGACGGGAACGAGGCCCGTCCCGTCCGTAGCCGCTCCGCCTCGCTTCGACACGCGCCGAGCCCAGCGATGTATGCGGTGCCATGTAGGCAGGCAGGCTGCTGAGGTAGTGCGGTGGTGGAGCCTTCACGAAGATCTGCATGCCACCACGCAGGTGCTTGCTGAGTTGGCGTAGAGGCCGCCCGTCGCTATGCAGGTGCCTGCCCAGTTGGTTGAGCTAGCAGCGGCTTGGGGGACGGTGGTGGATTCTCGGCTGGTGCGGGCCTATTAGTGGCCCCGCTGATGCCCTCGGCATGGGCCTTGCCGGGGGCCCGTCAAGGGTCTTGCCGTGGTGTTGCATTCATCCCCGGCAAGGCGCTTGCCGGGGGTCTTGTGGATTCCCTCGGCTGGGATCCCGCCGAGGGTCGCCGTCTTCTGGTCCTCATCTGATCTCACATGTTTATGATCTTGACGAAGATCTGCATACCACGATGGGGGTGCCTCCCGAGCCCTGGTTCCAATGTAGCCGTTGACGGCGTCCGGAACCCCTGGGCTCAAGGGTGGCTCGCTCCGCTGGTGTTGAGCGAACTGCCCCGGCAAGGGTCTTCCCGGGGGGAACCTGCTTCGCCCCTCTGATCCTTGGGTTCTTGGTCTTGGCATTGTCTTGTTTGTCTTGGGCTTTGGCTTCTCTCCGGCTTCCCTCCTCTGCCCTGCTAAGTGTGGCCGTGGCGCATGGCTCTAACTGCCTGTGCACAAGTAAAGGGGTCAAAAGAAAATCCCCTACTTTTGTACACCAACAATCATACTCTATTCCACCCGTAGTGCTATAGTCATGGCTAGCACTCATGTATTGCGTGAGGGTTGAAAAAGCTTAAGCGTGTGACCTCGGGGTTGTGTATTATAAATACTTTGTGTTAAGAAGACAGAGCATGATAAGACTATATGATTTTGTAGGGATAACTTTCTTTAGCATTGATATTTTGAAAGACATGATTGTTTGTTGGGATGCCTGAGTATTAATGTGTTTATGTCAAATTATAGACTATTGCTTTGAATCACTTATTTCTTTATATTCAGGCCATGATTAGATATATGATCAAGTTTATGCTAGGTAGCATTCCACAACCAAAATTATATTTTTTATCATTTACCTACTTGAGGACGAGCAGGAATTAAGCTTGGGGATGCTGATACGTCTCCATCGTATCTATAATTTTTTATTGTTTCATGCCAATATTATACAACTTTCACATATTTTTGCTAAATTTTTAGATGATTTATTGGACTAACCTATTGATCCAGTGCCCAGTACCAGTTCCTGTTTGTTGCATGTTTTTTGTTTCGCAGAAAATCCATATCAAACGATGTCCAAACGCGATAAAAATTTATGGAGAATTATTTTGGAATACTTATGTTTTTTGGGAGGTGGAATCAACGCAAACGGGGGCCCATAGTGACCACAACCCACCAGGGCGCGCCGGGCACCCCCTGGCGCGCCCAGGTATCTTGTGCCATCCTCGAGAGTTGGTTGGGGCCCTTCTTCTTGCGCAAGAAATATAATTTATGGAAAAAGCCTGTAAAAATTTCAAGCGCCAATCGAGATTCTGGATCTCCGGGAATTTAAGAAACGGTGAAGGGCCAGATCTGGGGAACGCAAAACAGAAGAGAATATAGAGCGAGATCCAATGTCTGAGGGGCTCCTGTCCCTCCGGCGCCTTGGAGGCCATGGACCAGAGGGAGAACTCTCCTCCCCTCTATGGGGAGGCCAAGGAAGAAGAAGAAGGAGGGGGGCTCTCTCCCCCTCTCTCCCGGTGGCGCCAGAGTGCCGTCAGGGCAAGGATCATGACGACGATCTGCATGAACAATCTTGCTACCGTCAACACCAACTTTCTTCCCCTCTATGCAGCGGTGTAACACCTCTCCTCCCCGCTGTAATCTCTACTTAAACATGGTGCTCAACTCCATATATTATTTCCCAATGATGTTTGTCTATCCTATGGTGTTTGAGTATATCCGTTTTGTCATATGGGTTAATCGTGATCTTGGTTGGTATGATTGTATACTTTATTTATGGTGCTGTCCTACGGTGCCCTCCGTGTCGCACAAACATGAGGGAACCTCGCCGTAGAGTGTTGCAATATGTCCATGGTTCTCTTATGGTGGGTTAAGAGAGTGATAGAAGTTTAAACCCGAGTAAGTGGGTTATGGCGTATGGGAGTAAAGAGGACTTGATACTTAATGCTATGGTTGGGTTTCACGATCTTAATGATCTTTAGTAGTTGCGGATGCTTGCTACAGTTCCAATCATAAGTGCATATGATCCAAGTAGAGAAAGTATGTTAGCTCATGCCTCTCCCTCAGATAAAATTACAAGAATGATTACCTGTACTTGTTATCGATTGCCTGAGGACAAATGACTTTCTTGTTGACAAAGCTATCCACTTTCATTACCTTGCAATTTATTCGTAGTTTTATTCTAGTAAAGTACTCGTAGTTTTATTCTTGCAAAATAGTTTCATACTTGTTTTAGGTAAAGCAAACATAAAGTGTGCGTAGAGTTGTATCAGTGGTCGATAGAACTTGAGGGAATATTTGTTCTACTTTTAGCTCTTCGTTCGGTTTGATACTCTTATTTATCGAAGAAGGCTACAAACGATCCCCATACTTGTGGGTTATCAAGAGTCGACTATACCGCACCCCACTGTAATCCCCTACTTAAACATGGTGCTTTATGCCACATATTATGGTCCAATGATGTGTTTCCATCCTATGATGTTTTGAGTAGATTTCTTTTGTCTTTTGGGTTGATTGATGATCTAGATTGGTTTGAGTTGTATGTTTTATTTTTGGTGTTGTCCTATGGTGCCCTTTGTGCCGCGCACACGTGAGGGATTCCTGTTGTATGGTTTGCAATATGTTTATGATTCACTTATAGTGGGTTGCTAGAATGACAGAAGCTTAAAGCCGAGTAAGGGGGTTCTTTGCGAATGGGAGTAAAGAGGGCTCGATACTTTAATGCTATTGTTGGGTTTTACCTTAGTGATCATTAGTAGTTGCGGATGCTTGATAGAGTTCCAATCATAAATGCATATGATCCAAGTAGAAAAAGTATGTTAGCTTATGTGTCTCCCTCATATGAAATTGCAATAATGATTACCAATCTTGTTAACAATTGTCTAGCATAATTATGCACACCGATCCATCATTATCCACACTCGCTATTCATACTATATTGTAATATATTCTAACTTTATGTTAACAGCACCTATTTCTATATTTTAGCTCTCCGATATCATGCAAAGCTATCCTCTTTATACCCACAATGTAGTTTTATTTCTCGTTTCTAGATGGAAGCAAACGCTCGGTGTACGTAGAGTTGTATCGGTGGCAGATAGGACTTGAGAGAATATTGATCTTACCTTTAGCTCCTCGTGGGTTCGACGCTCCATGCTTATCACTTCCATCTTTGGAAATTGCTACGATGATTCCTTGCACTTGGGGATTATGAACTACTAGCATGCAGCGGTGATGGAGCTGAATGAGAAGGCACTTTCACTAACAAAGAAAAATGAAGATCATCCACCATCACCCAAGCCAAGCTGGACAGGCTATACAAGGGAGGATACCTGCCGCCGCTAGAGCGCGCCTTCGTGCATGCACCGCTCATCACCAAGGGCGACTCCGCTCGGGCCGAAATGGTGCCCAGGCCCAATGTAGTGGTCAATGAATGGGTATGTTCGCACCATCCCTCGTGCGTGGTCTCATCTTTCTCACCCACCTCATTATGGATCTCCGCTTATTTAGGAAATGGTGCTCAGCCTCACAGTAGTGAAAACAGAGAGGAGAACAAACAGAAAAAGAGAGGGGAGATCGAATCTCGGAGGGGCTCCTGCCCTCCAAGTGGTATGGGGGCCAATGACTAGAGGGGATTCCTCTTCCCATCTAGGGGAGAGGCTAAACAAGAAGAAGACCGAGGGGGTTGTTCGCACACGAACACGTCGCCGTGTACCTCCAATGCCGAGGGTGATGCACCACAGCTCAGACTCGTCTGGAAGCGCGGTATGCAAGCAATCCGACGGGTACTTTTGAGGACCCGAAACCTCACAAACCCGAGAGGACCCCATCTAGACGCACGGCGGCAATGGGCCTCCCTAGGTCGGTTCCCCCGCCCCTAGAGCCTCGAGATCGCTGCCCATCAGCACGATGAACAAGAGAGAAAGAACAAGGGGGAGACATAAAAGGAGGGTAAAAAGTAGATGTGTTTTGCGATTGTGTGTTGTTGTTTAATCGGCTGTCACCTCTCATCTATTTATGAGGAGGCTGGACTTCCTGTAAATTATAATGACTTCAAATCAGGTCCAAATCTTTCCAAAATTAACCGAACTCAGATAAAGGTAAGTCTGAGACAGCAGTTCGGTTTTTGAGTCTCGTAGGCCACAAATGACCTCAAATGAATATGACACCAAAAGATAATTTAATCGTTTTGACAAGTCAAAAAATTTTCATGTTGAACGTTTGTTGATTCGAGGCCTCTCTACGGCTGAATCTCCCACACAATCATCAGATCCATGGAGATGCAGGATTTTGGCTCCGCTTGACCGGACCAGTCCGGTCAGAATAAAAGGTTTTCGCAAGCCACACCGGACACGATGGTCTCAATTTACGGAAAGTCCGTTCGCAACAGGAGACTTTGTGCGTCCGGCCATCTCCATAGTTTCTGCAGCATTGAACTATTTTGACTGTATCTTTCTCATACAACCTTGGATTAGAGGATTTTTATACCAGACTTTCATGTTGAAACTTTTTCCATCCGTTGTCATCTTAATTGAGTTCTTGGCCATGCGAAAATCTGGTGTCAACACATGCCCCCTGTTTTTTTTCAAAGCTAGCGTGCCAAAAAATATTTGGTATCATGTTTGCTCTAAGGCCATGTCAACACTCCATCGGCCATCAATATGTGCTTAGGGCAATAATTTTGTATCGGCCATGTCTATGCTTTGGACGGTAATTATTTATTGGCCATTGCTTTTAAATCTTTGTTTACATTGTACCTTGAAGCCGATTACCACCAATCGGCTTTAAAGAGATGGGAATAAACCCGGTCCTTGTAGTACTAAGGAAATGAAACTCCGAGAGGTCAAGCCTTGTTATGCAAGTAACATTGGGATGATTCTAAATTTTCTAATTCACCGATACATTTGTCCAAAGCATACCAAGCCGAATTATCCGCGTGAATAATTTCTACTTCATCATCGATCCACTGTATTAAGAATTGATACATGGTAGATGTCACACATTGGTTAGCATGAACTCAACCGCGACCTAATATAATAGTATAGTTACCTTGGACCGCGGCGATGAAGAATGTGGTGGCCAAGGTTTTGCTCCCATAGTGAATTCCATGCACATCACACCTTTAGCCTCAGTCTTCTTTAACCACAAATCCATTAAGTACTATATTGGTCTTTATCAACGTATCATCAATGTAATCCCAATATCTTGAAGAATGCTTCATCGCCGTGCAAAGTGAGCATCGTCATACAGGTACTTGAACTATAAAAGAATGCTTCGAAAAGAAACATACCGACGGGCATGCAAAGTGAGAGCAGATCTAACCTCCCATGCACATGGTTTTAGCACGTGACAGTGCACATGCGCAGATGCTTTGACAGACCAGTACATGTTTTCCCGTGCAATGAACACCAAACCAAAGGCAAAGTGGTTGGTTGAATGGATCAGCTAGTTGTTAATTACAAGTCTGTCTCCGTACGGATCATCGCCGGCACTTATCTATGTACTGAGAAAAATGAAATAATTTACATGAGTGGATGATATCACTAGTAGAAAAGGGGGCAATGGGCCAGGCCGGGTCAGCCCATTAGTCCCGGTTCTGCCACGAACCGGGACCAATGGAGGTATTTGTCCCGGTTCGTGATCCCAGGGGGCCGGCCGGGGCCTCGTGGGCATTGGTCCCGGTTCGTCTGGCCCTTTTGGTCCCGGTTGGTGGCACGAACTGGGACCAATGGGCCTCTCTCCTGGCCCACCACTATTGGTCCCGGTTGGTGGCTTGAACCGGGACCAAAGGCTCCCCTTTAGTCCCTGTTCATGCCACCAACCGGGACCAATGAGGTGCCTATATATACCCCTTCGCTTGAGAGCAGAGCACACTGCTCTGTTTTTTCTGGCCGCCGAGGGGGAGAGGGCTTGGTGGTGCTCAAGCTCACCTCCTATGCACACAAGGTGTTCGATGGAATGCCCGAGCCACACTACTTAAGCTTTCTCCTCTCCAAGCTCGACCTCCAAGCTCCATTTTCCTCAATATTTGTCTAGGTTTAGCAGTCCGTCACATCCGTCCCCGTCTTCACCGCCGTCGATCACCCGCGCCGATCTCATCGCCGGCACCACCGTGGTGAGCCTCTTGTTCTTATCTTCTTTCTGAAAGGAAAAATGTTCTTACTTGTATGTTTAGATAGATACTTGTATTATTTTCTTACTTTTATTATTGCATCTTATATACTGCGATGGTTTTGGTATCCGCCCCCGTCGGCCCTCGTCCTGTCTATGATTCGGATGTGGTATATATATTATCTTTTCATAACTATTGGTTCATTTATTGTTTATGAAAATTATGCCACCAACGTGACATAGATTTTATTTATCTAGGAGGTTGTTGAACCGGAAATTCCAACCGACCCTATTGTCGAGAGGTTAAATTTAGTTGAAGAAGAAAACAATTTCTTGAAGGAAAAAATAAAAAAACTTGAGGAGGAGAAGATGATATTGGAGTTGCATGTTGCGGATGTCGTCGATGATCACAAGATCAAGATGGATACAATGCGCTTGAAGATTAGAAAGATTAGAAAATATGCCATTCATACCGAGGCTTGGTATCATTATGCCGTTGGATCAGTTGTTACCTTGGTTGCGGTTATGATCGCATTTGTTTTCGCATTGAAATGGTTTACATAGTTTCAATGTATGGTTTAATTAATTTAGATGCTCTGCAGAGCTTTATGTTGTTAGATGAGAACTATGTATGTACTTTGGTTTTTATGTGATGATGAACTTCTATTAATTTGATCACTTAATTATCTATTCATGATGTTCTCGTAATGATTTTGACACACTTAATTATATATAATGCACGCAGATGAACCGGCAATGGATGTACGGTGACAGACACAGCTCCGAGTACATTAAGGGCGTGCATGATTTTCTCGAAGTGGCTGAGGCAAACAAGCAGAATGGTTTTATGTGTTGTCCATGCCCTATATGTGGGAATACGAAGTCTTACTCTGACCGGAAAATCCTTCACACCCACCTACTTTACAAGGGTTTCATGCCACACTATAATGTTTGCACGAGTCACGGAGAAATAGGGGTTATGATGGAAGACGGCGAAGAGGAAGAGTACGATGACAACTATGTGCCCCCTGAATACGGTGATGCTACTGAACATCAAGAGGAACCAGACGATGTGCACGATGATGCTGCAACGGGCGAAGCTGCTGAAGATCAAGAGGAACCAGATGATGTGCATGATGATGCTGCAACGGGCGAAGCTGCTGAAGATCAAGAGGAACCAGAAGATGTGCCCGATGATGATGATCGCCGCCGGGTCATTGTCGATGCAAGGACGCAATGCGAAAGTCAAAAGGAGAAGCTGAAGTTCGATCGCATGTTAGAGGATCACAAAAAAGGGTTGTACCCCAATTGTGAAGATGGCAACACAAAGCTCGGTACCGTCTTTGGAATTGCTGTAGTGGAAGGCGAGAATGCTGTGCCTGATAAAGGATTTGAGAAGCTACTGAAAATATTGAAGAAGAAGCTTCCAAAGGATAACGAATTGCCGGACAGTACATACGCAGCAAAGAAGGTCGTATGCCCTCTAGGATTGGAGGTGCAGAAGATGCATGCATGCCCTAATGACTGCATCCTCTACCGCCGTGCATACAAGGATCTGAACGCATGCCCGGTATGCGGTGCATTGCGTATAAGATCGAACGAGATGACCTGGTGATGTTGACGGCGAGCCTCCGGGAAGAGGGTTCTGCGAAGGTGATGTGGTATGCTCCTATAATACCACGGTTGAAACGTCTGCTCGTAAAACGGAGAGCATGCCAAGTTGATGCGATGGCACAGTGAGGACCGTAAGAAATACGGGAAGTTGAGAGCACCCGCTGACGGGTCGCAATGGAGAAAAATCGAGAGAAAGTACTAGGATGAGTTTGCAAAGGACCCAAGGAACGTATGGTTTGCTTTAAACGCCGATGGCATTAATCCTTTCGGGGAGCAGAGCAGCAATCACAACACCTGGCCCGTGACTCTATGTATGAATAACCTTCCTCCTTGGATGTGCATGAAGCGGAAGTTCATTATGATGCCAGTTCTCATCCAAGGCCCTAAGCAACCTGGAAACGACATTGATGTGTACCTAAGGCCATTAGTTGAAGGACTTTTACAGCTGTGGAATGGAAACGGTGTGCGACGTGGGATGAGCACAAAAGGAGGAATTTGACCTAAAGGCGTTGCTGTTCGAGACCATCAACGATTGGCCCGCTCTCATAACCTTCGGGATAGACAAACAAGGGATACCACGCATGCACGCACTGTTTACTTGACAGCGATCGTATATACCGGGAAGCTGCATGAAGAATGTGTACCTGGGCCATCGTCGATTTCTTCCGACCAACCATCAATGTAGAAAGAAAGGCAAGCATTTCAAAGGCGAGGCAGATCACCGGAAGAAGCCCGCCATGCGTGCCGGTGATCACGTACTTGCTATGGTCAATGATTTACACGTAATCTTTGGAAAGGGTCCCGGCGGCCTAGCTGTTCCGAATGACGCTGAGAATCACGCACCCATGTGGAAGAAGAAATATATATTTTGGGACCTACCCTACTTGAAAGACCTAGAGGTCCGCTCTTCGATCGACGTGATGCACGTGAAGAAAAACCTTTGCGTGAACCTGCTAGGATTCTTGGGCATGTATGGGAGGACAAAAGATACACCTGAGGCACGGGAGGACCTGCAACGCTTGCACGAAAAAGAGGGCATGCCTTCGAAGCTGTATGAAGGTCCTGCCAGCTACGCTCTTACGAAAGAAGAGAAAGAAATCTTCTTTGAATGCCTTCTCAGTATGAAGGTCCCGACTGGCTTCTCGTCAAATATAAAGGGAATAATAAATATGCCAGAGAAAAAGTTCCAGAACCTATAGTCTCATGACTGCCGTGTGATTATGACGAATCGCTTCCGGTTGCATTGAGGGGCTTCTACCGAAAATGTCCGATTAGCCATTGTGAAGCTATGTGCATTCCTCAATGCAATATCTCGAAGGTGATCGATCCAGAAATCGTACCAACACTAAGGAGTGATGTGGCGCAATGTCTTATCAGTTTCGAGCTGGTGTTCCCACCATCCTTCTTCAATATCATGACGCACGTCCTAGTTCATCTAGTCGACGAGATTGTCATTCTGGGGCCCGTATTTCCACACAATATGTTCCCCTTTGAGAGGTTCATGGGAGTCCGAATGAAATATGTCTGTAACCGCGCTAGGCCAGAAGGAAGCATCTCCATGGGACATCAAACAGAGGATGTCATCGGGTTTTGTGTTGACTTCATTCCTGGCCTTAAGAAGATAGGTCTCCCTAAATTGCGGTATGAGGGGAGACTGACTGGAAAAAGGCACGCTTGGAAGGGACTCAATAATATGCAGGGACGGATATTCTTGGTCTCCAAAGACACACTACAGTTCTCTGAGAACTCTACCTTGGTGACCCGTATGTCGATGAACACAAGAACAGTCTGCGCTCCAAACACCGGAGCAAAGGCGACGATCGGATTACATGTGAACACATCAGGACTTTCAGCAGTTGGTTGGAAACACGTCTCAGAGGTGACAGCACTGTTTGTGATGAGCTGTACTTGTTGTCCAGGGGACCATCTTCGACTGTAATGATTTGGAAAGGATACGAGATGAATGGGAATCCATTTTACACGATTGACCAAGATCAAATGAGCACCAAGCAAAACAGCGGTGTCCGCTTTGATGCAGCAACCGAGAGGGGAAAGGACACATATTATGGTTACATATTGGACATATGGGAACTTGATTACGGAGTAGATTTTAAGGTCCCTTTGTTTAATTGCAAATGGGTCAATCTGTCAGGAGGCGGGGTACAGGTAGACCCACAGTACGGAATGACAACAGTGGATCTGAAAAATCTTGGGTACACTGACGAACCGTTCGTCCTAGCCAATGATGTGGCACGGGTTATCTATGTGAAGGACATGTCTACCAGACCGAGAAAAAGAAAAGATAAGGAAGCGAATACATCATACGATGAGCCAAAGCGCCACATATTTCTTTCAGGAAAAAGGTACATCCTGGGAGTGGAGGGCAAGACAGACATGTCTGAAGAGTATGAAAAGTTTCATGAAATTCCTCCCTTCAAAGTCAAGGCTGACCCAAGCATCCTGATAAACGATGAAGATTATGCATGGTTACGGCGCAATAAGCAAATGACACAAGCGAAGAAAAAGTGAAGACTTTCTCCCGCAACTACTATGATGATACCATGCCAACTTTGTAACAGACGAGTATGATACCATTGCCCGTTTTGTACATGCACATGCTATGCCAACTTTTTCAGAGTTCATTTGAAAACTATGAATTTAGGTCGAATTTTCTTTATAGGAGCATCTATGTTCATTAGTCCCTGGCCCATGCGGCTCGCCCCTGGCCCATGACCATTAGTCCCGGTTTGTGCCACAAACCGGGACTAAAGGGATGGTCCTCGTTGCGCTCACAGTTTAGTCCCACCTCGCGAACCGAAGGGCGCTCACACCGGTTTATAAGCCCGTCCCTCTCTGCCTTATTGAGCTCCTCTCCAAGTGAAAATAGATGCCCCTATACAGAATTTGACCTTTATTTATAGTGTATTTCTCTGAAATTCATAGAAATTGATTATGAATTTAGGTCGAATTTTCTCTATAGGTGCATCTATGTTCATTTTTTTAGTAAAGTTAATCACAAACTTGTGATTCACATAAATTTCAAAGAATTCAAATTTTAACTATTCAAATTTGAAAACTAATGGCACTAACAAAACAAAAACAAAATAAAGCAAAAAACCAAAAGAAAATAAATAATGCAGAAAACAAAACAAAAAAACTAGAATAAAAATAAGTATTTTGTTTTAAGTAGAAACAAAATAAAATAAATAAAGCAAAAAGAAAACAAAAAAAGTGTTTTCAAATTTGAAAACTAATGGCACAAACAGAAAGTTTATAATTTTTCTAAAACTAAAAGGAAAAAAGAATTAAAAAAGAAAGCAAAAAACAAGAAAAAATAAATAATGCGGAGAACAAAACAAAAAAACTGGAAGAAAATAAAAACAGCAACAATAAGTATTTTGTTGTAAGTAGAAACAAAATAAAATAAATAAAGCAACAAAGAAAACAAAAAAAGTGTTTCAAATTTGAAAACTAATGGCACTAACAGAAAGTTTATAATTTTTCTAAAACGAAAAGCAAAAAGAATTAAAAAATAAAGCAAAAAACAACAAAAAATAAATAATGCAGAAAACAAAACAAAAAAACTGGAAAAAAATAAAAATAGTGCCGCCTACTGGGCCCCCACGGCCTGAATACGACTAGAAACCCTACATGGGCCAGGATTCAGGCCCGCAGGAGGCCAAGTAGGCCCACAGGCACATAGTGACAGATTAGGCCCGAAAGCCTGCAGTTGAGAGGAGCTCGAGAGGTTGGGCGCAGCAGCGCTTATAAACCACTCTCGAGCCCTCTCAACTAGCGAGGTGGGACTAAACTTTTGGGCGCGGGGCAGCACAAGGCCTTTGGTCCCGGTTGGTGCCACCAACCAGGACTAAGCAAGATAGTACCGGTTCGTGGCACCAACCGGGACTAATGCACTTCGTCGCGGTTGGTGCCACCAACTGGGACCAAAGGTCTCTTTTCACTGCTGAAAAGAGACCTTTGGTCCCGGTTGGTGGCACCAACCGACTAAAGGCATTAGTCCCGTTGGTTCCATTTAACCGGGACCATCGCTCTTGCTATATAAGCAAGACTTAGCAGTTTCGCCAAAATTCATCTGTTTCTTCTCCGCCCGACGCTTCGCTTCGTCGCCATCGCCGCCGAAGCCCTGCCCCGACGCCGTCTGCTGGTCCACCTCGCCGCCGCCGCCGCCGAGCCATCGCTTCGACATCGCCGCCGCTGCCGCTTCGCCGCCCCGACACCATCGCTGCCGCGCCGCCTCGCCTTGACCCGTCACCGTCGCCAGGCGCCACCTGTTCCCGACCCCGTTGCCGCCAGTATATATATTAGTTAAGCCTGTCTTGGCTAGCTAATTGATGCATTCATTGTTTTGGTATGTACACATATTAATTAACTCTCGTCTTTGTTCTTTTTTCTAGCCCTCCGGATCGAGCACAACTTCGGTAAAGAGACGAGGCCCAAAGAAAAAGTTGAGCTCGGATGAAAAGTTTGAGATCATAGAAATCGCGCGCGACGGCCAACCGATTGAACCCATCCGGACAAAGAAGGCATTTGTTGCTCAGTGCGGGTTTCTGGTTAGGGACAAGATCCCGATTAGCATCCAGCAATGGTATAAGCCTAAGAACGAAGACCCTGAGGTGTCATATGTCAATGATATGCAGAAAAATGATCTTTGGACTGAGCTGAAGTCAAATTTCACCCTACCGCCAGAGGATGATCCGGAAAACCCAGTTGAGCAATTAATCAAGTCTTTTGCTCTTAGGAAGATGGCAGACCTATTCAGGAATTGGAAGAAAGACCTAAATAAGTTTGTCGATAAAAAAGAGACCCCTGAATTCAAGGGCAAATATGAGAAGATCAGAGATGACTGGCCCGCATTTGTGGCCCACAAGACATCAGAAAAGAGTAAAAAGATGTCGGCGACAAACAAGAAAAATGCTGCGAATAAGAAGCTTCACCATCGCACGGGGTCAGGTGGCTACCTCATAGCCCGGCATAAGTGGGCCAAGGCTGAGAATGATCTGCTTGATAAAGGGATCGAACCAGAGACAATGAACTGGCCAGACTGTTGCCGGACTTGGTTCTTCGGGGCTGGCGGAACCTTGGACCCTGTACCAGGGAAGTGCATTTGGACGAACGATCAATTGGACATACCAGTCAAGAGGCTTTAGCAATATATCGAAGCAGCGCAGCAAGGGATGTTCTTTCCAGACAAAGAGAACGACGAGCTCACAATGGCCCTCGGGAATCCTGAGCACCCTGGACGGACACGAGGCACGCCAGGCTCCGTTTCGTGGAAAGCTGGGTTTCCGGACGCATGCGGTTACAAATGCTAGGAGAGGAGGAAGAAAGTGCAGCAGACCAAACTGCAGGCGCTGCATGCAAGGATACAAGCGATAGAGGAACGAGAAACATGTCATAGCAAACGATCTGCCGAAGCTTCCCGCGAAGCTACCCCGCCATCTCAGCGGAGAAGCAGCGTGGCTTCCACCGACCTGCTTCAGCCGGAGCATGCCTTGACGGCTCCTGCTAGCTATCCCGTGGATGCTATCACGGAGGCTGAAAATTGCCACCTTATGGCTCAATGGATGAATTTGAAGGTCAAGGCGGCTGTTGGCTCTGTTTATCCTACTAAATCTGGCGCAACTTTTCACTGCCGGCCGATTCCAGAAGGATATGCTAGGGTGATGGTGGATGAAATAACAGAGGATTTGAGGACCTCCAGCTTGACCACCCTACCGGTGAAGGGGAGACTCGGCTGGGTTACGCTCAAGACTCCATGCCTATGGCGGAAGGATCTCATCAACCTTCCGAACTGGACGCCTCTGCCTCCTCCTCCTCCTCCGGCGAGTCAGGGCACTCCGCCTCCTGCACCGCCTCCTCCTCCGGCGAGTGACGATCAGGGCACACGGCCGGCTCCTTCTCCGGCGCGTGGCGGCACTCCGCCTCCTTCTCCGCCATTTGGCCGCCTGAGCAGCCAGCCTCATCCTTCTCCGCCTCGTCAGCAAGGGCGGAAGAGACCTGCCGCCGCTCCGGCTGCTCCGGCGCGTCGTAGTCCTTCTCCTCCACCTCGTAAGCAAGGAAAAAAGACATCCGCTCCGTCTCTCTGTCGGCGTCTAGCAGTACAGCCAAAGGCGGCAGGACGTACAGATTCGGTCCTTCTCTGAAGACTCCAGAGAAGTTACCATACGAGATGACCCCGGAGGAGAACGCGAAGATCGCGCGAACCGAAGTGAAGGAATGGTTTCAAGGGTTGAAAGCACAGAGACATCCACCTCTGGAGGAGAAGGTTGATCCAGTGAAAGCGAAGCGCACTCTGGCTGCCCTGAAAAAACCACCCAAGTCTCCGCCGAAAGGCAACTATGAGCGCATTATTGGAAAGGTATTTGCCGAAGCGGAGAGGTCGGGAAGTACTGTCAGTGATCAAAGGATGAAAGAACGACGAGCTGGGAAACAAATTGCCCAGCTCGGCGAACAAGCGAAGCAATCGTGCCCCCTAGTCAAGGTGCCTGCTAGTGACATCCTCGATCCGAGGATGGTGTCGGGTTATAGCAATCCTGGAGATTACCTGCCCGACGATGTACATTATGATTTCTTGGAGGTACAGATACAAAGATACGAGTACGGGAAACCTCTCGTCAAAGATGAAAGATCTCTATCAACGATGATGCAAAGATTGCATGATTGGTACATGAAAACCTGCAGAGAGTCTGAGGGGGGGAGTACTTTGTATGTGAGAGTTAAAAAGGAGCATGACCTCGTCGGAATTGAACTGTTGCCTATTCCATTTGAGGAGTTCTATCAGTTTTTCAATCAATTGGCCCTCGATAAATCAACGGTCACCTGCTACTGTCTGTAAGTAGTACTACTTCTGTCATTAAGTCTCTCTATATAACTCAGCTCTTTCATTGCATGTATTTATAATTATCCTCTCTATATTATGCAGATTGAAGATCGCCGAATTGAAGAAAAGACAAGTGGGTGATATTGGGTTCATTAACACATCTCATAGATGCAAATGAGGTTAAATATCATGCCGAAAATACCGAGGCCAACTTGCTACAATCGTTGTTAATAAATGAACACAAAGATATAATACTCTTTCCTTACAACTTCAAGTGAGTGTTACTGTCTTGTGGCATATTCGGTTTCCTTATTAGTCCAGGTTATAGTAATGTAATATTGATGAGTTATGCATGCATGCGCAGCTACCACTATATTCTCCTAGAGATTAAGCTTGAGGAGGGAGTAGTAACTGTCTTAGACTCCAAACAAAAAAATCCGGAGGAGTATGCAGACATGACTGAAATGCTCGAGAAGTAAGTTAAATCAATCATTATCCACCATATCAGCAACTTTGTTCATTTCTAATATGAAGTAATTGTTTTCTTTGTATGGCAGGGTTTGGAGAAAATTCACCAAAAAAGCTCCGGGACTGCCGAAGAAGCTGCAATTTAGACACCCAAAAGTAAGTACTATAATAGCATATTCCACGCATCTCCTAGTGATTCAAGCGCTAGTTTCATCAATACCATTTAGCATGCTTGCTAATTATCAATTTGATTGACCTCCATTTCTTGTAAAGTGGTTGTGGCAGGAACAAGGGAATGATTTATGTGGATACTACATTTGCGAGTTCATCCGCCACACGACCTGTGAGCGGGGCTACTCTGACAAACAATATGAAGTGCGTAAATAACGATATTCACAATTTTATTTTATTATCATCATTTGTGTTGAGTTTCATTCATTCATATATATATATGTATTGACCGCCTTCTTAAAGTTAGATGTTTCGGATGCGGGATGAACTCCTAGCACCAGATCGCATGCGAGCAATTCAAGAGGAATTAGCGGCATTCTTTCTTGACCACGTGATCGCTGAAGACGGGGAATACTATATGGACCACGCGTCCGTATGTTAGGAGCACTACTAGAAAAAGGGCTATAGATGGGATGGACACTAATGGCGCACTGTACATGTGGTGCGCCATTAGTAAATACTAATGGCGCACCATGTGTTGGTGCGCCATTTGTATGCAAATACTAATGGCGCACCACATCCCACGGTGCGCCATTAGTAATTTTTTTTAATTTTTTCAAAACTACTAATGGCGCACTGTGGGAGTGGTGCGCCATTACTAGTTGACATAGTCATGGCGCAGCACACCCACCGAGCGCCATTAGTAGTTTTGAAAAAAAAAAATAACAAAAAATGGCGCACCACACCCACCGAGCACCGTGGGAGTGGTGCGCCATTACTAGTTGACATAGTAATGGCGCACCACACCCACTAAGTTTTTTTCAAAAAAAATTCAATTTTTTTTCTTTTTTTCTTTTCAAAACTAGTAATGGCGCACCGTGGGTGTGGTGCGCCATTACTAGTTTAACTAGCAATGGCGCACCACCCCACGGTGCGCCATTACAAACTTGGCCCAAAAGTTCACGAATGCACCCCCCCTTGGACCGCCTTTTCGGTTTTAAAATAAACAAAGGAAAATGATAAAAATGTCAAAAAAATAAAAGAAAATAAGTTTCCCATGTGATATGTGGTCTAGTTGTTGGGAAAATTTACAAATATGAATTTCTACTTTATTTGCAAAATCTCTCTGGAAATTTGTAAAATGGCCATAACTTTTGCATACGAACTCGGATTAAAAAGTTTTTTATATGAAAAATCATCTACTCAAAAAGTTACATCCAATTTAACCGGGGGTACCTCGTTAAATATTTTCAAAATCCCAAAAAACCTAACAGAAAAAAAGTTACGGGGCTTTCAAGATCTAGAGGCAAAAAAATTCAAACTTACTAGTGGCGCACCATGGATGTGGTGCGCCACTAGTAATAGAAAAAAAATTGGTTTTGAATTTTTTTGCATTGTTTTTCAAAAAGATGATACGTAATATGACCGGGAAGTTTGAAATATTTTTCAAAATTTCATCATAGTCATGAACATGAACAAAGTTCTAGACATCAACAAGGTATAATAGGATTGATATGCTAGATATATCAACAAGTCCTGTGAAGTGAGCTGTTGCTGGGCTTGGATAGAACTCTGAAGTTAAGCGTTCTTGGATGGGTGACCTTTTGGGAAGTTTGACCATGGAGTGCGATTTGACCTGAGTTTAAGCATATTGACCCGAGATTAAGCCATAGTGACCTAAGATTAAGAAAAAACCGAAAAAAAAATGGAATTAAAAAAAATACTGAAAAAAAATTTGAAAAAAAATGTTACTAATGGGGCACTTCTATGTGGTGCGCCATTAGTATACCAGATACTAATGGCGCACCGTGGGCTATACTAATGGCGCACCAGTGGTGCACCATTAGTATACCAGATACTAATGGCGCACCACTGGTGCGCCATTAGTAAAAAATACTAGTGGCGTGATACTAATGGCGCACCAATAGTGCGCCATTAGTAGGCAAAACTGGTGCAACATTAGTAGGCCTTTTCCTAATAGTGGAGATTATATTTGTAAAAGATAATTATTGTATATATGTAGCCGGTAGTGTCGGATAGATATATGAGAACTTGTTGTTCGACCAATCTCTCGGAGAAGGAGAGGTGGTCGATATCACTTCTCTCTGTATGCATATATGTTCATGACAATCTTCTGTTTCCTTCGTAGCGTGTCTAGCTAGTCCTCTATATACGTATGTATAGTACATAGCGTCGACCAAGCACGGACAAAAGAGAGGATACTTCTCTCTATTAATTAGCTAGCTAACACAATATATGAAACACCTAAATTAAACCCCCAAAACCCCCAACCCCCTCCCCCCCTTTCAAAAAAAAATAAAAACCCAAGCAACAGAAATGCTGACGCGTGGATGCCTATTAGTCCCGGTTAATGCCACCAACCGGGACCAAAGGCCCTCCTGCCTGGGCTCGGCGCACAGGCCACGTGGAGGCCTATCTGTCCCGGTTCTGGACTGAGCCGGGACTAAAGGGCCAGGGCATTAGTACCGACCCTTTAGTCCCGGTTCAGGAACCGGGACTAAAGGCCCTTGCCAACAGGAACAATAGGCCCTTATTCTACCAGTGTATGCTGCCGTACAGCTAGCAGTGGACAATTTTCTCCTGGATCGATCGCCCTTGTAGCTAGATCTAGTATATTATAGGTTAATCAGTAGCAGATATGTCCTCCGCAACCATAGTCCGAAGTTGTTGATCGAGGATCCAAAGCAGGGAAAAAGGGTCGGTCCATACCTAACTTTGCCTAGCCTTTCTCAGGAAATTGAACCAAGAAAGTGTAGGCTTCCTACAATATTCCAGGATCACATGCACCATCTATGGCCCTTGGGCCGTGCATGATGCGACGTGTCATTTCACGATTCGCTGGGATGACGAGACTAGAGGCAGAGTGGGGTACAAGTACAACTCCTACTAGCAGGATACCAGTGCTTCTTTCCAAACGAAACTCAGGTGACCAACTCCTCATATCTCCACTAGTAAATATCCACGGTTAGCCGGCCGGCGTGGTTTCTCTCTCTGCTTAGTTAACCATCTGAATCTCCGGTGGTACGTCATGATCCGGGGAAAGACGGTGATCGAGAAGATCGAAAACACCACAAGCCGGCAGGTGACCTTCCCCAAGAGGAAGGGAGGGCTGTTCAAGAAAGCCAGGGAGCTGGGCGTCCTCTGCGAGGCGCAGGTAGGGGTGCTCCTCTTCTCCAACACGGGACGCCTCTACGACTACTCCAACTCCCACTCCGGGTACGCTACTGTTTATAGATCTATCTATCTTTCTATATATCTATCTGTCTATCTATACTTTCAGGACTTTGCGAGCTAATCAGATAATATGTATGGCTGTTTTAGTTCATATGTTATATTGATCTATATATTGCGTCTGAGTTAATTTAGAACCTTTGCTACTGACGAGTGTATGACCTATATGGGGCTGGATGTGTCTTCCTAAAATACAAGATCCAAATACCCACTGTATTTTTCTCCTTTTTCTGTTTATGCTTGGTAATTTGAGCCCAAAATCTTGAACTGGCGAGGCAAATTTGGCTAAAGAGCATGGACAGGCCAGATAGACTGATTTTGCAAACTCATCTCAAGCGACAGTGCAACAGTAATCCATATTAATTTATGTCTTCATCAGCGAATGTTTCGAGCCAAATTTAATCCATTACTTCATTCCACCCAAGAACGTTGGTTTTCAAGGAGAGAATATGAAAATAGAAGACTTAATGCTTTTTTGTATCTTTAATTCTGACCAGTATTTTTCTCAATCTCAACTTTGTTGCTACCTTACTGCTCCTAATTAGTTTTTTGGCGATATTTTACTTTCCTAAATAGAGCATAGCGAAGTCCACTCGTCTCCTTTCTCTATATTGACGATCGAGAGATGTCACCATAGTAAAAGGATGAGCTGGAGTTTCGCTTGCCTCACTTGTATGAGATATGAGCAGGTCTGGTGGTATTTCTTGATATGTGTAACCTCTGTTAAGCTTGTGGTTTCACAGTGTTATTTCGCGATGCATTCAGAAGTTCTCATTCATTTAGGAACCAAGACATCACATATTGAAGAAAAAATTGTATTTTACGCACTTCAGCTTTACAGTGTGCATGCGCCCCTACAGAAATAACTAACGACATCATGTTATCTTCCTTTGAAGTATATTTTAAACCAGACATAAAAAATAAACAACACATAATGATATTTTCTATTTCCCGCTCCAACTCTATTTATCTACATACTATTCAAATGAGTCACATTATTTTCTCTGTCCAAATTATTTCCACTACTAACTTTGTGAAATACATCTGCGGTTATTTTATGCTCTCTCAAATTCTTAACCTCCAACCTTTCCTCCATTTTATCGCAAAATAATATTGACAAGTGCTTTTTTTACGAGAGATTTAACAGGTACTTATGACTAGATTTTTATGTAGGGATCGTTAGACAAATAAACTCAAGACGCTAATTCACACATGTTTCCTTTTCTATTGGATGTTTCCAACTTTTAACACCCTCTTGTATGGTTCCGTCAAAACAAAAACACCTTCATGTATGTACTCTGTTCATTAGTGTTGAAATGTAAGATACGACTATATAAATATGTTTAATAATATTTTGGTTGATAATACGAAAACAACGAATTGTGTGAAATATATACCAAAATGTTACCCTTTGATTTTAGGAAAATAATAAATGCACATACTATGCCAACCATTTCATTCAGAACTGCGTCCCATATACATTGTATAACGATGGAGACTATGGCCGTAGAATCATGTCAGCATGCACTGGCACACGTGTACCTCTCTTCAACAAAAAACTTCACATAGTGTGCATAATTATATCTAAATCGTTTGTAAGATAAGAGATTTAGTTTTTCTTTAATATTATAATATGTAATCTCTTGTTTACAGTATGAAAACACTAATTGAAACATACCAGCAGGTTAAGGAGGGTTAACAATTCATGAGTGCAAGCGCAGAAGCTAAGGTATGACTTTTGATCAGTATTTCTCAATAAGATAGCTAGTCATGCGGTTTATGTCTACTTCATTGCTCATTGAGTCTGTCCTTCATACATTTCTACTATCCCACCTTCATGCCATGCGAACACCATGCATGGCATACCTATCCAATTATGGCAACCTAACTTTAGAAATATACCTTCTCTTATGGCAACAAAGATGGAGATTAACATCAAGTATCAAGCCGGAATGGACCCTCGACCACCTTATTCTTGATGGGTTCCCTTAATTTGAATATGCATTGCCGACACATTGTCCTGGGAGCCGGCAGTAACGCGCTGCTGCCAAAGGTTGCTAGACTAATTTCGGTCTATTATGTTATAAGTTTGTTTCATAATAACCAATAAGTAAGATTTTTGTATTGTTTTAATTCGTTCATATAATGCGTAGTATTATTTTTTACCACAAAATGCACTATTAGCCAATGAATTTACAATACCGTTAGAAATCAAACTTAATGAATTGCAAATCTGAATTAACAAGGAAAAACAAATATTGATTTTCAGACAAGAACATTTTAGATGTTAGGGCACATTGTAGTTAAGGGCGGCACTGCTCTTGTTGCTAAAGGATTATCTTCTAAGCCAAGCGCTGGTCGGGGTGGGGCTGGGGTGGGCAGCTACCTATATGGACCCGGTCAGTGAGAAAAGTAACGGTATAGGCTTTGAGGTGAAAGTGGAATGTAAAAAAAATTATACATAAAACAAATAACATCTCATGTGTACGCCCTGATTGCTATGTTGGGTTAGCTTTATTTAGTGTTTTTTACTTCTAAGTGTCTTATATTTTCATTGTAGTGAGACAGGAAGCTGGTATGACAAAAAAATGGATAAATTTTCCCTATTCTAAAATTTAAGGACATAAAATTACCAACATCTTACATAAAGGATAATGATATATTAATGATATCTGACACACCCACTTGATCAATTAGTGATACATATATGCACATTATAAACATTGGTTCATGTCGCTTTTGCAATTCTACTGAATAGTTATTTCATTATTTCACCTATAAATTTACAAAACCCACGACAATATAGTTTGTCTCCGTTCGGTTGTTTTATTTTAAATTCTAGAGATTAAATACATTATTCAAGGACATTGACTATTGTTATATGTATGTGACTGTACGCTTATAGTTTTGGCAAGCAGAGGGAGAACGTCTGAGGCAGCAACTACATAACTTGCAAGAAAATCATATGTATGCCAAACAAATTTATATGAGTGATGTACTAAAAGTAATTAAGAATGAAATGTCTACTGATTTTGCTTGTGCAATAATTTGGAATAGCATAAACTCGAATCCTTAATAGATGTAATATTCATATCCATAAAACAATGGTAACACATTTGCACTAAATTGCTAAACAGCTTCAGGCAGTTGTTGGGACAATATTTATCTGGCTTAGGACTGGAAGGCTTGAGTGGTTTAGAGAAGCAACTGGAAACAAGCCTGCATAACATTCGACTAGCAAAGGTAATGCTTAAAGTTCCCATGATTGTGCATATACGTAGTGCTAATCATATTGTTCCTTCGAGGACCAGCTTATGATTGATGAACTTGAAGAGCTCAGCAAGAAGGTTAATTTGTGATTTCACCATTACAACACTACTACCACCATATCACAGAGGGTGGCCCATTTTATTTCTAATTAGCCCAACCTTATTTGTCTTTGCCTATTAAATTGTTAAGACAAATTAAACACATAAGCTAACACAGAGAGCAACCTCCCTATTCAATGCATGGAACAGTGTTTGACTACCAGCAGAGTGATGCACAAATAAGAGGCCTGCAGTTTCTACTAAAAGCTAAAAGGTTTGTCAAATGATCGACCGGAGGATTGATGTGCCAATTCTGTTCTCAATCAAATGCTAGTTGTTATTTCCAGGACGTCTACCCATGAATTGTACATATAAAATTTGATTGTGATATTTGCAACTTGCTCCAGGTAATTTTATTTTTCTTGTTCTCAAAATATGATAGTCCTTGTGGCTAGCAAAGGAACAAGAACATGATTATTGAATCCTCAGACTATAAACATGCATTCATATCCATGAATAGTTCCCGCAAAAAAAAATCCATGAATACCAGTGGGTTGTACTTGTTATTTTTAACGAACCAGCACACTTTGTTTGGGTCTACAATGTGCAAACCGGTTTAGGTTTGCTTGAATACATTTTTCTTCAGAAAATTCCTAATATCACCGCCAACAATTATTATATGACCAAACGTACGAACACAGACCAATAAAAAGTTGTTCGTCAACAAAAGTTCAATTGTTAGGTTTGATTGGCTTGCAAAACCTTCCATGATATTGAGATCATCATTATCATTGGAAAGAACTACAGAAAATCACGACAAGGTCATGTCTTCATTTTTTCATGATTGCCATGGACGAAGGTTCACGCACCAGTTTTAGAGATTTAGAGGACTACACATCGCAAACAGGTGAAAAGGCTCATCGCACACAAAGGATCGTTCACTCATGTTGCTCCCACTACACACGTTGTTTATCTAAGGTCCATGTGTAATGTGCATGTCGACCTCAATCACACGGTTTGTCCAGCCGACCATTTGTATGGATGGACAAAAGTCATGATTGTTGGCCCAGTCCCAACATAGACTACTTCCGATGATAGCGACACGACGATGACAACGACGATGAACGAGAGAGGCTGATTCTGGTCAATCCACCCATGCAATGCAAAGCTAGCTTCCTCTGGCTATTTTGCTCCTATTGATCTACCCGTGGATATTGCAACGCCAAAGGAAAACGCACGTACGCAGCGGCCGGACGGCCGGAACACAACGCAAGCACGCACACGAAACCTATGGCATTGCTGATTGCCACAGGGGCGTGACGATCCTGTTGAATACTATATTGCACATACATTCTCGTATACAAGGCAAGCATCAAACCTATGTTGGTGCCGTGGACTTCTCCCTCACTAGCACTAGCTTGCTCTCCCTTGCTGCTGCGCTCGAACGACACGAGGAAGAAGAAGAAGGATCAGAGGAGACAGTGGACACAGGGGTTTTGCCGGCACACGAACGCCTTTTGCTTTCCTTGAGCACGAACTCGACCGTGTCGACAAGTTACAGGGAGGATCCAGGGCTTTATACCCGCGAGCACCGGCCTGCCAGGCCACGCCTCGCACCTACGCGCACACCCACTCCCCACGTCCCGCGCACTCTGGCCGCGCCCGCGCATCACGCCCGAACGCGATCGCCACGGCCACCCCGCGCGCCCGACGCGGTCTCCTCCCCGCGTTACTCGCCTACACGCAACGACCCGAGCGCTCACACGCAACGGACACACACGCACACACACCTGGTCACGCACGCACGCGACCCAGGCCGCCCTGGCTCGAGCCCGACGCGGCCACTGCATGCACACACGCGCACGCCACGCTCCGGGCTCGCCACGGCTTATTGCCCAACACTCCCCCCTAAGCCGTGGCTTAGAGGAGACCGTTGTCTTCCGTTTCTGCTTCGGTGCTCCCTCCTGGGCTGTACGCGAGGTGGAAAAACACATCGACGACCAGGATGAACCAAAAACGGTTCATAACGAGGGGCACGATCGTCTTTGTTGCCCCCGCGTATAGCCGTCAAGGAGCCCTGGGAGGCCCGTACGGGCCCGGTTAGATCGTGTGCCCGGCCGTATGATCGTATTCGTATACGGCGGCGTTTCGTGCACGCCTGCAGCCGCCCGCGCGTGAGGCAGCACGTGTCACGAGTAGTTGCCAAAACTGTCACATCATATAAATGTGGACGGCAACCACCTCTGGCCGCATCGCCCACCATTTCCCCCTGCCGCATCATCTCCCTCTCTCCACTCCCCACACCCCACGAGCCCCACTCCCTCTCCTCTCCAACCTCCTCGTCTCCCTCACCGCATCCTCTCCATCGCCATGGCGGACGCAGGAGGCGAGCGCCCGGATTGGGGCGCAGATCTGGTGGAGCAGGCGCGGCAGGTCGCTGCGGGCACCTTTGTGAGGGGACGTGCCGGCGTCCAGCGCGGTGCTCCCTCCGCTGCAGATCTGGAGAAGGCGGGGGCGGGATGCAGCGGCGCAGTCCAGCCAGATGCGCCCGCTCTGGCGATCTCCGGTGAGGCGCTGAAGGTGGAGGCGGGCTCTGGCGAGGCGCAGAAGTTGGAGGTGTGCTCCGGCAAGGCGCACGAGGTGGAGAAGGTGGATAAGGTGGAGGCCGGCTCTGGCGAGGAGCAGGCGGAGCAGAAGGTATGTTCTTATCAATTTAATGTGGTAGTTTTTAGATTGTAGGGTTTGTGGCCAGAAGGTTCTTTGGTTAGATTTGTTGGATGTGGGGTTTTCTCTACATTAGGGTTTTTGTGTATTTGATTCGTGCAAGAATGGTGGACCTCATATGATTATTAGATTAGGTTAGAAGTAGCCGGATTGAGGGATAGGGTTTTTTCAGATGCTTATTAGATTAGTATTGGAATTTGTGCGATTCTTTACGTGTTTGGCTTGAGGATTAGACGATGGATTAGTCAAATATATACTTCTCTATTGGTTTGGGTTGCTGCTTTAGTTCTTTGGCTTGATGATTAATTAAATGGATTCTTAGTTCTAGGGATTATGCCTGTCATAGTTGCAATTCTTTGATACTTGATTGATGCATGTTGTCATAGTTGCAGTTCTTTGATGCTTGATTGATGCCTGTCAGGCAGAGGCTATGAGATGGGTTGTGCATGGCCTTGTGTTTTTGGAAATTGTCTACCTGAGGTGATTAGATGGTGCATTAGTTTGGTTGTAAATATAGTGAAGGATGTGTTCATGTAATGGGTGTTGTCATGTTAATCAAAAAGAGCTTCTCAATGGCTGGATTTGTTTGTGTTGGATTGGGGCATCTGAAGGAGAGGGGAAGGGGCAGTCTATGCTTATTTAGTTTGGGTTAGCAGTGGAATTTTGCCATTGCTTCAGAGATATTTACAGCATTGAACATCCTCTCCAATGCCGTTGATTCAGAGATAAAAGCATCTTGGGGTTTTTTCAGATGCTTATTAGATTAGTCCTGGAATTTTTGCTTGTTAGATTATAATTAGTATGAGGTTGAATACCTCATTTAAGGGGAATTTAAGGTCAGATAGACCATATATGATTATTAGATCTGTAGTTCAATGCTGCAGACATATATGATTATTTGATTTGATCTGTGATTCAATGATATTGGACGGAAACATATTTGATTTGGAATGCATTAATTATGATGTGGCAATGAATTGATTTAGATGATACAAGATTCATCTATAGTATAATTGGTTATTGTTTGGGTAAGTAATGAAATTTTAGTAGTTTGTTGAAGATGTATGCATTTATAGTTGAAGTTGTACCTAATTAACTACTGCATTATGTTAATATGTGTAGGAGCTTTGCTGTATTATCCCAAAAAATGCTTAGGTACATCTGAATTATTCTTTTGTGTAGGTTTCCTGTAATTAGAAAGTTTTCCAGAATATGTATTTATATTAGCTATGTTGTCCAATATAGATGGAGCTTTCCATCATTATGCAAAAACAAATTGTTTAGGTAGCTTTTATTGTTTATCTGTAGGTTTCATATTAAAATATTTTGCATTGGAAAATATATTGACAATATTGGTCACTTGCAACATACCAATGTGGTTCACATTCACAATTTTGTTTGTAATGACATTATTTGAAATACAATTCAATTCCATGTAAATGATTTGCTTGGTTGACAATATAGCAGAAGGAGGATCTTGTTGGCAACAAGAGGAAGTATGAATCATCTGAGACTACCCATATGACAGTGATGAAGATGAGCCGTACGAGGTAAAGCCTAGTTGAAATGTTATTTTTGCATTCAGTTAGTGTTAGATGTTTATAGTATTTGAATGCATAATGTATTAATGTCTGTCATTAATGTGTGCAGTATGAATCTGGAGATGATGTGGTCGAGGGGAACGTCGAGTCCTTTGGAGAGAAGGAGGTGCTGAAGATCAGGGCCCAAGGACCTGCTAAGTACTACAACTGGATGACGGAGAAGTATCGCTGCCCCTACTACAGCAAGCCCAAACCCAGGTCTGGGTTACAGGACCATCTGATGGAACATTATCGGGCTACATCGATCACTGGTGATGACTACAAGATCAGGGCTCAGCACTCTGCCCTCCTGAAGGTCCTGAGAAACCCTAACATCTAGTCCTACATCATGCTGATCATCAGAAGCTGGAAGCCCTACTCATCATCAGTAGATTTGATGATGTTTTACTTTTGGAAAGCTGCATCTGGGTCTGAACTACTAATATAATGTAATGTATTGTGTGTCTGAACTGGATTTGTTGTGAACTGGCTGGTACCTGTGGGGGTAACGCAGAATGCTATCTATATTTGTGTGGCCTTAACTTTATTGGTGGTGTATGCTTCCTTCATGTTTAGTTGTTGTTTCGATAGTGGAATGATCACAAATGGCGCTTCAGTGTAGCTTCAGACATGCTGCAACACTTGTCTATGTTGTAGGCAAGTGCAAAATGCTGTGCCCATGTGCCAATCATACCAAATATTCAATCTGGCAATGTTCCAAATTGGCTGTCATGAATTATAGTACATGGGGTTCAGTAAAGTTACTGATAATTGTTCATCCTCACACATTCCATCAATGCATAATTTGAATAAGCAAAACGATCAAATGTTCCATCATTTGAACATATGTTGCAATAACAGAGCAAATATTCCATCATCAAAGTGTGAAGGAATTAAAATGTAAATTTAGAAGAGTAATGTAATACTTGTTAAAAATAGTGTGTGCAAAAACAAAGGAATTTGAAATAAGATTATTTTACAATGCCCCCTTGAGGTATAGACCGATGTTTTGAGCAGCCATTCTAGAGGGCAGTATAAATTCAAAAAAAAAATACAAAACCTTGAAAACCTAGCTATGTTTGTGCAATAGGTCATGTGTGCCAAAATAGAGGTGATTTGGAGATGGTCGAAAAAATCACCGCATTCCGGAGGGGCCATTTGGTCTAACTTAAGCCAGTTTTTGAACATAGGTGATTTTTTCCACCACCTCCAAATCACCCAAATTTTCTTTTAAATGGTGGCCCACATGTGCCAAAGAGGTCATGTGTGCAAAATTTGGGGTCATCTTATGCATGCCCCCACATGCACCATGTACAAGCCGGACCATTCGGGTCTGCTGAGAATTTGTACACCACGGCCTCATTTTTGTAGAAATCCCATTAATACCCATGTGTGCAAATGAGCATGTGTAAAATTTACTAGGTGTTTTGAAGGCAGAAACATTAACTTGGCATATATGCAAAAAAAATGTGCATTGAATGCAAGTGAGCATGTGTATAATTTAGTGTGTGATTTGACGAACAGGAGAATATGCCAAAAACACATGGCAATATGCCAAAAATACTAGGTGTTTTGAACGTAGAAACATTAACTTGGCATATATGCAATAAAAATGTGCATTGAATGCAAGTGAGCATGTGTATAATTTAGTGTGTGATTTGAAGAATAGGAGAATATGCCAAAAACACATGGCAATATGCGAAAAAAAGTGCCCACCTACCAGAGCAGGATAATTCATAACACCACGGCCTGCATATGACTAGGAACCCAGCCGTTCATGGGCAAGGATGCAGGCCCGTGGTGCAGAATATCAGTGCTGCTAGTAGGCCCCACGGGGCAGAGGGGGACGAGAGTTAGGCAATGTACTGCCTGCATATGGTAGAAGCTTGTGAGGGGAGTCGTAGCCTGGTATATAAACTGGTGCAGCGCTCTCTCGCTTGGCGAGGTGGGACTAAACTCCCACCACCCCACGGCTGTGCGCTACGATGTGCCCTGCGCGGCTCTGCCTTGGGCCCAATTCAGGTGGGCTGGCCCAGGGCAGCCTTACCCGCGGCGCGCTGACCTGTGTTTTATAAATTACTTTGTTTTTATAATTCTTAACTCCAAAATTTATTTTCTTGTTTATATTTCTAATATTTAAAATCAAATCTATTTTTCCTATATTATTTCTAACAGTGTTTACTAAAATAAAAAAAGTGAGCCAAATTTTGTTGCGTTTTATTTCATTTGTTCGTTCTCTTTTTTATATTGATAATATTTACTGAAATATAAACAAAAATGGTGTGTTTTATTTCACTTCTTTATTCTAATATTTTTTCTCTTCTTTATATTTGACATATCTTCAAAATGTAAGATAATATGTTGTCTTTTATTTCACTTCTGCATTCTAATAGATCTTATCTTTTTTATATTTGAATTATTTTTTAAATGTAAGATAATATGTTGTCTTTTATCGCATTTATTCATTCAAATTTTTCTTCTGTTTTCTATATTCTCCTATTTTCTTTGTTCTGACGGTTATAAATTTAAATAATGTATGATATAACGTTGTCTTTTATTTCACTTTTCATGGTTGTCTTTCCTAATTATAAATTTTCTTTTCTGTTTCATACTTGAAATATTATTAAATGAAATCTAGTTGGGTCAATCGCATGTGTGCCTCCACTTGCAGCATGTACTAGAAGCAGGTTTTCCTTCTCGGTCTCACGATTGGATACCAAACTTTATGCACACCCTACGATGAGCATAGCAAGCATGCATGTAAACTATCGTTCATTTCGGACACTCGATGTAATTTGTAGGTGTTTTGCATCGAGAAACACTAACTTGGCATATATGCAAAGAGAAAATGTGTATTCAATGCAAGTGAGCATGTGTATAATTTAGTATGTGATTTGAAGATCAAAACACGTGGCAATATGCGAAAAAAAGTGCACACCTACCAGAGCAGGATCATTCATACACCACGGCCTGCATACGACTAGGAACCCAGCCGTTCATGGGCCAGGATGCAGGCCCGTGGTGCAGAATAACTCTGCCGCTAGTAGGCCGCACGGGGCAGAGGTGACGAGAGTTAGGCAATGTACTGCATGCGTATGATAGGAGCTTGGGAGGGGAGTCGCAGCCGGGTATATAAACTGGTGCGGCGCTCTCTCGCTTGGCGAGGTGGGACTAAACTCCCACCACCCCACGGCTGTGCGCTGCGCTGCGCCCTGCGCGGCTTTGCGTTGGGCCCAATTCGGGCGGGCTGGCCCAGGGCAGCCTTACCCGCTGCGCACTGATCTGCCTCAGGGCAGCCTTGGGCCCAATTCTAATATTTATTATCTTTATTATATTTAAAATATTTATAGTTTGTAAGATAAAATGTTCTGTTTTATTTCACTTCTTCATTCTAATTTTTGTTCTCTTATTTATATTTGAAATATTTTCTAAATGTAAGATAATATGTTGTCTTTTTTTTCACTTCTACATTCTAATAGATCTTATCTTATTTATATTTGAATTATTTTTTAAATTTAAGATAATATGTTGTCTTTTATTGCACTTATTCATTCAAATTTTTCTTCTGTTGTCTATATTATCCTCTTTTCTTTGTTCTGACGGTTATAAATTTAAACAATGTATGATATAATGTTGTCTTTTATTTCCCTTTTCATGGTTGTCTTTTTCAATTATAACTTTTCTTTTCTATTTCATACTTGAAATGTTATTAAATCAAATGTAGTTGGGACAATCGCATGCATGCCTCCACAAGCACCATGTATTAGAAGCAGGTTTACCTTCCAGGTCCAATCGCATGCATGACAAGTATCATTCATTTCCGACACTCGATGCATTTTCTAGGGTTTATCCGGCAACAAAACCCTACAACACTGCCCCCACGTGACGCCACATGCGTTTTGTGTCCGAATTTGTGCACACGTTGCCTGGGGGACCACATTGGCCATGCCCACATGGTCCTAAAAGTTTGGGTCATCTCATGCATGCCTCCACATGCACCATGTACAAGCAGGACCATTCGGATCTGCCGGAGGGCAGGTCTGAAAGTGCTTTACCTTCCCGGTCCCACCGAATGATCCCAAACTTTATGCATACCCTACGATGATCATGGCATGCATGCATGACAAGTATCGTTCATTTCCGACATTCAGTGCATTTTCTAGGATTTATCCGGCGACAAAACCCTACAACACTGCCCCACGTGACGCAACGTGCGTTTTGTGTCCGAATTTGTGCACACCTTGCCTGGGGGACCACATTGGCCATGCCCACATGGTCCCAAAAGTTGGGGTCATCTCATGCATGCCTCCACATGCACCATGTACAAGCAGGACCATTCGGGTCTGCCGGAGGGCAGGTCTGAAAGTGGTTTACCTTCCCGGGTCCACCGAATGATCCCAAACTTTATGCATACCCTAGGATGATCATGGCATGCATGCATGACAAGTATCGTTCATTTCCGACACTCAATGCATTTTCTAGGGTTTATCCGGCGACAAAACCCTACAACACTTCCCCCACGTGATGCAACGTGCGTTTTGTGTCTGAATTAGTGCGCACCTTGCCTGGGGGACCACACTGGGCATGCCCACATGGTCGCAAAAGTTGGGGTCATCTCATGCATGCCTCCACATGCACCATGTACAAGCAGGACCATTCGGGTCTACCAGAGGGCAGGTCTGAAAGTGGTTTACCTTCCCGGTCCCACCGAATGATCCCAAACTTTATGCATACCCTAGGATGATCATGGCATGCATGCATGACAAGTATCCTTCATTTCCGACACTCAATGCATTTTCTAGGGTTTATCCGGCGACAAAAACCTACAACACTTCCCCCACGTGATGCAACGTGCGTTTTGTGTCCGAATTAGTGCGCACCTTGCCTGGGGGACCACACTGGGCATGCCCACATGGTCCCAAAAGTTGGGGTCATCTCATGCATGCCTCCACATGCACCATGTACAAGCAGGACCATTCGGGTCTGCCGGAGGGCAGGTCTGAAAATGGTTTACCTTCCCGGTCCCACCAATTAACAAGTCATAAATAGGACAACATTTAATCATACATATTTGATATGAATTTGAAAAATATGAGAAGAAGTGATATGGAATTATGAAACATGAAAAAACAATTAGGAATAAGAAGGAGAAAACCTAAAATGACAGGAAAACCAAATTAAAAGGGAAAGAGGAACAGTACATTTGAATATATAATATTCCAGTAATGATAGAGATACTATAAATATTGATGAACATATACAAGTATACAATAACTAATAGGTGTCACAAATATTTTATATTGAGGGAAGAAACAATGAATATTAATTTTGGGGAAAAAACAATGTAGAGGTAGGTGGGCCGGCCCAGACCGCAAATAACTGTCGGATCCATATTGTGGGGGCCCACCACGCTGTGCTTTCCATGCACGTCGATCACATGCATGTCGATCACGGGAGTAGTTGACGTTCTTTTACACAATTCCGGGATTGTGCTAATCCATATGTTCCTAATCCCTACGATTGAGGAGCACGTTCTGCCTCGATTCAACGGAGGAAAATATAGATCGCGAGATTGGCCACAGGGAAGTTACGACGACCTAGGAGACGACCTTGTATATAATCTCAACCTCCTCGCACATGTCGTCGTTTAGATCGCCTCTTGCCGGCGAGTCATCGACAGCTCCGTCCGCCGCATCCCACACACCACAAAAACCCCGAGAAGATCAAGATCGTCCCCACGTGCTGGCCGCCCTCGACGAACTACGTCGACAACGCATCGCCAACTTCTTTCATCTTCGTCGACCGATCAAGTAAGTTGTCCTCCTTACCTCGCGCCTTCATAGGAAGCTAGTTCCCCCGTCTTGTTGCTTTCATGGACTTAGGTTTACCACATAGTTTCAACTAGCTAGTATCAACTCGACTAGATGCGTTACGACCCGGAAAGGCGTACATGAACTAAATCTTTCATTTCAGGGTAGAATAGAGAAAAGCAATTCTCCCATGCACGGGAGGTACCGTGCATGGAAGAGCCGTTGATTTTTCTTGAAGATCCGATGCATATTTGTGTTTATGACAACGAGAACTTTAAAACGAGACCACTTTTGAATATATTTTAACAAGTTTGAAGATTCATGTTCCGAAACATGATGAAACACTGTAAAATTAAGAAGAATCCATTTGATACACATCGACGGACAATGTAACATTATGATACACAATGGAACACGGCGAGCCATAGTGTTAGTTAGATTTTTTTTCTTTAGGAAATAGAATGCAACATTATTAAAAAATTGCATGGAACTAAAACAATTATACAAAACAAGTTTGAAGCATGGTTATTGTTGGAAATATGCCCTAGAGGCAATAATAAATTACTTATTATTATTATATTTCCTTGTTCATGATAATCGTTTATTATCCATGCTATAATTGTATTGATAGGAAACTCAGATTCATGTGTGGGTACATAGACAAACACCATGTCCCTAGTAAGCCTCTAATTAACTAGCTCGTTGATCAACAGATGGTTACAGTTTCTTGACCATGGACATTGGATGTCATTGATAACGGGATCACATCATTAGGAGAATGATGTGATGGACAAGACCCAATCCTAAGCCTAGCACAAAGATCGTGTAGTTCGTATGCTAAAGCTTTTCTAATGTCAAGTATCATTTCCTTAGACCATGAGATTGTGCAACTCCCGGATACCGTAGGAATGCTTTGGGTGTACCAAACGTCACAACGTAACTTGGTGGCTATAAAGGTGCACTACGGGTATCTCCGAAAGTGTCAGTTGGGTTGGCATGAATCGAGACTGGGATTTGTCACTCCGTGTGACGGAGAGGTATCTCTAGGCCCACTCGGTAGGACATCATCATAATGTGCACAATGTGACCAAGGGGTTGATCACGGGATGATGTGTTACGGAACGAGTAAAGAGACTTGCCTGTAACGAGATTGAACAAGGTATCGACATACCGACGATCGAATCTCGGGCAAGTACAATACCGCTAGACAAGGGGAATTGCATACGGGATTGCTTGAATACTTGACATCGTGGTTCATCCGATGAGATCATCGTGGAACATGTGGGATCCAACATGGGTATCCAGATCCCGCTGTTGGTTATTGACCGGAGAACGTCTCGGTCATGTCTGCATGGTTCCCGAACCCATAGGGTCTACACACTTAAGGTTCGGTGACGCTTAGAGTTGTTATGGGAAATAGTATGTGGTTACGAAGGTTGTTGAGTCCGGATGAGATCCGGACATGACGAGGAGCTCCGGAATGGTACGGAGGTGAAGATCGGTATATTGGATGAAGGGTATTGGAGTCCTGAATTGTTCCATGGTACAGGTGATGACCAGCGTGTCCGAAAGGGGTTTCGGAGGCCCCGGCAAGCTTTGGGGGCCTTATGGGCCAAGGGGAGAGGGCACATCAGCCCACTAACGGGCTGAGCGCCCCTCCCACCCCATCTCACGTAACCTGGAGACACTAGTAGAAAACAGGGCAATGGTCCAGGCCCGGCCAGCCCATTAGTCCCGGTTCAATCCAGGACCGGGACCAATGGGGGCATTGGACCCGGTTCATGAGCCCCGGGGGCTGGCCGGCCACGTGGGCCATTGGTCCCGTTCGTCTGGACCTTTTGGTCCCGGTTGGTGGGACGAACCGGGACCAATGGGCCTCGCTCTTTGCCCACCACCATTGGTCCCGGTTGGTGGGACGAACCGGGACCAAACACCGCCCTTTAGTCCCGGTTCAAGTCACCAACCGGGACCAATTAGTTGCCTATATATACCCCTCGCCATGAAAGCGAGCACTCCAGTGCTTTGCTGTGGCAGGCGAGGGAGAGCTTTGTGGTGCTCTAGCTCACCTCCTATGCACACGAGGTGTTCGATGGAATGCCCGAGCCACACTACTTAAGCTTTCTCCTCTCCAAGCTCGACCTCCAAGCTCCATTTTCCTTAATATTTGTCTAGGTTTAGCGGTCCGTCACGTCCCGTCCCCGTCTTCACCTCCGTCGATCGCCGCGCCGATCTCGTCGCCGGCACCACCGTGGTGAGCCTCCTGTTCTTATCTTATCTTCTTTCTGAAAGGAAAAAAAAATCTTACTTGTATGTTTATATAGATACTTGTATAATTTTCTTACTTTTATTATTGCATCTTATATAGTGTGATGGTTTTGGTATCCGCCCCCGTCGGCCCTCGTCACATCTATGATTCGGATGTGGTATATATTATCTTTTCATAACTATTGGTTCATTTATTGTTTATGACAATTATGCCGACCAACGTGACATAGATTTTATTTATCTAGGAGGTTGTTGAACCGGAAATTCCAACCGACCCTATAGTCGAGAGGTTAAATTTAGTTGAAGATGAAAACAATTCGTTGAAGGAAAAAATTAGAAAAATTGAGGAGGAGAAGATGATATTGGAGTTGCATGTTGCGGATGTAAATGCGTTGATCACAAGATCAAGATGGATGCAATGCGCTTGAAGATTAGAAAGATTAGAAAATATGCCATTCATACCGAGGCTTGGTATCATTATGTTGTTGGATCAGTTGTTACATTGGTTGCGATTATGATCGCATTTGTTTTCGCATTAAAATGTTTTACATAGTTTCAGTGTATGGTTTAATTAATTTAGATGCTCTGCAGAGCTTTATGTTGTTAGATGAGAACTATGTATGTACTTTGGTTTTAATGTGATGATGAACTTCTATTAATTTGGTCACTTAATTATCTATTCATGATGTTCTGTAATGATTTTGACACACTTAATTATATATAATGCACGCAGATGAACCGGGAATGGATGTACAGTTCAAGACACACCTCCGATTACATTAAGGGCGTGCATGATTTTCTCGAAGTGGCTGAGGCAAACAAGCAGAATGGTTTTATGTGTTGTCCATGCCCTATATGTGGGAATACGAAGTCTTGCTCTGACCGGAAAATCCTCCACACCCACCTGCTTTACAAGGGTTTCATGCCACACTATAATGTTTGGACGAGGCACGGAGAAATAGGGGTTATGACGGAAGACGGCGAAGAAGAAGAGTACGATGACAACTATGTGCCCCTGAATACGGTGATGCTCCGAACATCAAGAGGAACCAGACGATGTGCACGATGATATCGCAGCAGGCGAAGCTGCTTTGAAGATCAAGAGGAACCAGACGATGTGCCCGGTGATGATGATCTCCATGAGGTCATTGTCGATGCAAGGACGCAATGCGAAAGTCAAAAGGAGAAGCTGAAGTTCGATCGCATGTTAGAGGACCACAAAAAGGGTTGTACTCAATTGCGAAGATGGCAACACAAAGCTCGGTACCGTCTTTGGAATTGCTGCGGTGGAAGGCAGAGAATGTTGCGCTGACAAGCGATTTGAGAAGCTACTGAAAATATTGAAGAAGAAGCTTCCAAAGGATATCGAGTGCCTGACGGTACATACGCAGCAAAGAAGGTCGTCGCCCTCTAGGATTGGAGGTGCAGAAGATACATGCATGCCCTAATGATTTGCATCCTCTACATGGTGCGTACAAGGATCTGAACGCATCCCCGGTATGCGGTGTATTACGGTATAAGATCATACGAGATGACCCTGGTGATGTTGACGGCGAGCCCCCCAGGAAGAGGGTTCCTGTGAAGGTGATGTGGTATGCTCCTATAATACCACGGCTGAAACGTCTGCTCGTAAACGGAGAGCATGCCAAGTTGATGCGATGGCACAGTGAGGACCGTAAGAAAGATGGGAAGTTGAGAGCACCCGTGACGGTCATGATGGAGAAAAATCGAGAGAAAGTCTTGGGATGAGTTTGCAAGTGAGCCAAGGAACGTATGGTTTGCTTTAAGCGCAGATGGCATTAATCCTTTCGGGGAGCAGAGCAGCAATCACAGCACCTGGCCCGTGACTCTATGTATGTATAACCTTCCTTCTTGGATGGGCATGAAGCGGAAGTTCATTATGATGCAGTTCTCATCCAAGGCCCTAAGCAACCCGCAAGCGACATTGATGTGTACCTAAGGCCATTAGTTGAAGAAATTTTACAACTGTGGAATGGAAACGGTGTACGTACGTGGGATGAGCACAAACAGGAGGAATTTAACCTAAAGGCGTTGCTGTTCGTGACCATCAACGATTGGCCCGCTCTCAGTAACCTTTCAGGACAGACAAACAAGGGGTACCACGCATGCACGCACTGTTTACTTGACACCGATAGTATATACCTGACAAGCTGCAGGAAGAATGTGTACCTGGGCCATCGTCGATTTCTTCCGACCGACCATCACTGTAGAAAGAAAGGCAAGCATTTCAAAGGTGAGGCAGATCACCGGAAGAAACCCGCCATGCTTACCGGTCAATGATTTACACGTAATCTTTTTAAAGGGTCCCGGCGGACTAGCTGTTCCGAATGACGATGAGAATCACGCACCCATGTGGAAGAAGAAATCTATATTTTGGGACCTACCCTACTGGAAAGACCTAGAGGTCCGCTCTTCGATCGACGTGATGCACGTGACGAAGAACCTTTGCGTGAACCTGCTAGGCTTCTTGGGCCTGTATGGGAAGGCAAAAGATACACACGAGGCACGGAGGACCTGCAACGCTTGCACGAAAAAGAGGGCATGCCTCCGAAGCTGTATGAAGGTCCTGCCAGCTATGCTCTTACGAAAGAAGAGAAATAAATCTTCTTTGAATGCCTGCTCAGTATGAAGGTCCCGACTGGCTTCTCGTCGAATATAAAGGGAATAATAAACATGCCAGAGAAAAACTTCCAGAACCTAAAGTCTCATGACTACCACGTGATTATGACGCAACTGCTTCCGGTTGCATTGAGGGGGCTTCTACCGGAAAACGTCCGATTAGCCATTGTGAAGCTATGTGCATTCCTCAATGCAATCTCTCAGAAGGTGATCGATCCAGAAATCATACCAAGGCTAAGGAGTGATGTGTTCCCACCATCCTTCTTCAATATCATGACGCACGTCCTAGTTCATCTAGTTGACGAGATTGTCATTCTGGGCCCCGTATTTCTACACTATATGTACCCCTTTGAGACGTTCATGGGAGTCTTAAAGAAATATGTCCGTAACCGCGCTAGGCCAGAAGGAAGCATCTCCATGGGCCATCAAACAGAGGATGTCATCGGGTTTTGTGTTGACTTCATTCCTGGCCTTAAGAAGATAGGTCTCCCTAAATCGCGGTATGAGGGGAGGTATTTGGAAAAGGCACGCTTGGAAGGGACACAATAATATGCGAGGACGGATATTCTTGGTCCGAAGCACACTACACGCTTCTCTGAACTCTACCTTGGTGACCCTTATGTCGATGAACACAAGAACGATCTGCGCTCCAAACACCCGGGCGGTCTGACGGCGATCGGATTACATGTGAACATTTCAGGACAATCACCAGTTGGTTGGAAGCACGTATCAGAGGTGACAACACTGTTTGTGACGAGTTGTACTTGTTGTCCAGGGGACCATCTTTGACTGTATTGATTTGGAAAGGATACAAGATAAATGGGAATACATTTTACATGATTGACCAAGATCAAAAGAGCACCAACCAAAACAGCGGTGTCTGCTTTGATGCAACAACCGAGAGGGGAAAGGACACATATTATGGTTACATAGTGCAAATGGGTCAATCTGTCAGGAGGCGGGGTACAGGTAGACCCACAGTACGGAATGACAACAGTGGATCTGAAAAATCTTGGGTACACTGACAAACCGTTCGTCCTAGCCAATGATGTGGCACAGGTTATCTATGTGAAGGACATGTCTACGGACCGAGAAAGAGAAAAGATAAGGAAGCGAATACATCATACGATGAGCCAAAGCGCCACATAGTTCTTTAGGGAAAAGGGACATCGTGGGAGTGGAGGACAAGGCGGACATGTCAGAAGATTATGAAAAGTTTCATGAAATTCCTCCCTTCAAAGTCAAGGCTGACCACAGCATCACGATAAGCGATGAAGATTATCCATGGTTACTGGCGCAATAAGGAAATGACACAAGCGAATAAAAAGTGAAGACTTTCTCCATAACTATTATGATGATACCATGCCAACTTTGCAACCGACGAGTATGATACCATGCCAACTTTCAACTTTTCAGAGTTCATTCAAATGCTTTAATGTCTTATGGTTCGCCCTCGTAATAATTAAAAATAGCAACAATAAGTTTTTTGTTGTAAGTAGAAACAAAATAAAATAAATAAAGCAAGAAAGAAAGCAAAAAAACAAAAATAGTGTTTTCAAATTTGAAAACTAATGGCACTAACAGAAAGTTTATAATTTTCCTAAAACTAAAAGCAAAAAGAATTGAAAAATAAAGCAAAAAACAAAAGAAAATAAATAATGCAGAAATCAAAACAAAAAAAACAACAATAAGTATTATTTTTGTAAGTGGAAACAAAATAAAATAAATAAAGCAAGAAAGAAAACAAAAAAACAAAAAAAGTGTTTTCAAATTTGGAAAGTAATGGCACTAACAGAAAGTTTATAATTTTCCTAAAACTAAAAGCAAAAGGAATTAAAAATTAAAGCAAAAAACAAAAGAAAATAAATGATGCAGAAAACAAAACAAAAAAACTGGAAAAAATAAGAATAGCAACAATAAGTAAAGAAAACAAAAAAGCAAAAAAATTGCCACCTACTGGGCCACCACAGCCTGAATATGACTAGAAACCCATCCATTGGCCAGGATTTAGGCCCGCAGCAGGGCCAGCAGGCCCATCAGGCATAGCAGTAACAAGTAGGCCCGTAAGCCTGCAATGGAGAGGAGGTTGAGAGGGGTGCGACAGTGGGGCTTATAAACCACTGCGCGCCCCTCTCAACTAGCGAGGTGGGACTAAACTTTGGCCCGGACGCGTGCAGCACAGGGGCCTTTGGTCCCGGTTGGTGGCACCAACCGGGACTAAAGGGGGGGCTTTGGTACCGGTTGGTGCCACCAACCGTTACCAAAGGCCGCCGCTTCCCGCCCTTTGGGCTGCCGAAAAAGAGGCCTTTGGTCCCGCTTGGTGGCTCCAACCGGGACTAAAGGGTGAATTAGGACCGGTTGGTTTCACGAACCGGGACCAATGGCTTTGCTATATAAGCAAACACTTTGCAAAAATTCAGAATCTCATCGCCAGTTGCCCCCCCGATGACGCCGACCCTCCACGACGCCGCCAGGCTGTTCCACCTCGCCGTTGCCGCCGCCGCCAAGGCCGTCGCCCCCCAACCCGCGCCATCCTCGTCGCCGGCCTCCCCGAGCCCGCTCCGTCCTCATCGCTGCCTCCCGAGCCCGCCCGTCCCACCAGCGCCGCCTCGAGCCCCTGCACCGTCGTCTCCGCCTCAAGGCCGGGCGCCTTGCCGCCCTAATTGCCGCCATCGTCATCTAGCCGCCCCGTTGTGAGCCGCCACACAAGACCGGCTCTGTTTTTTTCACTTTTATTAGTTTAATTTTTTGTTCATATATATATATAATGTATATGTGTATGTATGTGGCTATGTGTATGTAGATGTTCAAAATGTATAAAAATATTGTTCAGAGCATGTTTTTCTTCATATATGTATTTTTTGTTCATATGTGTATTAATGTTTTCATATATGCAAAAGGTAGATTTTTAGAAAAGTTAGGTTTTTTTCTGATCATAGATTTTTTTGGTGATATTAATTATTGTAGAAATATGCAAATGTTTGTACATTCATATGAACAATGCATTAGGCAAAACCTTTGTTTTTTTCGAAATTTTTTATTTGAACATTTTTTTTAAACAAGCAATACTAAAAGAATGAGAGGAAAAAGGAAAATAAGAAGAGGAAGAAAGGAGAAGAAGAGGAGAGGAAGAAGTGGAGAAATAAATAAGAAGAGGAAATAAGAAGAAAAAGAAGAGGAGAAGAAGAAGAAAGGAATAGAGGAGAAGAAGAAAAATAGAAAATTTCTATTTTTCTTATTCTCCTCTATTCCTTTCTTCTTCCCTTCCTTTTTTTTCTTCTTTTTTTTCTTCTTCCTCTTTTCTTCATTTTCCTTATTTTCCTTTCTCGCGAGAAGAAGAAAAAGAAGAGTAGAAGAAGAAGAAAAGAATAGAGGAGAAAGAAGAAACTTCAACACGAGGGGGGGGGGGTTACCAATACCCCCTCCCCGATAACATTATTTTCCCATGTATATGTATGTCGCGTCGTTGTCGATATAACCCCCTCGAGATAACTTCGACATGAGGGGCGGTCGAGATATATACCCCCTCTCGACCGTGATAACTTATACAACGGCAGCACCCCCCTCGGACCTCTCGCTCGACCAAAACTCGAGAGGACACCCAAACCCTAGAGAGAAAGCGATGTTGGTCTCCTACCCTCCCGCCGCCGCCCCTACGACAAATTAACTCTCTCGAGGCCACCCAAATTAACCCTTGAAGCCTTGTGTCGAGGCGACCCCAAACCCTAGAGAAAAACGATGTTGGTCTCCTACCCCCTCCCGCCGCCCCTACCCGACAAATTAACTCTCTCGAGGCCACCCAAACTAACATGATTCCTTATTGTGATTAGCTAGCTAGTTCTCGTTTGCCACTAATATATATATATATATATATATATATATATATATATATATCCATCTGTACCATGTTTGAACAATAATTGACATGTTGTAAATATTTGCGAAACTATGGAGCACTCGAGACGAAGAAACAGAAGCGATGTTGGGGCACATAATCGCACAAGGAGGTGATGAAGTTGCGTCATTTCTCAACGACACCTGACTGGGTGAAGAAGAGGGCTATGTTCATGACGGCTTCGACCCATTAATGCCGGTACAAGAAGAGGACTATGTTCATGATGGCTCCGGTGACACAATGGAGGTACAAGCAGAAGGAGACCGTCTTGATCGCTCTGGTGACCGAACCGAGTCCGGCCAGGTATATATATATTAGTTAAGCCCGTGCTGACTAGTTAATTGATGCATCCATTGTTTTGGTATATGTACACATATTCATTACTCTCGTCTTTCTTCCTTATAATTTCTAGCCCTCCGGATCGAGCACAACTTCGGTAAGGAGACGAGGCCCAAAGAAAAAGTTGAGCTCGGATGAAAAGTTTGAGATCATAGAAATCGCGCCCGACGGTGAACCGATTGAACCCATGCGGACAAAGAAGGCATTTTCTGCTCAGTGTGGGGTTCTTGTTAGGGACAAGATCCCGGTCAGCATCCATCAATGGTATAAGCCTAAGGAGGAAGACCTTGAGGTCTCTTATGTCAATGATATGCAGAAAGAAGATCTTTGGACTGAGCTGAAGGCAAATTTCACCCTACCGCGAGAGGAGGATCCGGAGAAGCCAGTTAAAGAGCAATTAATCAAGTCTTGTGCTCTTAAGAAGATGGCAGCCCTAATGAGGAGGTGGAGGAAAGAGCTGAACCAGTTTGTCGAGAAAGATGAGACACCAGAATTCATCCGCAAATATGAGAAGATCAAAGATCACTGGCCCGCATTTGTGGCCCACAAGACATCGGAAAAGAGTAAGAAGATGTCGGCGAGAAAAAAGCAAAATGTTGCGAAGAAGAAGCTTCACCATCGACAAATATGAGAAGATCAAAGATAACTGGCCTGCATTTGTGGTCCAAGGCTGAGCATGATCTGCTTGAAAAAGGGATGGAACCAGAGACAATGTACTGGCCAGAACGTTGCCGGACTTGGTTCTTCGGGGCTGGCGGAACCTTGGACCTCGTAATGTGGAAGTGCCGATGACTGGACGAGCAACTGCAAATACCGGTCAGACGCTTTGACACTATATCGATGCAACAGAAGCGAGGGACGTTCCTTCCAAACAGGATGAAGGACGAGCTCACAATGGCCCTTGGGAATCTGAGCACCTGGGCGGACACGAGGCACGCCAGGCTCCCTTTCGTGGAAGGTTGGTTTTCAGACGCAGGGGTTACAAAACCCACGAGAGGAGGAAGAAAGCTGGAGCAGGACCAATTGCGGCGCTGCACCTAAAGGGTAATGGGGCTAGAGGAACGAGAAGAGGAGCGAGAAGCGGCAGATCGCAGCAAGCGACCTACCAAGCTTCCCCAAGCTACCCCGCCATCTCGGCGGAGAAGCGGCATGGCTTCCACCGAGCTGCTTCAGTAGGAGCA